>JBBPDJ010000008.1:4282234-4329906 GCA_037974625.1 Cucumis cinereus | reverse complement strand
AAACACATTGGGATTAGGGCAACCCATCTCCTCCAAATCCCTTCCTCTTGCAAAGAAAACCCTAAGTTACAAACCCTTAGTCGTGACATATTACACTTGTAAATGTTTAAGATGTATACAAATCTAAAATTTAGAGAGTAGTCTTATAATTTTAACTTATAAATAACAAAATATGCTCAAAATTTACACATTCAAATCTTAGGTTTCATAAACTCAAATTTGTTAAAACCATGAATCAAACATTGGCATTCTTTAAAATAACGACAAAGCATTTATGACCGAATTAGAATTTCCCTTGGTACATTTTTTTTTTTTTTAAAAAAAAGTTAAAATATTAGTTTAATCTCCATAATTTTAAATGCTTAAATTATTTTAATAAAATCTTAAAATTAATTATTATAAAAAAAACACATAATATTAACACAAATAGCAAAATATCACAAACGTCCAAAAGTAATTTCATTGCACAATTTTTCTATTGTTGTAAATATTTTATCAAATTTTCCACTTTTGACAATTTTCTTAAAATTAGAAGTTAATGTTTATGGAATTTGGTAAAACAAATAATGATATTTTTTATTAAACAAAATACAAAATGCGAATATATTTCGCGAATATATTACAAAATTTTTATAGGAAAGACTAATATCTTTTTTAAAGTTAACTATAATGGATTTTGTTCGAGTAATTTAATATAAAGCTTACATTAAATGATGAATTTGGTCTTAATTTCAAATTAGTTCCTAGATTTTCTTAAATTATCATTCAAGATTAATTTTAATTTGGTGTCAAATTTAGTTCTAATAGATTGAATTTAAGTTACATTCACCAAAGTTTGTAATTGTAGTAAAATCTTATTAATCGATCAATTGTAATGAGCTTGAATAGTAAATATAATTAAATTACTGTTGATCCATACAAAAAAGAAATTATGAATTTGTCAAATTTATTGTTGATGTTACTGTTATTGTTTCTATCATTGTTACTGCAAAACCCTAATAGTAACAGTAACAATAACAATAACAATAATTATTCTGATTACATTCTAGTTTCTCAAGCATCCCTTAGAGACATGAAAGGACAAAGTGCAATATATATATATATATTTTTTTTTAAAAAAAAGTTATAAATTGAGATGTTATATTAATGAAAAGTGTAGGAAAACAAAAAGATATTAGGGGGCATATTGCAAAATAAAATTGTGGTGTATGGTATGTTCAAAAGGAGTGACTTTTAAGCTTCATTTTACATAACCATATGCTTTTTCTCCCCCAAAAACAAAAATCAATTTCAAAATTGTGGTCTAAGATAGACATAACAAGATATGATGGTTCCCTAAGAATATATATATATAATAATAATAATAATAATAATAATAATAATAATATATGGTTGAAAGGGCTTATTGATTTACTAAAACCACTCTTTTTAATTATATTTTGGACAAATTAGACCATGGTCTCTACTAAATTACTTGTGGTCCTCAAACTACTTTTTCTAATTTTTTATTTATTAATTCTATTATGGTGTTTTTTTTAAGGTAATGATTTTAATCTTGCTTTCTTTTGGGTTCAAATATTATTTAGTTAAAAATAAATTTTAATATAATAAAAAAAACTCTTTTTAAAACATTCAATTATAATCTTAAATTTAGACAAAAGGATTTTTTAACGATGGATTAGAGAGAGAATTACTCGACTTGATTCTTTTCATCGAGGCTTAGTTGCTGGTAAATCACATTTCATCATATCTAAAAATTACAAAAATTTATCAATAGACTAATTTTATACCCGATTGAGAATTATATTTGAAACTTTGTAATTAAAAATAAAACTCTCAAAGTTTAAGAACTATTTTATCGTGAATATATAAATAAATAAATAAATAAAAAGTCTAAATAGATTAAATGAAATAAGAGATGGAAGATTGAATATTAACTTATGGTGTCTACTATAAATATTGTATTTTGTCCTCAAATTAAAAAAAGAAAGGCCTATATTCAATTTGATTTAAATAAATGCTTATACATATTTAAAAATTTTAATATATGAATCAAAATTGAATTTAAACTATATATGTGTGTATATATTAGAAAAATATTTGAGATTTTTATAATTTTATCAATTACATTACTAAACTTTAATCTATTTCGACTATTAGTTATGAATTATAATTTCTTTTGAAAGTTATAGATTCATCGATTTCAAATACCCAACTTTAGTAATCTGTCATTTAAAGAAGTTTGGACAAACGTAAGAGTTTAATAAAAATAACTCACATGAATATCGAGAGTGATTCTAATATAGTTAAAATGAAATGAAATCTGTTTTTAATCCTTTAAAACTAATTTTAAGGATAAAAAATTACATTCAAAGGTGTAAAATTTCATATTTAAAATTAACTTTTAGTCATTTTTTTAGAATAAAGTTAAAAATCACTTTTAGTCCCAAAATTTTCATAGAAGTAACGTTATAGTTCCTAAACTTTACCATGCAACAATTTAATCACAATCAAAATATGAATTTTAGATAAATTGTTACTTTTACAATAGGTTAAAGACAAAAATATTTTTTACCAAAAAATAAATTTGAATGATTAAAAGTGTAATTTAAAATTATTTTGAAAATTGACGAAAAGTAAAATCTAATTATCCCAAAAACAAGGGGGTAAATCAGTTCACTTGTATGTGGAGAAAGGTTCAAAAAAGTAGGAAATAATAATATATATATTTTTTTATTTAAAAAAAAAAAAAAGGCAAAGTCAAATATTGGAATTAAACTCCACATTTCACTCTCATAATTTTCTAATAAAATAAGAATCTCTTTTTTCTCTCATTAATAACGGTAAATAATAATAGAATCCGTAAATTCCTTTATTTACTAAGGGTATATCTGTCATTTCGGTTTCCTATAAGTAACTACTCCAGTTCGCTTTCCAACAATCCTCGTCCCCCAAAAATCCCTTTCTCTTCTCTTTCTCTATCTCTTTAAGTAAAAACCGCGTCCGTTACGGCGTCTCACCGGCGACGGGGGAGCGACTTCCGGCGAGCAGCGGTGTGGTGAATATTGTGAAATTCAACCGTCATCTGTGGTGGTGGGGGTGGTGTTGAAGGATCCAAAGCGGCGTGCATGTGGAAGCGGCGGGAGTTTGTGGGGATAATAAATAGGAAGAAGGCGTTTAAACGGAGGCGTGTTTGGATGGATTAATTGGAGTTGTTGATCACCGGCGGCTGTGATGGGGGGGAAGTTGGTGTTTGGTGTGGCGGTCGGCGTAGCGGTGGCTGCTTGTGTGGTAGCGACGGTGGTAGTCGGTCGGAGAGTTAAGAGCCGGAGTAAGTGGAAGAGAGTGGTGGGGGTTTTGGAAGAGCTTGAAGCGACTTGTGATACTCCTGTGAGGAGATTGAGACAGGTGGTTGATGCTATGGCTGTGGAAATGCATGCTGGGTTGGCTTCTGAAGGTGGTTCCAAGCTTAAAATGCTACTCACATATGTTGATAATCTGCCTAATGGGTAATCACCTATCAATTTTGTCTATTGCCTCTCTTCTCCAATGCTGGGGGTTTCTTGTTAGCTTCTTGATTCTTGACCTGTGGAGGATTGGGTTTATTGGATTCTAGTCCTTTCTATTTGTTTGGTTGTAGTTCCTTGAATCTTTATTGTTGTGGTTGTAGTTTCTTGAATCTTTATTGTTGGATTTTATATTTTGATCTTGGATTAGTGTAAATGGATTGAGTATTTTCTCATTGTTCTCTGTTCGAATCTTGAATTTCATCTTTCGGTGTGTATAAATACTGTGATTTCTGATGTCTCTCGCTCAATTCTGAACCATGTTATCTTTCTTGCTTTTACTTACTAGATGTAATTTGCACGTTTTTAATTGGGTCGCTGTCTCTAGTGTTAATGGTGAGAGGTGTCGGTCTTTCTTTCTGAACTGACTGCTGCTACATATCATCTTTGGTTGCGTTTTTTTTTCTTCTTTTTTTCTAAGTTGTATTTTCTAAGGAGTTTTCTTAGTTTTATTTTGATTGATCTGCTGGGATATACGTTGTAGTTATACATGTTTATCATGTTTATGCTGCAGTGTGGGGGCATTTTTCGCTGTTCTCTTACTGGGTGGTTCTCCTTTTCTGTCACTTTTCCCTCTTCAGGAGCGAGAAAGGAACATTTTATGCTCTGGATCTTGGGGGTACTAATTTTAGGGTTTTGAGAGTTCATCTCGGTGGCCAGAGGTCTCTTACTTTGAAGCACGATGTGGAGCGGCAGCCAATTCCCCAAAATTTAATGACGGGCACACGCGAGGTGGCAACTGTAAACATGTGCTGTTGATTTAAGTTGTCATTTGATATGTATTTTATCAATCCATGTTTCTTGCTTGCAGGGTCTATTTGATTTTATTGCTTCATCACTGAAGGAGTTTGTAGAGAAAACAGATGATCCTGATGAGTTGGCCCCTACGAGAAAGGAACTTGGATTTACATTTTCCTTTCCCGTTAAACAAACATCTGCTTCATCAGGCGTGTTGATTAAATGGACTAAAGGATTTTCCATTGAAGACATGGTTAGTTCGATGCTGTTTAAATGTATTGGTTTTGGACCACTAGAGTGAGATGAAAAAAGTGTTCTTTTAATCTTTCTTATGAAAATTATTCTTGATGGTGTTGGTTTTCTAACCACTTTATGATTGTTAAGCATGTATGCTAAAATCTTTGTGATAGATATTACTCCACTCCAACCATTTGAGGCCGACCTTGCCTTGAGAGTCAGAATATAGACAGTTTTTCACTGATACAAAAACTGAATTTGATTGGCCTCTAAACAATAAAAGAACATCAGCTTTTACTCTTAGCAAATGCTAGCCTCTAAACAATAAAAGAACATCAGCTTTTATCTTGAAGTTCTATACTTTTAGCAAATGCTAGGGAATATGCTTCGTCGCTATTTACTAGGCTTTCAAAATGTTATACATTTCAGGTTGGAAGAGATGCTGCAGAATCTTTACAACAAGCCATCGATAGGATTGGACTGGATATGCGGGTATCAGTACTGGTAAGTATTCTGTTGATTAGCAAGTTGGCTGAATTGATGACGTTTATAAGACTTAGGCTTCAAATCCTGCTGACTTGAAGAATTGTGTTTCGTTCTTTTGTTGGTTCATGTGGATTTTTTTAGTGTTATGCCTTTTTATATATTTATTATCTTTTTCAATTTTTTGGTCTGCACTTGTCTGACTGTACTTTTGTACTCTTTGAAGGAAATCTTGGTTCTTGTAAAAAAAAGTTAAGGAGCTGTAGCATTCCTCTAATATCCCGCTGATCTGAAAAAACTTTCGTAATCAACTTTCTTGAGTTGCCTTGTTTTGAGAAATACTTCTCGTGAATTACAGTTTTTAGTCCTGCCATAGTACTGAAGAGTTGTTTTTACTCTATGCACGTTTCTTTGTTATAAAAGTTTGTTAGTGTGTGGATGGATTATTTAGTTTAATAAAGAAAAGAAGCACATGGATACAACTCTGAAACCAAGAAGCTTTTGTTTCTTGGTACGAGTACTTTCTGTGTTTGGTACCATTCAGCCTCAAATGAAATATAGATTTACCCTCATCTTCAACAGATTTAACGTTTTGTATGGAGCTATAAGAATTCCTTGACATCTCGAGTCAACAAGTATGCCTGTGCTCATTCTTGTTTGTCGTCTTGTTTTCTGCTGGGATAAGTTTTCAGGACCAAAATATAACCCAGTATGGAAATGATGCTTAGAGGTCTATGATTACTAGAGTCATCGTATATGTATGTTTATCGTGAAATTATATTTCTGTTCAGTGGGAATTCTTTAATTTGATCATGTTGTTAAATTGAGCTCAGAAGAGGGATTAAATGGTTCATACTACATTTTGAAGTATGGACAGCTATTTATATTTTCAGATGTTGGAGTGTGCCATAGTGGTGTTTAATGTAGTTTTGTCATCCCTGGTGATGAGTGCATATACATTTATGTGATGGCCTTGGTTACGACTAGATCACTATTGCGTCTTGTGTATCTTACAATATCTCACCTGTACATGTTCATGCAGTTTCATTATTTTGTTGTTTCCAATTTGATTGTTAGTAGGTAGTTATGAGCACTATTGCACAAAGTTTGAAATTACTACAATTTTCTGAATCAGATTAATGACACTGTGGGAACATTAGCTGTTGGACATTATCAAGATCCTGACACTGTTGCCGCAGTTATAATTGGCACTGGCACCAATGCTTGCTATCTCGAACGTACAGATGCTATTATCAAATGCCAGGGGCTTTGTACGACATCTGGGAGCATGGTACTTTTCTTTAGTACCCGTATAGTGTTTTTACAACCTAGAAGGCAGTCTCAAATGATGTCTTTTTAATCATCTAGGTTATTAACATGGAATGGGGAAATTTTTGGTCTTCTCATTTACCAAGAACTACTTATGATATTGATTTGGATGCTGATAGCCCCAATCCCAGTGATCAGGTATGGTTGCGTTTTGTCGTTGAACATCTGGAACTACTTCATTATGTCGGAACTAACTTGGTTGTGTATGAGTTTGATGTAGGGCTTTGAGAAAATGATATCGGGTATGTATCTTGGTGATATTGTGAGGAGAGTGATTCTGAGGATATCACAAGAATCTGATGTTTTTGGCCCTGCTTCTACACGATTATCAATGCCCTTCAAATTGAGGTAACCTCTCTCTCTCTGCCCCCCTCCCTCATGCGCTCTCTCTCTTCGCGGTTTGGTCAACATTTCATCAAACTTTCAGAACACCGATGATAGCTGCAATGCACGAGGATAGCTCCCCGGAATTGTTAGAAGTAGCACGGATTTTTGAAGACATCTTGGAGGTGGACATGAAAGCTATCTTTTTTCCATTTGTCTGTTTATTGTTCTGGAATGAACCCTAATTGCGACACCTAACAACCATGTTTTCACTGATTACTTTTTTCTGGGTTGGTTCTTTTATTCGCAGATCACTGATATACCCTTAAAGGTTCGAAAGCTCGTAGTGAAAATGTGCAATATTGTGACACGTAGAGCTGCTCGCTTGGCAGCTGCTGGTATTGTGGGCATCTTGAAGAAGATAGGGCGAGACGGGACAAGTGGAATTGCTGGTGGAAGAAGTAGAAGCGACGTGAAACTTAGACGAACAGTTGTTGCAATTGAAGGAGGTTTATACACAAGCTACACAATCTTCCGAGAGTATCTACATGAAGCTTTGGTTGAAATATTGGGGGAGGAGATTGCCCCGCATGTTATTTTAAAGCCAACAGAAGATGGTTCGGGTATTGGAGCAGCACTACTGGCAGCTTCTTATTCATCGTACGATACGGTATCTGTGGATAAGGACGTAAAGTCACTATAAATACACACAACACATACATAATTATATAGATCCACTATAGAAAAAGTATTCATATTGTCATACACAAAATGATAGCTCCCTTTAGCTTGTACATTTAGCAATTCATTTCAATATTTGATTATCTGTGTATAAAGAAGGCTGTCCATATATTTGTTTGATTCCTTTTTCTTTGTTCAAAAGGTTTCAGTGTTCATTCTATTGCATTGCTTGTTGTACAAAGACAGATGATGATTTTCACAGATGATGTTTTCAAATGGCATGGAAATATATAATGTGAAAAATCCTCCTATGTTCTTCATGTTTTTGCCTCTGGAAGGATTGGATAGTTCATGGATGGAAAGGTCAAATGTTTGAAACTTGTCTTTAACCAAAAAGATTAAAATGTCAAATGTTTTGAAGCACTTCCATTGTGCAAGAAGGAGTTTTATGAGAAATCTCAGAGGAGATATCAGGGAAGACTATACTTAAATAGTTCTCAAGTTCTCATGATTTATTAATTAGGAAGATTTTGATGTGATGATTTTTTTATTATTATTATTTTTGTTATTATAAATGCAAGGACTTGTTGTGGTTTGTTTGGAAATATGAGATTCAAAATTTTGGGAAGCAGTAGATTCAATGAAAATAAAATATCAATGTATATTTCTGGAAATATTATAGAAATAAAAAATGTAAAAAATAAGTGTAAGGTAGTAAATAAATATTTTATTATTTTTCAAATAAGCAGACATGTCTACTTTTTTATATACATTTATTGTTGAAAATTTTACGTTGAACAAGAGTAATAATTCAGACTATATAATGATCTATTAAATAAATAAATAGACCTCAAACAAAGAAAATTCATAAATGAAAAATACCAAAAAGAAAATACTAATAATTCATAAAACTTAATTTTCCTTTTCAACACATATTAGTGGCATCTTAATGTTTGTTTTTGTATTTTCTGGATTTTTCTATGATATGGAAATTTCTAGTCATTCCACATATCGATATCGAACCCATAAGACGTAAAAATATCAATCGAAATATAGACATGTTGATGAAAATTTAACACTATGGTCGTATTTCATATTTTTTAGATGTGTTTATGTGGAAGATTCATGAATTAGATTTTGGTTTAAACAACTATGTAAAGTGTGTTTGAAATGTATTTATTATAAACCATAAACTAATTGTAGTTACCAATTAGATGTGAATGAATATGAACTTTTTGTGAAAATATCGATGAGTCATATTTGAGGATATATCGATGAATATTTTGAAACGAAACACGGATATGATAGAAATTCATAGAAAAACTTTGACTTTTTAGTGAAATTTTAGACAAATTTATAAAGTTATAAACTATGACTTGAGCGTATAAATCAATAATTAGAAGCCATATAGGATTGGTAATGAAATAATAGATAATAATGAAGTATGATAAAATTATTATGAACTAAATATTTCATTAATAAAGTCTGGTTCATACAAAATTAAGGTCAAATACAAGATTTTCAATAATAAAAAAAATGGTCTAAGAGATAGTAGTCCAAAGTCGGCACAATTGATTTGATAGTGACGATGGTACTCCAAAGTCCATTGTATGCTAAAAAAAATTCAACATTTTTGAACTTCAACTCAAATGCTACCAATATGAGGTTATTTGGATCAAACATGTTTCAATTTTAATAAGGATGATCTAAAGAATGTAAATAATATAGAGGCTCTAAATCCAAGTCTTCATAACTTTCCGAAAAAGTTGTGGTTCACATAAATAGATCAATATGTTAAAACTTATCACTATATCAATAGGAACCATAATCACTGGTACGACTCTATGGTTACTATAAAAATAGCCATAATTACTATTGTTATAGACATATTGATCATGTCTGTATTGATTGTTCAAACCCATCTCCTCTATACTTAATAGAAGTGAGCGCGTCAATTTGAGCATCATCATATGTAGATTTTCTATGAATGAAAAGTTTTCATGTTGTTCCATTTTGTGGTCCACGGGCTCTAGGACCATGGTTAGATTCTTGTGCGTCATGCATGAAACGAGATTCTCCAATTAATGAACAAGCTAATTCGTGGTCTACTAACTTTATGACCATGGTTGAAGTCTTTTTTCGTGATTTTTCAAATTCATTTTCTTTTTAAATGAAAGGTTTGGTTGAAAATTGAGAAAAATTGGAAATCGAAAAAGTTAGCACATTGAAAAAGCTTGGTACGTAAAAAAGAAAAAAAAAAAAACAAAGCAATATATAGAGATAATTAGACGACATGTAGACGAAATATGCACGATATTTCCATGATATATCCACAAAATATTCATGATATATTCTCAAAATATATGTGATTTTATTGAGAGTTGCGAAAGATATTAACTCAAAAAGATATATCACTGATATATTAAGAAATTTTCTTCTAATATCTCTATCCGATATGAGATTTTAGTTTCATGTCACAAAATTTGTATAATAATTATTATGTAAAATCATATAATTTACGGTACATTATATAATACATAATTTAATTTAACAAAAATGAATTGTATCTATAACATCTAATACTATATTTATTAATATTTTAATTTTTTTAATACAATTATAAATTTTAAAATATCAAATTCAACTTTTACAATACATTATTCATTTTAATATTTTAATCTTTTTAATTCAATTATGCATTTGATTGAATTTGAAAACGTAAAACAAAATTTAGATTGTTAGGTCCCGTATGGTAACCATTTAGTTTATCGTTTTTAAATTTTTAGAAATTAGGCTTATATCCTCATAGTTTCTTACAACGATTTACATATTTCTTGAGTAAACGACTTAAATTCTTAGCCAACATCAAAAAATGAAAACAAGTTTTTGAAAAGTATTTTATTAGTTTTCAAAATTTGGTTTGGTTTTTGAAAACACGAGTTAAAAATAAAATAAGAAACAAGAAATTTGGCCGAACGAGTGTTTGTAAGCATAATTTTTCAAAAACTAAAAACAAAAAATCATGGTTATTGAAACGTGTCTTACTAAATAGATCCAAGTTTTCTTCACCTTCTTTATTCTTTTTTATTTTCTATATATATATTTTTCGTTCAAGTTCATTTTGTACTTGCTTTGTTGCTTGTTTGATATATACAATAAGAGTAGGTGGTTCAAACTCACGAATTTATACATTCATATGTCAGTTACAATATACATCTGAATATTGTTTGGGATAAGAAATATCCCTATTGTTTTCAAAATTATAATATTATTTTTGACTTTTCATAAATGTTTCAAAACTATTTTTGGAGTAGAAAGTTCATTAGAATTCTAGGAGGTCACTCGACAGATAAATGCTCCAGGCTAAACATTCTTAACTTTGGAGTTCTTATGTTTGAGCCACAAAAAAAATAAAGGTGTATTGTTAGTATAGTTAATAATTTTTAATTCTTTTAAGTATTTCTTAACCATACTTTTATATTCTCGAAATGACTCTCATTAAGATATGATATCAGTTTATTCATGTATCCCTCCTAATCTTGCGCATTACATTTTAAAACTTTGAAACTTGAAAATGGGCTAAATTATAAAAATTGCCCCTGAAGTGAAAAATGCCCATGAAGTTTTAAATGTTTTAAAAATACCCTTACACTTTCAAAATGAGTTAAAAAAATATACTTGTCATCAGTTTTAGATGGAAACCGTTAAAGTTTTGTTAAAAAAATACTCGTAAACTTACAAAAATTTCAAAAATGCCCTTAAACTTTAAAAAAGTGAAAAAAAAATATATTGTTATATAAATAGAAACTATTAACACCGTTTTACCTCCCTATTTTCCATCTTCTCCCCCTCTCTTCTGCAATACTCTCATACTCTCATATCTGTTAACTATTTGACACTTGTCTATTTATAATAAATAAATAAATAAAATTGCACACTTTAATTATTGTATATGAACTCTGATAAGAAGAAAGATAATAAATAAAACACCAAATGATTTAAAACTTGCATATTTTGACAAAAATTTACAATAGTAGTTGTGTGTATGTTAATAGCCAAATATTTTTTTATTTGACTATAATCGTTTTGGTATATATGTATTAAGAGGAGGTTTTGATTTTGGAATTTTGTGAATTTTTGTGGGACTTTTTTGTTTTAAATTAAATTTTGGTTTCTATTTTGATTGTTGAGAAAAATGCTGGATGTAAAGAATTGGAATATTAAGAGACATATAAGACTAGTATCGATATGAAAAAAAATGAGAATATCTATATAATTTATTTCTAAATTGGTTCTTTTCCATCAACATGTCAATATTTTCATTGATATTTTCACAGTTCAATATCGATATGTTCAATATCGATACGAAGGGTGAATCGATATTTCCATGGTATCTTAAAAAATCCATGAAATACAAAAATAAACGTCAAAATGCTACTAAAATAAATATAACAAAGACGCTTTATATATATATATATATATATATATATATATATTTTGGTTTATAAAAACATAAAAATGAAAATGATTGAGCCTAAAATATTGTGACCAAAATTTGAAAAGATTTGAGGAGAAACCTGAAAATGGGGTAAGGCTTAATTATATATTCAGTATTCACCCTCAAAGGTATAACCTTTGGAAAATAGGATACAGTTTTTCTTTGGTTCCAACTTCCAATCTTGATAGCTTGTTTGTGTTCAGTGTTCACTCTTCAATGGCCGCCGACAACAAACCCTCCGCCGGTGTCAAGAAGAGGAAGCAACGTTTTCTCCCCCACAACGTTACCTCTCAATCTCTTCTTCTTGTTTTGACCTTCTGTATTCTATTGCCGGTTAGTTTAATTTCTTCGATTTTTCTTCTTTTTCTCCTTCCTCAGAAGCCAGTGAAGAAGAAGGGTCATTACCCATTACGCCCAGGGGTTCAAGGTTTCTTTATCACCTGTGATGGCGGCCGAGAACGCCAAGCCAACATTGAAGCAATCAACGTTATTGACTCCGTATGACTTCCCTCCCTTTTTGCTTCTTCTGGGTTAATGATTTGGTGGGGTTCAGATGAATTTTTTAATGTATAACGTTTTGATTACAATTAAGCAGCATTTCTTTTGGAATTTCTTTTTGCCTTGTTAGATATAGCAGAGATTAAAAGAGGTAAAGGGGCAGAGAAATGGGTAATTTAAGATAATTACAGAGAGTTGGGGGGGAGGTAATGTAAAGGGTAAGTGTTCAAGCTTATCACAAAGTAACTCTGATTTTAGATCAATTTTTAGTCTAAATTGTTCCATTGTAGGGTTATAAATTGCTACATGGGAATTAATTTCATACGATTGTTTCTGACACTCAAATGTCTTAGGGTTAAGCAGGTGTACATAAACTGATCGGAACACTTACGGATATTAAAAAAATGCTACTTTTTGAAATTCTATATCTATCTCTTTTAAAGGCTTTACTGTAGTTATGTTTACAAGCGTGTTGATTAAAACAGAGTTCTTTCCTTCCGTTATTCAATTTTCAGTTTTTTGACGAGTTAGCCCACGGAAAGAATTGTGGTGTGAAGCTGACAGAATTAGCTGATAAACCTTTAAACAAAAAGATTAAGTTTTCAGATTCTGAGTCTTCTAGTTCAGATGATGATGATTATGAGGAGGAGGAGGAGGAGAAGGGGGATGAGGATGAAAATAAGAAGGTTCCTGAGGAAGAGTCTAAGTCTCCCAAGGAGGAAAATGAACCTTCTAATGAAAATGAAACAACTGACGTCGTCAATCCTCATCGAGAGGAGACTGTAGCTTCTGAAAATCAAACAGAGGAAAAATCGAATGACAATGAAAGGGATATGAGGTGTCCTGAAGTTCCATCGGAGGAGGTTGAGGAGCCACCAAATAAGAAACACTGCATTGAAGCAGATCCATCAAAAAGTATTATAAAAGAAAAAGAGAAGTCCATTGATCAACTGATTGAGGCTGAACTTCAGGAATTGGGAGACAAGACCAAGGTCAGTGATAAAATTTCAACATTAAGGTTGTTTTTGTTTCTATTCTTTCATAATTTTTTGTTATTATAAGTTGGACAATCATGTCTGATGATGAAAATCATTGTATTTATATTGATGGGATTTTGAGTAGGTTTTCTAAACAGGCCTGCTCCAATTTTGATCAACTTTGCAGGTCTTAATACTTTAAGAAAGAATAAGACTAGACTACTTTCTTTGTTAAATGAATATCTTATTTAAGATTGTCAAGTTTATTGCGCCTTCTTAATCTGACAACAGTCTGCAAGGTGTATGAAGTGGATCAAATTGCTGGACCAAGGATTCTTAGTCTGTTGATAGAATATGATGGGTGACGCTTGTATTATCATTATGATTAACAATTTCTTCAGTTTAATATTTTTCTTTCTTCTTTTTATGTGTTATTGAGTAAAATAATTGGATATTGACTTGTAAATAATCTTGCCATTGATTATGACTTGCATGCTAGTATTTTTCAACACCCTTGTCGTATGGCATTGTTTTCTTGAGTTATTTTGTAGTACACAGTATTATTTGTTATCCAGACTGGTAGCTGATCCTATGTTATCCAATCTGCTTATTACGGAATGTGATACAGAGACGTTTTTTCAATCTTGATTCGGGATGTAATGGCGTTGTCTTTATCCAAATGCGGAAGAATGATGGAGAACCTGGCCCTGAGGCTGTTGTGCAGCATATGATGACATCTATTGCTTCAACAAGGAAACATATATCAAGGTTTGCATAATTGTTGAATTTCTGTACGGAACAATGCATGAAATCATTCATATACTGGATCACTAAAATGCTTTTTTATATGTATGATATAACTCAGGTTCATACTTAGAATTCTGCCAATTGAAGTGGCATGCTATGCTTCTGTAGAGGAGATCACGAGGGCAATAAAGCCTTTAATAGAAAAGAACTTTCCTGTTGAAAGTCAAAATCCTGTAAAGGTATGTTTCTTATACATTTTCTTTTTAACTGTCTCCCAATTTCAATATCATGGTGCCACTTCCTTTCTGATTAATTCTCTATGCAATGCAAAAAGAACAGGAAAGAAAAGTTTAACAAGGATCTCTTGGCAAGTGTGTAAATGAAGATTGAGGAACAATTATAGATTCAATGACTATTTGAATGGAATCATTTGAACACTACCATGTGTTGGAAATAGTTGTGCTGAGTATTTGTTATGAAATTGAGTGTTTCAGATTTGGTTTCTAGCTTTATGGTCAGTTTTATGACTGGAATTCTTGGTCACATGTTCATTTCTCGTATACAGAGGGCTAAAAGTATCATTTTATTTAAAGAATAGTAGGTTGTGTATGCTTATAAATGTTAAAAGTTGCAAATGAAGTTGTCAACCAGGTAGAAAATAAGGAGAGTCTATGCCTGATTATCTCATCTTGGCTTGTTGCTTTTAAAGTAGTTTTGGTTGGTTAGTTCTACGCAATTTTTACTATTTTAAAATTTTATCTTCAGTGAATGTAACAATGATCTATTATTGATTCTAGAAATGTTTTGTGGATTTAAGTTACTTTTCTAAATCTTTCCATGTTGCAAACTCCTTGACAAATGCATTATTCTCTTTTTCTTTTCTCTTCTTTTTAATGATACTTCAAAGTTCAAAATAACTTTGTAAAAGAAAATTTCTCAGCAGTTGCAGTTTCAATGAATCGGACCCAACACGTTTTGACACCTCCTAGTTGTGTGATTAAATTGTAACTTCCAGTCAGTAAAGGACATGGAAGAATGCATTTTAGTGACTACACTATTTGTTGATTTATATAAGAAACTAACATCCTATATCAATACATTACAAGAAATGAACATTTAATATCTTTTCCTAAGAGATTATTGTCGGTCTATGCAACAAATCTTTTTTTTTTTTTTTTTTCAGGGTCTCACTGTGATTTGACATGAGGATTCTATTATTAGCATGCTCATAAACTTTTGTCTAAATTTTTATGAACTTTCTTGCAGTTTGCAGTATTGTATGAGGCCCGTGCAAATACTGGCATTGACAGAGCAACTATAATTAATACGGTAGCAAAAGCTGTTCCTGAGCCTCATAAAGTTGATCTGAACAATCCTGAAAAAACCATTGTGGTTGAGATTGTCAAGGTGAGGATCTCTCTGGTATTGGAACTAATTAATCTTGGAGAACTCTCTTACTCTTTAGACACGATTTCTCTTCTTTTTTCTTTTTTGTTTTTTTTTTAAAAAACCTGTTTGCTTTGAAGTTAAGTCTGCCGGAACTGAAGTTTATAGTTTTACCCTTACCCAAACGAAAGGAAATTGTTGAGGAACCTCTCTATCTTGCAGAACTGGCCTTATCTGCAGGTTAGACTGGGAGGTAATAACTATGGCCTTAGAACCTGAAGAATTGCTGAACCACAAGTTTAGAACTTGTTTGGTGAGACTGGATGCCAATAGAGTAGGTTGAATCAGATTGAACTTGTCAGCTCATGGCTATAAAAAGTCTAAAACAAAAAGTAAATAACATCTTTGATAATTGATCAGCATATGTTTCTGCTAGGCTGAATCAGATTTAACTTGCAGCCCATGGCTATAAAAAGTAATGAATACTAATAATGAAAAAGAGTAAATAATAATCTGTCTTCTTTCTTCTTCTTCTTCTTCTTCAATCTTCTTCTTTCTTTCTTTCTTTCTTACTTTTTGTGAGCTAGCCAACAAAGTTACTTTCTATTCAGTTTTGCATATTCTACACGTTGTTTGCCTGATTTGTGATTTATTGTCCTCTTGTGATTGCTGTAGGACTAAGTCGATAAGTTCTCTTATTCTTTGAGATGAAGTTTTTTACTTTTTATTGTTTGTTCTTCAGACAATTTGCTTGATTGGAGTGGTGGAGAAGTATAAGGACTTGTCCAAGTACAATCTGAGGCAACTTACATCAAGAAAGCAATAGGATAGGTTATTTATTTGTTTTTCAAGTCTGTTTCAGCTTTGGGCACTTTTTAATGTTCAAATGTATGCAACACTTAGCTTAGTGTACGTTTAATTTAGAAAATTTTGGCACCAAACAATCATATTATATAGTTGTTGCCTGCTGGCATATAACAAAATCTGATAACATTAGGTGTTTCTTGAAACTTGTTTCGTCCCTGGATGAAATCAAACTGATCTTAGCCTCTCGGTCACTTGAAATTTTAGTTTAGATCTTATTTTCGTCATTTCTTTTAAAAAATGGAAAAAAGTATTGAAGTTGGCTTGACTCACTCCCTGGTTTATATATTGCTTTAAATTTTATGGTCTCTGCAATATAGAATGCTGCTTTGTCTTCTTAGACCTCTGTTCTGCTCCTACTGTGAAAACTAGCCATCCATATCTTGTTTCGACCCTATTTGTGTCATTATTTATTAAATAATATTATTTTCTAATAAAAATTCCACCCTTTTAAAGAGTTTAGGGATATTATTAAGTTTTTGTTTTCAAAAAATAAAAAAATAAAAAAAATTAAGCCCCAGGTAGAAATTTCAATGGTATATTAGACGTTTAGTGTGAAATTGATATAATAGCAACTTTTAGATGAAAGAAAAAAAAAAAATCAACGATAACATATTTGATAGTATAGGATTCCATCTCAAAACCAATTATGGAGTAACTCATCTATCTTATAAGGATTGTGAGTCTGTTTGTTTTTCCAATGTGTGATTCTCAACATTTCGGTAGAGTTGTTGGCTAGTAGAATACAAAAATTTTATACATCAAAATGATAACTTGAGATAAGCCGGTTAGGAAAATCATCCATCTAGACAAAGAGGCAACAAGCAACAAGCATTCCCCGACGAGCTAGGGTAGATAAATGCCAAATATCCAGTAAAACATGGAGGCTCCATAAATAATTTATGTGTCCTATTTTATTTTATGCAATTGTCTATCTTGTGATTTATCTGTCAAGTTGTCTTGTAGTTATTTTCATGTATTTATTCAACATACAAACAATTAAACTTGAAAAAGCATTCCCTTAATATCAATCTTTAGTTTACATATACAAGGGGAGGGGCAGGGGAATGGTTATAGAGTAAAGCATTTGTCTAAATTAAACTGTTTTCTTTTTTTCAATTATGTTTATAAGCTTACACTCTCAGCCTTTTTGCCTATAAATGCACCAAACCATTTGTAACTTTCCATTAGTTTTCATGATGCCAAAGCTGTCCAGTAATCTGAAATGCATAAACTCGTTGGTGTGACGATAATCCGAGACCAAATCCAGTTCGAGTCCTCCGTTTGTCGCATTTCTGCCAACTAATCAAGGTGAAAATAAAACATCAACTTCATGCATTTTCATTTTTCTTCTTCTAGGTATGCTTGCACAATTGAAGGAAACTCATAGTTTTCAAGATTTGACAGTGCCTTATGCTTGCTTGTATGTTTATACTAATTTGCACACCAAATGTTAGCATAAAAAGGACAAAACCATTAAGGATGTTTAGGGCAAGGAGTGGAGTTGTGAAGTTTGGGGAGTTGTGAACTCCTAGAGCCTATAGTGAAGAGTTAATATGACATAAAATTGATGCTTTTTTAGTCATCATGGACTCCTTCGGTCGAACAACTCTTACTCCCACGACTCTTTTGCTGAACACCTCCTTAATTGTTTTAGGAGTTGGAAAGGGAAAAAGGACTTGAAGAAGCCATTGAAACGACGTGATTTAAATGAATGGGAGCGAAAGGAGTTAGAAATGTTAAAAATATGTAAAATGCAATAAATTTACCCCAATCTATCCACTCAAGCTCTCAATTTTATCTGTGGTTTAATATGGTATCAAAGTGGAGATATTGAATTCAAATTTCTACGATGTCATTTCTTCCGTCTTTCATATAGTAATCTAGGTGTTGGATCTTACACTAATTTAACGTTGTTATATTAAGTATGTATGCGAATAAAGTCTAGTCTAGCAAGTGTCTGGGCACCAACTTGAAGTTGGTGGAGTTGGCTATTATAGCCCCTCCATGTTTGGGGCTTCAGTTATAATAGTGATGTTTTCAACTATTATGAACTGCACTTAACTAAAGTATTGTTATTTCAAATCCTCCGTAACAATGTTTCCTATTCGTTATAGTGTTTACTATTTCCTACTCATCATCTCGTTCCTTTTTTGTTACCTTATTTACTATATTTTCTACTCAAACTAATATAGTCTGTTCTCCAAACATTAACTATTTATTATAACTTACAGACTATAATAACCAACTTAGTGTCAAACGCCCCTAAATCTTTTGCTATGTAGATGTTTGAAGTTAAAGTCACTTACCCTACCATCCCTTAGCTCAAAAACGACAGCATCTTCAGAGAATTGAATTGGTTTAGTAGAAGCAACCTGCAAAGCATTCGGAAGCTAAGAAAAGTCTTATCTCATAGTGTAATAATGCCATTAAAATGTAAAAATCTAACCTTTGGATCACAGTTTTTGTCAATAGCCTTTACATCTTCTACATCTTTCTCCAATGCAAGCTCTTCATCAACACAAATTAGTCCTTTTCCATCTTTTGAATTCACATTCCCATCTCTATCAAACTGATGTGGGAAACCACAGTTTCTCCATTTCCATGTGTCTTGTTCAATATATCTTAGGTATACTCTTCCATCTGAGCCAACAAGAAACAGTTGATTACCTTCAAAGCACGGTCCAGGCGTGGTGGTGAATGTTACGCCTCTGTCTGGTCTTCCATGCTCCACCCAGTTCCAACCATCCCATGGATTCCAATGATATTCAATGAGACCACCATCTTCAGAGATCATAAACAATGAGCCTATAAGAGAATATGGTGATGGTCTTGTTGCTGTTCCAGGCAATCTTGAGAGAAGTAGATGCTGAGACTGATGATGTTCATGCCATAACTCGGTCACTTTATTGTACTGATATAGTCGACCATTTGTTCCGATCACGAACACTATGTTTTCCCGGAATGTTTCCTGATCTACGATGCTTGCAACTTTGGTACCTGGAGGATTTTGGCAGTTTTTCCACTTGAATTTCCTTAGTGCAACCTGTAAATTTTATATGTGGTCAAGAACTTCATGTGAAATGTTATGAAATCGACCATAAGAGTGCAAGAAAGTGTAAACAATAAAGAAATCAATACATAGATTTACAAGATTTACTAACAGTGTGTTAGTTACCTCCACAAACAGAGAAAAATATCAGTTTATTATTAGAGGGAAATATCAGATGATACAGATTACAAAGGTGTCTATAGAGTTGGAGAGTTTTATATAGTTCACTCCTTTAAACCTTAGGGTCAAAATCGTAAATAACATAAATCTGAATACAATGTAGGTTTTAGAGGGAACACCCCAAAGCCCCCAAGGCACTTTACTCCAGTACCCCGACTCGCAAGACCCCGTACTTAGTCATTCGGAGTGCCAAAGAATAGATTCAAGGTATTCCAACATGAGAAGATCCTAAGTTCGAATCTCGGTGCTGTCATTTCTTTCCCGATTGATGCTAATAGTTTACCTATTATGTTTCCTGAGTGAAATTAACATTAATTATATCCTAACCTATCAGCTTGAGGTTCGTGTAGTTTAACCGGCATGATTAATTCCTTGAATCACAAAAACTTCAAGTTCTAATGTTTGAAGAACCTGATCAGGACAGATATATTTGCATTAAGCCAAAGTGCACTTTATGCTAACATTTCTCATTCATGAAACTTACTGTGAATTGGAGCAATCTTCCTGTTTTGCTAACAAAGAAAAGTGCATCTTCTGTTGTGGCCTTCATAGATTGACCTAAGAACTTATCCCAAGGAGCACCTCCAATCACTTGTTTCCCTCTTCTAAGAGCAGTGCAGTTTGTCCATGCAAGTTCTTGGCTACTTCTTTCTCTAATCAGTAAACTACCATAATTATCAACTAAGTATAAACTTCCATTGTAATTACCAACTGCACCTTTCATATGAGTTGAACTTTCATGCCTCAGCCACAACCATACATCTCCAGTGTAAAGATACTCAAAAGTCAAGCCATCAGCTGTTATGAGGAAAAACGAGCGTCCTCCATGCATCACACGAAGTCGGAAGCTGTTTTTCGTCCATTTTTCAGCTAAAAGATTAAAACTATCAGATGATTTTTCGGATATACTCTCTGATGTTCTTGGTATTAAGTAGGTTTGTTGTGGTTGGCTTCCCTTTGGTCTTCTTGTTGCCGATCTTCTTGTCCCTTGATCATTTATATCATCTTTAGTTCCTGCAACGCAATTTGTTGGTCCACGGTGTTCAGTACAATACTCAGCATTCCATCCCTCGGACTCTGGTGCATCTAAGATTGACCATGTATATTTAGCTGTTGGTTTTCTTCTTGAAGTAATGTGATGAGTTGGCCCTGAATTTTCACCACCTAATCCTACAAGATGAAGTTCTCCGATCCTACCGTCATCCAAAGCGAACAATATCCGTCCAACTTGGAACTGTAAACCACCAATACCTCTTGCAGCTTTTGCATTCAAGGGATGCTTGTGGTTTACCCAAGCGTCTGGTGTTTCTTCCTCCTGACCATGACCTGCTTTTATGAGTCAAAAGAAAGTTCAATATGAACGATGAACTAAATCTTCTGAACTTAATTAATATTGTTAGTTAACTCAAACTGCAAGTTTATTTTTAGTTCTCTGTATAACAAGAACAACAAATATCACCAAATCATCTATTGTATCTGTTAATTTGACTTATCATGGTTATTTTCTTTGCAAAGACTCTTCCTCTTTTTTATTAATGTAAAGAAGGTGGTTTTTACCTGGATGAATATTCGTTCGATATTCAAATACGAAACCGGAAGACGTGGTGAGAAACAGTGAGAAAATTTTCTCATTTGTTTCATCTTGAAGGGCTGGTAAAACTGATGTTAGTTGATGATCTTTTGGTCTTCCATGGACTATCCATTTCCACTTCCTTTTATCCAATCTTCTTTCTACCAAATTACCATCCTGAAATTTGTTTTCACTTAACAAACTCAAAAAATAACTCTTTTAGATTCATAATAACTCAAAAGCAAGGTGAATTTCTCTCTATTTAGTACCTTAGTTAAAAGAAAGAGTGATATGAAATGATCTCCATTCAAGCTATGTATATAGCAACCCGGCGACGGAATCAATCGGAAATCTCGTGTTGCTCTATCATTCCATACATGTTTCTTCCACAGTGGCTTTGAGTTCCTATCATATTCATAGAGATCTCCCACAGAGCTGCATTTTCACAATTTCTTTTTTACCTTAATCTGATAATCTGTAAATTCAAAATGGAAAAGAAATAGTTTATCTTTCTAAATTGATAAACAGCATTTTGAAAATGAAGTATTAGCCCTTCTCTTCTTTCCTTTCCTTTCTTAGATCAGTTCAAGCTCTACATTAATTGGCCTGAAAAATCGTCAACTAACACCTTCCCCACGGTTTGAATATTAATTTAACATAGATTGTCCAACAAATAGAACAATGTTGTTGAGGTCTGTTTACTCAAGCACCTCTTACTCTAATATCATATTCGAACTATGAGTAAATTCAAAAGCTTAAGTCACAATATTATAGTCAGTTCTGTAGTTAACTTATCCGCAACCATTGACAACTAGACAAAAATTCTGCTCAAGCTGAAGCTTTCATTTAGATGTATGAAAATTAAAGAAACACACATAAGTAGACATAAAAACAACCTTATTGTATACACAATTTCTGTTCTGAAACTAGCAACATCTGCTATTGCCGCAACATTGGCGTTGCGGGGCTGGCCGTGATCTACCCATCTGCTCTTCATTTTCAATAGCAAAGTTAAAAAATGTAAGATTTCTTCACTCAAATGCTAGTTGAAAGGAGATCTTTGAAAGCAAGTCTTTGTTTTTTCTACTCATCGTCCTGACTTTTTACCTTGGAGGCTCAAGCTCAGTTAGTTCTAGCAGAGTTCCATTCTTTGTAGTGAAGTAAACTCTCCTGTTTTAGCAATAACAATGAATAAAGTCTTATTTCATCCTGCAAATTTACACACACAGACACAAAATATGAAGACAATGAAAAGGAAAAGCTTTACATTCCATCCTGAGAAACAACACCAGCCAATAGTTGGATTGAAGAGGCATGTTCTTCACTAGTTGTTTGATCAGTTGTTGGTATTAACTCAACCCAAATTGGTTGAGAACCATCATTGAGCTGCAACTAAGAAAATGGAAATAACTTCATCACTATCAAGACCCAGTTAGTTCTAGAGTTTTCATTTTCTATTTTGCAAAAATTGATCCAAGTCTTGTACAACTTCCTTAAACAATATTCTATAGTAATATTTATTTTGATTTGTTCGTATCCATTGGAATGCCTTGAATCTATTATTTGTGTTATGCACAACCAAGAATCAACAAAATTCATATTTATGTTATTTACCTTATTTGTGATATTGACCCTAAGGTATAGAAGGGTGTGCTATATAAACTCTCTAACTCTATTGTCGCATTTGAATCTGTTATCTAATATTTTTCTCTCTAATAATAAATTGTTCTATTTTTTTTTCATGGACGTAGCTAGCACACTGTTAGTGAGCTACGTAAATCTTTGTTTTGATTTCTATATTCTTTACGTTTTTTTTTTTTTTTCGATTTATAAACTGTACCGATATCATATTGGTTTTTTGAAAGAAGAGAGAGACCAGTTCTTGGAAGTTACCTGATACAAAATTCCTGCTTCAGAAAGAGCTAGAATTGAGTGATTGACACCAAAGATGGAGACTGCAGGACCTGCTGATATTGGCAAATCATGAGGAGCTATCACCCATTGAACTCCATTCCAATACCTCTCATATATTGACCCACTTTCACCAGTGATCCAAATAGACATATCTGAAATTCTAGTCAATGACACTCTTTTCCTCAAAGCCAAATCAACATGAAACTTGTCTACTTCCATCACTTTTTTCGACTTCTCGCTCTGATCGGAACGGTAATACTCTTTCTCCATCTTCTCCAATCTGTTATTAATCTGTCCAACCTTGGTGCAATTCCCATTTCTACAAGAGATTAGATCATAAGGAAGTTCTACTTCAACCCACTTGTTTGAATGCTCTTGGAACTTCCAAAATCTATCAGTTTTCAGCTTGAACTTTCGATCGAATTGTTGAAGATGATGATGTGGGCAATATGAGTTGATTGATCCTAAAACTTCTGAGGTGCTTTCAAAGATGACCCAGATGAGAATTAACAAGTGGAGCATAGTTTTGGTAGCTGAAAAAAAACCAATTTTAAACAAAAACGAAAAAGAAAGCGAAGATTTTTATGCTATGTGGTGTCCCATATGGACCATAGCAGAAAAGGGAAGCATCATAAACTACTCAAATGGAAGTTTTTTTTCCCTCCATTGAAACACTAAAGATTTTTTGGATCATAACAGAGAAAGAAGGTTTTTAGATGATAAGTTAGTTGATTCAATGAAGAAGAAAGTTTGTCATTTTTGTCAACTCTGATGAGTTTATGACAGAAAAAGCAGTGAAAGTTTTTGTTTGATGGGGTTAGTTTATCTTCTTTAACACTTCCATTTTTTTTTTGTTCACCTAATTCTAATGACTTTTCTTTTCTTTGTTTTCTTTTAAAAAATAAAATGAAAAATGACAAAAGGAAGAAAGAAAGAGAAATTTCCTTCTCTATTACACTCTTTTGAATGGACAAAGGCTTAATCTCTTGTTTAGTAAGGTTGAAGACTGTCTGTTATTCAATCTCAACCGTCCAATTTTCATTCTTTAAATCAGAATGAAAAGTTCAAGTGTTTGGTGCAAAATCAGGGCAAAATTGTTTATGTATCTTAAGTTGGTAGATGGGAAAACTAGGGCCCATTTGTTGTTTTAGTTCTAGTTTTTAGGGTAACTACTTGGTGATGCATGGTTGATGAGTAATTGGTGTGTAATCTTTCCTTTGAAATCAAACGTTCATATTCGTACTCCACATTCCTTGTACAAAAGGAAAGAGTAACTGTTAAAAAAAAAACTTATACGGTTCTTAATTAGTTATGAACCTTTTTACCAACTAGGTCAACTCATAATAGTTTCAAGTGTCAATTATAAACAATTAACATTTTTTTTTATGAGTCTAGTCATATGATGGTGTGGGTAATTTTCAAATTGTCTATATAATATATACAAAGTTTTAATAAATGTTGTATGGTAGTAAAGTTTAGATTGGAATCAAATTCACACTAAATCGTTCTACATAGTGTTTCATTCTTAGCGAATTTTATCTCATTAAAAAATCGCTTAATTATATATTTTTTCAATACAATTTGAAACCTTTGACTAAATTTTAAGAATTAGAAGAACACATTTTTAAAATCTAGATGTTTACTTTTTTAAAAAAATAAAATTAAATTGAAATTAAAAGATTGTTGACAAATGAAGAGATCAAACTAAATTAGATACTTTGATGTAAGAGTTTAACAATGTAGAATGGACCCACATAGTGTCATCTTCCAAATTGTCTTGGATTATGGTCCCTCCCCTTTCATTGCTAACATCACGATGATGTAATTATATTGTTTTATGATTTAAATATTATTTCGGTCTCTATACTTTTAGAGTATAGATTGTTTTGTTTTTTTAAAAACTTATATAAGAAGTCAAACATAATTACCTAAATGATTCGATATTTGTGATGACATAATTGTTAATTATTAATGCATAATAAATGTTAATTGTTAAAGTTTTGAAAATTCATCTAAACTTCATGTCATTGTCTTTTAATTATCCATTTGGATTGTCCACTAGATTGGTTCATCCTTAAAGATCTTTCCAAAACATAAATTATTAAATTGATTTGTTTTATTTTAATTTCTTTTTATTTAGGAATTAGAATTGTTCAAAATATGTGGGCTCTTCCACCTAAAGCTTCTAATTTTGTGTTTATTTTATTGATTGTTATTTAAAGGGAAGATTCCAATTCACCACCTTAGATGATATGATAACAACAAATGTTAGTTTCAAGTTTAATATCAAATTAAATTTGGTATACATATAGGCTGTGTTTGAGAGTGATAGTTTATGTAGTGATCTTTTTGTTAAAAAATATTTAGGTACAATTGATTTTGTAAAATTGATTTCTAAACAATCAAATTTATGTTCGGTAACAAACTCTTAAAAGTGATTTTCATATGTTTAAAATTGATTTTCGATCATCACGTTTGATACCAAAAGTGATTTTAAAACTATCAAATTACTAAGAGAAGAGTATTTTGGATATTTAAAAAACTATATAAAATTAGGTGGTGATTCCTGGTTAATCAATTTTCAAGAATCACTAAATACCTAATAATTCAAAAATCAATATTGAGTGATTTTTTATTTTCTTCGTTTAATATATATCTTATTATTAGTTACTAAATTATTTTGAGATTTTTAATGCTTTAGACATTTAGATTATGGAAATAATAGAGAGGCTACACTCGATTTTAGCTAGTTATCATAATTAGTTTTAATTAAGACTATATTACAAATTCTCTCAAAAGTTTGATTCGTCGTCTCATCGATTTCTTAAACAATGTTAAATCAATTTTTTCGATAAAGATTTGAATCCAAGATCTCTTGAATGTCAAGTACATACAAGTGTCAATTGAACTAAGTTCTTGATTTATTAATAACATTAAATGTTTTTGGACAAACTTTAGAGGTCCACTTTCCTCACTAAATGCTAATGAAATCAAAGAAGGTAAACACATCATAGAGTTGTAGCACATCAACCACTTTAACTTTTCTTTACTTTTTCTAACAAACCACTTTAACTTAATTATGAAGGTTCCATGAACATAAATCAAACAGTTTACGATTATTTTAAATTTAACAAAATCTACCAAAATGTTTACAAATTGATATAGCGAAATATTATAGTCTATCTATATTTTGTAAATATTTTGACTCATTGATACACATAGTATTCTATCTTGGTCTATTACATAGAGGTTGTGATATTTTGCTATATTTATAAAAAAAAAAAAAAATTAGAACTTTTGTTATTTAAAATAAATTATCAATTTTTTACGATACTTTTTTGTAATTAAATTTTCAATCAATTTTAAATTTAGTCCTTTTAAGTCTATTAAAACTAATTAAATTTATAATATTTTTCTTCTTAGAAAAATTAAACACATATTTCCAAAGTTTATCAATAGAAAGTGAACAAATAGTAGAGCTCATTTTATTGAAAATTAAAAAAAATAGAATTAAAAGGATAATTTAACCCATTCTTTATTAGCAACCAGCTCTAGAATTTTAGTAGATATAAAAAAAGTGTAAATAAAAAATTTTAGATACAACAAAATTTAGATGCATCTCTCTCGTAGAGTCTATCGTTAATAGAAGTCTACAAATGATAGAAGAGGTAGAAGAATATATGTCAATTGTGTATTGTGATCGTGAGAAATTTGAACAACTGATCCCTTTTATAGACCCAAAATGTTAAATGATCCTTTTTTTTTAGAAACATGTCAAATGACCCTTTTACTGATGTCATGGTTGAGTGAAGTTACAAATACGCCCTTAGTTTATTGCTTCCTCTTTCCTTGTTCTCGAACCCGACCTTTTTTTTTTATTTCCTTCCTATTATTCTTCTCCGACAAACCTTCAAACATTTTTTCTCTTTCCTACTTTCAATCTTTCGTTATTTTATCATTTTCTCTTTCCTTCTTATTGGTGGCATTGAAAAATTAAGCTGCAGGGCATCAATTGACCTTCTTCTTTGCCATTGATGCTCGTGACTTCTTCTTCGACCAACTTTGACTTAACTAGAGTTGATAGAACGAAAGAAAGTTAGAGAGAGTGTGTGTGTGAGACCGAGCGAGGGATGTAAAGAGAGAGGGAGACAAGCGAGAGAGAGAGAGTGAGAGAGTGTGACTGAGAGAGATAGAAAGAGAGCGAGAGCATGACCAAGAGAGAGACGAGAGCAAGATGTTATTCTGTGTGTGCGTGTGTGTGTATATTTTGATCATTTCACTCGAATTTAACGCTAATAAAAATGTCATTTGACATTTTTGAAAAATATTTAGATCATTTGACATTTTCGACCTAGTTTTTGGGTCATCCATACAAAAAAAAAAAAAAAAAAAAAAAAAAAACCCTTGAAATAAAACTTAAACCAAGAGGCCTCCCAATAGCCCACATTGAATTCGTACGATAAAAATAAAACTTATAAAGAGATTTGAGAACATCGTTATATATGCTATTTTATAAATAAAGAAATGTTTCTATATAACTACGAGAACTTAGCTAAGGTGACATTTAAGTTAATTGATAAAGATGAGAGGAGTAAGCGATATGAGAGAGAGAGAGAGAGAGAGAGAGTTCTTTATTTTTGTATTAGTCTCTGTAGGTGGTTTTAAGACCCAATATTAGTAAAGTGATTAATACCAACACTGTCCGTATGTTATGTATTTAGAAAACTTAACCTACTCTTTCTCAATGCCTTTAGGACAATCACTTTGGAAACAATAGATTTAACAACTTCAACTCTTGGTCGATTAAGTTTTAGTCCATCTTTGCATCATAGATGGTGATCAAACCATCAACGAGGTAATCTAAATTACGATTGAACTAAATTCAGTTTTGTACTTACTACAAACTTCCAAAAGAAAATTTCTAATTGGAAGACTAATTATTTGATAAACTGGAATTCATAGCTTAAAAAAATGAATTTATAAATTGATTGTTAACTTTATGATCTACTCTTACAAATTATAAATCTGACATGAGCAAATTGAGTAACCAAGTCCCAAAACAAGAAATGTATTGAAAGTTGCAAGTGAACTCCATCTTGAGTTGGGAGAGATTTCAATGACTAGCATTATTCTTCCCTTAAATATCTGAAAAGCTTTTTTACAATCAATATAATATTATGAAAAGGGTTAAGAAAACAATACTTAAAACCCAAAATCCAAAATTTTAAATAATAACAATAGCTTAAAAAGAAAAAAATCTAAAGCTTTCTAAGATTTTGTAGAAACTAAATGCTCTATGCTACTCTAAATAAAGAGATCCTGAAATTGCATATCCATGGTACAATAGACTTTTCAACACCATCATCATATCATAGATTTCTCAGTGATTAAAGATTATCCTAATCCAGATTTCATTGGATCTCAACAATCTCAAGCTTCGAATTTCTTTGACGAGCATTGATGAAACCTGGCACGAACCTTTACAATGCTTCTTTTTGCTTCAGCTGTTCCCCTCTATGTACTTTGAAGTTGAGCTTCAAAATTTATATCTACAGAACAATAAAAAGAAAATTGCAATTGAGGATTTTCAAAAACAAAAGAATACATAATAAAGAACACAAAGCAAACATATATGGAAGAATCATGAGAAGGAAAAGAAAAGGGGGGATAGTTTGTTGAGGTTAATAGGTCAAGCCCCAGAACATACATTTCAAAAGATTGTCACCAGTGAACTAATCTGCATCGATAGGGGTGGTGGTCTTCTTCTTTTTCCTCTTATTCTTTGGCTTCACTGCATCTTTCAATGTCTTCTTCCCATTTTCTTCTGACAAAGTTTTTGCAGCAACAGGAGACAAATTTATCTCGACGACTTTGGCTTCTTGTTGTTCATCAACCATAGTCTCGGACGACATCATTTCATCACTCAAGTTCTCTTTCTTCGTTGTGGTTAGATTTCCTGCAACAAGCTAATATAAGAAACGCCAGACTCAAATGGAAGAGAATGATTTTGCAAGTTGATTTTTTTGTAAACAGTGAACTTTCGACTCCTGGATGCCATGCAGCATATTTGGTTTCTAAGGGGGTCCACAAATTAAGATGAAAAGCAGTAAATATATCGAGATAAAACTTTTTTTCATTCAGGAAGCCTGCAAAAGCAGTGAAATTTTTTTCATTCAGTATATTTCCACCTTTATTTCCCCGATCCAACAAAATGAATCTACATAAATTGAACTCCCATCGTTACTAGAAAACAACTGCAGACAAAAAGCTGAAGGAAGCTATGCAAGTGTATGATAACTAAATTGAAAGTAAGCCAATAAAGAAGTAATAAGTTATACTGAATAACATATAAGCTGCTTAGATATTTTGTTCCTGAAGTTTTTGTGCCCACCTATCTCTATCTTTAGAGAACGGAAAAGGTATAAAGTTTCCAAAGTTAAAATCATAATGCATGTATATTTTCCAGTTGCTTTGGTAGTCTCATTTCACAATTCTCTAAGGGACCAGGCCGTGTTTTTTTTTCCTCAACACAATGCAACATTTGGAGTCGAGAGATTCAAGCCTCTAACTTCTTGGTCTAAGTCATACGCTTAAGTTACCAATCGAGCAATGCTTTGACTGATAACACATATCTAGCCTTATAAAATAAAATATGTATGTCAACTAATCAAAATTAAATTCATCAAAGATGACTCATATTGAAGTATTAATTGTTTATGCCTATACCCTCTCTCTCTCAATGTTCATTCTTCTTGCATGCTCGTTATAAGACTTTTATACATTATTGCCACAGCATACTTTTAGCCATAATTGCAATAAGTTTCCCTCATGCAGCCAAAAAACACAAGATTTTGAAGTTATCCTACATCAGTCACCAAATGAAGTTGCAGCCAATAATATTGAAATGTGAAAACTAATTAAGATAGCATCCACACTTAATTCCTATATACTAGCGGGAAAAATGGATATGGAGTAACTATTTCAGAGAATAGTATAAAAATGATTCTTTTTTGAAAATATATATATATAGGAGGAATTATAGGGTTTCAGTGAAGTACCACGTGAAGCTAAAGTAGCTTTCAAGAAATCTGAATCAACACCTTTGGAGTATGGGTCCCTAGGGAAAAGAAAATGGAGGGTAAGAAAAAAAATTCTGAAGACAACACTGTCAGATGCCATGTATCAGTGTATGATATTGATTGAAAACTTCATAGTTCATACCTAAGATTTTCTTTTGGGGAAGAACACATTAAATAAGAGAAGAAGTCCTATTGTTGTGAACAAACATTGGTGGAAAATTATATGAAACCATAATCAAGGTAACACCTTACCAGCACGAAGGGCCCCCAATGAAATTCTTAGCATCAAAATCTCTCTTGTCTAATTGTCCTTGATTTGTTGATGCATCACTCTTAATACTCCCGCTTCGGCTGCCAATACTCTCCTGATCATTGATACTCTTTTGACCATCAGATATGCCTTGGCTACCCTTCAGATTAGCCGCACCTCCACCAACATCCAAATTAACAGAAGGGTGACGCTTAATCTTCCGCAATTGTCTAGCTGAACTGTAAGTCTCAACCTAACATAAAATTGTGGTGGAAATTAGTAAAGAGAAACAAAAAATTACTAATTTTAAGAAGCCATAGATCGTGATAGACAGGAATCTTTAGAGGTTCCGTATGCCCTCACATTTCAGTGCTTCTAGATGATCTTCTTTGGAGTGTCTTATAAGTCAAACTAAAACACGTGAGTGTCTTATAAGTTAAAACTATCCTTTCTGTGTTTTTAATTTTTATTAGAGTACACTGTAAATTTGTTTTGCAGTTCTCTTCAAACTTATCCATATTCTTTTTGTTCCTTTGTGGAGGCCCATCTTTTCATTCTTCAAGGGCCTTCCTTTTGTGTAAATTCAACTTAAACAACCTGGTTTCTTATCCAAAAATAGATATATGAAACACAAGATAATGATTTTTCCCTAAACAAGATGGACCGATAGAGCAGCAGAAGTCAACTTAGCTAACATAAACCAAAATACTCAAGTTTTACACTTTTACTAATAAATCAATCAAATACGAGAGAACAGACTCAACAGAGTGTGTATTTAGATCCAACTGAATCACAAAACAGCAAACTAAGACCTATCGAAAACTAACCAACCAAATTTAACTTCCTAACTAACCATACGGCTGCCCAAAACATAGAGTAAAACTGTAACTACAAGAAGTAAAACAAGGGAAAACAGAGTAGGATGCTACATCATTAACTCTTATTCAAAAAGAATCTCACTGCATTTTTTATTTTAGTTGTGATATCACCAGCTTTGACACTAGCAATTCGCAGACATTGCATGATCACACTCTTAAGTACACCTTCTCCTCCGGCTTTTTGAATAGCGCAAACATCATTATTAGCATTAAGTGTGACGGTCATTCTTCCTCCCATAACAGCCTCTTCACAGTGAGTTGGATCTATCACCTGCACAGTACCCCAAAATTAAAACATCCCCCCTGCATAACTGAAACTCTTTTACACAACACATTGAAACATTGAGCTTACCAGAATGCTCTCACTACGAAAAAATGCAAAGGTTACTGCAATAGGGAGATGATGTATGATCAACGGAAGTGGCTCCCTAACCTGTCAAATAGCAACATCCCTGTGATACATTCACAAGGATACAGGCAGCTAGGATAGAAGATAAACCAAAACACTATTGTTTGTTTCACCAGAATAAATAAATAAATGAATGAATCTCTGACCAAGGATCAACATGTGGATGTCAAAGCAGAATGTTTGACGTTTACAATACATAAAACTGCTCAGATATGGGATAGTTGTGTTTGTATATAACATATGTATTTAGATAAATAATGTCACATCCTTTGAACAGGATACACTTCAAGTTGTTCCAACAAAATTTTGAAGAGCTTACCTCAGGGGGATGAACTATCACTTCCTGACCATCATCTCCACTCAATGAACACTCAGGTCTTCGAAAAGTTGATAAAGCAGCCAAAGCAGCAATATTAGCCGCATCCACAAGGTTTCTGCTTGCAGGATAGTTAAATACCACACATTAGCATCATTACAACAATATGCAAAATAAAATAAAATAAAATAAAAATGAAAGAGCTTACCCCCCATTATCTAAAATGTGGAGATCAACTCGAATGGCCCACACAGATTTGCCAGAAACAACACAGAGTGATTCCATATCCACTGCCCTACTCTCCCTACATTAATAGCTCCAACCTTAGATTATCGTGTATAGCTTGGTGTAATAGGTTACTTGTTGACTGTGAAGCTAGAGAAAAGGACTACTCAATTTATTCTCTACTTATTAGTTAGTCAACACAACAGGATTTTGATTGATAGTTAAAAGAACCAAAAAGATAATTACCGTAGACCACGGTCTATTACACGCCCTAACTCGACAGCAGACTCTCCCGGACGGCCAGGTTCAAATGATGGATCAGCCATAGGAGAAAACTCAGTATATATAGAAAGAGTGCCCTCGTTAGGACGATCCCTATACGGTTGAACTAGTTGAGCAGTCACAAAGCCCATTACGTGAGTTTGGCCAAGCTGCACCTCTGAAGAACCATCATCCCTGCACAAAATTCATTATATCACCATTCACCAACAACACAAATCACACCAGAAAGGGAAAATACAGTGTGAAACACAAGAAAACATATGAGAAACATTACTTGCCAAAGTTGATGGTGAGATTCCGGTAGTCAAAAGGGCCACGACCATCGACCCTCAAATCCGAAAGAAGGGCTGTTTCGATGAATTTTTTTTCATTCGCAGAAAGACGCCACGTATTGGCTAATCTTTGCTCCATTTAGTACACCCTTTTTCCTAAAAATTCAAACTACAACATTAGAGAGGTATTATATTGTATTATTAAAAATTCAAACTACAACATTAGAGAGGTATTATATTGTATTATTAAAAATTCAAACGTCAACATTAGAGAGACATTATATTATGTTATTAACTTTTCTTATAAGAAACAAAGGTATGTATATTCATCAAAAGAACCAAAAAAAGCCTAGGAAAGGGGGTACAGGGAACTCCCTCCTGCAAAACTAAACAAGAAGAGCTCTCTAATTGTTAATAATCATACATAGGCTATAATTACAAAAGAAATTGGTGTAATTTGAGCACCACCAAAAGGTTGTTGTTTGAACAAGAGCCAAGAAGAATCAAAAGACGTAGACTTATCTTCAAACATCCTACTATTTCTTTCTTTCCAAAGCCACCACAAAAGAGCACAAGTAGCACATCTCCAAAGATTTTTGTTTTTCCTCAAAAGCTCCCACCGAGACCCTCCATCATCCAATAATCAATCTTCTTGGGGAGGCAACTAGCCACCCCAAAAGTACTAAAACGAAAACACCACTCTTTAGAAGCAAACTCACAGTGTAGAAACAAGTGATCCATAGTGTCCATCTCTCAAAGACAAAGACAGCAAATGGAGGGGGAGAGGACCCACTTTGGGGATTTCCTTTAAAGCTTTTCGTGAGTATTTAGACTTCTATAAGCAAGAGACCATAGGAAGATCTTCACTTTCTTGGAAATATTAAGCTTCAATATAAGGTTGACCATAGGGAGTTTATTTTCCGTGAACCCCTTTATCAAGTTTAGAAAAGTGGACTTAGTAGAAAGCTTTCTTTCACTGTAACTTGTTTCTAATTCCATTCACCACCCAAGAATCCAGTAATTGGGCAAGAGTAATGGAACTTCCAACTTCTCTATCAAAGAGGTTTCTCCACAACCCCAAATCCCAAGCTTGTTGCAGAGCATTCCAACAATCCGTGACAAGTTCTTTTTCAGTGGAGAGAACATAAATATCATGGTACAAAGTCACAACAGGTTGCGAACCACACCAATTATCTTCCCAAAACCTAATGCTTCTCCCATCACCCATAGTAAACTCAACAAAATTTAAGAAACGCTCCTTTTTCTTCATAATACCAAACCCAAAGCCTGAACTTTCTTTTATATCACAAGGGAACTCCAACCACGATCGTCAACCCCAAAAATAGCACTGATCACACGCCCCAAGAGGGCACACCACAAACTAAAGAGGACACCACAGACTAAAGCAACCCAACAATTGAAGGAACAAGTAAGGATTTCATATGGGTCTGATTTTGTAACAACCAAACTTCTTGTATAAGGAAGGATTTCTTAAGGGTCTGATTTTGTAATGACCCAATTTCCAATGTAACTAGTAGAGTGTCTTTTTGTAGCTAAACTAAATTTGTTTTCGTTTTGGTGATGGGCCTTATGGTCGAACCGGAATTGTGTGGCTAGGCAAAGACCAATTTCTTTGGTTGGTAAGAAAGTGGGGTGGATTTGATTTTATGTGAGGGAGTATCAAGAGATGCAGGTGAGGCCCTCGATGAAGATGCAGTTGCGACAGAGGGGCGGTGTTTGGCCTGCGGGCAATGGGGGAGATGAAGAGCAGAGGTGGGTGGAGATGCCTCGTGTAGCATGGAGAGAAGGCATACGGGTCTAGGTGGTATTTTTCGAGGTTCGGATGGGAGGGTTATTGTGGCTTTCTCAGTTTGTTTGGAGGGGGGATCAATGTGTTGTTGGCGAAACCGTTGGTGCTCCTCTCATGTTTAAAGATGCCTAACGGAAAGGGGTTGGCGAGCTTATGGGTAGAATAAGATTCTCAAGTGTGGGTGAAGGCAATTCATGCTAAAAGTTTGTCGGGCTCTCCTCAGGGAATTAGACTTGATAATCAAAACTCACACTGATGGTTTTAAATTTATTCCTAGATATGCCAATTTGGTTGCCCGAACTCTAGCGGGAAGGGCTCAATCTAATATTGGGGGTGTTTGGGATTTTGAGATTCCCAGTTGGCTTTCTCCCATTATTTCTGGTGAGATCATGGGTTGCAGCCCTTTGAGCATCCATAGCATCTAATGAAGTATGAGTTTATTCAGGAAAAAAAAAGACATGAGATCCCCCAGCTCCAGTGTCATGTACATTTTCGGCACAAGGCAAACAAATGTACAAACCTGCATACTAAAATAAGTAAGAACGTCATCTCCACATACCTAGAAGATAGGCTCAAACACTAATGCCCAAGCAACCAAAATCCCTTCCAGGCTTATGTAAACCTTGAATCAAACCTTACGAAAAAATTTTAATTTAATTTAACATTCGGAGCCTAATTCTAATTGCAAACACACTCCAAAAGTCACCAAACAACTTACCCAAGGGACAATTTGTTCCAAATACACTCCAACCCAATAGGTTAACAAATACCAACCAAAACCATCCAAAACACTCAAAAACTTACCAAAAACTCCGATTCCGGAGATAGCGGCACTGGCTGCAGCGTACTCAAGGGAAGACAGCGAAAAAGACGTCCGGATTTCGTGCGGCGGTGACCGGAAGTTATTGTGCGTGGTTAGAGAGAGAGAGAGAGAGCTTGAAGAGAGAAATATAGAAAGAATAGTACTGGCGGCCACCACAGTGGCGCTTAATGCAAACGGTGGCCGCGGCAAGTAGATGGGTGTACGGGAGCTCGACGTTGCTGCAGGGGCGAGCACGGCGGTGGTTGGGCTGAAGAAGAATGCAAGATTGAGGGAGGGAGAGAGACGCAAAAGAGAACTCAAATGGAGGGGAAGGGTAAATTCAAATTTTAACCTAATTTCGATTTCTTTTTCCTTTTTTAATATTGAGTAGAGTTGTACGTAAGTCGGGTTGGGATCGGAGGACCCTTTTGTCAAAAGTTGAATTTCTGTCGTAAATGATCTAAAAATGTTAGGATCAATTTTTTAAAAAAATTGAATAAAAAAACAATTATGTAAAATCAGGACTTTCAAATACAACAAATCTAGGTTAACGTAAAATCAAGTCTACATTCAAAATAGAAATAAAAAGCATTAAAAAACATTTTATGTAAAATTTTAAGTCTACATTCAAATTCATTCAATAGTAATAATAAAATCGAGTTAGGTCGGGTTGACCCAATTACTAAATTCTACAACCCAATCCAACTTGAAATAAATTTTAAAAAAAAGATTATAACCCAACCCAACTCTTAGGGTTGGATAATCCGGATTGGTCGAGTTAGCTGGTTTTTTTAACACTCGTAACATTGAGTGTGGAAAGATGGTGGTTTGAGAGCTGGAATTTAATCAAGATTAGTGAGAATCAAATGAGCGTTGGAATGGGGTTGAATTGACCCGGTTGAACAAAAATAAAATCGAAAAAAGTGAAAAAAAAGATAAAGTTTAATTAAAAATCGTCGAAACGAAATGAGTTTAATATTACAATTTGAACTCAAAACACTCGATTTAAGCATAAATTTTGGATTACATAACAATCATTCCAATTTTATTATAGGCATCCAAACACCCTTTATATCGTTATCTAAGAGATCCAACTCACACTCCAATATTTTGGTGTCAAAGTTAAGAAATTAATTCATACCTAAATGATCACTGTGGATTTCCTCTCTCCTTCTAAACACAACCTTTCCAAACTTTTTAAATCTTTTATCGAAATAAAATTCAAAATTAAAAAACGCATATTGCCTCCAATTATTTACAAAATGTTTAAAAAATCTAAAATTCAAAGTGAATCAATCCAGTTCAAATCAATAATCAATTTCTAATCAACAATTTCACCTTAATCCAAGTCGATTCAAAATTAAACTTGTAGTGAAAAAATAAATAACTAATAAAAAAATTCGGGTGTTTCATTCAAAAATCCATGGAGAACCCTTTTAAAACTAAATATTATTTGCTTCATTTTCTAATTTTGTGTTGAACATACATACATACATACATACATACATACATACATACATACATACATACATACATATTAGTATTGGTAGAGTTGAGTTGGTTATTTTTACAAACTCACAACTCACCCAACTCTCTTTCGCTCCATTATTTTTACAATGACTCCACCAAACAACCATCGTCGGTGACTTCCGCAACCACACTACGGGAACATACTCCGATAACTATCTTCATGCAACTAACTCTGAACTTTAACAACTGCCTCCAGCAATAACTCTGATGGTCACCTTCGCACAAGTAACTCAATGTGACATACTCCAACAACCACCTTCACACTACCAACTCCAACGACCAACTTTAAGCTTCCGCAACTACCTTTGGCAACCATCTTCCCGCAACTGCACCCACCTTTGCAAAAAGCAACTCCCACGATATACTCTTGATGATAACCTTCGCACGACCAAATTTAGGCTCCAACAATCACCTCCAACTACAATTTCTGCGACCAACTCACACGACCCTAAACCCTAAACCACCTTCACACAAATCAACTATGACGATCAAATTTAGGCTCCGACAACCACCTTTGACAACAACTCTGACGAAAACCACCTTTGATGATCAATTTCGATGACACCACCTTTGACAACCAATACTAATATTCAATTAAGGCAATCAACTCAGGCGAAGACCATCTCTAATAACACACTTAACGACAACCTTTTTTTTGTGCATGTTCAACTCATACATTTTACGACTATTAAAGTACATTGTAGGGTTATTTGGTTATATAAATAATAGTATTTTGTCTATGTTAAATGCAATATTTATATGTGGAAGGGTGGTTACTAAAAGAAAGATTGTGCTATCATTTTCAAACCTTTTTGTTTTCCATTTTTTGCTTTTGTTTTTTACCTTCATAAAGGGTGGAATTGATTAGAAAATTTTGACCAATCGTAAATTGTTTTGTCATTAATTTAAATTAATGATTAATAAATTTGAGATTCGTTACAAAGGTACATGTGTTTTCAATTAAAATTAAATTCACGAAAATTAGCAAATGAAATGGTGTCACTTATCTAAGCATTGATGCATTAGGTCAAGTCAGCTCATTCAATTAAAGCATACCATGTGGCAATTGGGTGTGAAGCTACATCAACTAAGGTTTTATTAAAATAAATTGGATCAAATTTCAATAAAAGTATTAAAAACTAGGAATATTCGAAAGAATAGCAAATTTTAGGGGAAATTAGAAAAATGACAACATTTTTTAGAAATAAAAAAATAGTAAATTCAGCGATACATTCCAGATTTACCTTCAGATCAAATAATCAATTTAAAATATCATTTACAGAATTTAGGAAGAATGTATCCTTACAAATGTATCTTTTAATTAAATAATTAAATAATTAAATATTACAAAAATTACATATTATTATTATTATTCTATAAGGTAATTGGGGTTTAGGTGAAAATTAAAGAAAGAAAAAAATCTCTAATCTTCTTTTTCCTCTTCACCGTACGCTTTCACCCTCCTCCTTTGCTTTCTTTTCGATCGAAACCAGAACAAAACATTTATGAGCAAAAAAGTTCAATCACAGATACGACGACTAACCTTCGATTTCATCAGAATTGGATCAACATCAACATGAACAAATTTCAAAGACATTCTAACGATCTCCAAAAGTGCGACATCTCGAACACTGGGAACATCGCCGATCAAATCCTCATACGTCGCTTCAAATTCCTCCAACCAGAATTGCGACAACCACCACCCACCACCGTGTAGGTACAAATTCCACGTGTGTCGAACATCCTTCTCCTGCTCTACAACTTCCTAAATTTCACCATAACAAAAAACCCTAAAACAAGCAACAGTAAACAAAAACAAGAAATCCACCATGGAAATGGCTAAAAAGGTTCACTAGAATGTTTTCTTCTTCGGCCAAAAATTAAAGAAATATAAAAGAAAAAAAATTCTAAATCTTCTTCTTCCTCTTCAACGTCTGTCGCAGCCTCCTCCCCCTTTGTTTTCTTCTTCTCACGTTAGCCAGTCGAGCTCCACCACGCCTGTCTCTCACACTTAGTTGAGCTCCTCGTGGTTGTCAGCAGCGTCGCCGCTTTAGACAACTGCCAGAAACTGGCCGCACTTCTGAGATGTTAACATTTTCCCGCTAACACATGATCCTATTTCCTTGTGAAAGCATGTGGATAATGGCGAGGAAGATGTGGAATTGGAGTTTGAAGATAATACACAGTTTAGGGTTTAGGGACCTTCATTTATTCAATATAGTTATCTTGTTAGGTGAGTTTCTTTTCTATTTTAGTAAAATGAATTAGATTGTCCGTAGTTAATTTATAATTAATAAATTATATTTTGCTATTGTATAGTGTTCGATTGTCCTTCATTAATTTATAATTATAATAATTAATTCATTTTGCTATTTTTATAATTTAATTTTTTTTGTTATTTGTCAAAAGTAAACATTATATTTTGTTATTTCAAAAACTAAATTAAATCCAAACCCAAAAGTTGGGGCCAATGTCAATCAGGCCCAAGCCAATATAATACCTCACTGAACTCTATAAATAGATAAGGTCACTCTTCATTTGAAGCATTGAGAAAGAGATAAAAAAATCAAATAATTCAGAGAATTTCAACTTCAACAAAGTAGTCTTCATCAAATTTAGCATCTCTTCTTCGAATAGATTGTTTCTTCTCCAATGAATAGATCATCTCTTCGTCATCTACAAATCGATAGGGTGTACAAAAAACTCGATAACCCGGCCAACTTGACCTACCCAACCCAAACCGTAAGGGTTGGGTTGGGTTAAATTTTATATTGGGATGGGTTGGGTTGTAAAATTGAAAAAAATTACAATTTGGGTCTGGTCTCGAGTTTGTAGGTTTAGGGACCGGGTCAACCCAACCCAGCCCAATATATATATATATATATATTAAACCTAATTAATTCCTTTAACCTAATTCAACAATTCCATTTCCTCTCCCCTTTGCCGTTTCCTCTCTCTCCCTCCCTATTTGTTTGGGATTTATTGTCCTCTCCGTCCCTCTGTTTGTTTGGCATTTGGGGTTGTGTTACCCTCTCCCTTTGTCGTTTTCCTTTCACTCTCCCTATCCCACTCTCACCCGTTTCCCTCCTTCCGTTTCCTCTTCTGGCATTTCAACACTTAGTCATGGTATATTTTGCTTTCAATAAAATCTAAATCTCATTCCCAACACATTGACACCCATCAAAGGTTCATAAAAAAAGGTGGGTTTGTTAGATTTGAAATTTATTTCGAATAGGTTCCGAAATATTATTTGATTAATTAGATTTTTTTGTTGTTAAAAAAAATCTATTATTAATTTTGTGTCTTCAAATTGGGTTATTGTTTATTGTTGCTTTGTGTTTAAAATTTTAAATTTCTAAGGAATTTAGAAAAAAGTTCTTAAAAAAGAGGAAGAAACAAGTTCTTGAAGTTTTTTTTTAAAAAGCAACCCGAGACCCGACCCGACCCGAAAATATTGGGTTGGGTTGGGTTGACCCAACGAAAATGAGGTTCATTTTTTAGCGAACCAAAAAATTTGGGTTGGTCCATAAAATAGGGAGAACCCGACCCAACCCAGCCCATGAACACCCCTACAAATCGAAGAGTAATCTCTTGATTTGAGAACAAGCTCGAGTTCTCAAGTCAAAGTCAACATCCAAAAGAAAGCATCAAAGAATTATACATAAGAGACCATAACACTTACACTATAAATCAATAAAATCAAGTTCATTTCCATAAATTAAATCTCACTCGTAAAGATCTAACATGAACGAGCCGTTACTAAAAGAATGATTAGGATAGAAAAGTATAATTTTATTTTCTTTCTTTAATAATAAACTAGTAGTCGGATTAATGTGATTTCATACATTTTTATCTTTGCTATGCATCTGCTTAGTCCGAATATTTCCATCTAATTTATTTTGGACCTTCAAAGATATGTTTAATTTTAATTTTATTTTCATTTAACTTCATTCTAATCTAGCCATAGTTTGTTATCTTGAGGTTTATAAGGTTTAAGTTTGAAGTCTTCCATTTATAATCTAATTTTTGTGGACATTATTGTTATATTTGTAAGTGGAAAATTACACTTAACCATAAAAATTAATTATATAAATATCTAAACAAACAAAATATATATATATATATATATATCATTTTATTGTGGAATACTTTAAATATAACAAAATGAACCAAATTTTTTATAAATATGGTCTATCAATATTAGACCTTGATAAAGTACTAAGAATTAGATGTGTTTTTGTTTTTGTTTTCTTTTTTTAATGAACATTTATGGTTGAGATAAATTAATGGAGGTCTAAAATTTGAGAAACATGGAACAGACAGAAGGTTCATTTTATTGGAATATAACATAACATTGGGATAATAAAAGTTTTATGTAATTTAGTGGTCTAATTGTGTGGTGAAAATATTTTTCAAAAAGGAAAAATAAAAGACAAAAGTACTAAAAATATTTATAAATATAAGAAGATTTTACTTTCTATCTGTTATAGATCGTGATACACCCAAATAGATTTCTATCAGTATCTATTACTTAAGTGATACATTTCTATCTATATCTATTTCAGTCTATCATTGATGAAAAGTAAAAATTTGTTATTTGTAAGTTTTTTCGGCAGTTTAGCTATATTTGAAAAAACTCTAAAACAAAAGGTTCAATTTTTAAGTTTCTTTAGTGTTTAGGATTGAGAGCTACGTAGTTGTGAAAAGTTTTGTTTAGAATATGTTCGGTGTTTAGGAATGAAAACAAAAATATGTCATGTAATTTAGTATTCAAAATTTGTTTTTAGTATATGTTTTACTCGGTAGGTGTTGAATGAAAAATTTTGGATCAGTCATAAATTGTCACATCCAAAAGGAAATAATGCGATCCAAGCTAATTCGACAAGCCAAAAATCAATCATAGTCGATCCAAGTTGATTAATCAAGCTAGAAACTGATTGTAGTTGATAAAAATGTTTAGTTTGATCCAAAACGATCATCCTGTCCAAAGGTCAATCATACAAGAAGATCAACAAGTCTAGAAGACTGCTACTTAAAGAAGATGATCAACTCAAAGGTCGATCATCTGAGAAGATCATCAAGCTTAAGAATTAAAGTTTATTTTTTTTGAGAAAAATAATCAAATAATCAAATAATCAAATATTAGAGATTATACTCATGAGACTAAAATTAATATAAATATAACATTCAAATTTAGCAAATTAAATTTTCTCACAAATTTCGTCGAATAGTAAGAATTTGTAATGTTTGAAGAGTGGAAAAAAATTAAGCACATTTTGTGTCGAAAACCTTAGGAAAATATTTTTAAAAAAATACCACGAAAATAGACTCAACCCAACCCAACTCAATACTCCAAACACAAACATTCCAACTCAATTACATAAACAATTTAACTCAATTAATAATTCAACTTCTCAAACAATAAGATTACCAACTCAACGTTATGCGTTAAATACACCCCTAATAGTTTATTGTCAACTACTATTTAATAATAACTGCAACTAATTTTATAATATAATATCAAACACAGTTAAAACAATTGTTTAAATTAAAATCAAATTTCTTGATCCACTGTAAAACTCAAAATATGAAATATAGTCACTAAGTTTCTGTTTTGAAATTTTCAAACAAACAGCCTTTTTAAACTCTCCAAGAACTTATCATCTGCTATGTTAACTGTTTTAGAACAAAATGAAATGATTCATTAACTTTCCAATCAAATAACCAATGCAAAGTTGAAGTCTGGAAAAAGAAGAAACCCAAGCAAAATTATATAAATAATGTTGGGCTTATGCACTGTCTATCTCTACACATCTCACAAAGAAAATTGCTCTCTTCTCCTGATGGTAAGTAGAAAAATTTACACCACTCATCTTCCATCTATCAGTCCTAATGCACATGAACTAACAATACATTTGAAAATTTATATAATATAATCAAGTCATGTAGTTCTAAAAGTGGTTGGTGTGGTTAAAAAATGGTACTACTTTGTGACTACTGTGTTTTTCTCACTCGAAACTCCGTTTTCAACTTGGTTGTCGAATCCGTGGTAAGGTACTTCGATCAAGGGTTGTGGCAAAGGACGACCTTGAAAGTCCTCTGGAAAGCATTCAAAATCGGGGCCGAAGTTGAACTTGACAACACAATTTGGTTGATTAGGGAGAGTGTACATGGAGGCTGCAGGATAATAGCGACCTCCATTTAGATCCGTAAAAGCAACCCCTTGGCATACTCCGTTTTTGAAGAAAGAAATTTCGCTTCCTGCATAACGAATGTCAGACACATCATGCAACTTCATAAAGGAGATGATATTTCAATCAAGACTTGAACTAGGTAAACATAAAACAGAAAAGAGAATGCAAAACACACAACAGATTTCAGGGGCATTTATCTCTAGTCCCTGATTCTCAATCAATCACTGTATAACCAACATGACAGTTGCCTCATAATGTGGAAAATGGTTGGTTATTAAATAAAAATAGATGTTACCCAAAAAACAGACAGGGTCTAACTCTGGGACTGAATTGTGCTGAAGTTAACATAAATTTGCACTCAACTGAATTCAAGTAAAAGAAATGCAACTTCCTTCATTTCATTACTGACAAAATAACCAAATGGGCCAACCCCAATACACCCTCTTGACCAAACAGCCCCCTCACAGCCCTTCACTTCTATGATTTAATTGCACTACTGTTAATGAGCCAACTCCTCTCCCAACCCCATATCATATATACTCGGACTTGGAACATGCGAACATACCGGTGGTGGTAGGGGAAATTACTTCCCAAATGGCACAGTTCATTGTCCAACCTTAAGACAGCGCATTATAGATGGTCAACAGGGCGATCCTAGCCTGGAGCCTGATTTCGGCAGACAAAGTCAGGACGAGAGGGTGATTTCTCCCTGTCCGTGGACAATGTACTACTCTACCAATTCCAGGCATTCTACGTATCCAAATAAGGTGGAACAGCAGGCACCTTGTATTTAATACAATATCTTGCACTGCTGAGTTTTTTGCCCTACAGATTTGAGTTTTAACTTATTGATCTGACATTCTATTTTTATAAGTCACTTTTCTTTGCTGTCTCTAAAATTGTTTTTGCAGTGAATGGTTTCTCTCTTGCAAGTTGCAACCAAAGGAGTGGTCAGAACCACCACCACCACCCAAACTGATTAAGAATTCTCCCAACTATGTCAGTGTCAAGAAACACAAGCATATGCGACACATAACCCTAGAGGAGCCTTAGTTTAAAACGAATGTCACTAAACCCTATAGTAGCAAGCTTCAAATAAAAGAACTGCCTAACACTAAACCCCATGATCTTGCCTCATGGGCCAAATTTTCTTTCTTCTCATCAATTGTTTCATAGCCCAGCAGAACTGCCTAACACTAGGAAATTTTAAAGGCATTTTAAACATTAGGAACCGAAACATTTTGCCTAACTAAATCTAACAATCAATTAAAAATTGAAAAAAAAAATGCATAGCATATCAAAAGTACAAGAGGAAATGAACTATTTATATAACCATCAAGATGCAGTTGCAATGTATTCCATAGAGCTTGCATAGATGATAGAACATATAGCAGAACCTCAACTATTTCACTTCAAAGAAAAATGAACATAGAATGCATAAATTGTCAACATTTAGTAAAGCAATCTAACATACCAGGAACTACTTTAGGCGGCTCCTCTTTCCCTTCAGGAGCACAAATATACCTCTGTCCCTTATACCATACAAAATGTGGAGGCTTGGGCGCATACAAAGCCCCATCAGGCAAATTGATATAGAAACCGATAACATCACCTTCCTTATATCCCACCTCTCCATATTTCTCTCTTAAAGCCTTGTGCACTTTACTTCCATCAATATCTCTATACCCAAAACTGTTCCCGTCGTACCCGACTGGAGCCTGCAAGTCCCCTTTATCCGTCGACCATCCAAGTCGAGTATGCCCGGTCTCCCCCAAGCTCACCACCTTGATTTCAAAATACCACGCCCCTTCCTCCACCCCTCTAGTGGCTCTCACCATTCTATACCCTTTTGTACTACCAGCACTCATTCTATCATCACTCAATTCAACTTTCTCCGCCTTGTAAACCTTTGACAAACATATTTGCATATCGTTATTGTCATCCCCTTTATCAGGGAACCTCGGAACTGGAGTGATCAACACAGGGTCCTCAGTTGGAGCATTGTTATTGTTATTAGCTTTGTTCTTCTTTTTCCCTTTCCGGGTGGACTTCGTAACCCAAACATTGTTGTTCTTCTTCTTCGATTTCTTCGGATTCAAAGCCGTGGCCACCGGAGCAGCATTGCCACCAGCGGAACCGTCGTTTTTAGCAGAATTCGATTCGGGTAATGCCGATTTGTCCTCCTCCACCGGTTGGTTAAGCGAAGACAATTGCTTTTGCTTTTTGGTTGGTGGGTCTTCGTCATAGTCGTCATTCGCAGGTGACTTGGCTAATTTAGCCGACTTCTCAGTGTCATCAGAGGCGGGTTCCTCTTCGGAGATTTCTTCAGAGGCATCAGGTAGGTCTTGTCTGGTACCGTCCGGGGGGTCAGTTGAGGAGCCGCTGACATTGGCATCCATTGGTGGATCAGCAAGCTCAGGTGGGTTGATCTCAGAAGGGCGAAAGGAGTCGTCTTCTTCATCGTCTTCGTCTCTGTAAGTGGAACGGAGGGAATCCATGAGAATGATGAGATGGTATAGGGTTTGAAAATTGGGGAACAGTGAGGAAGGAGGAGATTGAGGGTCCGTTTACATACGTTTCTGTAAACAGACAGGTTGAGAAATTTGGGGTAAATTTGGAAGAGCCATGAAAGGGTCGGATGGAGAAGGGAATTGGAATCAGAAGTCTCGATAGATAGGGCAGAGAAGGGACACCTCCCTTACAAATTATATTTTTGGGCACTTTTCAAGTCTTCCTCTCTTACAAAAATTCAAAAAGATTCTTAAAATTATATTACAAAATTAAATTTAGATGGTACAATTGCATCCTTATTGGTCACATTTTCAATATTTAACAACTTTCTTTTGAAATTTTAATCGGGTTAAAAGGAAAGTGAGTTGAAACTATCTTAATTGTTTACTTAAATAGAAAGTTTCATCGCATTCGAATTTAGATGTTATTTATTAGGAACTTTAAAAATCAACATCTAGATTTAGATTTGAATATTATCAGTGGTAACATCTGTCCCTCAAGATATACAACTTCAACGACAGTGAAAAATGTCATTCTTGTTTATCTTTCTTTGATCAGCTTTTAAGAGCAAGTATCCAAAATAAGGGTGTTCTTAGTTGTTGAGTTTTAAGCTCACCCTTTTAGAATAGAGTGATATGGGTTACACAATATTTAAGTTGATTTTGTTGTATTTTGAAGGGAACAAGTCATAGAATATTTGTTACATCGATAGTTGATATAAAGAATTAAATACACATCGTAGAGGACTTGGATCTTTTTAAAAAAGAGTATGATATATGTGAATTACCCTAATTGTTTGTTTCCTTGTTTCTCAACATTTACTCCATTTTCTTCTGTTATTTGTAATTTTTCAATCAATTTTGAAGAGATTGAAAGATATAGTCTACTATTGAGAAACCAAATGAGAATGTCGAAGATCTCAACAAGCTATTTCAATTTAAGGAAGCACACTTCAAAAGACAGAAAGCAAAAGTGTTGATCTACCTTAATCTTCTCAAAGTGACGTATGTCCTTACAGTAAAGAACCAAAAGAAAACTGATACAAAACATGATCGTTGAAGAGGGTAGAAAGATTAGTACAATTGTTGGTACTATGTTTTAAATTTTCTTCAAAGCTTTTATTTATGTTTTTCTCCCACCTTTTTCTCTTCTATCATTCAATTCTCCCATTCTCACTTGCAAGATAGTTTTCATCTTTTCAATCAATTCTTCTTGGTTTTTCAACTTTTACATTATTTTTAAAAAATTGTTGGTCACATGGATTTTTTTGTTGCTATGTAAATATCTCTAAGTTATGGTGTTTTGTTTCTTTCATTTTGATTTTGGAGCCAAAATTAAAATGTTTTGGAGATATAATTTGGAATTTGAGTTAAAATGTTTGGTGAACTTGAAATTTAGGATGGAAAAGGTGGAGTAGGTTAAAATCAAAGCTAGGATAATTAGATATAAGATGATTTTCAGGTACATATCTCTAATTCTTGTCTTCTTTTTCTTCTTTTCTGTAATTCTTCTCCTCATCCTCATCCTCCTTCTTTTTATCCCCTTCCTTCTTCTGCAATTGTTCTTCTTATTTTTCTTTTTCTTCTTCTTCTCATTCTTCTTCCTCTTCGGGATTATGATCATCATCTTCCCTGCCTTCTTCTTCAATGGAATTGTGGAACAAAGATAGACAGATATAGAACTCTATCTTTATCTATTAACTTGGAAAATATAAGTCTATATCTGTCTATCACAAAACAAGAAGATAAACAAAGATAAACTTCTATCTTTGTCTATCTTAGATAGATAAAGATATAAGTCTATATCTGTCTATCACAAAATAAAGGTACAATATCATATGCTATCAGATTATCACAAAACATAGATACAAACTATTCAATAATGATAGATAAAAAGATAGACTTTTATCTCTGCCTATCTTAGATCGACAAATATAGAAGTCTGTATCTGTCTATCACAAAACAAAGATACAATATTGTATGCTATCACATGATTGATGGGATAAAAGCCCATTGCAGCGGAAGAAACACAGAACGTTCTCAATTTTATTTTGGAAAAATTTAAAATACC
>JBBPDJ010000008.1:4227885-4282134 GCA_037974625.1 Cucumis cinereus | reverse complement strand
CTGTATCTCGAACATTGATCCTTGTATGTCTCCACATACTATTCAAGACTCATAAAACAACTTAGGATGTTAGTTTACTGGATTTGGGTTAATTAGACAAAAATAATCAATTACTATTTATTGAAATTGAAATAATAACTGTTTATTAATAACGATCAACGATGTATATTTATTATCTACGAGTTTTAGGACATAAAATCCAACATTAACTTATCATTACCGCTCAATCAAACTGAATAACGTTAAATATTAAATAAGTTTGAATGTTAAAGATTTTTTAATTTACTTAATAATTTAATTATAAAATTTATGTTTGTACCTTAATTGATAATTTACTATGCAATGTCAAAAGTTTTAGAATGTAAGAGTTTTTTTTAACCTTATCTTCTCCACCCTAACAATATAATAAAATGTTCTCCACCTAATTGTTTCTACAAAAATGAAAGGTTTGTATAGGCTAATATACTCTCATTTGTGCTCCTGTTTCTTTTCTTTTCTTTTTTCTTTACACAAGTATGGATTGAGTTTTATGTTCTAAATCTTGTAGTTTGTAAATGATAAACATATTTTATTTTGTTTTGCAATAAAATTGTTATCGAGCATTATTTAAAAAGGTGGTTGTTGTGAAATTACATATCGTAACCCTGATTTCAAAAAACTAAGGTCCCATGGTTGTCTTGTGTAGGTTTGAGCTTTATGTATTTACATAAACGATGATCAAGCTCGAGTATATAGCCTAAACGGTCTATAGTATAGGAATAAGGTTAGGCACCTTATTCTAGGAACACTGTGGATGCGACCCACTTTGTAGCTAGTACAAATGATGTGATCTTTAATCGTTTATGTAGCAACATGTGAATGGGGACATCCGATGCAATGAGTTTGTATATGATCAGACTACCAAATAGTCAGTATTGTTTTATAACATCATTTAATGTATAAAACTAATTATTTGAAATTCGATGACCCAAGTAACTTGATCTTAATCCTTAGCTAACTATGAACTCCTGTTTATTTGGAACCATCCGGGTGTGAGCAACTCAATAGCCTTGCTTAATGAGACCTCCCATTTCAGGGGTAAGACCGGGTGATAGCTGGAGACATATGTTGCAAGATGAAATTTGCTCCTACATGAAAGAGATAGTAGATAGGTTGTTCCCTTAAGTGATGACTCCGGGACTTGAACAAATGGTCACACCCTCTCACTGACTCGAGAGAGACTCAATTTCGAGGATAATTTGCAAACGAATTGTTCATTAGAGGCCTAAGAAACAAAAAGTGATCTCAAGGGTAAAACGATAATTTGATCCATTCGTGGCCAAAAACAACTTATGATGGCACACTTACTTATTATGATTATATCAAGTGGACAAAAATATATCTACAGTGAGAAGATTGCAACGACGAGATTTTAGTGGTTGACCCGTTAGTTAACAAATGTTGGTTAACTAGGTTAGAGAGTTTAGCTGATTAATCTCGGGTCGTCGGAGCTCATGATCTGGTCCATTAGGTCCCCCTACTAACTTTTATTGAAATAAACTTGAAACAGTATGACAGATTGATTTAAATCGTTTGAATTAAGTTGGAGAATAAACTGTTAATCATACCTAATGTGATTAACGTTTGAGTATTGAGAAATCAGTCAAATATTTAAATATGATTTAAATATTAAGAATATGAATGTGGATTCATATTCGGTGGCTTGGAATTAGTCAAGAGATTCAAAATTGAAAAAGTCAAAAGGTTGATTTTTTACTTTGAAAGTCAAAGTTTGACTTGATCAAAAACACCATTTTACCTTTCTTCCTCACTTATTGGAAAAATCCAACAAAATGTTGGATAATTCCACTAAGTCTTAGTGGGAATATGACTAATTGAATTTGCTAAGTGTTAGTGGATTTGTGAGGTGTTGAGTTATGGTGAGTCTCAACATGCTTAAGATGTATGTAAAATGTTTATAAATAGAATAACCTTGGGTTAAAAAAAATTTCTTTCTTGCTGAAACTTCTAAAACTAATTTCATAAAATTCACCACTAAACTCCCATAAATTTCCAAGCCTTCAATACTTCTCTTCTCCTTAACAAATCTCTCACGCACTGGGTCCCACAACCCCGTTCCAAGTTTAGAGAATAGCCAGGAAGCGCTAGTGGTTGCTAGTACATGTTTGAATTATGATTCAGCAAGGAGATCATGATGAAATCGAGCTACAAAGATTGTATTCTCTATCTCTTTTAGTTCATTGTTTTAGAGTTTATATATGCTTAATTCCTAGCCTCTATATGCATTTAGAGCGTTATTAGATCCTATTTTTGTTGCGCATGTCTATATATTCTATCGGTATGTTCATTTTTCTTACACTTATTTTTTAATTCCAAATGCAAGATTGAAACAACATGCACAAAATCAACCACATTGTTAGTAAGTCTTTGATTAGAGTGCATGTCAAAAGCTTTGAGTGCATTGATGCTCACATAATGAAGAATATGCTTAATTTCTAATATTTGTTTATATTGTTGTAAGTATAACCAATCTAATATTTTATGGTAAAATCAATTTAAAACAGAGAAAATTAGTTTTTTAGTCCTCAAGTTTTGAAGAATATTTGTGATTGGTTCCTAAGTTTCAAAAATGTATATTTTTAATCTCCATTTTTATAAGAATAGACTCATTTGGTTCTTCTTAAGTTTTCAAAATATATATTTTTAGTCCTGACTTTCTAAAAATAAATTAAGAATGTCTTTTAAGTATTTTTTGCTTGTTTTTGTAAAATAATTATATGATATTTAGAATTAGAAAAAACTATTTTTAGAGAGGGTATTACTTTTAGAAATTGTTCTTACAATTATAATTATTTTTTAAAAAAGTATGAAGCTATTTAACGTACTTTTTAAACCTATTTTAAAACACGCATAAGTTAAAAAGGTACATTTTGAAAATTTTGAATCCTAATGAGTCTACTTATAAAACTGAAGGCTAAAAATATACATTTTTAAACTCAAAGATCAAACACACATATTCTTCAAAACTTGAAGACTAGAAGTGTAGTTTTCTCATAAAAATATTATAAATTCACTAAAATAAAATGGAAACGTCATGGGTCATGAACTAGTTTCATAAAAAATGGTGATCCAATCTCATTCTCTCTCTTTTTGTAGACCCGCACCTTTTTCTTTTGTATACTAGTCTACAATATTTGTCATATCTTTCTCTTCAAGAGACGTTTGAGACAAGAAATAGAGTATTATAGTTGAGTTATAATAGTTTATGTTAGAAATGTAAATTACTTTAGCTTTCGTTATAGTAGTATGTGTTGGTGTGTAAAATATTTTAATTTGATAAGAAAATGGTAGACATTGTGAAAAAAGAAAAAAAAAACGATGAAATGTAAAATAGTAAAAACTGTAGCAAACAGTAAATACTATAGCAAATGTGAGATTTTGAAATAATGTTTACTCTAGCTAATTGGAGACTTTTAAATAGTATTTACCGTAGCAAGAGGTGATTAATATAGTTTAACTCTTAATTTTCAAATCTTATAAGTTACTTTTCATATCCCTAAGTTTCTCTTACTTTATCTCCATCTCTAAATATCATTCGTTATTGTAAAGCACGATAACACAAATGTATTGTTTGATTAATTCATTCTAGGGTATAATACACAACCTTAAGATATTTACGTAAAAAATCTTTCCAAAAAACTACATTTTATCACATTATTCTTCACATTCTTATTAATTCTTCCATCCAAACAAACATGATAATCTAAAATATACCATTCACAATTTTGATCTCTAGACATCTGAAGAATTCGACTACCTGTATTCACTGAACTAGTTTCTCTAAAAGGTAACCAAACAAGACGAAGTTTATTAACGGTGCCTTTTTGAAAAATTTGATTTCTTGTTTACGAGAAACATAAAACACATTATGATAATCAACTATTTCCATTCAAATTCCATAGGTAAATAAGAAGATCATGTAAGAATGTCTTCAACAAAAGTAGGCTATGAAAAAACAAATGCTCTTGGTCAACCATTGAAATTGTAGTGAACAAAATAATGTATTTATGAAGCTCAACTACTCCCTTACTTTCTCTATAGTTGAACCATTCAATTTCAAAACCCTATCCAACAAACCTTGAGATTAAGTTTTGTCACAATTCCACCTTTATATAATATATTTCAAGAAAAGCAAACACATGTCCATTTTGGTCAAACATGACATACTCTTTTTCCTTTTTCCTTTTTCCTTTTTCTCTTTTCTTTTGAAAACCAAACTGTACAAATAACTCGATTAGTTAATACATACATTCTGTATCATCGGTAATTTTAAAATAGTTAAAATCAATTTTGTCAATATTAAAATCACTTTAGAAAACACTTTTAAATTTTTACTATCTGAATTGATTTTGAATGATTAAAAGTATTTCTCGAATGATTTTGGATCAATTAGAATCAATGTCAAATATGTCATTAATTTTCTCCATCTCATGTTGTATTTATTATAAAACAAATAATTAAAAAAACGAAAAGCAGATGAAAAACCACATTTGAATATAGTTAATTTATAGATAAATGGTATAACAAAAAGATTATTAATCTAGTTTTATTGTTCTAAAAAAATTGTTCATTTTAATTTGAAAAAATTATTTTAAATGATAAAACTTCTGAAAATATTTATGAATATAACTAAATACCAGAATTTATCTGTGATAAACCACAATAAACTAAGGTTAGATTACTATTTATGTATATAATGATACAGATAGTTACAAATAGTAGTCTATCTTGATTTATCGCGGTTCATTGTACGTAGGCTATGGTATTTTATATATAGTTTAATTGTGGCTGTATAATTGATTTTGGTTAGTTGAGTAATTGAGTTATGGTAGTTACGTTTCTAGAAGGAGAGCTATTGAATCGCTAGAGAAAAGAAGATTCTTTTGAAATCTCAACATGTGGACTATGATGTGTTAAAGGTTAAAGTATTTAATATGCTTATTATGGTTCAAATTTGACCATATAAACATTAGGTTTCAATCTCGTTTTCAAATGTATTTAGGTAATTGCAACACGAATATGCCATTTAAGGCCAATAATAATTAAGTGTATAGTAATATTTTTGAGTAATTATAAATATAAAAAAATTTATTCCTAATAGACACTATCGTTGATATTGACGGTTACTAATAGATTTTAAGGGTTCAATCTAGATTTTGTTAGATCTGTAAATTCTTTTGCATTGTGTTATATGTGATGATACTTTGAGTTCAATGGTTATATTTGTAACTACTACGTGTTCTATTTTAGATCGTATTTTTTAAAACTAAATATATTTCTCTGCCAATTTCTAACAAGATTGGACTCTCTAATTTTCTTAGTCAAGTTTAAAAAGCAACAAAATTTTAAATTTTACTTTTTTTTTCAAAATTTATGGCTTGATTTTTTAAAATAATGGTAAAAAAGTAGATAAAGAAATATTTAAAAAAAGACAAAACAAAATGAGATGGTTTGTTATTTTTCTACGTCAAATCTACTTTGTATAATATTGGTTTAACTTATTTGCTTGAAATTAATATTTTGTGAAACTTAAGATAAAAGTATAAAACAAAGTACTTCTTCTCTTTTAGCCAAACAAAATATATCTTTAAATATTTTTAGATCAATAGTTGACTCAAATTAATTTTTAATTGCACAACATATAGGTGCAACCTCATAAATTAGGCTAAAGTTTTTTTTTTTTTTTCCTTTTCACGCCTAGGGAGTGTTTGGCCCATAGGTTTGAAATTAGGGGAGTTTGGCATTTGAAGCCAAATCCATGTTTGGACAATTGTAATAAAATTTATGGGATTAAAAAATCAAACCCATGGATTTGGAATATGTTTTTTTTTTTTATTAAATGTCATAAGTTTTAGAAAAAAATTTACTTCAACTTTTTATCAATGATCATTGATGACCGTTGGTAACAAACATTGACTGACTTCACGATCAACCATCGATGATTGACCGTGATCGATCGACGGTCATGACGATCGATTGTCTTGATCGTCAGCTTCAGATCATCTTGATCATCGGCTCTGGATCGTCTTGATCATCGACTATCGATTGTCTTGACTGACGATTATCGATCGTCTTGATCGTTGGTGACCTACATTTTGGACATCATTGTCATCTGGTGAACATCTTGATCATCGACAACCAATCGCTATCATTAATGATTGATCGTCGTGCCTATTAATAAACTGTCGTCAATGATCAAACGATCAATGTTGGCTAACCATTGGGTGCCATTTTCAAAAACTCTGTCGGCGAATTTTCGGCCACCAACCCGACTGCCGCCAACCTTGAAAAAATTAATAAAAATGAATTTTTGAAAAACTTTTTTTTTCTGAGTCATTCAAAACACGTTCTTGATTTAATCACAATAGTATATTTGAAAATACATTTTCTCATTCTTCTATTGTTATTAAATGTTAAAATTTTTTGTTTTTACATTATTGTCATGATAGACAATAGTGTAAAGAAATTAAATTAGTGGTAAAAAATATGAGAAAAAAATCAATTATAAAATTGATACATTATAAAATTTAGAATGTATAGTTCACAAAAAAAAACCTACTAAATAGACTAGCTAAACCAAGGAATTCAAAACCAGCACCCAAACACATGTATCAGAAACTCATATTTCCAAATTCTACACCCCCAAACACAGACATTTGTAATTCCCAGGCCCAAGAACCCATAAAAAACCCAAGACATTTAATTCTCAGGCACTTGATTTCGAACCTGCGCACCAAACGCCCCTTACTAGTTTCTCCCGGGAAATTTGGAGAAATGTTGCACATTCAGAAAAAAAAAATTAGAAAAATAATGTTATTTTGAAAATATTTAGAAAAATAGTATGGATCTCCTTCTCTTTCCTAGGTCTTGGGTTTAAAACCTGACTTTTTATTTTTACAATGGATTTGGGTTGAAACCCGATCTTTTATATACTTTTCTTAGTTTTTTTAATTTTTAATTAAATTAACCCAATAATTAATTTATATTCTTATTAAAATTTTATTTTATTTTATATATATTATGATTTAGCCCCACTTCCATTTGTATAAAAATTTATAATGATATGTTTTTATAATTAAAAAAAACATGAATGTGTTTAATCGTATTTTTTAATAATAATTTATAAGTGTAAAAAAATTAAATGTAAATTAAAATGTTTGTATCAATGTTTTACAATCATTTAAACATAAAAAAATTAATGTGTTCCACAACTCAAACATCGTCGATTTCGAGTTGGTTGTCACTGTTAACTCTAAACTCTATGTTGCTTTGGCTGTTCTTGATTCTTTGATTCTTGTTGGTCTCTTGTGGCTCTGATACCTCTGCAAGTGCTTCATAGTACATATATTCATTATGTTTCCACGACTGCGTCCGTGTCTGTGCATGTATGAAGTTGATAGACCAACATCATGTATGAAGGCGATGGATCGACTCCTGAATCATAATATCTTGTACCTACCCTTGAATCATAATGTTATGTTTTAAATGCTGACATCATCATCATTGGACTACCATAACCAGCCTGACTCTGTATTTGTGTCATAAGAGGCATTTCTTCCACATTATGTTCAACCTCATCGAGTCCAGCTTCTTTCACTCGAACATGTCCCTTATGAAGTGGTGGAGGTACAATAGGTACATCGTACATATAATGTATCTACTCCATGTACCTCTCATTATTATTGCATATATCAATGACATATTGTGGATCATGTGCAACATCACGATGTCTACTATTGTTTGCTCTCTGTTAAATGTAAAACAAAAAAAAAAATACTTAATTTAGTATATAATTTAAAGTAATTAAACAATAAGCCGAAGCTCTCATCGCAATAAATCTTCTATTTTAGATTGTTATCGCACTACAAGATATGCGACCTTGTTTGATCAATCATTAGTTCTTAGGTCAACGTTGTGTAGAAGTGACTCAGTATTGCATTCTGATGAGATATCTTGTTTGAAACCAAACTATCTGATCACTCTATCAGAAGAAGCATAATTAGTAAGTCAACCCTTCATATGTTGCTCGTAATATCGGTTGGGTCAATTTACCGTTTTACTTCGAGATTACATCTTGTTCCTTAAGGTTTAGTTGATCCTCTAATGAACAATTGATTTAAGATCTAACCTATAAACAGAGTCCTCCAAGAGTTTGGTGAATTCTTTATATTATGTTAGATTTTAGGTCATGTTTTTTTTTCGTTTGTTTTTTTTACACAATAATAATAAAAGAATATATGAAATTTATACTATAGTGAGGACATTTTTCTTCCCGACCCTTGCCACCTCTGTTTAATATAGAATTTTTTTAAAATTTGCATTTGGTTATGAATAAATGAAATATTTGTAGAATAATTAATAAATAGAAAATAAATCGAAAGGGAAAATATTTCAAGCGGGGACTTGATCCCTGTGAATTTTCTATGGGAAGCTCCACTTCAATGTTGGTGGAAAATTGTCGGAATGAAATGGAGAATAGGGATGGGAAGGAAGCCATCTCCAGTCTCACCTTGCCTTTGCATACATTAGAATTACAAAAACTGGTTGGTTAACACATGCCACGTATATAAAAGGGTTAGACTATTCTTTTCAAAAGTAAACAATACTATCAACTCGGCTCAAACTAAAAACTAACTTAAACTTCAGAGTACTTGACCAAACATCACAGATGTAAGATCTAATCATAGGTCAACTTCTTGCCTCTTGTAAGATTTATATGTTCACTCTTAAATGATATGATCAGTTTGGAAATGTAAACGCTAATAATTTATTGAAACCTTGTGAAAAGTGTGTGACAAATCAAAGAAAAAAAGAGTGACAAATAATAATAATAATAATAAATAAATAAAAAGTTCAAGAAAGTTAAGTTCTTCAAATACTCCCAAAAAGACTTCCAACTTTCATTCCAAAATCCACCTACCCACACAAAATACTCCAAAAAAGAAAAATAGAAAAGAAAAGATATCCAAATTTCTCAACTTTGTTTGTCCTCATTATCAACAAAAAGAATATATATATATATATCAATAAAATGTCCTTAAAGGTCATTTTCCTAATTCATAGAGACATTTTAGTCATTTTAGGTTTGTAAGTTGGTTGGTTAGACAAACTTCAATTTCACACAGCGCCTTTCTTCTTCTTATTCTTCTTCTTATTCTTCTTCTTCTTCTTCATGTTGTACCTCAATTGCCACGCGTTCTTCCATGGCCCCACCCACCTTGCTTTCTCTCTCTACCTACTATAAACTTCTTTCCATCTCCCTTAATTTCCTTCTGGATCAGGTGGGTGTTCTCTAAATTCAACTGAAATTTCACATTTCAATCGAATGCTCCTCCTCCTCCTCCTGCTGCTTCTGCGGCCATTTTCAAGCGGTTTCCGGTTGTAGGAGAGCTTAACCACGGGATTGGGATTCCGAATTTTCCCTTTTCTTCCTTCTTCTTTTCTCTCTCCGTATAACACCCATGGCTCCCAGCAAGTTTAATTCCTCTGTAATCCCTCTCTTTATCTCTCTCTCTCTCTCTCTCTCTCTCTCTCTATTTACTGTTTTCTTTGTTGTGATCTGCTTTGTGAATCAAACCCATGTCTTTTTTCATGGTGGAAATTTTTGGTTGTCTTGGGTTAGTTAAGGATGTGATGCTCTGTTTGTTTGTTGTAATGGATTTATTTTTTTATTTTGAGTTTTAGCTTTGATCTTCGTGTTGTGTTTCTGGATAATCGTGTTAAATGTGGAATAATCGGGTGGGTTCTTGTTGCTGATTTGGAGGAATTGGGATTTGGTCTGATTGATGTTGAATTTGATGACGATACTGATGGATGGATTAAGTGGGACAAGATGCTTTTTGTTGTAGAATAAAGTTTTTTTTTTTTTTTTTTTTTCATAGAGAACTGTTTAGTTTTTCTGTTCTCTTTTTACTTTCTGAGATTCCCAAGTCTTTTTGGAAAAGTGGGGGTACTTTCCCTTCACTTTTATTGTTTTAGAATGTTGCTTTACAATTTTCCCTGAAAAGAAAACAAAGTTTTATATTAAGTCTTGAACTTCTGTTTCTCGTTTTATTTAGTTTTATGGCCAACTAAACTGCTGTTGATATAGGGAGAAGGAAACTTTTCTAGCCCCATGGCAGAGAATGGTTTTCTAAATTCAACTTCTCTCTTAAATTCTGAGAAGGCTGTCCAGGAACTTCTTCAACGGTCTCCATTGATGGAGACTGATGATCACCTTGTTGAGTTTTCAGAGGCCTTGAGAAGTAATTATCACAGTTCTATTTCATATATTTGACTGAATCATGTGCTGTTTCCAATATTTTCCTTTACGTTTATGTAGTTTTACAGACGTGTTTGCTTTGCTATTGAATATTAGTTAGTTAAGTTATGCTGATAATATATGTTTCTTTGGTCTCCAGCGGTTGCAAAAGCATTAAGAAGAGCAGCTGAGGGTAAGGCTGCTGCACAAGCTGAGGCTGCTGAATGGAAGCGCAAATTTGAACTGGAGAGGACAAGAAATCTTCAACTTGAGTATAAAGGTTTTTCTTACAGGATTTCTTGGATTATTTAGAATACTTTTGTCGATGTTTTCGTGCACAGGATGCAGAGAGTATTAATATAATTGCTTACAAACGCCGTACAGGTTTTAAGGTGTAGATTTTTTATATCTCATTCAGGAAAAGTGGACAAACTTTATCCTACTTTTCTTCAGTTTGATGTCATAATGGTTTTCATCGTTGATTTTTTTATAACTTAAGACCCGTTTCTTTCAAATTAAAGAGGTGCTTGATTCATTGGATATTTTATCATTAAGTTTTTTAAAAAATTAATTTTCGAATCATGTTGAAATCTTTCCATTTTCTATCCAATAGGGGACGTTAACCTTCTTCGAATGATATCGCTGCCTTTTTCTAAAGACATCTTATGACTTTTAGGCAAAGTGGTAAAAGTTCATTTTTTAGAAATAGTGTTGGATTGAAAATAACTTCCTACCTTACATTAAATACAAAATGATATTCACTAAGGCTCCAATTAAAATATAATTTTAAATGCTAGTACAGCAATGCAATTCAAATATCACGTAGTGTGCGTAAGGCATATTAACTGTACTCTGTGAAAATTATTCAATGTAGAACTTTGCTTTTAGTCTCTCCTTCTTTTTAGCATTTTTTTCCTTAAAACCACTTATACTTGTGCATTATAGGTCAGTCACCCACCGAACGCAATGGATATGATAATAAAAGGTCAAGGAATCTACCTCCACAAGCCACAGAGCAATCAGAATGTTGTTGTGGATCAAATGGAATATGTTCTCATGAAGTTCTTCGAGATGGGGACATTGATTCTGTTTCTCAGAAGGCGTCCAGAAAATATACGAGAAAGGTATTCAATTATCTGCTTACCTGCTTCTGTCACAGTTATTTCATGAGTTAATGTATGTCTCTGCTGTGTCTTTCCAATTATAGTGATTGAATTAGTATTTTAATTGTTTAATTTAGCTTATTTAATAAAATTCCATTAGGAAGATGAAGACTAAAATTACATATTTCTACAACTTTACAATATTCTAATGACCAAGATTTCTGAAGGAAATCCAATACCAAATCATCGTACTTCTTCATGATATAATAACAAAGGAAAAGAAACATGCCCATTCAGTTTCACATAATAAATAATTTAAAATAAATAAATAAATAAATAATTCTCTCAAATTTCATTATTTCTCTAAGTTATACATGCCTGATGCATAAATATCAACCTATTCACACATTGCACAATAGATGGAAAGCAAAATAAAAGAAAAAAGAAAAAAGAAGAAGAAAAAAGAAAAAAGAAGAAGAAAAAAGAAAACGAGAGCAAAATCCTAAGGACAAATGCAGTGAAGTCCCTTTCGTTCTGGTGAGGAGTGTCAGTGGAAAGAAACAGAAAATTGTTTGATGACAAAATAAAATAAAATAAAAAATGTTGTTTTATTTTATTTTGTTTAGCAAAATCTCAACGTCCCTAGCAGTGTTCCACACATAATTCTTCTAATGTTCTTAGTGATGTTTTACGAACAGTTTCTTATGAATTACTCTCCCGTGAATCTTATTAACATTGGTGCAGTTGTTTGTTTTCATTTTAATTGTTTGAAGAGGACACTTAGTTCTCCTTTTTGTCAATAAAATCAGCACAAACGTTCAGAAAAAAGTACATCGAAATGTAACAAAGTGATAATAGATATTTACAGAGTTGTGCTAATCCCATATGACTTTGCAATTACAGGCATCATTTAAACTTTCATGGTGCTGCAATGGCGATCATAGTGATAGACACAAGCACGATGTCGTCTCCTTTGAAAAAGGAAACATAACAACTGCAGAGCGTAGCAGTAGACAGGTTTGTTTCTGCTGAACCTGGACAGACACATCACAATGGCTTTCACAAAAGTAACTTGTTACTTATATATGTGACTGTTTAAGATATGGCAGTACTGGATTCTCTAAAAGTTGATTCTAAGGCAAAACGGAAATGAAAAACTGAACTTATGAGCGTAACTATTACATATAATAAATGATTTAGCATCCAAGAAAGAGCCTATGAAGATAATTCAAATTCGAACATGTCTGTACAACTTATATGCTCAAAGAAATGAGTAATAGATGCGGGAAAGTTCCAATTCTTTCATCATATCCATTTCATATAACTCTTAGTTCATTTTCTTTCCTTCTTTTTTTTAATCTTTACCTATTATTTTATTTGGTTTAATGTGGTTGAGTGGGCCCACATTTTAATTGACAAACATTTTCATTTCAGATTTCTTTGAAGTGGGAATCTCAACCTCAGACTGTGCTTATATTGACCAAACCAAACTCAATATCCGTTCGAATTATTTGTTTTGAGATGGTCAGGTGTGTATACCTTTTTAGTAGCTAAATCAGTTTCCCAGTTCTATTCATTTTATGTGAGAAAATTAGTATGTAAAAATAATCATCATTATTGTATGGAAATAGTGATCTTAAATAATGAAAATCTTCATCATTTTTAAGGATAAGTATGGAAAAAGTTCTGTAAAATTAGGAAATGATTGTAGGTCAACTTCATGATTTCACATTTATCTTTTCAGCTGGACAGAGGAGAAATTTTGATCTCTTTTTGCCTAGATCAAAGTTTTTATGCATCATAACGATAGTATCAACATAATGTAAAAAGCATGCTATATTTTCCTTATTCTCATTTTCTATTCCACCTAGATGGTTGAAAGAACATAAAGATCTTCACATTTACGTTGAACCACGTGTCAAAAATGAGCTTCTGACTGAGTCAGACTACTACAATTTTGTCCAGACATGGAAAAGCGGTGAGTGTGAAAGGTTGCTATTATGTTATAAACTTATATCTAACTAATTATTCTCCCTACATCTGTCACTCCGCTCGTAATGTTCATTTAATCAAGGATGGCCTTGACCTGCATATTGAGCTATGATTTTCATGGCAACCACTTGGGGGGAATTTGGCCCACCAACCTCATAAGTTTGTATTAATGAAACAACTCAACTTCAATATTAAACACTTAAAATTTGTACATTTATCAAAGAACTCTATCTTTTCCCTCTTTCTCAATTTTATACATGTATTGAGAAACTTTATGTTATAATTCTGCATCCCAAACACAGATTTCTTGACTCAAACATATTAACTTTACACTTTATAATTCAACTGAATGCCCTAAATGCTCCCTCATCCTTGTGCACTTGATCAACCCCTCTTTTCTCCCTCTTGGCAGACGAGGAAATTATGCTTCTTCACACTAAAGTTGATCTTGTGGTTACTCTTGGTGGAGATGGAACAGTGCTTTGGGTATGTCGAACAATTTCACTTTCTTGAGTATCTTCTTATTGCACATTAAGTTTATTAGCTTCCCGTTGGAACAAATTTTGTTCAAGAAAGGTCATGGGTGTACTGCATATCAAGTTTATTAACAAACAACTATGAACTATGCTACACTACATATCAACTTTGTTAACAACTATAAACTGTATGCTGTCATTAGCTATCTTCGTCAAATATAAAAACTCAGCTGATACCACCTTACATAATTGACTGAGAAGGGTGTAATCCCTTGTTTATAAACACCAAAAATATGTTGCACATAAATCCTACAAAAAAAGAGGATTACAATTAGCTTGTTATGTCTTGCTACTTTTGTTGTTAACTATGGCCTTAACTATTCTTATAAATGACATTTAATGTTTTTGTTGGTACGAGTCGTGAGTTTCTTATTAGATGATTTATAATTTTTTGAGTTTTATACTTCGAAAGTTCGTTTCTGGATTAATTTGGAACTTGATTGCAGGCAGCATCAATGTTTAAAGGACCAGTTCCTCCGCTTGTTCCATTTTCTTTAGGGTCTTTGGGTTTTATGACTCCTTTTCGTATCCTTCAGTTGTGAGGAAGTATTATTTGCCTTAGAAATTGGTTTATTGGTTATTTAACCAAAAATAATTGATTTTCTGCCCAAGGACATCTGTGATCAGTTTCTTTTAAAAGTAATTCTTAAACTAACATGTTACACCCTGACGTTTATTTCCTGTCCATTGCTGAAAAGGGAAGTTTCTTTAACATGCTTCAGACAGTGAGCATTACAAAGAATGCTTGGATTCAGTTCTAAAGGGTCCAATTAGTATTACATTGCGACACCGACTGCAGTGCCATGTTATTCGAGATGCAGCAAGAAATGAATACGAAACCGAAGAACCTATACTTGTGCTGAACGAGGTTACGATTGATCGTGGAATTTCATCATACCTTACAAATTTGGAATGTTATTGTGACCGTTCCTTCGTAACTTGTGTCCAAGGAGATGGACTGATTCTATCAACTACTTCTGGCAGCACAGCATACTCGTTGGCTGCTGGGGGATCAATGGTTCATCCTCAGGTATGTACTTTGGTCAACCGATCTTTCAGCTAACAGTTTTGTATTGGTAATAGTGACAAATTTCTTAAATGCTACCATAACGTTCACAGGTTCCCGGCATTCTATTTACACCAATATGTCCGCATTCCTTGTCTTTTCGACCCTTAATATTTCCCGAGTATGTAACGATACGTATACAAGTACCATTCAATAGCAGGGGGCACGCATGGGCATCTTTCGACGGTAAGGACAGGAAGCAATTGGCAGCAGGGGATGCACTTGTATGCAGCATGGCACCTTGGCCAGTGCCTACAGCTTGCCAGGTAGACTCAACAACTGACTTCTTGCGCAGCATTCACGATGGCCTTCACTGGAATCTAAGAAAGACACAATCTTTCGATGGACCTCGAGATGCATGACCAAATCATAAAGCTTCTTTATATTACAACTTGTTGACAGGAAGCAGTTGATCTGGTTGGTATTTATACTCTTCAACATATGTCTTAGTAGTTCTGCCTCAGAAATGAATAGATGTAGTAGGAGAAAAAATGAGAAAGAAATCCACTGAATAACAGTAGTTTCTTTCACTATTTATGGTTTAAGCTGAAGGCTCTAGAAGATGATGAGAGCCCATATCTTAATAAGTTGTATGGTAGAATCAGTGCCTGAGAAATTTTTGAATGGTAAGCAATAGATAATTGTAATGTTTCTATTTTCTTTCTCAGTTCTTAGCATGTATGATTAGTATGTCTAAAAAGGCCTTGTCTATATGGATCGAAGTGTTTACATGTAACAGTAGTAGAATTGTCATAAATCATAATTTCTCTCAAAGGAGTTTTGGTTTCATCCTCAAGGATGTAACTAATCAACTCTTCTTCTTCTTCTTCCCTCAGCTGTGATTTTCTTTCTCATCTTTCTCACTCTATCCTTCTTTTGAACTCTCTTACACCTCTCTTGCACACACTCTCGTCAACTAGCTCGGAAATATTTCTATTTCTAGTACTATCGTTATACCTTCTACTGTCATGTCCGTAACATTTGTATCTAATTCATGTGTATAACAATCTATCAACTATATTGTTTTCATGAGATTTAACTAGTCTATATTATTTCCACTTCCAGGGTCATTGAAGAGAAATTGGGGTATAGGACTATTTTTTGGAGGGTGGATTTGAAAAATAACAAACTGCATTGATCTTTTTTTTTAAAAAAAAAAAAAAAAAATAGGAAACAACAATTTTTTGAGTTCAACCAATTGTTTATTTCAATTAAACCCGTTTCCCACGTCTTTTGATTCTGTTAGGCTTTTCCCCTTTTTGAGGAATTTAGGATGAGGTATTTGACTTCATCCATGATTATTTTATTATTTAAATTATATTTGTCGATATTATATATTTTTCTTTATTTTATTTTTTGTTTAAATGAATTTATTAAACACTTCGCGACATACAAACTATTCAGTGAAGTTAATAAGTCTAAGGTTAATATGTTGGAGTTCTTAAATTTGTGTTTGAGATATAGAGTTGTGAAAAGTAAATTAAGATCGAAATTATGAGTTTCTTAATAAATGTAAAAAGTAGAGATTGGAAAGAAAATTGAGTTCGTAGATAAATATGAAAAAGTATAAAAAAAATTGGAAAGATGGAGTTATTTGATACATATGCATCTTCGATAGTGTTTATTATTGAGATTGAGTTGTTTACACCAACTTCTGTCAAATGGTAAAGGGTGTTTGATTCGTTACCTGAATACCTTGAGTTAGTTTGACTGATGAAATTTAAATATTGGTAGAGTTGAGTTGATTGTTTTTACTAACTTAGTTTAACTCTTTCTCACTCTAATATTTTTAATGACTCTACTCTTTGCATTCACTATTGTTGTCAACCATCCTTGCTACATGTGACATTTTAGTGACCGTCGTTAAAAACCACTAATGATGATCTACATTGATGATAACCACCTATGACGACATTCATCTCAAGCGACCAACTTCGAAGAAGACCACCTCTAATGGTCAATTTCGGCGACAATCACTCTTGGCAGCCAACTTTGACGATCACGTAGGAAAAACTTCAGGCTATGAAATCCATCTTTGGCGAAAGACCACCTCCAATAATCAACTATGGTGAAAATCACCTGTGATCATATATGGCGAAAGTTTATAAAAATATGGTGAATTGTGAAGAGAAATTGTAGAAAAAAACTTATTTAACTTGAAAAAACAATGAATTCAAGCATATAAATTAAATCAGTATATTTTGGCCTTCGATAAAAAATGTTATTAGAAAGGTTTAAAAATATTGTTTTTTTGGTGACGGTTTTTAAGTGTCATCTTATGCCAAAATCTCTTAAAATTCAATTTGTTCATATTTTCTAAGAATTGGCGTTAAAAGGTGGGGTATTAGAGGAGGAGTCTATCTATCCTTTTTGTTGTTAGCTTTGTACCAAAACTCACCACATACTCCACATTATTTGTCAATCCACTTGTTAGCTCAAAACTCACCACATGCGGAATTAAGTATATCTCTATCATGTGTCGAATATGTAGTATTAAATAAAAAAATTATATGACATGACAAATTATGATTAGTGAACAAGGTGGTGGGCGAATGATGCACAAAGATATGTGCTTGCTGCACCTAAGTATATATCTTTTAACGGACGAATCTTCCATCTATTTATAAAAAATAAAGACAAAATGCATTTATTCTTCGAAATTTAGTTAGGAAAATTGCCCAAAATGACCTAAAAACCAAAATGTTTCCTTTGACTTACCTCTCTTTTGAAAACTTGTTTATCACTTACCTTTTTTCACATCTCAAATACCATTTTTACCCTAATTTTAAATGACTCCCTTTAATCTCTTTATACGTCTTCTTTCTTTTTAATGACCAACAAAACTAAAAATGAATGCAACACAAATAATTCTTTCCATTATTTGTCAACATTTATTCTCAACCAACACGGGATGTTATTGATATCAATCATAAGACAAGTAATGTAAGATCACTTTCAGTTCTCCACTTTCAATGATAATCGATCTTCCACCACGCATAAAGAAGAATGTTTATTATGTTTATTTCATAAATGATTTTCTTGAAAAAATACTCAATCTAGATCCACGAAATAAACTAAACGAAGTTGAAAGTGATTGACCATGAGAGTGTTGGACTAAGATTGATAGAGCAATGGAGTAAGTGATAGTATTGGACTAATGGAGTAGAAGGGCAACATTTGATATGGGGATAAAACTGGTATTTCACATTAAAAAAAAAAAATGATGTATAATAGAAAAGTGACCCAAAAATTCAAACACCATTCCCTTTCTCCCCAACCATAGCTGGCCTCCGGCGTTCGCCTTTTCCGCTCACTGTCCATTCAGCCGTCGGTCCAACACCCGCACCCCTGACCCTTCGTCTGTTCACCAGCGTTCACACTAACGTTCTATTTTCAGGTTCACCAATCCTCGTCGCTAAAAACTTTGTCTATTTTTGCTGGAAACCCCAGAGCGTTTCCCCCGAGAAACTCCCCAAGTAAGTTTACCCACAAAATTCCACTCCTTCAATTACCGTCTTTCTGCTGCATAGGTTGATTTTTAGTGCTGTTAATTGGATTTCTTGCTGCTTTCCTTCTAATGTGGATGTTAGTTTCTAATTTTACTAATCGTTTTGAAATTTAACGAGGGATGATGATTATTTCGGTTAAGAATTGTAACTTTAGTCCCTATCAATAAGTGGAGAGTTTTGCATGGGTGAACCAAACTTGATTTCGCTAATGTGACGTTACCTGAATTCTATACATAATGAAAACTAACGTTATGCTCGCATCATAAAGCACAGCCAACGTTAAATTTCCATTTGATTCTGCAAATCTCAACCATAGCAAATTGATGAGACCCTGAGTGCGATTTCACGATCAAGAAAAGTTGAGCCTATAATTTTAGCAATGGGAAAGAATTTTTATTTTTATAAAAGTTTCAATGGACCTTGAAATCGTGTTTTGGGTCTCATTGATTTGCGAGTGGACTTTAAGGAGATTTTATTGTTGATTGGTGTTTTGTTGTGTATGGAAAAAAATGTTAGTTTCGTTGTTTTTAGACTATGGGTCATTGGACATCAGTGCAATGAAATTTCATCTGAAAAAAACTATGGCCTGTCTGAATTACTTTTAAGGACTGTGGTCGAATAGTTACAATTTTGTGCATTTAAACCTATTCAGAAAAAAAAAGGGGATTTATGTGAAGGTTAAGACGAACTGGAAGGTACAAATTTCCTTCTCTTACTCTTCTCCCAAACTAAATAGCACTAATAAAGGACTTAGTTGAATTTGAATTTGGGAGCTAGCTCACGTTGCTGATTGAAACTACACAAAAGAAAAGGGCAAGCACACAATATTTTAGAATTCCCCTCTTTTGTCTGTTTATGTTCAAATTTTGCCTTCATCTTCTTAAGTTTTTTGTTCGTTGATTCAAAATTTGAGGAACGTGGTTTTGATTTTGAAAGTGATGGAAATGAAGTTAAGGAACCAAATGATGAGCTGTCTTCCAAAGAAGACGTAACCATGATGCAGATCGAATAGCTTTTAGCAACTGACGATTAATTTTGGTCGCTAATGGTATTATTGTTGTTGTTGTTGTTGTTGTTATTATTATTGCTGTTGTGGGTTTGGAACTCTCGACCTTTTGAATAGATACACTTGACTTAGCCGAATTGGTGATTCTGATGGTTCCTTAGCTCATCATTGCTCTATCAAATTTTAGCTGTGATTTTGCCTTAAGAAGTATTCATATTCATTCTTTTAGGACTTTCAAATCTATCTTCATGCTTGATTTTGATTGGTGTTGTTTGGATGAAATATGAACTAAAAATAAATTTCAATGGTTTCTGGATGTGGATGGTTGTTAGCAAAGTTGGTAGTCCTTTTCTTGTATAAAAAAAGCTTTGTTGTCTGAGTCATTGTTAAAATAATTTTCAATGGTTTCTTCATGGTTGTTAGCATATCATAGAATTGCGTCTTATTTCTCTCTTTTTGGCTGTACCACTTTTTCTTATCTATGCAAATAGATATTCCAGCAAGTCATTATACATAGCTTTTGAATTATTTGTTATATGCCTTCTCCTTTTCCTCATTGGATTGTCAGTTAATGGAGAAATGATAGTGGTGTTCATTGTTTGTTGAATTTTTTTTTGTTTATGATGGTTAGCAAGAACAAGAAAGCCATTTGCAATGGCAGAATTGGAAGCAAGGAAACTCAAATATCCAAATACCGGCACAGAAGCCTTTGCTAATGGGAATTATAATTGAGGGTTAGTAGCCTTCCAACTCTTTAGTTTAGTTGAATGAATCTAGGTCCACATTCGATGACCACTTTCAAAATGTGACTACTTTTTTCCATGCCCCTTTCCAGAATCATTTCATGATATCTTCCATTGTCATCTGATCTAATGTCTCTCACGTTCAACTACAGAATTCTCTTGGAAGACTTATTTATGTTAAGGATTTTGACATTGAAGCATTTGTTCGTGTCAGCTCCTGTCAAGTGATGACTGGTGATGACTGATGACTATTGTGATTGTGAGTAAATAGGCTTTTGGGCCACTGGCTACATGCTTTTTGAATGTCCTCATGCTTAATTGCTAAAATATACTGTTAAAAAAAATAATATCACATAATATTAGAAAATACAAAACCTTATATCTAGGAGAGAATTCGTGCCCCGAATTTCCTCTTTCTTCTTAAATCAATTGCACTAGAGAGTGCTTGAGTTTCGAGTGTAATTGTTCTCTCATGATAGACATGGAGCAAGATCTTGTCTAGTGTCCACAAGATCTAATGAACTCATGTTTGTGGAATAAAAGCAAGCTTCTACAAATTTATAATAGGAAGAAAATTTTATGGGAGAAAAGTGCTTATGGAAAAGGGTTAAAAACCAATTTGAAGAAAGAACATATTTATAGATTCATGACCATTCGAATAGTCTGTTCCTCAAGTTGGTTAAAATTTAAAAAGACATCTATTCATAAAAGAACGCTACTCATTGAGTTGAAAGGATGCAATCCTATGCGAAGAGTCATGTACAATTTATTCCAATGTATACAATATACATGGAGAAGTGGATCAACAATTTTCAACCTTGTTAAAAAAAAAAGGGGAAATTTATGTGAAGGTTAATAAGACAAACTGAAAGGTAAAAGTTTCATCTCCTACCCCTCTGTCAACCACTAATAATCCTAGTTAAATTTGAATTTAGGAGCTAGCTCATGTGAGCAACAATAGAACGACTGTGAATAAATAAACTATACGAGAGAAAATGTAAGTATACAGTGCTTTAAACTTCCCCTCTTTTCTCTGTTTATGTTCAAATCTTGCCTTCATCTTCTTTAGTTTTTTGTTTGTTGATTCAAATATTTGAGGAAGAGATTTTGATTTTGAAAGTGATGGAGATGAAATTAAGGAACCAAATGATGAGCGTTTTCCAAAGAAGACGCAACCATGATGTGAACTGAAGAGCTTTTAGCTACTGGTGATTAATTTTGGTCGAGGATGGTTCTTTCTTTTTATTATTATTATTATTATTGTTTGTGTGGGTTTTGAAGTCTCACCCTACCGAATAGATACACCTTACTTGACTTGGCCAAAATTGGTAATTCTGATGGTTCCTTAGCTCATCATTCCTCTATGAAATTTTAGTTTTGATTTTTTATTTTAGAAGTATTCCTTCTTTGAGGTCTTCTAAATCTATAATTTGATCGCCATGGTTTGGATGATTTAAAATAACTTTCAATAGTTTCTGGATGGTGGTTAACAAAGTTTTTTTGCATGTATTATTAATTATATGAAAATTCATCCCGGTGTAAATGTAAGCTATAATAAGGCTTGGAGAGGACGGGAGATCACTTTGAATTATATTAGGGGCACACCGGAGGCTTTGTATGTAATGCTGTCGTCATTTTCCTCTGCACTAATTCGTAACAATCCAGGTACGGTTTCATCAAGTACAGTGTAATTCATAAATTCAATTTCAAGATAATACATCTTCTATATAGAATATGTTTCTAATAAATATAATTATTGTCAGGAACATATACATCCGAAGAATCAAATGATGATGGAAGATTTAAGTATTATTTTATGGCTTTTGCTGTTTCATTAGATGCATGAAAATATTGTTTACTAATAATGTCTGTCGATGGTGCCACCTTGAAGAATACATACTTGAGTACTTTAATGTCTGCTTGTACTCTTGATGGTAATTCTCAAATTGTTCCTCTTGCATTTTCTGTTGTTGATTCATAGAATGATCAGTCATGGACTTGATTTTTTTTGGAATTTGAAAGCTGCATTTGGGAAACACAATGATCTAGTAATTGTTAGTGATGCACATAAAAGTATAGAGAATGGTTTTAACGCGGTGTATGAATCAGCTGAACATGGGTTATGTGCATTCCACCTGTTTAAGAATCTTAAGAAAAACCATAAGTCTATTCCAATGGAGAACACTTTCCACAAGTGGGCAAGAACATATACACCTTTGGAGTACGAGTACTATATGAGACAACTTGATGAACTTTATCCATCTATTAGGCATGAGTTAGAAGAGGTAGGGAGCTGTCAGTGGGCTAGGGCGTTCTTTTAGGAAAAAAAGATATTCATTAATGACTACAAATATATCTGAAAGTACGAATAACACCTTGAAAGAAGCGCGTGAATTACCTATCATTAGCCTTCTTGAAACTATCCGTTCTTTGGTTCAAATATGGTTCTATGAACGACGTGCGAAATGAAGTTTCCATCGAACAGAACTCTCTATATATGCAGAGAATGTTATTCAATTAGCATTAAGAGATAGTCGAGCAATGAATGTAAGTGAAGAAGAGGAAGAGCTTATTGGAAGGATAACCTAAGTTTTGCAGAGAGTCTGCAAAGAAAGAAAAAAAAAGTCTCTTTACTATTCCTCCCAAATTCCCACAGAAAAATTCAAGTTGGTTCCCACAAACCAAACCCCATTTACTCAGAGGATAGGAGAGGTTCCAATTGGTGGTGGCTACAATAAGAAGTTTTGTAGATTTCTGAGACGACATCAAAAGTAAGTTTTTTTTCTTCTTCTCTGTAATATCTAAAAGACATTCTTAGCCTCAGTTTATTTTTCCCAATGTATGGTATTTTAAATTTTCCCAAAATAAAATTGAGAACGTTTGTTTCTTCCGCTGCAATGGGCTTTTATCCCATCACTAACTTCTTCTTCTTCCTACAAAAAAGAGAGAAAGGTAATAGATGATTTGGAAACTACGACAAACCGAAAGGTTTTTCTCTCTAGAATTGTTTATCTCAATTTTTTTTCAAAAAATATAAAAAAAAAAGTTCCTACAAACCTTAAACCTCAAACTCAGAGGATAGAAAATGCTCCAAGTGGTGGTGATTTTCAATTTGACGTTCTGTAGAAATCAAAGACGACAACAAAAATAAGATTTCTTCTTCTCTATAATTTTATTTTGAGTTCAAATGCATGCTTAGCCATTAATTTAATACGGTACGTTTGTTCTATGTATTTAATTTATTTTTTCCATGTATTGCTATTTCCAATTAAATTGAGCTCACTTTCTGTAAATTTTTCCGTAAGGGCTTTAATCACTTTAGGTTTACACCTGCCATCTAAAGTAAAATTATTTTTTTAATATAAATATTAGCATGAGAACCCCTTTTTTTTTTTCTTGTAATGACGCGAAATTGGGCCTGCGAAAAATATTGTTTTAGATGGCAGTTCTGAATTACCATCATACATCAATATTAGATGGCGGTTCAGAACCACCATCTAAGATAAAACTGACATCATAGAGTCAATCAGTCATCGTTTGTAAATTGACAACCGACATCTAAAGCTAAAATTGTTGTAGTGATCTAACATAATAATAGTTCCTATTTTCTCTTCCTTCGATTGGTGGTTTCATTTGCCTTAACAACTACTTGTTTATCATCCTCCATTCCAAGTGTAGCATCAAATTCATGAAGCTCTAAATCTTCAACACTTACTGCAACATGCTCCATGTGGTGTATAAATTAAAAGTTGTCAATCAAATTTAAGAAACAATTAGCATCATAAACACATAAGAAAAATATAAATTTAAGAAACAATTATCATATTATACACAATTTAGAACCCACCCATAAAATGTTATTTGGGAATCCATGTGCCCTTCACAATCCAATCATACATATGTTGAGATATTCTAATCAAAGTCATTATTTGTACCAATATTTGGCATATCATTTGGTATTCTTTGACTATGTAATCTTGAATCTTTAAGTTCATCATCATTATTTCCATCTTCAAGTCTCTTTCTGGTAGAGTAAACACAATTGACCGTCTAACATCACTTGGATTCTCAACATAAAACCATGTATTGCTTGCGTTGCTAGTATAAAAAAACAGATTTGTGACCTATTTTATTTAAATCAACTAAGACAACTTATCAATTTTGATACTACTGATGTTCTCAACCCAATCACATTTAAACACAACAACATTAAACATATTATAATTCAGTTTCCATATCTATTGCATCACCCCATAAAAAAACTTATCTCCACGATGAGATTTTTATCTTGTGAACTAGACATTTAAATAATTTTTTCAACTAAATTTACTCCACTATCTTGTATACATCGATCCTTATCACAAGACTTTGTATGATACCGACATCCATGAATGACATAACTGCTATATCTAATCATAAAAGGATGAGAGTTATGAACAATTCACCTCAAGTTAGTTGGATGATATCTATTTTTCACGGAGTTTTTAAGGACTTTGATGAATTTTTCAAAGGGGCACATTCATTGTAGATATATAAGCCCACAATGAGTATCATGAAAAGCACCATAATTGTGAAAACAAATGAGGAAACTACTTCTCCAATAAACATAATGTCAACACGATATCTTCTTCTGACTTTTCGATTTTTCTAGCCGTTGCACATCTAGGACCTTGTTTCATATAGAATTTGAAAAATATACACAATCAAGTTATGACATATTGAACTTGTTTTAGTAGCACTAATCTTATCGCAGTAGGAAACACTTATTGTAGGAGCACATGACAATTATGAGTTTTCCATTATTAAGTTTTAAATCTTTCATTGACACAAGGTTTTTAACATTGAAAGAGTAATATTTAAGAACCTTTATTTTGGACAACGTCTTCAAAACACAATGTTTTTCTTCCTTTGTAAGATTATAACACACATGAGGAATGAAGATTGTTCTGTCACTACTAACAAGTGCGAGCTCTGGTCAAATTTTTAAATGGATTAAATCACGTCTAGCATTCAACCCATCTTAATTTTTCTTTGGAATATCAAGAAGTCTACCTAATATATTTGTGCAAATATATTTTTCAATGTGCACCGCATCTAAACAATGTCTAACATGAAGATCTTTTCAGTATGACAACTAAAAAAAAAAAAAAAAAAACCTGTGCAAACAACTCTTTGCACTTTCTTTCATGGTTTGTTTTGTATTATTCTTCTTTCCTTTTGGAAAATCAAGATCTTTCATTTTTAAATATATATCCTGTCCAGACAGAGGTTGATAAGGGTTTATTCTAAATTCCCTTTGACCATTAAATGACTAGTTATTACACATGTAGAGATGATTGTGTGTTAGAAATTTTTTATATTCAAGGTATGCAATGCTTTTCCCTCCATTTCAATCTTATGCAGACGTTATGTCCACAAATTGAACATGCCTTATACTCTTTTACACTACATCCACTAAGGTTTCTATATATAATAAAATCGTTGATTGTCAAAAACAAAATTAAATTTAAGTTGAATAGTTCTTCTCGATAAGCATTATAGCATTCAACACCACTTTATCATAAAAGTTTTAAATCTTCAATTAGTGGTGCTAAATATGTGCTGATGTCATCCCTTGGTTGTTTTGGACCTGAAATCAACATTGGTAACATCATATACTTTTCTTTCATACACAATCATGGTGAAAGATTATAAATAACCATCCTTATTGACCAACAACTCTGGTAAGTAGGTTCAGAACCCAAGTCTTGCAACATAACGTCTACTAACTTCTAAATTAGAGACTACGTTGGATGTCATAACTTACCATCTACGACTCTTTTCATTAGTGTGCCAAGTCAAGTTTTTAACACAATCAATACTTCTAAAGAGCCTTTTCAATCGTGGAATTCCTGAAAAGCACCATATCACTTTTGAAGAAAATTATATTTTTTCCTTCATTTATATCCTTATGTGTAACGACCCAACTTTTTAAACTTAAACTAAGATCATTACTCTATGAACAACCAGATTGAAATCAAGACAACATAATCTTTAAGAACATTTTATTAAAGAAAATAGAAAATGAAACCTCAGATGGATAATGTCTAAAATAAGTAAATAAATAAATAATTTTGATGAATAAACAAACGATAAAATTCTAACTCGGTGTCCCTTATTTAAAACCATGAAAGAAAATAAATGTTTATATTCTTAAACATTCTACCCAACAAAGTGTTAAAAAACAATCTAAAATCATGAAAAAAAATATAAAAGAAAAGCGGAAGCAACAATCACTCGCCAACTTGCCTTTACCTTTGACTGAAAAATGAAACGTGAAAAATGATGAGTATTATAAATACTCAATAAGTAACCTACTAATGGGCCCACTAGGTGAACATGTTAACCTTCCTATCAGAGCATCAGTGTACATTCTGTAGCACAACAGTCTTAGTGATCTCGTAGGAACACATATCAACCATAAGTGTGCACCCGAGGGTATACATATCAGTCATAACATTAAAAAACAGTCATAGGTGGTGATCTCATAAGGACACCGTAACATATAAATGGATGTACATAGTCCGATAAAAGATTAAAAGACACCATCAGTTCAATAAGGCTTACAACATACAAGATTCAGATAATGCCATTAATATATCATCACTTTGAAATCACTAATCATGAATTTCCATATTACTCTCACAGTCCAATCAAGAATAAATCACATCAGTTCATAGCAAATTAGTTCATCTCATCATCATAATCTAGTGTAAACACTCTTATGATCAAATAGGTTTGAGAAATCTGGTAGTAAATCATTTACCTTAATGTTAGGACGAAAATCCAATCCAAGCTATATACCCTTCCTCTAAAGTTAAGTCAATAAGGACCTAAACGTTAAAAAATTAATATTAAATTCACCATAACACTTCCATTTACAATCCAACTTAAATATCGCAATTACTTGAACGTCGCTGAAAAACACAAAAAATGTTGCTAGACAACTAGAGAAATGGTATATGGGCTTTCAACTCATAGAATCCAGTCATGCTAATAAAATCATTCTAAAACAAGCTTTGCTCAATATTTTATTTAGAACTCATGCTTCAAATCATAGCTTAAACTCAAGCTTAACTTTACTTGAAATAATGACGTGCTTCGCTAAAGCTCATCAAATCTCAAGCTTTGCAAATAACTTTGGAGAAATCAGTAAGAATCACGCTAAGTAGCTCAAAGGTAGAAATCAATAAATAATATTGCTTTAACAACTTAAAGCTTGCTTTGAAATTCCAGCTTGAAATTCATGTTTTAAATAAGAGTTCAAAACAATTTTTGTCACTCACAGATTTGAGCTATTCCCTAGGCTCTATAAATTCGTCCAATTCCTCCTTGGCTTGAAATTAGGAAATTAAGTCTTGAATTAATCCCTTTAATCCTTAAAAAAATTCCAACATTACTTAAGAATTGCTAAAACATAAAAAATGACAAAAAAATGGCTAAATGGCATGTCTAGCGCATAGTCTGGGCGGTGGCAGGCTGCACGCACGCGCTGGTCCATCACGGTGCCCCGCTGTATGCTTGCTAAACTCACAGGACATGTCTCGTGTGTCGGTCATGCTTGTCCAGGGTGCCTGTACCTATGGCCGCATGCCCACACCATCCTCAACCCGCCTTTACGCTTATGTTTTTCTTAGGTAGCATGCTATTTTTATTGTATGTCGTTATTCTTTCCTTTTTCATGTCAGTGTGCTTGTAAGTAGTGTCAGTGTGCTTGTAAGTAGGTGTCATGTGCGGGCAAGTGACGTTTCAACATTTTCATATGCAGGCCTGGCAGAAAGAAAAATGTTCAAAATGTATTATAGGAAAAACCCACTAAGTGAATCCCCGATCAAACCTTGTAGCACTCTTTGCAACCAAATCTTTTCTTGCAACTGACAGTCTTCAATGCTTGTTTTAATGATGTTTTCAACTATTTACTTTCTCCCGTTTTATAAAACAATTTTCTCTAAAAACAGAAAGGGAGGTCACATCATACACTCTGATAGATCGCGACTTTCGAATTTAGCACGACTGACTTGCTAGCTGGGTGGAGCAAGTGCCGCACAATCGTTTGACCCGCATTTGAAAAGTTACGATTGTGCAAGTGGTATCAGAGCCTAGTTGGCTCCGTGATAAGTAAGACGCAAACATGTCCACAACAAAGTAAATGGGCAAGGCCCACGTAGATCGATTGGTAGAGTTGGAAGAACAAATGCTTTATCGAGTAGAACTTTTCGATTCTGTCCATCGGGCTGGCAAAAAGCCCATGCCTTGTTAAAAAAAGGCTACTTTTGGCCAAACATGAGAGAGGACGTGATGCAATACACTAAGACTTGTCTGATCTGCCAACATGACAAGGTTGAAAAAGCAAAAATTTCAGGACTTCTTGAACCTTTACCCATTCCAACCAGACCTTGGGAAAGTGTATCCCTAGACTTCATCACCCATCTTCCTAAGGTCGGGGACAACGAAGCAATCTTAGTTATCATCGATCGTTTTTCAAAATATGCCACCTTTATCCCTACACCCAAGCTATGTTCTCCAGAATTGATAGCTCACTTATTTTTCAGACATGTAGTAAAGCTGTGGGGAATCCCATCAAGTGTCATTAGCGATCGAGATGCCAGATTCACAAAGAAATTCTGAACAGAGTTGTTCTCTTTTCTGGGGACAAATCTGAATATATCATCCAGTTATCACCCACAAACCGATGGTCAGACCGAGAGATTCAATTGTATGCTGAAAGAGTATCTTTGCCACTTTATTAATGCCAGACAAAGAAATTGGGTCCAGTTGTTAGATGTGGCTTAGTTATGCTTCAATGTCCAAACAAGTTCGTCAACAGGAAAAAACCCATTCGAAGTGGTAACTGGAAGACAACCATTGCTACCCCATATAGTTGACCATTCCTATGCAGGAAAGAATCTTCAGGCGCACAGTTTCACCAGAGAGTGGAAACAGTCGACAGAAATTGCTCGAGCATATCTAGAGAAAGCCTCAAAGCGGATGAAGAAGTTGGCAGATAAAAAACGTTGTCCACTTGAGTTTCGCGTTGGAGACCAAGTCCTTGTTAAGTTATGACCAGAACAGATCCGTTTTCGTGGCCGCAGAGATCAACGCCTTGCAAGAAAGTATGAGAGACCTGTAGATGTTCTAAAGAAGGTCGAAAATACCTCATACAAACTGGCTTTACCCACGTGGATGAAGATCCATCCTGTAGTTCACGTAAGTAACCTCAAGCCATATCACCCAGACCCGAAAGACAATATCAGAAATACTATCGTGCGACCGATCATCAACCTGAAGCAGCATGACGTCAAGGAAGTGGAAAAGATCCTAGCTGAACGGACAAGAAAGCAACGAAACCCCACCAGAACAATTCAAGAGTTCCTGGTGAAATAGAAAGACCTCCCCGCCGACGAGACAAGCTGGGAATGTGCTGAAGACTTAGCAAAGTGAAACCACAACATCGAGGAGTTTAAGCTTCTTCAGTTGACGAGGACGTCAACATTTTATGTGGGGGAGAATGTGTCGGTCGTGCTTGTCCAAGGTGCCTGTACCTATGACCGCATGCCCACACCATCCTCAACCCGCCTTTACGCTTATGTTTTTCTTAGCTAGCATGTTATTTTCATTGTATGTCCTTATGCTTTCCTTTTTCATGTCAGTGTACTTGTAAGTAGTGTTGGTGTGCTTGTAAGTAGGTGTCATGTGCGGACAAGTGACGTTTCGACATTTTCATATGCAAGCCTGCCAGAAAGGAAAATGTTCAAAATGTACCATAGGGGAAACCCACTAAGTGAATCCCCGACCAAGCCTTGTAGCACTCTTTGCAATCAAACCTTTTCTTGCAACTAACAGTATTCAATGCTTGTTTTAATGATGTTTTCAACTATTTACTTTCTCTCTCCTATTTTATAAAACAATTTTCTCTAAAAACGAGAAGGGTGGTTACATCATACACTCGAGATAGACCGCGACTTTCCAATTTAGCACAGTTGACTTGCCAGCTGGGTGGAGCAAGTACCGCACAATCGTTTGACCCGCATTTGAAAAGCTACGATTCTGACACTTCGCTTGCCATCTTGCCACCTATCCCTACCGCGCGTGCATGCCATTTGTGCGCCTTGTCTGTCGCATAACTTGGCGTGCGAACCATCCTGTCGCCTTGTTATGCATTGGGCTGACCTCACTGACACTCAATAGCACAAACTTACCCCTCTATGAGCCCTTCACATGCACATCACCCTATCACTCGGTCAACGCCCCTCGTGGTAGCCCTAATGCTCGAACCTCTTATGTAGTTCTGAAATTCAGTTTCAACTTCCAAACTTATAACTAAATATCCATTCATCAAATCAAGAGACTTCCTTCTATAAACGTGCAAATCTTCTTAACTATCTTACTTTAAAATTTTAAATCAAAATTCTAATTATTGAATTTTCTGGACTCTAGTCTTTTAAGGTTGCTCCAGATTCTTTTGAAATTCGACCTTTCGTGATTTCCTATAGTAAATGAGGTTTGTCCCAAAATCCTTTCTCTGGCAGCACTCTTTTGTTGTTCTTTTTAGACTAAAGTCACCAGATTTTCCAAGCCAAATGGAAGCATTTGTAATATGAAGTTGACTTAAATAGAGTACTCGACAAGCTTTTTAAGTAGCAGCTCCTGCTTGCAAAATTCTAGGTGTCTGCATGCTTAGCCACATGTAATTCCACTTAACCGACAATCTCAACGCATCAAACCCCTTTGGATGCATAGTTTCCCACACTTAAGCTTCCATAGTACCATCCCATATCCTAGTCGCATATAGGTTATTTGGCCTTGCCACAAGCTTCACCAACACATTGCTACTCATCTCAATGCTAGGCTTACCTTAATCTATCTCTTGAAGGTTGTTTTGGGCTATCTTGGGAGCTTAGTTTCACTCTTGACTGCATAGGCACTTGTCATACACAACAACTCCATTCAAGCCACTCATGTGGGCACCCTAAACCCTACACCCTAAACCCTAACCTTCAAACACTTTTGCCACCCAAGACACTCATGTGGGCACCTAGCCATCACCAATTCTAAACGCATGGAGGTTATTTTGACAATGTTGGCTATCCATCGCAACCTCTCAAAATACCATACCTTGTCTGCCTACCTTTACTACAATTGACACTTAGGCCATTTTCATTATGTCTTAAATTCAATCTCCTTTTAGTTTTTCATCTTATCTCAAAATTCCCAAACACTTAAATTATTTCTCTAAACTTCAGTCATCTCTTTCTTTTTCCGTTTCCTTTAAACTTAACTTATTTATCCAACAAACACTTAATTCTCTTAATAGAAAAGCTCCAGTCTTTTACTGTCATAGATAAAAACACTTTAAACTTAGTGTGCTAACTCTAATTAAATTCCTTTCGTGTTCTCTAGTATGAGAGTAGAAAAAAGTGTGAGTAGTATAAAAGCATTGAGAGAGTGGATTTGTAATTAGGTCGGGGGGAGATTTCTGTATGATTGTAATAATTTTTCCACACAGTGAATTATTATGATTTGTGGTTTTTTATCCAGTTTGAAGTTTTTTCACATTAATTCTTTTGTTTTCTATTCTATTCCTTTCCTTTTAATTTGTTTGTATTTTTATACTTATTTTCTATGGTAGAAGTGAGATTTTTTTTCCAACGCAAACTTTGTTGTCGACGAAATGTAAATTGATAGCATCGAAAATGTACTATCTAATCTCCCTTAATTTAGGATCGTTTTATGATTTTATGTTTCAATTTGGGTATTTTGTAGGTTATGAGCAAATCAAGGGTAGAATTGTAATACCTGACTTTTTATTTAAGTTGTTGTTGTAAAATTGTTAATAAAATTATCGACGGGTATTTTAGTAATTTTCTTTAAAAGGATATTTTAGTAATTTTTTTTAATAATTGGTAAAAATTTAATTTTGTAGTTTTGTTAAAAATAAATAAAATAATGTTTTAATATAAGAGAAAAAAAGAGGGAAAATGGAAAAGAAATTGATTTATTTAATTATTTATTTGTAATTATCTTTTAGTTTAGTTAAAAAAAAAAAATTGAAAAAGCAAACTTTACCCGAGAAGATAAGGAAAGGATGAGGGATTGAGTTTTTTTTAAAAAACTCTCCCTCAAACTTTCCAATTGGATGGAAAAACGGCAAAGTTTGTTTATAATGAAGTGTGGTCAGCCAAATTGAAGGTGGAGGAGAAAGACTTTTGGGCAGAAATGAAGAAAAAGATAAGAGAAGGCCGAGAGAGAGAGGGAGAAAATCTGGACAATGAGTTTTGAGCACTTGAAGAAAAGTGATGATTTTGTGCTCAATTATTAACCGAAATGAGTGAAATTTGTGTCTAAATTGCTTTCAAAAGAGAGAGGAAGCTGAAGCACAGTTTAATTTTGAGAAATTTGGCCGAACAGACCACTGATTTTGAAGAAAAAGAGCTCGAACTGCTTGAAAATGCGAAAAATGGACTCGAAACTTTGAAAATTAAACTCTCCGTCTACAGGCCGAATTAACATCTAATTTTTGAAGGTAAGCTAGATTATTAGTTCATTTAGAATTCTATAAAAGGAATTGAGTTAACTTGTTCTGTGTAGGAAGAAATCGAAGTTGCAATTCTCCGATTTAAGCTCGCCGGAAAACTGAGCAAGGTGACTTCCCGAGGCAAATTCGAGCCATCCACGAGAAGTTTGAAGCTAAGTTTTTGAGGTAAGCAAATAGACTCATGTAGAAATCGTTTGGCATAGGTTAGAGCTTCTAATTGTTAGTAGATTGAGAGAATTGTCTCGCCGAAGTTAGATGAGTGAAGTTGCCGGAAAACTGGTTGTTATTTGAGTTGATTCTGTGAAGAACAAGATGATTTATTATTATTATTTTTATTACTATTATTATTATTATTATATATATATATATGTGTGTGTGTATGTATGTATGTAATTATAAACAATATTTTTGGAGAAAGAATTAGTTTAAAGAGGAAAAGTAAGAAAATTTTGATTTCCTCGATTTTCGTGCTAAGTGATTTAAGGATCGATTCTGAATTTATTTTCAGGAGATTCGGAGATCGAAAAAATTTATGAGCCAGGGATAGCCCGTCAAGTTTGTGAGTGATAGTATTATTTTAATATTTTAATATTAAAATAATTATCGAAATGCACGTTTTCAAGAATTTGCAAAATTTTTCAGAAAATTTCAGAAAAATTATGTTGTTCATATTTTTCGATGTAATTTCACATGGTAACTTTTTTGAAGCATGATTTAAGTGTTTTAAGGCATTTACGGTAGTTTGAATAAAATAATATTGTATTGACACGTTTTACGAGGCAATGTCTGTTTTTGAAATAAGCATGTTTTATACTATGTTTGGCCCTATTTATGTTTACTAAGATGATTTTGATGATTTTCATGATTGTTTGAGCATGTTTTGACTGTTATAGGGCCTAAGCACGTTTGACACGTTTTACGAGATTTCTTGAAATCACGAGTTATGATTATTTAATGCTTCTATGAGATTTCTACCATGTTATAGATGATGTTTAAGCATGATTTCGAGTACTACGAGTTTCATGAAGATTTGAGAAATGATTTAAGAAGATGATATGTTTTGTGTGACTTGCACGTTTTACGATGATTTGTTTTAAGCATGTGTATCCATGTGAGCCCGAGGCTACTATACTAGGTGTGCACACTAAGGTATGTGCTGGCTTGTGTGAGGGTTCGCCCCACCATGGCAAAGACGTTGTGGGCGGTGGCTCCGCTACTTCGTAGTTATGCGCTGTCATGGTGTTGAGATTACTCCACCATGGCAAAGACGTTGCAAGTGTTGGACTCACTGCAACGTAGATTCACTTCCTTAGTGCTGCGTTCGCCCCACTTTGGCAAAGGCGTTATAGGTTCTAGCCCCAATATAACGTAGGATACCGTTGTTGTGTTGAGCTGACTCCATCTGGACGAAGACGTCGTTGGTCCTGATCCAACCACGACGTAGATATGGCTGTCGTTAGTGTGAGATTACTCCACTGCGATAAAGACGTAGCTAGTGCTAGATTTTTCCCATTACTACGTAGTTCAGTTTGATACACATCGCTTACAGATTTTCAGATATTCATGTTTTAGCATGATTTCAGTTGTGCATAGTTTTACCATGATTTCAGTTGTGCATAGTTTTACCATGATTTCCAGATAAGTATTGTGCAAACATCTTTCAATGATTTCTAGTTATACTATATATATATATATATATATATATGTTGTAAGTATTTTCTATTAAAGCATCACTCACTGGGCGTTTTAGCTCATTCTTTCAAATTGGTTTCCCACTTTTCAGGTAGAGATCGTGATCCCAGAGCTTGACCTACCACAGTCTGTCTGCTACTCGAGAAGTTTTAGTACTATTGTACGTTACTGTTATAAATAGTTTAGGTACAGTGAGATGGGTTGTATAAAACAGTATGGGCTACACTATGTAAAAGATATTTGTTTAGTTTCCGTCGTTATGTGTTAAGTTTGAGATTTTTTTTTATTCCGCACTTTTTAAGTTATTGGCATTGTTTAAGTCGTAGTTAAGTTAAGATAGTTAGCGAGGACCGTCAAGGTAAGGACGAGATTCACTAGCTTCATGCCGTCTCCTAGGCTAGGGTTAGAGAGCCTGGGAGAGGGTGTGACAAGAATCGTGCGTTGCTGACAAATTGGAGCTTAATTGGGTGAAAATGAAGTCAATCTGCATCAACAAAAGTCAAAGAAGTGCAAAAGACGCTTAAATGACCCCCGCCTTGTAGCGTTGCGGTGCCATATGACGTTGTATATGGCGTTGTAAGGCAATAGCCATCTTATTTACAAAAAGTGCATAGTGCAGAACGCTCAAAAGTTTGATTGTGCGTTAACTTTCGTCAGTATCGTGACACTATCTTAGCGACGCGACGTCATTGTGATCTGGTAGGTTGAGGAAACATTTGATTTCAAGTTTCTACACTCATCTTTCTCTCAATTTTCTTTTGTTAGTTTATGTTCTTAAACAATTTCCCATTGCTCGTTATATTAAGAATGGACTAAGGTACTCATTCTAGCTTGGTTGTTTAGAATTTTCCACTAAATGTATTTGTGAATTTTGAACTGAATTATCTTTTGGCTGTTGATTCAATTATATTTTAATTGGAATATATATCATTTTATTGTACGATTGGTGATTACTTGATTATGACTTTTGTTGAAGCATTAGGTTAGGATTGCTTGCTAATTGATTTGAATAAGCATTGATCAATCTGACCTAGAATTGAATTGTATGAATATTTAGTTAGATGTTTGAAAACTAAATACTCAATCTAATTAGCCCTGGATCTTAATGCAATTGATTTGAAATTGAATTTGTATACATTTCATCGATTCAATTAGTGTCCATTAGTTAATTTAGGACAAGTCGATTGTTTTTTCAATTGAGTTTGGTTAGGTGAAAGTAACTTTTGGAATTTGGTAATGAGAAATGCATGATCAAGTACTTTGAATAGGACAAATCCATTTTGACCCAAGCTAGGTTGTTTGATTATTGCATTCACTCCAATTTACTCTTTGTCAATTTCATTCTTTTGCAACAAAATAATTTCAAACCCCCTCATCGATTACCTTGAGTTGGAAACTATTTTCTTGAGAAATTTATCGTGCTCCCTGTATTTGACTTGATCTTACCACTAAAATAGCTATTTAGATAGTTTGGTTTATCATTTGTTCCGAATTGGGGCGACAAAATTCGTCTGACAACAAATATCTTATCAAACCTTTAAAATACAGATAACGAAGTTGAGTTTATGAATTTTGTACCTCTAAACCCTAAAATACCAAAAAGTAACCTCTGAAATATAGAAAACAAAAACTTTATACTTAAAAACAACATATTGGGATGAAGACGAAATAGAGTTGGGACAACAAGAAAGCTTGAAAGGAAACAATTGCGACAAAGATGAAAGCAAGACTAGACTACTACTACCACAAAATGTAGTATAATATATTAAGACTACGTCGATTTGCAAGGAAGCGTGAATGTTGTTTCAAACTCGTTAGGATTTTCTAGCTAAAGTTGTAATGGGGAGTGGTTGAGAATTTAAAGCGAGAAAAATAAAATGCATAAAGTTAAAGTGCGAGAAAGTAAAATGAACCTAGTTTAGAGAATAGAATCCACCTAATTGTTTGATTTGATCATCCTATTTGCATAAAAAAAATTTCATGAACTAATATGCCTAGCCTACTTGCCCCGAGTCAAACACCCTAGTGCATTAATTAATTTCTTAATCAACCTGATACAGTACTTCTACAAGGGGCTTTTCTTCAATGACAGAAGTACCATCGATGCAGCTGTAGGAGGTGCCTTGGTGAACAAAGCCTCTGCGAAGACGAAATAGTTGACATGATTTCCTCTATGACAGCTAACACTCAGCAGTTCAGGACTAGAGACTGATCTCGCCTGTACTCAACATCATCATAAGAGGTAAGTGAACTTAGATTTTAACTTGCTGAACTGACTACTCTTGTGAAACATGTGTTTATTGCACGAAGACAACAACCTCAAGAGCCTCTTGCTGAGGTGTAAACTATGGTGGGAAGTAGCTAGGTGGGATGGCTTCAAACTACAACCGTTGAGGAGGACATGGAAACGAAGGTGGACAGGGATACCGTGGCTCCAGTAAGTCTTTAGAGGATATAGTGAAGAGTTTGGCTGAAACCACTCTATAGTTGAAATAGAACCAGAAGACGACCATCTCCCACATCCAGAGCTTGGTCACTATGGTGACCCAATTTTCTAGCACTGTTGGCAGACTCGACACCGAATATGGAAATCTTTCTTCCCAACCAGTGTGAGATGTGAGGAATGTCAGTGCTATGTCCACCATTTGCCATGATGAAATCCCTGTTGAACTTGATGAAGAGATTGTTGATGAAGAGACTACTTCCAGCTCACGAAAGAAACGAAAGGTAAGATTTGATTCGCCTTTGTTTTTAAATTCTTATGTTCCTGTTGCTTCTTTCCCTACTAGATTTGCTATTGCTAAGGAAGGTGCATAGAAATAAGAGGTGAAATTCATCAATTCCTCTTGTGAGAAGAGTTCAATCAAGAAAGGTATGCAGGTTTAGGTGGAATTTCCTTTAAAGAAGAGCGAGGAAAAGTGAGAGAAGGTTAAACAAGAGTTGACAGATACAGGAAACCTTCATCCTAAACAAGAGGACCCAAGTACGTTTTCTGTGCCTTGTCAAATTGGCACTAGGAAATTTGAGCGGTGCATGTTAGATCTTGGGCCTGCTATAAACATCATGCGTACTCCTATTTATGCTGACTTTCAATCTCATATTCTGCACCCAGCTAATATTTTGGTGCAGTTGGTAGATCACTCTCTTGTTAGGCCTTTAGGATTAGTAAAGATGTTCTAATTAGTGTAAAAGGTCTAACATTTCCTTTTGAGTTTTATGCGATAAACATGAGTGTTGACTTTCCTTCTTCTGTTCTGTCGCTACTAAAGACTGCCCGTGCTTTAATCGATGTTGATAATGAGTTCCTAACACTTTGACATTGTGAAATTTCTGAAGCATATTTTTTTGTATCTGATTTCTTTAACACAAATCCTACGTGCTTTAGTTTCTTTATTCTACATAATAGTAATTCGTTCCTAAGTTGGAGGTGGGTGGTGGAAACTTGGTGGTTCTTGACGAGTTTTGGTAAGAAAGTCGAACACAGTCTTGCAACCGTTCTTGAAGGGAGCCAAGTGATTCAATTTGCAGCTTTCTTAGATTAACTTAGCTTAGATTAGTTTAGGTTAGGGGTAGGTTAACTTAGGATTAGGTTATTTAAAAAAAGTATTTATTTTTTTAAAAATTAGGACACAACGCCATGTCGCTGCTTTATAGAGTCGCGAAGCCATTAGACAAAACTATGTTATAGTAGTTATATTCACGAGTTTCCTTCCTTTTTTTCATGCTCCTTCGTTTTTCTCTCAATTTCTTCATACTCCCACTAATTTTCTTCCCCCTTCCTACTAAGATCCCTCATTTTCTAACCAAAGTCACACACAATTATCATTTAAACATCTTTCAAGATTAAATTTTGTGGATTTTCTTAACAATTGGCCAAAACTTTTGGCTTCTTCTCACCCTTTGAAGTTTTCTCCTGGATCCAAGTTATTTTATCTCGATTTTTTCTTTGAGTTTTTTCCTGATGATTATTGCTTGGATTTCGTTGTGCATGCTTCCCTTGTGTGATTGAGCTTTATTTATTTGAAAGATTGAATTTGAATATTGTGTTGTTGTTGGAATTTTTTTTATCGTAGGTTGGGGGTGGGTGTTTTTGGATCTTGTTAGGTTGTGTTTTGTGAGATTAACGTGTTTTTCTTGTTGCATAGAGTTGTATCTTTAGGTTCAATTTCCATATGGCTCATAAGAAGAGTAAGGGAAAGAGGGATGATTCAGAGAGTGGGTATGCCCATCGTAAGTTTGTTTCTCGATAGGTCCACCCTCATTTTCTCCAATAAGGCGAATATACCTGAGTGAGGTTTGAGTTTAGATGTCGATTTCTACCCTCAAATAACCACTGATATACAACAGTAGGGTGGTATTTCTTTGTCCAGAAGCCTGAGAGCGATGTTATCCCCATCGTTAGAGAGTTCTACTCGAACATGAATGAGGATAGGGATTCTTGCACAGTTTGAGGGGCCTAGTTTCCTTCAGCCTTAAGTCCATTAATCGTCTGTTCCGCATTCCTAATATTGAGAGAGATTAGTGTATAAATTTTATTAGGAGGGATGAGGTGGATCTCACTCAGGTCATTGAAGTCCTTTGTGCTCTAGGTGCCAACTGGGTGTTTAGAGGTGGAGTTTTGGTTAGATTATTTGATTCAGATTTGGACGACAAAATCTATTTGATCATTAACACGTTAAATAGGCAAACGATCCCAAGTTAAGGTAAGGAATATAACACTTTTTGAGTGCTATCAGGTGGTGGCAGCGCAAACACTTTGGCTATAACAATGCAGGAGAACAAAAATAACAAAACAAAAGCTATAGCGCAAAGTAGAAGAACAATGAAATTTCACATGTGTTCTAAAGTTAAGAATTTTTTATAAAAAAATGTTGTCAGTTTGGAATTTTCCTAAATCGACATCGACCGAACTTCTCCTTATCTCAGATCGATTACTTTCGGTTTGGTTAGTTTTGGTTGGTCGACTTCGTTTTAAAGTCTATCATGCTCCCCTATAGTTATACATTCCTAGAATTAAGGAATATGACATGATAGTTACATTTTTTCCATGCTTCTAGTGGTGTACCGAATCAAATTTCTTCTTTTGCGTCCGACGGTGGGTTCAGTCAAGAATTTGAATTTCCATCGCCATTTTTGCTTTAGTTATTCGATTTCTTCAAGTTTTTGTGCTTTAATCTTCATTTCAAGGTTCGTCATTTTGCTTTGTTCATCTATTTGTTACTAAACGTTACGAGGATTTGTATCTCCACCCCATTTATATTCAAGAAATACAATTTTCATCTTCATATGACCATATCCATGGAAGACACTAGTGAACTCAAAATTACTTTTGTTTTTTTCAACAACAAAGGTGGTTTAGAGATTTCAATCCTTTATCTTGAAAAGTAGATCATATATCAATCGTGAAGTTAGGCTGATTTTTAGGTTTGAAGCATAATATTCTAATAAAATTACAAACATTTAAATTGACAAAGTCCATCTCCGAACGTAATATCTAAACAAACATAAACTCAAGAAATAAAAAGTCTTTCTTTTGGCATTTGATTGGTCAAACAAGTGATGAAAATAATAATAAATAACACATTTTTTCATGCACCACAAAGAAGCTGCCAATGCCATACAACCCATTTCTTGAGATCTACAGCTTCATTTTATAATATTAACTTATAAGAAATTGTTAACGTAAGAAGGAGGGTCAAATACCATATACAATATATATATATATATATATATATATATATATATATATATATATTTAATTTGTATCATATGCTAAATTATATAAGAAACATCTCATCAATTCTTAAGCAAACTTGTCTTGCTTTTGGGTATCGAGAAATTTATATATAATTTAGGTATATATATGTGTGTGGTACTAATTTGTTAACATAATTTATGAATCCAATTTTGAGGTTAAATCATAGGTTAAGGATAATGTGGGGTGGGTAGGTTTTTGATTGTGGGAGATGAATACATGTCCAACTTGATCATTACATTAAATTATGGGCTAAGTTTGATTTAATGAAATAAATTTTAGGTTAAAGCGAAAGATTAAATTTTCGTGTGTTAACTTATATTTTTTTTAGTTAAATAACTTGAGGTGGAGATTTAACCATGCATATTTTAAGATGATACAATAATTAGTATTTTATCCAACTAAACTATATAATGCTCAGACTGACGTTTGTATGAAGAATTTTTTTTAAAGTTTTAATTGTCTCTTAGGTCTTGGGAACGAGTGTTTAAAAGATGCACTTCGAGAGTGTTTTTGGATATATTCAACATAAATAAAAATTCACGAGTCTAGTTATTAGATATAAGATTATGAGTCTATTAGAAATAAGATTAAAAGTTTAGTATCATATTAGACACGAGTTTCAGTTTTTTTAATAGATTCATTAATTGAAAAACAATTACCAAATATGTAAATGACATTATTAAAACCAAAAAATTGAACTTTAGAGACAACATTAACCACGTTTAAGCTTTAGAAACTAGTTCACGTGAAATACAAATTTTAAAAAGGAAAAAATAATTTTAAATGACAAAACTATAGAAAATATATCAAAATATATCAAAATTTTAGAATCTATCAACGATAGATACAAATAGACACTAATAAACTTCTATCAATGTCTATCAAGGTCACTGATAGTTATATTAATATCTATCGTTGATAGTATCTGAAATATTACCATATTTTGGTTTATTTTGCTATATTTGAAAACAACTCTTTTAAAAATCTATTAAACAACTTTTGAAGTTTAGAAAAATCTATTGGACACAGTCTTAAAAGTTCAATAAACTTGTACTTCAACAATTGCAATTTTATACGGGTCGAGATTCAAACATTTGACCATTTTATTAAATATAGATAAAGTGTGAATAAAAATCGAACATATAAAAAAATGTAAACGAAATTTAAAAGAGAACAAGAGAGACAAAAAAAAAAATATTTATTTATTTATGTCCAACTTTGTATGTAACGTTCATTTGAAGGCAAAATTGATCAAATAAATCTTAACAATTTGGTTTATTGGACAATGTATTTTGACTCTCTAGAGAGTGGTGGTGGGATTGGCTCTTCAAATCTACGTTTTATATCTATGAATTTTATATAGAAACAACAAAAATTCAAATTAAATTTAAAATTAAAATTTGGAGAAATACTTATTAAAACATATGAGCAATGTTTTATTTTTAAAATAAAGTTTGACTTTTCTTTATAACGTGCTTTCGTTTGGTTTGAAATTCAAATTTTTTAATTTGTTGATATATGTACGTTTTAATTTAGTTGAATTAGATTTACTTTAGACTTTATACATCACATGCATATTTATTGATAACCTTATTAGCTAGGTAATTGAAAATCAATCAAAGTAATTAATTGCTCAAGTACATTGCCAAACAAAATTAAATACTATTTACTTATTTGATTTGAATGCTATCAATTCTAATCATCTCTTATAAGGAAAAAAAAAAAAAATTACTAATGCACAAGAATTTAAGAGATTAAAAAGTGTGGAAATATAGTTTCCTTGATGTGATTATATATTTATTTTGTAAAGTTATTGAAAGTAAGAAATAGAAGGAGACCTCGCAACTAAAACACAAATAAAATAGAACCACGAGAGTTAGGATACAATACAAGACAAAAGACAATCAAACTTACCCTAAAACACCTTAAACAAAAAAAAAAAAGAAAAAAAAATCCAAGACGAGAAGAACGTAACATATTGCATCCACCCAAAATACATCTCATTAAAATCGATGGACCAACACAAATTCGAATTCTAAACCACTTAGAACAATAATAGACGACTACATTAGATCAAAGAACCTAACAAATCTAATAGCTAGGGTGTGAGATTTAATTAAGTATTCAAAAGTGGAGAAAGAGAGAATTGTGGGCTAGGCTAATTAGCCGTTAAAGAAGAGAAGTAAAGTATATTACAAATTGGAAGCATGGGAGTTGGCTATAACTCCCCTTTCCCCTACACAATAATTGACTTTAGGATGCTTAAATGACAATCAAATAACATTAAACTCCTTTCTTCTTCATAGTTTTGTAGGCAAATAGCTTCACATTTATTTGCAAACTTAACCATGAAACATGGTTTCTACCTCAAACTATTCCTTTCCATGAAGTCTTTCTTTAATACAAACATACCCTTTAATTTAGGGTTAAGTTTCCTCCTATAATGGCCTTTTGTAAATCTCATTAATCTTTATTCCATCTTCCTATGTATGTTCATATCCTATTCTTCAAACTCCTTTCTTCTTGTTCTTCAACATGTCTTCTCCACTACCAATTAGCTCAACCATAACAAAGTTTCAAACCAAACTTTCTTCAATATCTCAAGGAGATGTTTGCAAAGTTTTGGCATTCTTAGGGCTAGCCTTGTTTATGATCTATGTTTTCATCTTTTCTCCCCCAAACTACCAACCATCTGATCTTCTTACAACCCTCAAACAAAAATTTCCAATAATCAACACTTCTCCTTCATCGACATCTTCGTCGCTCACCGATCCTCCAACTAATGCCTCCCACATTATGTTCAGCATTGTTGCGTCAATGAACACATGGAAGTACAAGAGATATTATAGTGAGTCATGGTGGCGACCAAATGTAACTCGTGGCCATGTCTTCTTCGAACGACCACCTTCTGCCGAGTTCCTTCCATGGTCGGATTCCTCTGCTCCGTTTCGAGTCAACGAAGATATCAAAGGTTTTGCAGTGTACCCTAGAATCAAATGGCCAGATCAGGTTGGTTAAGCTATCATTTATGAAAAGCTTATGTCTACTCATATTATAATATAGTTAATATTGAGTAAATTAGGAATTTAATTGTACGTATGTAACTATTTAGTTTATAAATTTTTAGAAGTTTTAATTAAGTTTTTAATTTGCTAATACATTTATAATTGTATATCTATTAAGACTCTATATAATAATTTGTTAAATCTTCTATTATGTGTCTAATAAGTACATTTTACTTGTTAACTTTGTTAGTATATGGTCATTGCATGTAGATAGACTAACTATGTTATTTAAAGATATTGCTTGAAATTAGTCTATTGTATGATCATCAAGCACAACTCATGTCAAGTAACATAATAGGTATGGGTACATTAAAAGTTCAATAATCTATTATTATTTTAAAAGTATAGGGACAAAATAGGTTGTATCTTCAAAGTTGTGAGACACTTACCCGTTACAATGACTAAATATATATAAACATCGAAAAGTTCAAAGATAAACTTATAAATGGAGCTTTCTAATGTTTTTATTTAACATATATATAAAAAGCTTAATTAAGTTGATAATTTGCATCATATTTATACTTTTATTCATATTCTTTACATAGGTGAGGATTTTTCGAACGGTGATGGAGTCGTTTAGAGAAGGCGATAAAGACACGAGGTGGTTTGTAATGACAGACGACGATACGATAATATTTGTAGATAATTTAGTGAAGACATTGGAAAAGTATGATCACAAGAAACATTGGTACATTGGGATGAATTCAGAGTGTGTGAAGTCAAACTCTGATTTCTCCTTTGATATGGCTTTTGGAGGAGCTGGTTATGCTTTGAGTTACCCACTTGCTGCTTTGGTAGCAAAAAGGTTGGATGGTTGCATTGAGAGATATCCCTATTTAAGGGTTAGTGATCAAATGTTGTTCTTCTGTTTGTCTGATTTGGGATTCACTATTACTCATGAAATGGGGTTTCACCAGGTAAATCATATTATATTATTACCACTAAATTAGGGAAATTGCTCATTAAGTTTTTTATTTCTTCATTATTTTTTGCATAATCAACTCTATCTCTTATTTTCGAGCGCACCTTGCTCGATGTGTCTTAACTTCTTTATAGTTGAAAGTCAAACATATAATTCTTTGCGTGTGAATGATTTTGACAGATTGATCTACGAGGTGATGCATCAGGTTATCTATCATACCATCCACAAACCCCTCTTCTCTCCCTCCATCACATAGACCTAATCAATCCCATCTATCCAAACATGGATCGTCCCGCGGCGATCAGACATTTGATGAAAGCGGGGGCGGTCGACCAGTCCCGACTACTTCAACAAACGATATGCTACCACCGTCCCTTAAATTGGACATTCTCAATGTCATGGGGGTACTCAGCCCACATCTATGAGGCCATAATGGCTAGAAACTATTTGAAGAGACCATTGGAGACATTTGCACCATTTGAAAGAACTCATGCTCCCGTTTTCATGTTCAACACAAGGTGGGGAGTTCTTGATAACCCATGTGAAGCTCCTCATGTGTTGTATTTTGAGTCCATTGAAAGAGATGGAGAAGATAGGATTGTTACTACTTATTTGAGGAAATGGTCTCGTAATCTCCCTCCTTGTGCTTTTCATGGCAACCACTCTGCCGAATCCATTTCCAAAATTAGGGTTTTTTCTTCCGCCAAGCTCCCTTTAGAGGTTTGCTTTCACTTTCTCATTTTCTTCTATTTCTATCCATGGTTAAAAGCAACTTTAAACTTTTTGATTGCTTGATCATTTAGAGCTGCTTCGAGATTACATTAGAGAGGAGTATAAAAAAATTGATGTAAACCGTATAAACTGTTTGTGGAAGAAGATTAATCTATCGATCACACATTATTAATAGGTCTCACACAATGTTCTAACAAGATCAATGACAAATAGGAGAGACAATAATAAAGAGACAAAAGGTTTGATAATCTCCTTCGGCCGAGGAAGGCCGTGCCCTAGGAAAGAAACTTTAGTACAATAAAGCAAAGCTATTACAACACACATCTACAGAGACTAACAAATAACCTAGCTTTCAGTGAAGGCTAATTTAGGCTCCCTTTGATCTTTCCTCGTTCCGTAAGAAAAAAACCTTTTGAATGAGAAACTTAGGCTCTCCCTAAGTGTGAAAATTCTACCAGCTAAAAGTCGGATTTATATCAAGATGATATGTATAGAGAACACATAGAACACCTATTGTCTATTAATAGATAAGCAATCCTCTCATAAGACTAACGTAAAAATACAGAACATAGCTTGTTAAGTGAACAATCGAAGCACGATCACATATAGTGAGATATATACACATCACTTACACAAACACTGACAAAAAACCCACACGAAATATTTAAAGAAATCAGCTGTGTAGACGTTGTTGAAGTAACAACTTAGTCTATCAACTTTAATACGTAATAATTTAGTTTGATAAGCACATGGTTGGGAATGTTACACTTACTATAGTGGTTGCTTAATTATTTGCAGGCAGGAGGAGCAGAGTGTTGTGATGTAAGAATGTTGGATATGAATGTTACTGAAGTGAATTATAGACCTTGTTATAGTGGGGAAGTCATGGCTTAAATCCTTTCCTATATCTATGGCTGCTCTTTCTTTTGTTGGCTATCAGAGTTTAGCTTTAGCAGAGATATTGTTTCAAATTTAAATGGCAAAAACTGAGTATTATTTTATCAAACTATTTTGATATAGTCAATAATAATTAAGTTCAATTTATAATAATATATAGTAATAAATTCAACCAACATTTTTTTACTTATTTTTGTGTATGTGAATATTATTTGTTAATATATGTTTCTATCTATCTTTATCTATGTGTTAAATAGAATGTCGAACAAATCGATTTATATGTTATAGAATGACCACTACCTTGGATCAAATATGAAACAACCTCGGCACTTAATCATCATTTCTTGTCGGTTGCTAGCTTTTAAAGGTTAACTAACACAACATCCTTCTCAAACGCACAATCACAAAAGAAGAAGAATTGAAATGAAATGAGAATAGAAGAACGAAGCAAAAGACGATGAGAATCGAGCCCCATACTTCTGAATAACTCAACAACAATTTTGTAAAGAATCTAAAAGAATACACATTTTTAAGATCTAAATTAAATAAAGAAGAAAACATTTTCGATTAGATATGAATTTTAAAAAGTTTTCAAATATAAATTAAATAATTGAAATGAACGCAAACCCTTTTTAAAATTTTATGACGTACCATTTCAACAGTTAGACTGATCATTTCCAACAACATATTCTTCATTTTGAATTTTCTTATCCCAAACTGGATTTTTGGAAAATTAAATAATTATGAAATATTTCTCACATATTAATAATTAATGTAAAATTTGTTGGGTTTATGCCCTAAACTCATAATTTGTAAATTGTGTAAACAAATTATTTCTTTAATAATAAAGTGTTATTTGTTTTGACTTTTAGAATCACATTACTCAAATCCAATAAACTAAGATACAAGGTTATTGAATGTAACTTCAATAGTATGTGATTGACATATAAGTGGATTATGTTCAACTGATAACTTAAAATGTCAATAGTATGTGGATAAGGTTGAATGGCATATCTAGACCTTAGCTTTTAAGTTAGATTGATCAATGACTAACAATTTGGATCAACTTGAAAATGATCAACTTGTATAATAATTAGTTTTCAAGCACCTAACTAAATATTCATGCAAATTCTAGGTTAGATTGATCAACGATTATAGCAAGCAAACATAACTTATTGCTCCATCAAAGCAATAATCTAGCAACCCCAAGCATCCGAAAACAAGATATTAAAACATTCAAAACAGAATTGGATTAATCAACTGGGAAAATTTAATTAAAAAATCACAATTGCATCAAAATATGGAAAATCCTAAACAACCCAAGCTAGAATATAGTACCTTAGCTCATTCTCGACATGCCGAGCAATAGGGAGATGTTCTAGTGCATAAACAAAGCTGAAAAGAAAAGAAAATTAAAGAGAAAATGGTGAAAGCGCGACTAGGATAAGAGATATAATTAACCTAGGCAACATAAAATTGTATTTAAAACATGAACCAGAACCGCAACACTAAAAGAAACTCGCCCGTGAGAAATGTTCAGAGCGTTGCAGCGCCGTCTGCCTTTCGCAAATTCCAACCATTCTGTCTGACAGTGTTGTGCATGACGTCATGGGGCGCCGCGGTCCGGCATGGAAAAAGCTAAATTAGCCTACTTTGATTGCCCATTTGCCCCAGTTGATGCCTCTTGACTTCGTTTTTTGTCCAATTAAGTCTTAAATCAACATTAACATCAAATTCTACCATTGAATTGCTCAAAATCTATAAATAAAAAATAATATCGTAAAATTATGTAATCGTCGAGAGATTGGATCCCAACAATGAAATTTTTTGTGTTCAGTGGATCCCAACAATGGAAAACTTTGTGTTTAATATCATATCCGAGAAAACAAAATAGACGAGTATGAGGTTCAAGTTTGGTATGTTTATGAGGATGTAATAACACAAAACATGCATAACCAAAAACTTTAAGACTGAAGTAAGGGCAGTACCATAGAGCCGTTCAAAGGGAGAAACATTGTGAATTACAGGAGACGGAAGACAGTTGATGACATGCACGGAGGTGAGGGCAGCCTCACTCGAATATTTCTTGGGGCAGGAAACAAGAGAAGTAGATCACAAATAGAGTCTACAATATATATGGCAATGCTTTCATTCTACTTGACCATTTTGTTGGAAGGTGTGAGGGCATGACCGTTGTACCAGAGTGACTTTGTAACGTCCCAAATTTTCAACCTTAACCCAAGGTCGTTACTTAAACAAAAACTCATATTCTTTACAAATTAAAGCGAAAGCATTTGTCACTAGTAACAACATCAACACAGCGGAAGCCTTTGTCAAAATAGTTTCCAAACTTGTGGTCACTAGTCCTTCCTATTCGTCGCAGATTTCCTCATACTTACCTGAAAAATAAACATGAAAAGGGTGAGTATAAAAATACTCAGTAAGAGACCCTTTACTGGGCCCGCTAGGTGAACTGTTGACTTTCTATTAAACTTATATCCTATGTTACATAATCTAGTGAACCCGTAGGAACACTCATAACTAGCTAATGATCCCCGTAGGAAACGTATCTGTCTAGTGAATCCGAAGGAACACGTAACTGTCTTGTGAACCCGAAGGAACACACTTCCTTACAGGGTAATCTGGCTAATAGATAAAGTTAACAGCTACCATAATTCCTAACATGCATTCTTAGTCCAATCAATCATAATCATATACATAAAATTTTCATCCAACATTCGCATTCGCATATCATAAATATTATGCCAAACCATAAATGCATAACATCGTATAGTTCGAACAAGTCGTCATAACATAATAAATTTTAATTAATAATTCTCCACAAAAATTATTAATTAAAATTATTAAACTCATCTAATACATCACTAACTCACTACATCAATCAATTCCACCAATTAATTCAACTGTCATATGCATCCTTACTGTCATGCAACATCTTACCAAGGATCCGGTAGTAAATCCCTTACCTCAAAATACAGTAAAATTCTCTTGCTTGAAATATAACTCCTTAAATTGATCCTAAACATAAAATATTTAATTAATAATTTTTCATAAAAATTATTAATTATTTTAACCTTATCTTTTCAATAACAATTCTTTAATCAACTTACCAATTCATAAAAAGAACTCCACGATTAAATTTCAACAATTTTGCTTCAATTTAACCTTCAAATAATCAAGAATAATTCTCAAATAAATTCTCGATTTAACTTTATTGGATATCCAAACCCACCTTAAAATACAACCAACAGAGGCGACAGCGGCGACTGGGAGGAAGTCCATAGTGGCGAGGGGCTGGCGGCAGCGTGAGGAAGGAGATGAAGAAAATTGAAACTTTTCATGCTTTCCTAAGTAACCCTAATTTATTTATAAAGAAAATAATAATAATATCTATTATTATTATTATTTCCTTTTCTTTTTTCAAACACAACTAAATAGTTTCCTTTTCCTATTCCAAATCAATCAAATCTTCTTCTCTTCTCATTAACTCCCTCCACCAATTATTACTTTCTCTAATCAGCACCCTTTAAATTAAATAAATATATATCCATATATATATAATTTAATTTTCTTAAACAAAATTCACCAAATCAAAAATCCTCCTAATTTCTTCTTGAATTAAAACAATAACATCCCAACAAACCAAAATCAAATTATCCACGTAAACTTAAATCAATTAAGATAATTGATAATAAAAATTTAAAATTATCTTAAATTTTGGGATGTTACAGACTTGTTGGGCAAGAAAAGAAAAGATACAAGAGTCTTTATAGTCCACGACATTATATGTGCAAATAATCTTACTGGTGCGAGAGAAATGAGTGTGAACCATGTTCGCAAAATCAATGTAAGTTTGAGATAAGGAAGACTGATGTTTAAGAAAGTAAATTCAAGTAAAACGAGAATAGTCATCAATAAATAAAACAAAATATCGACAACCATTGACAGTAGTAGAGGGAGCAAAACCCCAAATGTCAAAATCGATTAAGCCAAATGGTGTATCACATAATAATGCAGAAGTAGTAAATGACAAATCAGGTTGTTTTACAAGCTTACAATTCAAAAGGACTAAATTTAGAAACATTATCAAAAGTACTAGTAGAAACTAAATTGCAAAGTTTATCAGAAGATGCATGACTAGGACGAAGGTGCCATTGATATTAAATATGATTAGTGACTGAAGCAAAGATGGATGGAATGAGAGTCCTAAAGATATGTGAGCTCAAATAATCTTTTCACTATCCGTCCCGTACCAATCACCTGTCTCATTTGCGGATCCTGAACCTAACAACCATGGAAAGAAAAAATAATTGTAAGGCGAAGATCACATAACTGACCAACAGATGATAGGTTGAAGATTAAATTAGGAACAAGATCAGTGTTGGAGAGATTCCTAGTGGGTGTATTACAATGCCAATGTGAGAGACAGACATGTGATTACCATCAGCAAAGTGGATTAGGGGAAGGGGTTGAACATGAATAGGGGAAGATAACAATGAAATGTTCGAAATCATAAGATTGCAACAAGTCGGGTAGAGGAGCCAAGAATTACCTGGAATGACAGTAAGGACAGTAGACTTGGAATAGATCACTTGTTTCAGTAAACCATGAAGATCACTTAACTGAAAAACTTGAGAGGGGGTGGTGATATCAGATGAGGTGGCAACAACAACAACATATGAGAACCAATTTAGGAGAGTACTAGGGTCTATGTGTGTGACAAGAAGGACGTAGTGGACAAGTAGGTCAATTCTCCAAGATATGACCTTGCTTGTGACAATACTTGCACTCAATGGTAGGACAATTAGTAAACCTATGACCATGAAGTTTACAATTTTTTGCAGAAAGTGGACTCATTTAAAGGTCGAGGAGGAGTGGTTACAAGAGTGACATTAGATGATACGAAGGAGACAATGCCAAGTCTTTTTCTCTTCAAATAAAATTTCATGAACAATAGAATCTAAAGATGACAAAGGGTTGCGATGTAACAAAGTAGCACGAACTGATTCATATTCTAGGCTGAGTCTTATAAGAACTTTTATGAGGCGTAAATGATCTAGACTGATTTTTGTCGGGTCTAAGTAAGTCCAAATAGATTGGAAAGTAGCAAGATATTCATTCACAAATTGTCCAATTTTCTGGTTGAGACTAATTAGTTGAGAGCGTAATTGGTTATAATGAGCAAAGTCAATAGATTGAAAATGTATGGACAAAAAATTCCAAAGTTCTTTTACAACGTCAAAAGCATCATATTAAGTATGGAAAGCCAGAATAGAAGTGTTACCCAACCAGGTGATGATTTGATAATTTTTGCTATCTCATTCTCAAGTCGTTCAATATTCTTGGCATCTTCTTCAGTAGTCTCTTGACCAAGAGATTGCCCATCATCATCACTACAGTCATCATCTATTTGAATAGTGCTTTTAACGAATTTGGTGATATCTCTACTAACAATGTGTCATAACTTACGACTGATAAAAAAACTTCTCATTTATGAGCCTAAGTCATATAATTTAGCTCATCAAGGATAGTGCTTAGAGGACAAGGCATATCATTTTTTTCCATCAGATATATAGGTGTTGGAAGATCTGCGAACGAATACGAGCGAATGGGTTTGTGAACAAAGAGCAAACAATGGTCGTATCTTGTTTAGCCGAATCTGGTGCAAGTGAATCTGCGAACGTGAACTGTAACGATCCAACTTTTCACACTAAGTTGATACCGTTACTTAAATAAAAAAATAATATTTTTAATCAAAACACTTGGAAAGTTCAAATCATTTTATTAAAGAAATCAAGAAAAAAAAACATCTTTATGTTGAAATACAAATAAATAAATAAAATAATATAAAACTAATATTGTTCGAGTCCTAAGTAAAACATGCAATTTCCATAAGCTTAAAATAAAACTATTCCTAACATTCTTAAAACATAAAGTCATAACAGCTGTAGTGGAAGCTTTTGTCATAACAGTCCCCAATGGCACAGTCTTGAGTTCTTCTAGTCTTTTCTAGTTTCCTCTTACCTTTGCTTATAAAATAAACATGGAAAGAGTAAATATATAAAATACCCACTAAGAGACCCATTACCGGGGACAATGAATTGTTAACTTTCTATTAAGTCTATACCCTATGTCACATAGTCTAGTGAACTCGAAGGAACACACATCTCAGTGAACGCGAAAGAACACACATCTCAGTGAACGCGAATGAACACATCTTTGTCTTGTGAATACGAAGAAACACACATAACTGTCTAGTGAACACGAAGGAACACACATAACTGTTTAGTGAACCCGAAGAATCACATATCAATCTAGTGAACTCGAAGGAACACATATTTGTCTAGTGAATACGAAAGAACACATATCTATCTATTAGACTCGAAGGAACACATATCTGTTTAGTGAACCCGAAGGAACACACATACACATAGGGTATATTGACCTAATAGATAAAGTTAACAGACACCATAGTCCAAACATGCATTTCCAGTCCAAATCATTCATAAGCATATATATGAAAGTTTAATTCAACATTCATGAATCATAGGTTTTCTATAGTAAATCGTCCTAACATATCATTGTATAGTCATTAGTCAACTCATCAAGTGATCAATAATTCAACTCATCACGCAATCAATCTTACTCTTATATCAAGGATCCGATAGTAAACCCCTTACCTCAATTTACTAAAAACTCATTAACTTGAAATTAATCCTCAATTCGAACCCTCAACATAGTCAATTTTATTTAATACTTCCTCATTAAAATTATTATTAAAATCAACTCTAACTCTTTTAATCTTACCAGTTGATCGTCGAGAATCCAATCCAATTCATAGAAAAACTAGAAATTAAATCCAACAATGAAGCTTCTATTTATCCTTCAAAAACCAAGAAAATAACTTTCAATTAACTCTTAATAAATCCTCAAATTAATTTTTATTGGGTATCCAAAACCCAAATAAAAAGCATAAAACTTTACTCACAAACTCCATCAAACTTACCACCGGCACTAGCGACGGTCAGAGGGAGGCTGGATGAAATAGTGAATGTGGCAGATTTCGACGACGCTGCACAGGAAGCTTTGCAGTGGGCTCGGTGCGAGGCTTCAGATCTGGGTTTGACGGCATGGCATCATGTGGAGTGACGATCACAAACGCATTCTGCGCGGCACAAGGGTTTCTTCAACGATGTTCACGACGGACGTCGGCGAGGTGGGCTTTGGTACGATCGACGATGGAAGATGAAGAACCATGATGGGTGGACTGGTGATGGCACACACGAGGAGGGAGAAAGAAAAAAAAGAGTAAAATCTTTTATTTCTTAACCTAGCACACATACCAAATAACCCATATTTATAAATAAAAATAATAATAACTTTATTATAATTATTCCTTTTTCTTTTCCATGTTTTAAAGATGGAAAACACGTGTTGGGGCAGCAGAGACCGGAGAGAAGATAGAATTTGAGCGATGGAGACCAAAGAGAAAAGCAACGGCGGAAGAATTGGGAGAAAAAATTTGGAAAAAACTTAAAATGAACCCTAGGGCTTGGGTGAATTAAGATGAGACTAAGTCTCTACACATAATAGAATGTGTCAGGAAATTATCATGTCAAGATGTGAATTCCCATATCAACTCATAGCAGTATCTATACTCTACAGGGAGTTAGACATAACTCCCAACGTCTACTATACATCTTTGAGAGTATCTATCTTTGCCGACTAGTTTCTTCCAATGTCAATTTTCGGTGCAGAGATTCCCTTTTTCTTGTAGTGTTAGTTGAGAAGTTATGAATATAAAAATAGGACATGTGTAATACCCGACTTTTTGTATTTAAGTTGTTGTAGAAAATTTATTAATAAAATATCGGAGGGTATTTTGGTAATTTTTGAGAAAGGATATTTTAGTAATTTTGTTAAGAATTGGTAAAAATTTAATTTTGTAGTTTTGTTAAAAATAAATAAAATATTGTTGATAAAAGAAAAAGAAAAAAAAAAGAATAGAATAGGAAAATGAAAATGGAAAAAAAGAAATTTATTTATTTATTTATTATTATTATTATTATTATTATTATTATTAATATTATTAGTATTATTATTATTTATTATATTTATAAATAGTATTTTAGGAGAAAAAATTAGTTTTAAAAAAAAAATTAAGGAAAATTCAGTTTTCCTCGATTTTCGTGCCAAGTGATTTAAAGATCGATTCTGAATTTATTTTCAGGAGATTCGGAGATCGGGAAAATTTACGAGCCAGGGATAGCCCGTCAAGTTTGTGAGTGATAGTATTATTTTAATATTTTAATATTAAAATAATTACCGAAATG
>JBBPDJ010000008.1:4171843-4227785 GCA_037974625.1 Cucumis cinereus | reverse complement strand
GTCAGTGAGGATCGTCAAGGTAAGGACGAGATTCACTGGCTTCACGCCGTCTCCTAGGCTAGGGTTAGAGGGTCTGGAAGAGGGTGTGACAACATGCTTAGGGTGTGAAAGGACAAAACACTAGTGAAGCATATAATTACCAAAAATGGTGTACTTACTGATGATCGAACACCCAATTGGTAAAAAAAATGTTTTAGTTGACTTCTAGATATGTTTTGAAAAATAATTCATAAATAGAGCAACCGTCAGTTGTCTAAAAATTTGATTTACAATGGCGGTATTTTCGTAATCTTGTCTTGTCGTTTCAATTACAATTTAGAAGTAAACAACCTCAAAATATTTGATTACTTTTGCATAGGTAAACGTGATCAATTGAAATCGAATAACCATTAACATTGAGGCTCATTTTCATTGATCCAATTACAAGAAAATTTATTACGCTTCCCTAAACATGCCATGCATTCAAAAATGCAATTCAATATGAATATAAAAAAAAGGCAAAAATAGAAACAAAAAATTGCCTACTCTCTAGTTTAGCATTTAATCTTTGACTTTAGGACGCATGAATGATAAAGTTAATAACATTAAACTCTTGTTTCCATAGTTTGAAGGCAAATAACTTCACATTTATACTTGCAAACTTAAACACGAAACATGGTTTCTAACTCAAATTAGTGCTTTCTAAAAAGTCTTAGCTTCTTTCAAAACATACAAAACCTTTAATGTAAAGTCATATACCCTTTTCTTCAAACTCCTTTGTTCTTGATCTTCAACATGTCTTCTCCACTACCAATCAACTCCACCATATGCAACTTTCAAACCAAAATTTTGGCATTTTATGGCCTAGTCTTGTTCATGCTCAATGTTTTCTTGTTTTCACCTCTAAACTACCATCCATCTGATCTTTTTACAAGCCTCAAACAAAAATGGATAACACTCTACACTTCTCCCTTGTTGCCATCTCCGCCGCTCATCGATCCGCCAACCAACATCTCCCACATCATGTTTAGCATTGTCGGTTCAATGAACACATGGCAGCACAGGAGACATTATAGCAAGTCCTGGTGGAGACCCAATGTAACTCGAGGCCATGTCTTCTTCGCACGACCACCTTCTTCCAAGTTCCTACCATGGTCGAACACCTTTGCTCCATTTCGAGTCAATGAAGATATTACAGGCTTTGCAGTTTACCCCAAAATCAAATCGCCATCTCAGGTTGTTGACCAATTATTTACTCAAAAACTTAATAAGCTCATTCATATTATAATACTTAGTCTTTAATTCAGTTTCATTTGTTCTTCTAATACTTTTATGCTCGTATATCTGTTTAGATCCTATATTCAAAATGTTCTTAAATAATTTCTTGACCCTTCAATTTTAAGTCCAGTAATTATGGTTGTTAGGCTTGTTAAGATGTCATTAAATGATAGTAAAGTTAGTGCTTGAAATCAGTATACGTCATGATAAAGGACAACTTGTGTTAAATAACATAATGGCTAGAGTCTTATGAGAACATTAATGGAAAGTTCAACGTCAATTAATTTTTAGGGAAAATATCAATTTATATTCTTAAATTCTTTTTTATTTATTTTCTCTAATAATATGAAACTATTATATATCTACAAATAAAATGTAAACATTGAGTCAATAATTGATAATATATGGCTGCCTCAAAATTGAGATTTCATGAAATTTAAAAACTGTTAGGTTTAAAATTTGTGACAGTTATTCTCAGTCATTGTATGGCATATAAAGGTATGAGCATCAATGATAAGTTTTAAAAATATGTCATAATTGGTCTTCTAATGCCAATAAATAATTGTTAACAATAAACAATTACGGACAATCATAAACTGTCATTGTCAAGTATTCTATGACATATTATTATCATCAATATTTGACTCAACATTGGATACTTGTTGTAATGTTAGGAGTATTAACGACAATTATAAAATGTCAAAAAATAATATATAGTGACATTTTTTTTCTTGTCAAAAACATCAAGACGGCCATGATGAACCGTAGAAATATTTAAGACAACAAATATATTTAAACTTTTATTTTTACCCTTCACATAGGTGAGAATCTTTCGAATTGTGCTGGAGTCGTTTAGAGAACGTGACAATGATACGAGGTGGTTCGTAATGACAGACGACGATACGATAATGTTTGTAGATAATTTAGTGAAGACATTGGCAAAGTATGACCACAAGAAACATTGGTACATTGGGATGAACTCAGAGGGTGTAAAGTCTAACTATGATTATTCCTTTGGTATGGCTTTTGGAGGAGCTGGTTATGCTTTGAGTTACCCACTTGCAGCATTGGTATCAAAAAGTTTGGATGGTTGCATTGAGAGATGTCCTTACTTAAGCGTTAGTGATCAAATGTTGTTCTTCTGTTTGACTGATTTGGGGTTTTCTATTACTCATGAAATGGGGTTCACCAGGTAAATCATTTATTTTATCCTCCTACAAAACTTTTGTACATGCACATGAATGTTGGGAAAATCTTCTTACCCTCGTACTGTCAGGAAAAAGTAGAAAAATAACTGAAAAATTAATAGAAAATAATAAAAGCTAAGATCACAAGAAGTTACGTAGAAAACTCTCAACTCACAAAAAACCACATACTAACAATCTACTATTACAGTAGCGTTCTCTCCAAGCTTGTTAAGCAACACGAATCTGTAAAAAAGAAAATTATTTGTTAGAAACATAGAAACTTATGGAAGAAAACTATTTTTTAGATCCCAATAAAAATAATAGAAACATGAAGCTTCATTATATTTGGTAAAATGAAAAATAAATTAAGAGAAAATTCAAAACTTTTGAGTTCAAATATTATATCTTTGTATTAAATTCTATAAGGTTGGAAGTGGAAAGATCATATTTCTAACCTAAAAAGTGTTTTTTTTTTTGGCCTTCCAAAACTATCATTAAAAAAAAAAAAAAAAAAACTAGTTTTTCTAATCTCTTTCTTACTTACTTTGTTGGAAGGGTCTCACATAGTATTGTTACATATTTTCCATTGGAAGTTCAAAAATATAGTTCTTCACATGTTTGGTTTGACAGATTGATCTTCTAGGTGATGGATCAGGTTATCTGTCATACCATCCACAAACCCCTCTCCTCTCCCTCCATCACGTGGACTTCATCTATCCCATTTTCCCAAACATGGACCGCCCCGCAGCGATTAACCATCTAATGATGGCAGGGGCAGTCGACCAGTCTCGACTGCTTCAACAAACGATATGCTACCACCGTCCCTCAAACTGGTCATTCTCAATCTCATGGGGGTACTCAGCCCACATCTATGAGGCCATAATGCCTAGAAGCTATTTGAAGAGACCATTGGAGACCTTTGCACCATTTGAAAGAAGTTATGCTTCCAGTTTCATGTTCACACAAGGTGGGGAGTTCTTGATAACCCATGTGAAGCTCCACATGTGTTGTATTTTGAGTCCATTGAAAGAGATGGAGAAGATAGGATTGTTACTACTTATTTGAGGAAATGGGCTCGTAATCTCCATCCTTGTGCTTTTTATGGCAACCATTCTGCTGAATCTATGTACGTGATTAGGGTCTTTTCATCTGCCAAGATCCCTTTGGAGGTTTGCTTTCTCTTTCCCTTTTTCTTCTATTTCTATAGCTGAAAGTAATTTAAGCTTTTAGGTTGAATTGGTTCGTGATTTAGAACTCGTTTAGCGATTTCTTTTGTTTTTCTTCTCAAAACACTAATGTTTTTAACAATATTACACACATATATATATATATATTATCTTCTTCCTACAAAATTTTGAAAGTTCCAATTTTATCCTTCCACCTGTGTGAAGCACCTCTACCTTCACACCCATTAACACACATCTGATTAACTTGATTTCTAAAAGAGTACACCAACTGTGTATCGACATTCTACAAGTAACTGTTTTGTCTTTTTAACTTTAATACGTAACGATTTAGTTTGATAAACACATCAATATAAGTCATACACTTACACTAGTTTTGATTGTTTAATTATTTTCAGGCAGGAGGAGTAGAGAGTTGTGATGTACGAATGTTGGACAATGTTGCAAGAAGTGAAGTATAGACCTTGTTATAGTGGGGAAGTCATGGCTTAGATCTTTATATATATATATATTGCATCTCTTTCTTTTGTTGACTATAAGAGTTGTAACTATAGCTAGAAATTGTTTCAAATTTAGATGGCAAAAACTGAGCTATTGTTTTAATGTAGTCTAATAGTTTCTAAGTTATAATGATATATTAGAAATTCAACCAAAACGCAAGTGATACTTTTCTGACTTATTATTGTGCATGCACGCGTGTACTATATTATATATGTTAAATATGTTTCTGTCTATATGTTTACCTCTATGACAAGCATGCTTTGAAATGGAATGTTGAACAAATCGATTATTGATGTGCAATGGAATGACCACGACGTTCAAAGAAAATATGACACGACTTCGATGCTTTACCCTACTAAAATGCTCTAACTACCTCAAGTCAGAAGAAAATTGAAGAAGATGGAGAGGAGATCCAAACTGGATCTTAGATTCAGGATGCACTTTTCATGACTCATTCATAGGGATGGTTCATTACTTATAAGACTTGGCTGGAGGCCTTGTGTGTATGAAAAATGATCATGCTTGCAAGATTGTAGGCATTGAGTCAATCTCTCTTAAATTTCAAGATGGGTCAGTAACGATCTTGAGAAACGCGTCAGACATGTACCAACATTAAGGAGAAATTTAATCTCTTTATTGCGAGTACTCACTGCTACAAAAACTGTATTACTTGATGATTTTTCGCAGTCAAATATCTGAGTACTTGACGTTTTTCAATAAGTCAAGTAATCTTGTATCAAGAATAAGAGAAATATTTTTTTAAGAGAAAATATATTTGATACAATACAAATCTAAAGTATATGAGATTAAATGACTTGTTTTATGTGTCGAGAGTCGAAATTCTTGACATTTATTATTTATCAAGGTTAATCACAACTACAATTTTTACCTATCAAATGAAATTTCTTTTCTACACCGAAAGGTGACAAGTTAATTAATCCTACATGGATTTCTTAATATACCCTAAAATGTCTCAGAAGATTTTGTTGTCCATATCCATATTTAGCTAACTGTATTTTTTGTTAGTATTTTAAATCTCTTTTAATAATTTAAATTAAATTTGAATAACCCCATAATATATATGTATTTTAGGGAATATCACAAGAACGTCAACAGCGAAACCTGACTTGCCAACGCCGGAGAAGAAGATGGTTGCCGGTGCCAGAGAAGAAGGCCCATATTTAGCTAACTGTATTTTTTTTAGTATTTTAAATATCTTTTAATCATTTAGATTAAATTTGAATCTCCCCCACAATATAATATATATTAAACACGCTGCTGCCTTCATTATGCTCTTCAATATATATATACATATATATATAAATTTGCTTAGGTTTCAACGATGGACTGAATTTTGGAATGCTAAATCATAAAAATTCAAGAAACTGTAAGTTCTATTCTAAGCATTTGATTAGTTTTTTTCCTCTTTTTTTTTTTTTTTGTCTATTTTTTGGTTGGAATTATGATTTTTAGCATCCAAAATATCCACATACAATATCGAAGTAAATAAAATTTAGTATACTAATTTTGTTACAGTTGTATTTGATTTGGTAATTTATGTACAATATATTTTAGTGTTATTTGATTTGGTAAAATCAACTTTGTATACTAATTTTGTTTGTTGCACTGTATGGTTTTTGTGTTGTATTTGATTTGATAAATTTAGAGACATTGTATTTTTTTAGTTTTATTTGATTTGGTAAAATAAATTTTGTATGATCTTACAAAACATATCAAATTTAACTTATGAATTTCAAAAATATAAAAAAATTGCACCATTTGGGCACAAGGCATGGCTAGTGGACCATGTTGGGCGCTCGCTGCCCTAAGGTTGGTGTGCTGGCAAGCGTGCTAACTTCCTTGGTTGCATGCTTGCGTACCATGCCTTGGGCGCATGTTCTCTTGCGCCAACAAGCCTTTTTGCATGATCCCTAGGCGTGCACAAGCTTGGACGCAAGCCCCATTGTGCCCATCCCCTAGTCGCATCGCCTTGCTGTTGTGTTGCATTGAGTGTGTGTTAATTATGCTTCTATGTTATGCAACCAAATGGTAATGTGTTATAAGTTTTTCTAACCTATCCAGGTGTAAATCAGTATCTGGTAAATCTAAGGTCGAACACAAGAAATTTTTTATTTAGCTAGTGAATAACTTATTATTTTTTTGTATCATAAAATTAACAAGTAAAGATTGGAGTTAATCGATGTGCTAATTTAATCTTATCTAATCTAATCTAGTCTAGTCTACACAGTTGGTATGCGATGGACGAAGGAGGATGAAAAAATGTGTTAGCTAGCCTCAAAGCAATGCAGGTGTTTGTGTTATAGAAATTATGCGATAAATGAGGTTAAGAAGTTATTCTCTAATTCTTTTTACAAACATGAATTGTATTCATTCACTTAGTACTAATTTAGACAATCAACCTTTCAGCGCTTTATGATGCCACACATATTCTATTTCTAGATATAAATGATGCACTGACAATGCGATAGGTTTATGCTTATTTCTAAGTTTTTTCTATCTTTGTTCATCATGGTCTAAGCTACTTACTCTTGCGAGCAGTTGACTACCTTTACTTGAAAGTACTCCTTCAATGCGTTCAAGTTTATTGTGTGGTAAGGATAACACGAAATGAACAGATTACCATGCTTATTTACAGATTACTTCTTAACTTCCTAACCCATTAGTGACGTTAACTACTCAAAGAAAACATGGAAACTAAAGACATGGATGTGGTGGAACATTAAGTAATCATATTTATAATGAGAATTTGTTACAATGATTGAACTACCAAATAAAAATACTCGAAATTCAGGTTTTGGGCATTATCAAGCGGAATGTCCTACATTTCTTAGAGGCCTGAAGAATGGATTAACAACAACGCTATCTGATGACTCAGGTTCTGACAGTGACAATGAGGAGAAAGTTTGAGTGCTAGTGGCATGTAATATCGATGATATTTTCTATAATGAGAGTGAAGAAGAACAACAGAAGCAAAGGTTAACAGTAGAAGAGAGTACAATGGGTTTTGATGACTCTACAGTTCCTTAGATTGAGATTAAAGTTATGTGTGTATTAGAACAATAGAAGGTCAGAATTAAGAATCTCATAGTAAAGAACCATCGATTATTGACCATCATATCAGAATTGAACAAGGTGTTGAGAGAAACGCGCCTTGAGCGAGACAACATTTCTAAGTCAGTGCGGATGATGAATTCTGGAACAGAGAATTTAAACAAACTTCTAAGTTTGGGACGAGCGGTAGGCGACATAAAGGATTAGGCTACAATCAGGACGAAGGGATGTTAGAATCCATGAGTTGTGTTCCTCTGACTCAAGTCAAGAAGGCTATCAACCAAGATGGAGCACCTGTTACTCATTAAGTAAAAGTCAAACGGAGATGGACATGTCACTTTTGTGGGAAGCCGGGGCATATTAGCCCTTATTGTTATGATCTGAACCGTGAAGCTCCACAAGAATCAAGATAAAAAACTGTAAGTCAGAGAATAAAGCGGTTCGACAGGTGTGGAGAGTTAAAAAAAGCCAGACGTTGATATCAGATGCTTCTACTGAGAAAGACAAATGTAATGTGACACTCACCATGGTTCACAAGATGACCAAAGAAGACTTGTACTTTGGCAGTGGATTCTCCCAGCACATGACAGTAAGGGACAAAACAATGTGTCTTTGTCCACTGTTGTACTGAGTATATTGCTGCTGGAAGTGGTTGTGGTCAACTACTGTGGATGAAACAAATACTAAAAGAATATGAAGTTGATCAGAAAGTTATGACTCTATATTGTGACAATATGAGCGTCATCAATGCTTTAAAGAATCCTATTCAACATAGTCGAACCAAGCACATTGATATTAGACACTGCCTCAAATGTGTTCTTGTTCAAAGTAAAGTCATTACTCTCGAATACGTCAGAACTACAACTCAACTTGGAGGCATTTTAACAAAGCCCCGAGATGCTGAAACTTATGAATTCTTCAGAGTAAGATTGGGCATGTGTAAGGTACGTTCATAGCAATTACCTTTTATGCTTCACACGTGTATTGTCTTTGGACCGTTTGGAATGATTTACAAAAGCCCATTTTGGATCAATTTTCTCCTACTACATTTGTTGCCTGTTTTATTCCTTATTGAGAGGTGGTTATAAAATCCAAATCACTAATCTCTACCTTAGCATCTCTACTTTGGACATTTGTTTGTGTTTGTTTGGCCTTGTTTGAAGAAGAAATTCCAGTGGTGTGGCATCTTAAGTTTCCACATTTTTAGAATGGTTTCTGGACTTCGTTCCTTCAATGGTGTTATTCTTGTGGAAAGCTTAACAGTTAATAAGGTATTATTGCTGCTTCATCTAGTCAGTTTGACGTTTATTCTAAGAATGTGATAAAAGACGACTATCTTACATATTGTTCCTCCATGGTGCTGCATTAGAAGGTTCAGGCTTTTGGCCAACTTTATTATTTTGATGAGGGCTTACTTTCTGTAGACTTTGATTGTCTCTGTAAGTCAAATAAAAAGGGAGAGAATGAGGTTTGGATGGCTGCTTGTTTGTTTTCTTTTTTTTTTTTTTTTTTGCCAACTTGTGGGTTGTTTGAGTTTGGTTGTTGTATGATTTGTGATAATCTAGTCTTATTGTACCATCTGAGGTTAATCTTGTTGGCGGCTTGGTTTCTGATGGTGCTCCCTCAGTTAAGCCGAATGTTACTAACAATAGATCCAACTCTCGGTTTATCACTGAAGGTTCTGTTAATTGCAACCGATCGATTGTTGAGTCTTTCTTCCTTTGTTAATGATGATGTGGATCCTCCTCTAGATGAAAATGTTTTCAACTAAGATCGTGTTTGTGCATATTTATAAACATTAATAGTGGATCATTATTCTCTGAGGATGATGTTGGTATTGCCTATCTTGTTATGTCTTGTTATGTCCAAAAACTTGATGCAACTGAAGGTTTCAGAATGAGATGGTTGATGTCTTGTTTGCTACTTTGGAAGGGTTAGTTCATGTTGCTCGCTCTCCTGATGAGCCTTCTTTTCCGCATGCTTCGTCATGATTTCTTCTCTCACCCAAGGGGGAGAAATGTGTATGGTTTGTTTTTGGAACATCTATCTTCTTTTGTGGAAGCGTATATGCCTTGGTGGTGATTTTGATTGATATCTTGGAAGTAGCATCTATCTCTTTTTTTTTCTTTTTTTTTTTGTAATGGATGGTTGTGAGCTTAGCTGTGTTTTTGTCTTCTGGTTGTTGTCTGTGTAAGCTGACCTGGAGATAGTTATGAGTGGATGCTGGGTGACGAAAAGAAATCATGTCAGCCAAAGGGGGAGCTTGTTATAATATTATTAGCTTGACATATTTCTTTTCGATTTTTATTAATGTGAATATATCTCAACCATATTTAGTCCTTTATTCTCTTTCTTCATATACTTGGTTGCAAAGTGATTAAGACCTTTGGAAGCATTTTTAGTTTATCTGACGTGGTTAAAGATCTTGTTATGGTTGGAGGTTTTTACGTATATCTTTATTTCCTTCAAGATGTGAAGAACATATATATATATATATATATATATATATAACTAAAGTGCCAGTATGAGGGGGTTGAACATTAACGTGTTTTTCATCTGTGTGAAAAGGTGTGCTTGCTCTGGTTGAATTTCTTCATATTATCATTATGAGATCAGAGTAATGTTCTTGGTTTGTTGTATCTGTTATCAACTGTTAAAGTACATATTGTGTTCAAGAGATTATCTATGTTAGGGGGAGCCTAACACTAACAACTACTGTAAGAGAACTCATGTAGAGGGAGTTCGTTGATGAATAGAAAAGGATCAGAGAAAACAGAAGATGCAAGATATAAGATGTGTCGGGGACATATCTATACTCTCTGACAAGAGAAGCTTGTAGTTGTATCGTGGTGACGGACAGGGGAGCTGACTGATACAGCGTAGAGATATTCAGACTTGCATCAAAGTGCTTATAGTTATTATCACAAATTATGGCTATGTTTGTAACTTTGTAAGCTGGAAGAGCTTTTAGTGATAATAATAAAATTGATCTTAATAGGGTGGAAACCCCCCAGATGTAGGTCATTATTGTCGAATTGGGTTACCAACGTTCGTGTGTATCTTACTATCTATCTACCTACAGTTGTATTGCATCCTGTAATAGCTTTTGAGTTATTAGTGTAACTGCTTATAGTATCTGATCTAACCATTCACTTCTTATGAATTGGCCTCTTATACAGTCACAATGTCCACTGTCAGGATGTCTTTTCTTTTTTCCACTTTGTATTATGTCGATGTTGTCTCTCTGACTCTCGGCTCTTCTCGCTTGTAACTACTGACACTATTCTCTTGGTGACAATGGTTCTTTCGAAGGCACCGTACCTGGTTCAACTTCTGCTTCTTTATTTTTCTCTTTCTCGGTGCACTCTTTCTTAGTGTCACTTGTAACCACTGACTTTGTCTCTCTAACGTCAACGGTTCTTTTGAAGGTACCTTACTTGGTTCCTTTTCTGCTTCTTCAACTTTCTCTTTCTTAGTGCACTTTCAGCACATCTTGGGTACGAATTAACCCTCTTTGCTCTTTACTTTTTCGATGGACATGATGTCATCTTTGTCACACTTGGGCTCTTTCTTAATCGTCTCATCATTTATTACAGTTTTTCGAACAAGTCAACATTGACACTGCCAACACCAGCCCAACAGTTTCCACTCCGCTTTTTCTTGACCTTTGCAAACATCACCCAGGCCTTTCTCTACCTCGAAAGTGACTATTTGAACTGTCTTGAAGGGGATTAGGGTTCAAGTCTCGTCTAACCCATCTCGCTTAGCTTTGCTTTCTTTTGTAACCAACAATGGACATACTTGAATGTACAACTTTTGCTTGGGAAGGGATCAAGGCAAGAGAACATTGCCTCCTAGACTTCCTTTATTTATCTTTTCTTGGCAACTTCCTAACAGCCCTTTTTGGCTTATGTGAACTCAAGATGAAACACATAGATAGATTTTCTTTCTTTCTAACGTTGGCTCCTTTGATATTCAACGACATCTTGTCACTTCTCTTTTCTTCTAGAACCCAGTTTTTGTTCGTCTCTCTACTTCATGAAACACTGACGTGCTTGCTTTCTTTCTTAGCAACTCACTTCGCATTTGGCTTTTTATGTTAAGCTCCACTACACTTTTTGGGGGCATTGAGTTTATGCCTTTAGAATCTTTGCTTGTATGACGAAACACAAAAAGGCCAAACCCTTAGGCAACTGAGTTTGGTTCTTGCTTACTAACGGGTTTTTACTCCTCTCAACCAGTAACCTACTTTCGGCATTTGTTAAGACTCAAAGAGTCAGGCTTCAACCCTTTTCTCTGTCTTTGATACTGACTTACAGAACTGCCCTGCCCAAGCGGTACTCTTGACACACATGTGAAGTCACTAGTTAGCAACCGAGTTTTCTTCGAGGTCCGACTCGACACCCACAACTTGGGCTCTGATACCAAATGTCACGGTCATAACTTCTCAACCGTGTGGCACCATGACATTTACTCAATCATGGTCAGCCGAAAGGCTATCTCCACAAATATATCTCAACCATATTTAATCCTTTATTCTCTCTCTTCATATACTTGGTTGCAAAGTGATTAAGATCTTTGGGAGCATTTTGTTTATGCCTTTAGAATATTTGCTTGTATGACGGAACACAAAACCGCCAAACTCTTAGGCCTTTATCAATTATTCTTAGTATTGTTTCTGATTAGTCATTGAGAATTCTTTAAGTAATTTGATCCATCTTTTGTAAAAATCCAGCAATGAACAACACAAAGAGATTACATTTTTCTAATAACATTGAACGCATTGCAGCACAAAGTATAATTTCTAAGAATTTGATATGTTCCCTATGCATTTCTCTTAAGTTCTTAAATAAAGGTTGTATAATAACATGTATTTCTACCACTTGTCAAGTTGGGTAAGACCCTTTGCATTGACACTCATCCCCGCGAGCATGCTTCACGCACAATCCTCCTTGCCTAGTGTTCTGACGTCTGGCCAAGGACCTGTTTGCTCGTCCAAACCTTGAAGCTACCTTGTTAATAAACAATTTCTAGATTTTAATTCTAATAATCATAAGTCAAAATCTTTTCATCCAATCTAAAAAGTTCCTTCTACAATCTTGTTTCTTATCCTATTAACTAGCTTACCTCAAAATTTCAGTCCAAAATTACAAGTATATTTCAAATTAACGTATATAAGGACTCTCTTTAACTAATTTAACTTCTTTAGGCAATTGATAGGGGTAACAAAGGAAGTATATTTCAGTCTCTTTCCAATGATGATAAAATAACTGCATTTAATTTCATGCATTGTTGCATCGAATACTCACGTCACATATTCATTGGATCTGTCTCGACGTACTCAAATCATCTACCAATTTGAATTTTTTATGTCCACCGCCTATACGTTTGTCATCAGTTGCTCTTGAACACATGAATCATTTCAACACATAGTTGTTTTCTATGTGCAAGCTTTGGAGCTAATTTGATCTGTTTTATTTGTCTATGGATGCAGCTTTTGTTCCTTAGTAACTTTTACTTCTTTTTTATAAGATTTTTGCTTTGAAAGATGCTACATTTCATAATTTTCAGGATATTAAGTTTTGTAAACGCTGAATGCAAAAGGTTTGTATTTTCTATACATAATTCATCTCAATGCATATTTTTCAAACTTTTCAAATTATTTTCAATAAAAGGTTACAATAACTTGTATGTCTACAAGTTATCAATCAAATAAACCATTTTTTTATTCAGTTATTTATCATTTTGGTGAATTTTACGAGTATATTTAAATTTTGAATTTTGTGAAAGATTTGGTGGGATTTAGGTGGGATTTATGTTTTAACTTTTTAACTTCTTTTATGTAACATCCCAAATTTTAAGGTAATTTGAAATTTTATTTGTCAATTATCTTTTGTTGTTGGTGAAACTTTAATTTTGAGATGTTATGTTGGATTTAAATTTTGTATTATTTGTTAAAATAATATTAGTATTTGGGTGATTTTGATTTAATTGTGGTTGGAGAAAAGAAAAGGTGTTTTTAAAGAAGAGAGAGAAAATTGGAATTAAATGAGGAAAGATAAAGGGTTTTATTTATGAGAGAGAATTTTGAGAATTTGGAAGAGGAAAAGGAGGGAAAATAATAATAATAATAAAAGTAATAATAACAATATTATTATTATTATTATTTATTTAATGAGTATTGGTATCTAGGCAACCATCTTCTTCATCTTCCTTCTTGGAAAAACCCTAGCCGCCGCCGTGATTTCTCCATCTCCGCCGCACACGTCCAGTCACGCCAAGAAAGCCGTCAAGCTCGCGCCTCTCTTCCTCGCGCCGATCACAGCCACGGTCAGGCCGAGCCATTCTCTCCACGAGCAGCCGCGCTCCGAGGAGCTCGCAACATTCAAGCTCGCCTCCGTCAACCCTCAAGTCGCGCCCTTCCTCGCGTCAGATCTGCGTCCCAACCGAGGAAGCCGCCTAGCCGCGCCGCACGACCGTCCACAGACTCCACCCGCGCGCCAAGCCGCAGCTCCTCCACGCTCGGATCTGCAAGTCGCGCCGCGTCCCTTTGTTTATCTTCGCGTCACAGCCGCTCATCGGAGTCGTGCGCCCGAGCCGATCTCTCTTCCCCGAGTCGTGTGCAGCCGCTCCTCATCTTGAGTCGAGCCAAGCCACCGAGTCGTGTTCTGTCACTTTTTTTCTCCGCTGCCACTGCTCGTTGTTGGATTGCAGGTGAGTTTGGGTTTGGTTACTGAAGGGGTAGAATTAATATTTTTTTTGGGAAGAATTATTAATTAATGTTCCTGTGATTAGGGTCATTTGGAAGGCAAATTCGATTAGGGGAAACTCTGTAACTTTAGGTAAGGATTACTTCTACCGAATCTACGCCTTTGGCGTATAAGTTGTGCAAAATGGTTTTTGTGCTTGCTTTAGGGTGTTGGCTTCGAGTTTATCTGGTTTATAAATCTGTATGGATTATGCATGATTTGTTTTACCGTTTACCTGTGTTATCTGTTGCATGAGATATGTTTGGTTATTGTGATCACAATGTTTGTACTGGATTTAATTGGATACGGTTTCTGTTAACTTACCTAATGATTTTGTACTTGGTGGGAAACGATAGGTCAGTTTTCAAGTCGTACGGCGACTTAATTCTGACTAGCCTGTGTGGCGTATCGTCGACTAGCCTGTGTGGCGTATCGTCACTGAAGGTCGTGAAGGGGGTCTGTACGAGGTCTGTTTCGACGTTCGTTCTAAGGGCAAGCCCATGTGGCGATATGCTTTGACAGGGTCGTGAAGGGGGTCTGTACGAGGCCTATTCTGACATATTTGTCAATACTCAACTACCCATCTGTGTTTCGTAAAGTACAAGCCATTAGGAAAAGTTAACGGTCACCTAGTGGAGTCTGTAGTGGTTTTCCTTACTGGGTATTTTATGCTCATTCTTTCTATGTTTTATTTCAGGCAAAGGTAAGAATAGACCGGCGAGGGGCAAGTAGAACCAGTGACCATATCATGAGGGACCAGGAGACCTATTTGCTTCCGCTTACGGTTATTTGGCATTTGTTTTCTTAGAGAGTAAACTTTTTGTTGGTTTTTTTTTTATCGTAATGATTTTTGGTTTAGAAAACTATTTTAGGGATCCCGTCTAGGTTCTTTTCTTATCTTTTCCGTTTGTTTGATTGATTAAACGTTTTGGAAACCCTTTAATATTTAATATGGATTAAATTAAAGTTTTTGTTTTGTTTTGCTTACGTCTTCTAAAATGGATTTCAATGATTTTTACTTAAGTAACGACTTTGGGTTAAGGTTGAAAACCCGGGACGTTACAGTATTTATATTTGATTACTGAAAAAATTGGTGAAATGAATTGACAAATTTTGATTAAAAATGAGAGTATTTATATAAAAAAATAAATGAGGGTATCTATAGTTTATTTTAAATTTTGTTGTTTTTAAACTCAAAATAACTTCAAATAAATTGATCATTGCACTAAAAAAAATAGACATTTAAAAACCTTTTTAAAGGTCAAAAGCATCGATGCAATTTCTGAAAGTTCAAGGATATTTTTTAAATGAAAATATTAATAGTTTCCATGCATGTACATCAATGATGATATATTTTTTTAGAAAATTTAAGGTTTATCGATATTCTGTTGAAACTTTTGAAACTTCGAGAGTATTTTTAACACAAAATATTTATGATTTCAATCCAAAATTAATTGTACGGGTATTTTAAACTTTTATTTTAAGTTTAAGAATACTACTATTGAAACCTTCATAAGTTCAAGAGTATATTTTACCCAAAAATACAAAGTTTAGAATTATTTTCTACAATTAACCTTATATCTTAGGAAAATGAATAAAATAAAATGACTAATGATGGAGGGAGGACAAATTTTAAAGGACAATGACATGAAAAAGAATATTATATTGTTCTTGTTCTTGGTGTGTGTGAGAGTGATACATATTTTGGTAAGAAAACACACAAAGCCAAAGGCCACACCATAATCAAGTACAATATATAATGGATAGAGCTCTAGGTACCAATTATATTTTACCCACCATCTCATGAACAAACCCTTTTCCCCTCTTGATAGTGATGAAAGAGCATGCGGGCTAATGTATGTCACATTTTAAATTAATTTCATCCATTGAGTTGGACATTGACTTGTAAAGAAAATCAGACATTTTTAGTTTATTATAAACCTAAGGCGAAATTTATTGATTTACATTGACATTTTATCTATGTTTTTTGTTAAATTAAGTTAGACATTCCTATTTGGTTTAACAAATACTTTTACTCTTAACGATTCAACTTATACACTTTCACATTTATAAGAATGGAGTTCTATAGGTTGAATTTTATAACAATTTAGTCTTTATCGTGAAAAATAAGTGTCAACTCTTATTATGTTAAACTTAGCTTTTATAGTTTATCAAAAAGTTGATATCCAATCAATTTTTTACCTACACATATGGACCAAGTACACAAACTAAAGCATTACGAATTAAAATTCGAAGATTACATTGTTACTTTCGTAAAATTTTAAAGATCAAAAGTGTATTTTAGCAACTTTAATATTTTCATCGACATGGATGTTGAAAACGTGATAGAAAAAGGAAATAATAGTGACAAGAGAGTGGGTGAAGTTGATGTTGGCCATTCAAAGAAATGGCATTTGCATAAGGGAAACATTTGTATAAGTGGCGCACGAACACAAAGATGAATCAAAAGGCACCCTATCTATACTCATTATTCTCCATCCTCTTCCTCTTTATACGTTATTATCTACATTTCTTTTTCCTTTGCATTTTCACTATTTGTGGATGTGAGTTTTCAACATGTGTTAGATGTGCTATTGATGATCACTTGTGGGTTGATTATAATGTGTATATTATGAATCAATAAGTGTGAAGTTATATCATTGTGCTCGTGAAAATCTAACGATATGGACTAAAATTGAGGTTTTCTAGAGTTTCAAAAATGATTTTGATTTGTTTATCACATATTTTGTTTGTTAAAAGTTTTTTAAGTTGTAAGATCCATAATATAAAAGTAATATATGTAATTAAAAATAGATTTATAATTCAAACTTGTTATTAAAACAAGCCTGGATTTAGAGTTTAGGGTTTAGGTCAACTATTATTTCAAATATCGATATAGTTTTATTTTACAATTACGCAATTATTGAAATTTTATAAAATATGTCATACAACTAAAGGGTACATATGCACAAAATGGCCACTCAAGTAGATGACCTTTCCTTCAAACTTCTAATCAATCACATTGCCAACAATGGGTGCCTATACCTAGAGACTTTTTAATTATGTATGTATGATAAAATATGACGTCAATTATGACACAATATGGATGTATTTTATTGGTTATTTAAAAATAAATTGTGTTTGAGCTTTAAAATGAACAAACTTTAATCGAGTTCTAAACTGTTTTTTTTTAGTGAAATTTTAGAACGATGTATAGCTCAACTAATATAAAAATTGTACTATATATCAATTCGAGATTAGACTAAGTCTCCCTTCCCATATCGCTAAATAATAATAATAATAATAAAACACACCATTTTTGTATGATTAAGTAGCGATTAATTTTTGGGACAACATTATTTTTTTTTCTTTCATGGCCCAAAATTCTCATGCTCTCTTCCTTACAATGAGGAGATGTGATATTTTCTAATTCATAAAGAATATTATTGAAGTATTTCACATTTTTACCATTAATATTATATCTATTTCAATACAATTAGTATTATATGTACATTGGCGATTGTTTTCTTTGTATACTAATTGTTATATTTTTTTCGATTTTTCAATTTCAATATTCAATTTATAAATCAATGACAATATATATATCAATGGATATGTGGACATATTCACTTTCTAAGAAATCCAATACACAATATGATTTGTACGTAAGATGAACGTGTCGAGCACCTGTTTAGCCTTATAACATCTTAAGGTGCTCTCCATTTTGAAGTTAATTGTATGATCTTCTTCTAGAAAACGATACTATTTTACGTATCCGTATTAGGGTTGAAAAAGAGGAAATAGGGAATATCGAATGTTGAAATAATGAGGATAACACAACATTGGCAACTCAATTGGAGGTAGCTAGGCTCTACATTTGGACGTAGGAGGTGGTCGAGTGTTTAATTAGAGTTGACTATGTATTCCATTATTTTGTTTGAGGTTGTCTACAAATGGAAAATAAAATCATTAATTATAGCTAGTTCGTATTTAAAGAAGCTTTCAAATTTAATGTTTTGTTTGCCCTATATGAACAATTGCAAGACAGAGAACCGCCCTAATTACATAGCTCAACTAATTCATATATTACCTAATTCAATCAATTCACTCCACGTGTTATTAAACATAAATGAAATAGGCAAAAGAAAGAAATGTGGTTGACAACGTGACGAGTGTGAGGTGACCCAACTTGGTCAACTAATTATTATATCGCTTCGAGTTTAGGAGGGAACATGAGTGAACCCAAATTACATTTGAATGAGAGAAATCTTGAGAACATGAAAGTAAGGTTAAGAAATACTTAAAAGAATTGAAAGTTACTACCTATACCAACAAGGTGTTTCTTTCTTTTCGGTAGCTTAATCATAGAAACTCAAAAGCTAATTTGCATGCTGAACTTGAAACAATTCTATATTGAGTGATCTCTTGAGAGTCTGAAAGAACCTATGCTGATTTATGGGGACAACTTTCACTCTAATAATTTAATAAGAAGATTGATTATCATGTTTTGACTTCCCATGCCTTATTGATTATAACCATCAATAGTCATATATATGCATCATCTTTCATAATATTGTCCTCTCATTAATTCATTTTTAATTCATAATTTCTTTTCAAAATGGAAAATTAAATTAAATTACAAAACTTTTCAAAATATTTATAACCATAGCAAAATATCACAATTTATCTGTGATAGATCACGATAGGCTACTATTTGTGTCTATCATGATTGAAATAGACACAAATATTAGTCTATCTTAGTCTTCTATCTTGATCTATTGGAATCCATCGTAGATAGATTGTAATATTTTGCTAAATTTTATAAATATATTTTGATTCATTTTGCTATATTTAAAAATAATCTTCTTACAACTTATATAATATATTTGCTCCCATGAATCAAACGAAATCTCTTTTACATTTATTTGGATTAAATTGATGATTATAATACTGTCAAATATTTTAGTTTTTTTTTCACTTAATATGAAAATATAACCTACATCGTTACTTTACAAATGAGGATAACTGATCCTGTGGGTTAAAAGACCTTTTAGAAGTAATATTTAAAGGGCAGTGCTTGGTGCATCTCAAAATGCATATATGTATGCAGTATCCTACTCTCTCATCGCTCAAGCGTAGACAAAGAATTTAAACATTAAGGTTGTCAAGTTCATCAAAACTCAAATTCACAAAACACATAACGACCAAAATCTTTGAATTCATGATTTTCACATATTCATAAATTAGAAAAATATACATATGTTCATGATTGGAGATTAGATTTGAGGCAAAAAGAGTTTCCCTCTCTAAGCCCTAGATATTCTGTACTTTTTTTATGGAGAAAAAAGATACGGTGTGTAGAAAGGAGAGAGGACCCTTCTCTATAATGTTATTTATATATACCATCATTCATCAAGGTAATTATGACCAATTGAGTTTTAATATTATTATTATTTATTATTATCAAATAATAATTTATTTATTATAAAATATAAATTCATGTATGTGGGTCGTGAGCATAAGTAAAGTCCAACATTAAAATATTAAAAAAAAGTAACAAAAAATTATGATTAAACAACTCAATAGTTAATTAAGATCAAGCATAAAGCTTGGTGTTGTCCAAAACTTATTTCATATTCAAAAGCGAAATAGTATCATATATCCCACTCATCAATAAAATATATACGAGACAATTCACATGATAATCTACATTTAGTTACACCAAAATGCCACTCCTCATCAACAATGACATTAATTATTTAGTCAAGAAATCATTCAACCTACCCTACATAATGCAATAAAGCTATCACTATCTTGATAGCAAACCCTAAACCCTAAGAACCAAAAACTTTATGCACTTGTTGAAGGTGGTGGGCGGTATCGGTTGGATGATCCTCTAGCCTTGGTCGATCTGGTACCACCCACCGCCCCTCACTGTTTCTAACCATCCCTTTATTTTCGTCTTGTCGCCAACAAGGTGGCACCCCATACTCCTTTCTCAAAAAGTCACAACTCTTGTTCACCAAGGCTATGTCTCTCTTCGTCTCTAGTCGAAACTTTCGCCCCTTGCCATGGTACCCGTCGATTAGGTGTAGGTGCGCTTCAAGATTGTGAGCACACCCAAGATCATTTGTTGACATTAGAAACGGGCTGTGTGTGTGGTCGAGTGCAAGTTCTGTGCCAACATGAGCATAGCTCCAAGGGAAAGCCATAGCTTCCTCTAAATATTTTTGGAATTGTAACTTTTCATTGGCTATAATGCCTGGTACCATTGGAACCTGTCATAAATATGGATACCAATAGACAATCAGGTCTAAGTTTTAAAAAAAGTGTTAAATTGCAAACTGGATCCCTATAATTTAAAGAAAGATAAACTTTAGTCTCTATGATTTATAATTAGAATTTAACATGTTTGATAAAATTTTAATAAATAGTCAAAACAAATAAGAACTATTTATGAGTGTCTTATCAAATCATAGAACTATTTATAAGGTTTTATCAAAACCAAATGGACTACGGTCTAACTTTTAAAATCATGGAGATTAAATTCTAACTTTCTCTAGATCATAAAAATTAAATTTATAATTTAACCAGAAAACTATGATATAAAACATGTAACCTACGATAATTTTATCGTAAGGATTCAAACGTTTGTCTTTGAAAAAAAGCTTGTCCTAGACTATTAAGTTATATTTAGATTGACAAATTACTTGCAATATAAAAAGGCGAGAGAAAGTGTTACGAGTTATACTTATTCAACCTGCAAATCAGAAAATGTTAAGAGTAACGTAAGAAATGCGTCTATCATCTTAAGCTTTTGAGTTTAGTTGATCATAACCTTGTCATGAATATTAATCACTCGCAGCACTTTAACTCCGAGCTCCTCACACCGTTCCTTAAACTTGAGATTCCCAACCCGAGGACCAGCAAATGAATAGACAGTGATCGGAACCGTCATGGGGCGGCTACCGATTCCTCTGCCGACAGTGTTCAGCTTCATCTCAGCAATGTCATAGGCTGTAATCAAAGCCAAAGCAGCTCCAAGACTATGGCCAGTGACGGTGATGCTGATTTCTTCTCCTCCAAATTTGCAATACTTCTCCACAAGTCGTTTAACTTCAGCTAAAATCTGCTCACGAGCTGAAAATCCACAGTAGTTGCAATTTTCCTCTTTCATGGTATACAAATCATAGAATCCAGATTCGATCTTAACCGACGTGTCGTCTGGTAGAAAACCGGCCGGTCGGAGAATGTCTTTGAGGTCATGGATCCATTCAAGATATGTTACAGTTCCTCTCCAAGCTATGACAATATCACGGCGACCGAGTCGTTTGATCTCATCGGCATCGGTGACAACAGCGACGTAGCCCATCCAATTAGCATGTTGACTCCAAACTCTAATCATTGATATATATCAAAAGGTTAAATTACATGTGCTAGTCCAACAACTTTTATTTTGTATCTAATAAGTCTTTGACCTTAAAAAAGTATCAAGTATTAAATAGGTAAGTTTTGAAATTTCAATAACTTAAATAGGTCTATAGATTTTCTATTTGGTGTCTAATAAGCTCTACCATATTCAAATAATTTCTAAAACTAACTAGCAAATTTATGCACATAAAATTTAATTCCCAGTTTAATAAGCTTATGAATCTTAATAAAACCGTTCAATGTGTATCAAGAACTATTATAGTTTAACAACACTTTTAAACCTCTAAAAGTTTTGTATTAGTTTAAGAATTTGTTTGACACAAATCTAAAAGTTTAATAACTAAATTTGTAAAAATTAGTCTATAAATCGATCAAACACTCCTTAAATTCATAGCATAAACTTAAAAGTTTGAAGGCCTAGTTAAATTAATACGTACTTTTTATTAACACTATCTAAAAAGTTGAGGTAGAGGATGTTTTGAAAGTTTAGATACTAAACTTATAAAAACATCATGTAAAATTTCACCTGTTAGAAAAATTCCTGGATTCATCACGAGTAAAGTTGGATTTTTTAAAGAAGTTGGGGAGATTGATGTTGGAAGTTGCATAGAGGTATCTCGTGATATTGTAGCCAAGATCAGGCATGAGAAGCTTATTAAAGAATTCTGAAGCTTGGTACTTGCAAGTGCCACAATACTTAGAATGAGGATCAAAGTCAAAAGAGTCATAGCAAGCTTGAGAGAATTCACCATAGCGAATGATTTCTTTACGAAGATGAAGATTCAAAGGATCAAGAAGCCCTTCCCAATTGTTCAACCCTTGAATGTCTCTCCAAATTTCACTAAGTGGAACAAAATTATTATTGGTTTCCATTGCTATTGCTTCATCATCTTGATCTTCATCTTCTTGGTCTTCCATTGTTGTTAAAGAAGGTAATGATGAAGAGCATTTTGAGGTTGGAAGAATGAAATTGAAGTACTGTACTGAAAAGGTGGGGTTTGTGGAGAAAAGGGAATTGTTGTTATTGTTGATCATGTTGTTGTGGAAGAGGTGATATTTGGGGAGCTTTGTGAAGATGGGAATAGGAATGGTGGAAAAATGTAGAAGAGAAGAAGTTGTAGCCATGGACATGGAGAGAGAGGGTTTGAGATCTCTGAATATTCTAGATTTCAGGTGGGAGAGAGGAATAATTCATTTGAGAGAGAGAGAGATCAAAATTTTAATGGGGGAGAGAGAGAGAGGAGGGTGTGGAGGGGAGAGAGTAGGAATTGTAATCTTAAGTGGGTTTTCTTTTTTCTCTTCTCTCTATAGTTGGAGTTGGATAGGCTAAAAAAACCATTTGATGTCTTGATCCAGAGGATGTATTAGCCAAAATGGAGTTTGAAAGTTGCAAAATTGTTAAGGTTCAAATCTTTGCTATATGATTCCTCATCCACACAATAGGGTTAGATTACGTATCTAATACTAATTGATAAAGTTAACGGAAGATCTATTTATCACTGTAGTGTGAAATGATATTGTTTGCTATGGACATAAACTCTCGCAGCTTTGCTTTTAAAATATCCAAAATCTCTCGTACGCAGGGAAAATTATTGTCATTACTTAATATCATACAGGGATGTACTACTTTTTTTTTTGTTGATGCTTACCAAAGTTTATATTGCAATTGTGGCCTAAATTTGAAACCTTATTCTAGATGGAACATTTTTTTTAATAATATCGAGCCTTTCTTTATTTTCAATGAAAGTCTAGCCATGTGCCGAGACGACGCGGAGCGGCCGACGTCTTCAAAAAGGTTAATTTTAAAATATAACAAAAAAATGAGTCAACCACCAATTTTTGTATGGTGTGATTGAACACCAAAATAAAAGAAACAATTTTTGAATAAAATCAATAAAAAAAAATGGTATGCGAATACTAGAATTGAATTCGGGAGTCAATTGTCTTGGAGAAGGTGTTAGCACATATAACACTCCTTTAAAAGAATAGTGGTCCGATTTTAAATCTTGATTTAATAATTCGTAAAAAGAATGTCTTATTTCGTTGTTTATTATTTGAAGCAGTGATCTCATGAAATAAGTAAAAAATATTCAATTAATTAAATAATATTGATGAAAAATTCCCCACCTTAAGAGAATGAGAAATTATTATAATTTCTTAAAGTCCCTCATTTGATAGTCTTGGAATAAAGAGCTTTTTTAAAAATTAAAAAAAACATTTGATTAAATTCATTTTTTGTTAGGATCAAGTTTTGAATTTCTAATAATATTGATCCCTCATCTCAAGAATCTAGAAATAATAGACTCCCAGATATTTGTATGGTTGGAATTTTTTAGGGGAAAGGGTTTAAGTTATTAGAAAAATATTACTTAAGAAACTTTTGAAATCATGTATCAATTTTTTTAATGTTTGAAAAGAAAACTTCCAAGTAATTATTTTGACAATTTAAAAGAGAGTTTTTTAAAAAAAATGAATATGGGAACTTGAAGAAATTTGAACAAAGAAGGATTTTTTTTATTAAAACTTTGAAGAAATTTAAACTAGAGATTCAATGGGAATTAATGTGAACAATGTAATAAACAAATCATCGTTAAAGATACATAATAATAAATTAAGTAAAAAAATGTAATTAGACGATAGGTCATCGTAATCCAAACTCATAGATTTGGTTTCTTAAGTCGGCCAACGGACCATTGATAAGAGGTTAAAGTACATTGCATTCGATCAAATACATATTTCAAACTCATAGATTTGGTTTCTTAATTTCAGGAATTTTATTCTACGTGTCCAAACATGAGTTTGGCTTCAAATGCCAAACCCCTTAATTCCAAACTCCTAGACCAAACGGCCCTCAAGATTGTTGCCAAATTGACAAAATCCACACAGCATGATAGAACAAGATTCTTTTATCTTGCTCACAATATTTATTTCCATTTTCATAAAGTTCAGTAATCAAACAAGCCAAAAGTATGTGAAAACAAACCAATAATTAGCCGTGTTTGGTAGATTATTTGAAAACAAAAATTTTAAGACAACGGATTAAATGAAAACAAAGTTGCATTTCATGTCTTTAGAAATCTGTTTGGTTGCAGATTCAGAAATTGATTTATAATTTTAATAATTGTAAACTAGTTGTAGTTACCCTCTAAATGTTGGTAAACAATAAACTATTATTAACTTATTTATGAACATGTTTTATGTAAAAAAAAATGTATAATTATTGTTTTGTAATATTATATAATTTATAGGATAAATTGAAATTTTTGTTCCTGTGGTTCGAATGAAGTTAGAATTTAGGTCTTATATAATTTATAATTAGAATTTAGTCCCAAGGTTTGATAAAAATATCATAAATAATTTTGTGGGTAGGGATTACTTAAGAGCACCTAATATTTGGCTTTTTAGTTGAAAAATATCACCTTATATATTGATAAAATGATTATTTGTCCAAAATTAATAAAATAGACAAATTTTGTAGCATATAATAAGATGGATTGCCAAAAGTGATTCCAAAGACAACATTACCGTGTACTTTTGGATCATATATATTTAGGGCTTCTCTATGTGGGCTTTTACGGCCCTATGGTCTGTCTTGTAACGGAATAAGTTTATAATGTAATTCAAAGACTATGTTTGGATTGAACATTTTGAGTTTATTTTTAGTATTAAAATTCATTCTATTCATGCAGTTTTCAACCCAACCTTCTTTTCTACCGTTTTGATGTTTCATGATTCATTCTCATTTAATCCTTAATACCTCTCAGATTTTCAGTAATCCAAATTACATTTCAGCTTCTCAAACAATCCTTATGTTTATGGTGACACTCCTGCATTATACTTTTATTCTCAATTATCCCGCATGCCCATTGTATTAATTCTTGAAAATTTGCAATAGATAGATAAAAATACGCTGCAGTTCGTATGTTTTTTGTTTTTGGATAGTTGAATGGATGAGACAGAAATTATAAAACATATTTTGGATCTAAATTATTGTAGGCTTATTCAAATCATATTGTTCGATAGGATTTAATCATTAAAATATAAAGAAGAGAAAAGAAGATATACAAAATTTAGGTATAACATTATTTAGGCAATAAAAGCATACAAAACACAAAATTATACAATACGTACTTCATAATCACATACTTCACCAAATACAAAAGTACTTCAAACCAAATGATATCATATCATACATCCTCTTCTTAAATTTGATCAAAATAATATATACTATATATAATATTATTAGTGCTTCCATTATATTACATATATATAACATTATAACATTATTAGTGCTTCATTATATTATTCCCAACTTTGCAAACAACTTCATCCCATTTTGAGATCTTTTGGACAGCAACCTTGGAATTCTCAAAATTTGTCTGAAAAAACACAGTTTTACCTTGTGGGCTTTCAATTAAAGCAGTAGGCAAAGCACTTCCTTGTAGCTTAAAACATGTCCTCCACATTAAACTAATTGGCCTTGTCCCTTGAGGAAACTGCTCAAAACCTTGAACCATAGCAATCAAAACCAAAGACTCCAACAACTTAGGATGAAACAAAGACATTGTAATGTTTGGAAATATGTTGAAAAACATAGGCCCATCACTTAGCTTTGATTCAACCAACCCCAAAATTGAATCTTCAAAATTCTCATTTCTGCTGTCAAAAACACAGAGAATAATTGAAGCATTTGAGGGTATTTTTGTGGTCGAAGGTTTTACCCCAATTTGGATCATCCCCATATTCAACATGGTGTAGAATCTCTTGTCCATGAAACTAACCAATATGGGATTTTCAGATATTAATTTAAAAGCTTGACTCCCATTTTCACAAGACATTGTTTCTTCTTTGGTTTTGATGGATGGATCAGAGAAGAGGGTGAATGGGTTTGATTTGTAAATTTTGGTTGTGGGAATTTTTGGGATCTTCCATTTCAATAGATGTTTCCCTTTTTTGATGTATTCTTCACTATCTAAAGGATGGCTTCCTCCTCCAAAGTTTGAGCTCCAACAAAAGGTTGACATTATTTTTCTTATGGAGATAGCTAGCTAGTAATGTGTTGGATATGAATCAAAGGTACTAAAAATGGTATTTTTATTAAGTGTTGGGTTTTGTTGAGCCATATTGATAAAAGATAAGGCTTTAATATATAGACTATAGACTACTTGAGTGGTATGTGTGTGTATTATTGAGAGAGAGAGAGAGAGAGAGAGAGAGAGAAGAGGAAGATTCAAAAGTATGCAAAAGGGGACAAATTAAATTGTAGACCAAGTTTTTTAGTTAATGCTTTGTGATTGTGACTATTTTATTCTCAAAAGAAAAATAAATTATTCCATTTTAAAAATTAATTATGTTCATCAATTTAAATCCTACTTTCTTATAGATATTTATAGAAACTTTATAAAGTAAAAAAAAATCAAAAATTAAATTAAATTAGTAGATAATTAAACATGCATTGTTTTATTATTTTCAAATACGTAAACCTGTCTGCTATTTATATTAAAGGCATTTGATGCTTACTTTTACATTTCGTGAATGTTTTCTAAGTGATAACGGAAATATCGATTCACCTCTTCATGTCGATATCAAACTCATGAAAAATATAAAAAATATCAACATGTTGATGGAAATTTAATATTATGTTTGTTCTTAAGTTTTGGATTTAGTTTCTATTTGATCTTTAAGTTTTAAAAGTTGCACTTTTTATAGTTCTTAAATTTTGAGTTTGTTTCAGTTTGATCCTAAATTTTAAGATTTACAATTTTAAATCTTTTTTATTAACTAAATATTCACTTTTAATGTTAATTTAAAAGAATAAAAAGAATTATAATTAATTAAGTTTCATCACTTTTATTTTAAAATTTAACTTCATAATTATTGGTTTAGGTGCCTTCAAGTAGAGTCTACAATACTAAATCTAATTGTGAAGACGAGTTTATTATTATATCATCTAACGATTGAATGGTTTATTACTACTTTTTCTCTTTGTTTCCTTTCCAAATGGGATTCATTCATCAAGAAACTACTATGGTTTTAAAACAACTCAAAACAAGTCCTTACCAATTACCATATTACTTTTCTCTGTTTAATTATGACATCATAAGTCTAGAATTTTTAGCTCATATTTCAATCGTCATCATATTTTTCTTCAAAAGTAACCCATAGAAAAAAAAAATGGCCCACAATTATAACATCTTTTATATATGGAAATTTCCTTGCTTCTTCATAAGTTTTATTCCTATGGAAATGAATTATTAGATAAGTTTTTATGGTCTTTTTGTTTTTCTACTTAGCTTTTACTTGTTGGTCCCATTATAGAGTGGAGGAACTCTCGTCGAAAGTGCTTGGAAAGCCATGGAACGAATAGATTATTGTTGAGTTGTATTTAGTTTTGACAGAAAAAAACGATAAAGAACAAGAAAAAATTGATATAAGAGATTTATATGTGCGGTTCGTTAATATTTTGTTAGATATGTCTATGAAAGAAGAGAGGAAAAAAATTATTAACTTGAAAAGAACGTAGTACAATACCAAAGTTGCATTAGCTACATTGTGAGTGTTCTATCTAGGAGATAGGAGCAAGTGTGACTTGTGTTTGTGCTCAAGTGTGACTTGTGTTTGTGCTCAAGTGAGCAAGTAGCCCAAGATGAACAAGAGGTGCCTTGAGAGTTAAAGCAAGCTCTCATGGTTGGGAGTGAAACGGATTTGTTCGAGGAAAAGCTCAAAGTAGTACTTTATTTGAGGGGAGGATTGTTAGGAGTGCAAATTAACAAAATTTCACATTTGTTAGGAAAGGAAGCGATCATAGGTATATAAGTGAGTACGATTATCTTCATTGGTTTGAAGTCATTTGGGATGGAAACAAAATTAAAACTATGAGAGTTGTATGGCCAAGTGAACAATATTATATCATTATAAAGATATGTGAAGGTTTGTCGTCCTTATCAAAACCTTCATGATTTTGTTTTGAATTTCATCCAAAAAGCTTCATAGCAACAGAAATGGTTTATCTCACACTTATATATCCATGAACGTCCTCTTCTTATCTAATAAGTATAAAAGTACTAAAAAGACACAATCGAATACGAATGTGATGCAGTGAATATTGAAGTCAAGCTAAAAGTCTTAGAATGCATTAATTAAAATAGAGTAAAGACAATTTTGAATAATTGATGGCAATGATAGAAAACTCAAAAAGCATAGTTGTTTAGCAACTTTAACTTCTTGACGAAGTTTGTAGAAAGAAATTAATTTGTGAAAAGAAAAGGGAGGAATAAAGAAATATAATGTCACTACCTCTTTTCACTTTACTTTATCATTCTTTTCTTAAAGAATGATTCTTTCTTTTAGATATGGTAAAAAGATTTGAAGGATCTTTCCACGAACCTATACTCATAGAAAGTCTTTCCACTCAATAGTATTAAGGTGGAATTGACTATGATTATTGAAGACTGACTTCACTGCTTGATAAATGTTTATATGTAGGATTTGGATTCGAATGAATCACTATTTGAGGTGCCTCGTTAGGATTTCAAACGGAAAGCAAACAACAACTATAAAAGTAAAGTAAAATAACAACAGCAGTAAAAGAAAAAAATAGAAGTTGGTAACCCAGTTGGGTGATATACCACATACGTTTAGGAGACAGTGTGCTCAAAAAGGTAATCCACTAATATTGAAAAGTTAAGCAGCTTATAATGTAGTACTTATATGCAATAACTCTTATGAGACTCCTTCTCGAGTGTACTTGGTTGCTTTCCCAAAGTGTGATATTCCCTCACCTTTTGCGTACTTAGGCTCTCTATAAGAGTGGTAATAATATTAGTGACTATTTCCACTTCTACTTTGACATTGTGCGTAAGACTCCTTCTCCCCGTATTATCTTTCCTACACGTCGTTCACTGATGAATCTTAGGCTCTGCTAAATAGAGAACTTCTTCTTCGTGACTGAATCTTAGAGTTCCTCTAAGACTAAGAATCCCTTCTCAACAGCAATGGCTTAGGCTCCCTCTAAACCATGATAATCTTCAGTATGTTGCAGTCAACGGATAGATCATACTATTTTTAATTGAAACAAAAAGTTAAATTATTGTAAATTTAGTATTTCTTTGTTTTTTTATAAAACCTAAAAAATAATACACATGATTTGATACATCTTTAGAATAATCTCTATCACGTATAGATCATACTATTTCCGAGAATTTTATCAAAACTATAAGGACTAAAATTTAAATTATAGATTATATGAACTAAGTTATTTTAACCTTCTTCAAAGATGAGTAATTTAACTTGAACAATAAAAAGTGAAACAAATCATATATATAGATATTGATCTCTTTTTTTTTCTTTAAAATGGATCCAAAACATTATATTAAAGTATCGAATCTCAACAATTTCCTGTCAAAAAGCAACCAGCAAATCAAAATTTATATCCTTGAAACTTGTTCAAATGATGAATCGTTAAATAAAAAAATAATCTTAAAACCTCTAAAGATCTTACTGTATTACTGTTAATCTTAGTATAATCTTAAGAGTACTTCTGGATCATTATTGAACTTCTTTTTAAAAAGGTTCCCTGCAACTTTTGAAATTTCAAGGATCTTTTATTGAATTGAGATTCAAATCCGTGTATTAATGGCAAAAGTATTTTTTTTTTTTTCAAAAATGGTTAAGCGTATTAATAATAATACTTTTTAAAGTCGAGGGGTATTTCCCAAATTCAATATATATATATATATATTTTAATATATCTGAGGTTTTGTTAAAACTCAGAGGAAGTAAGATATTAAGGGTGAGATGAATTATAAATAATATCTTAATTGCTCTTAGGTGATTTAAGTTTTCCTCTATAGTATACTAGGATTAATTAACAACTAATGATCATGCATTATATGATTATCCATTTTTAAAAAGGCAATTAGAGTTAAAATATGCCAACATACATCAAATTAAATATATCATCCCAACATTCTTAGATTGAGTTATTATTATTAAGAGTATTTTCAAAAATAGTAAAATGAATAAAAATATTCACACAATAATATAAAAATGTTAGATTCTATCAACGATAGATTTTGATAGACAGACTTTTCTATCAAGGTCTATCAATGACATTGATAGCAGTTGATCAGTGTCTATCAGTATTTAGTATTGATAGAATCTCAAATTTTATTATATTTTGCAAATATTTTTAGCATTTTATCATTTATAATAATTTACCTTATTATTATTATTATATCATTATTATTATTATTATAAGAAGACTACAAAGACTTTCTTTTCTTTTTCCATGGAATAGACAACTTAACCAATCAACTATCCAAACTTCCACCACAAGTTTAAATTATAATTTATTTTTTTAAAAATGTATCTCTCTTTCTCTCTAACCTCAATAATTCACACACTCTATAAAGGTAGCATTTCTTCCAATTAGAACCACCACACATTGCATCAAAAAATATATATTTCCAAAGTGTTTCTTAGTATATTTTGTTGTGTCCAAAGAAGCCAAATATCAAAAGAGGTACACTATTATTTTGATTATTGGTTCTTTCCCTCAAGAAGAAGAAGAAAAATGGCCCTCTTTTTTAAGTCTTGCAGCTCCAAGAAATTTGGTGGTGATCATTCATTAGAAGAAGAAGAATGTGTTGAAAAGGGGAAGAGCTTAGTGAAATGGAAGATGCCAAAAGTCCCAATCCACAAAATCTATGAAGAAAGAAGAAAAAACCACTTTTTTATTTTTTCTTCAAACAATTATGATCCTTCCATCAGAACCACAGAAGGCCAAATTAGCTTTGGCAATGAAGGAGGAGTTTTTAGATTATATAATCAAACCCCTTCAAGTTTTGGTGGAGGAAGAAGAATGGCATTCTTCAACACAATGAACATAGGCCTTGTTCAAATTGGTGTCAAAACCCTAACAAAAAAAATCCCTTCAAATGCTTCCATAATTTTATGTCTACGTGACAATAGAATTGAAAAACTTGAAGATTCACTAATTGCATTAGTTGAATCGAATTTAAGAGATGGTCCATTTTATTTCAATGTTTTTCCAAACATAAATTTGTCTCTGTATTCAGCAATCACTAATGTTTTGAGTGTTCATGTTTCGATCAAAGGGTTTGATCAAATTCCAAAAGGGTGTGAGCCAATTGTGGTGACATGTAGAACATGTTACAAGTTGAACCAAAACAATTTTGAATTAGAAGCTTTGCTGGAGAGTCCTGTTGGGAAAACAGTGTTTTTTCAGACACAGATTTTTGGAGATAATAATGATGATGTTGTTCAAAAAGTTACTATGTGGGATCAAGTTCAATTGCCTTCTGATTGGCCTCCTCAGCTGCATATACCTAAGCTTCCTAGGTTGGTTTTTGGTTCTTCAAAAGATGTTCAAGAAGTTAGCTAATTAAGGTGTTCTTGTTTAATTACTTTGTAGTGTGTGTGCGCGCGCGCTTGTTTTGAGAAGATAAATGTGTGGAAGAAATGGTGGTTTTTAGGATAATGTATGTTTTAATTATCTTTTGTACTATAGAAGAAGGGGCATGGAAAATGTGTATTATAAGGTCTTTGGATCAATGTATTGTTTTGTGTTTTTATATGCATATATAAACGCTATGTGTTCGTTATTGTATGAATGTATCTCTAAGTGAAAATGCGTGTTTTTAACATAACAATATTGTCAGGACATGTTATGTCTATTTAGATTCACTATTTTCGATCCAAATCTTTCCTTGGGAATTTTTTGCTAGACTTTATGAATACTGATATAACATTAAAAGTATGGAGTTTCATCCCAAAATTAATTGTCAATAAGAAAAGTAATTCATTTTATCTTAACAAACATACGAGGTTTCTTCATGACCTAAAGAGTCCCTCTCACTTTTTATTAATTTACATCAATCATTTTCATTTAAAGAATCAACTTTATAGACGTATAGTTTTTAAAAAAAATTAATGAAGGCATAATTTGATTCACTAAGTTCATGATTTTGATCAAAATGATACAATCCCAAAAATTAGAAACATAAAACGATATTTATAATCAAATACTATGATAATCATTGTGTTTAAAAACTCGGGTTAAGTGCTAATGGTCAAGTGCATTTGTTTGTGTCAATGTGTCTTTTTTTAATTATTTTTGGAGTCTCACACGCTTGAGAATTAATAATGCATTGATGAAGTTTAAATACATTCGTAACAAAAGATCTGAAAATTTGAGAGTTTATTTAACTCAAATCATAAGTTTCACACATGATATTTGTCAAACAAAATTTAAAGAAGTGTGTAAATTGATAAACTTACTCAAAATTAGGGATATAAATTGATATTTGTTCCAAAAACATCTTGTTGTTTATAGATTTTGAGTAGAATTTTAAAAAATGAAATGGGTATTAAATGGAAGTGAGTAGAATAGAACTCCCAACAACCAAATGGCCCTTAAGATGAACTAAAGAAGTTACAAAGAGTTTGTCTTTTCCATGTATCAAACTTTCATTTCTATATCTTTAGATTCTCTGCCACTTATGGCTATCACATCCTTAAGTTAATAGACCTCTTTCTCCAACAACATTCATAATATGTCACACCAAAATTTAGCATAAGCTAAGAGCTTGAGAAGAGACTTTTGGCAAATACATTTTAAGAAATTTAGGTTTAGGGTTTAGTTTAACTTTTTTTTAAGTGTTTATTTAAAAAAAAAAAAATTGGCAAGTTCGTTCACTACTCAAAATAACTTTTGGAAAAATAAATTTATTGTTGAAAGTATATGATCGACACTCACAAATAAATAATCGACAAAAAAAATTTTGAGAGAAAATAAAAACACCTTTATTTAAGCGAAGTTATTGTAAATTGCAAAATTGGTGAAAATGTCTACAAAATATAGTAAAATTTTAAATTCAGTATTTATCAATGCACTAATAGACTCTGATAGCTATCAATGTCTATCATTGATAAAATTATCTAAAAATTTTCTATATTTTGCAAACATTATGGTTCATTTTGCTATATTTGGAATGACGTTTTCTTTAATCTCTTTTTTGTATTTTATTCTCCACTCACTTGATTAAAACTATACAAAGACAAAACCTATTTATAGGATTGTCATGGAAAAATCTAGATCCATAACTCTCAACTTTAAATTAAACACATGAAACATTTTAGAGGTTGTTTGGGACAAATACTATCTAAGACTATAATAACAACTTTATTATACACTAAATATTATTCGATAATCTTCAATTAACTACTGTCAACACTATTTCAAAACCTTCGTTTGCTACAGTATTTATATTTGCTACAGTTTTCACTATTTATATTCGTCATTAATTATTATTTGCTACAATGTTTACTATTTTTTTCTCAACTAAAATAGTTTACATTTCAAACACATATTATTATAGCTTAAAATAAAATAATCTATACCCCAAACACAAAAGACGTTTGAGACAATGAGTTGGTTATTATAGTCCTAGCTTATTTGGGACAAGAAATTGGATATTATACTTATTATAGTTGGGTTATAATAGTTTGTATTTGGGGTATAGTTTATTTTACTTTGGATTATAATAATATGTGTTTGAGGTGTAAACTATTTTAATTTGAGAAAAAAAAAAGTAGTAAACATTGTAGCAAATAATAAAAAAATGATAGAATGTAAAATACTAAAAATTGTATCAAATAATAAATATTGGAGCAAATTGATGGTTTTACAATAATGTTAACTGTAGCTAATTAAAAAAAAAAAACAAAATAGTATTTACTCGAACAATAGTTGGTTACTATAATCTTAGATAATTTTTGCCCTAAACGGCTTTTTTTAAGTCTAATACTTTTTAAAAGTCATGAATGTATCTAACTCTCCAATGCATGAGTCTGCTAACTTACCTTCATCATTTAATATACTCAACTCTCAAATGTTTTAATGAAATGTATAAATTATCTTAAATTAAAACATGTTTTAACTTTCAACATTTAGGTGATTTCCGATCAATTACCTTACCAAGAATTAACTCTAATTATTTTCAGAATTTTCTAAAATCAATTTCTCAACATTTTTCAAACAGGAAAGTAGTTTTTAAAAAAACGACAAAAGAGATTTTCGTCGAGCGAAGATTCACTCCCAATTACTGAGTACATCTCTCATTTCACTATAAATAAAACAAGATTAAATACTATTTTTGTCTATGTACTTTTAGTTTTGGTTCATTTTACTCCATATACTTTTAAAATGTTCATTTTAGTTCTTATGTTGTCAACTTTTGTTCATTTGGTTCTTGTAATTTCAAACGTCCATTTTTGTCCTTCGACTCTCAAAAAGTAATTATTCTGGTCCGTTTATTTTCATTTTTAAGGTATCAAAATTGCTACATTTTTAAAGTTCAAAGAACGAAAATGAACCAAGTCAACGGTACAGGAACTAAAATGAACTAAAGTCAACGTACAAGAACAAAAAAATAGTATTTAAGTGATAGAAAAGAGAAACCAAACAGTAGTGATATAATGCATGGTCTACTCATGTGGAGATTACAAAGGTTTCTTCCTCTTGCTACAAATCACATTTAAGAAACCACAAAAATTGTTTCCTTGACCTCTACACACCACAACAATGGTTACTTAAATCACACACAACGAATAAACTGTCAAAACTCATCTACAAATGGTTGCTGACACAATTTATAGCACTGTCATCTCCAAAACGCTACTTCAACACCAAAACGCTATACCCTACAACTTTGTAGCACGTCTTTTTTTGTGTTTGTGACAATGGAACCACGCTCTAATCCAAAGTCCACATGTTGTCATCTTGGTTCCACAAGCTCTACAACCTAGTCTTTCGAATCCGTTTAGGTTAAATTACAAGTTTAGTCTTAAACTTTTGTATTTATGTTTATTAAGTCATTAACAAATGCCTTCTAAATAACTAGAATATTGAGATTCCATTGGTATTTTCATTGATGTTTGGGTATGTATTGCTTAAGAAAACAAATCTAAACACGCATAAGGGTAGTAAATTAATTTGCAATTTGGAGCTGGTGAAAAAAAAAATGGAGAGTTGAGTTGAAAAGAGAAAGACGGCAATATGTATGGTTCACTAATGTGTCATGTATCTTTATTTTTGCCTATGTATGTGTTTAGTTCACGTAAGCAAATATAAAGTCTTTGTTTATGAATTTAACAACAAACAACGAGAATTGTTTTGAAACAATTTCAAGCTCTGAAGAGTTAAAATTAAACTTTTCAAATTCAAAATAATTGAAACTAATCCGATAGGTCGGTGTATTTTTTATAATTTAATCTAATTCTCAAAAAACAAATTGTATCATATCAAAAATAACATCAAACTCATCCTTCTGAAGTTGAAAAATTATTCATTAGCACATTGTAAAAATGAGGACCGACAATTTTTCACCATTAAATGTATGAGATAAAAGTTGGAGTGATCAAACATTTCATTTTTGGCCAAGGAGTTGGAGTTGTAAGAAGTAGAGCGGTTAACTTCACTCCTTTTGATCTAAGGAATTCGTGTGTCTCACAAATAAAAGAAAAAACATCGGTTTCATGTGTAATATTCAAATTCCTAAACCATTGCAAGCACACAAGGTTTTAGCATTGGATATACCAATGAATATCCACACTCACTAATACCACAAATATCAATTTCATTTCATTCAATCAACTTGAAATTTTTGTACGGATGGACCCTTTTTTACGGACCTAAATGAAAAACATTCCACTTTCTTATAAAACTAGAGTTTTTTTTTTTTTTCTTTTTACCTTCCACTCGTGTCATTACAAGGTGAAATTATCTTAAAAACCAATCATCACAACTTTGTGAAGCAGGTGTGGTGACCCTCATTCTCACTGGCTCAACGCTTGCTTCTGATATCGTTCTTGTTGATATCATTTTGAATATGAACAAATAAATGATTTTTTGTTTCTCCATTCCATTTTTCTCTCATCTTTACTCTCTTTAATAGAGTGAGAATTGAGAAAGAGTAATGAGAGCATAACCAGAGAAAGTGTCAAAGCTAACAAGAATAATACAAGAATGAGTATCGAGATGAGCAAAAGTGGAGACTAAGAAGAAAATGTCAAGTCCACCACGCATGCTTCAAAGTTATTCCATAAATTTAACCATGTGATGGTGCAAACAAAAAGGTTAAACCAAATAATTTTCTAAAAAGATGATATTTTCTGATATGAACAAAAATGGGTCATGGATACCAAATTCTATGAGCACCAAGTAGAACTCTCCAAACTTCTCTACATTGGTTTTTGTTTTTTCCACCTGTTTCTTTGAAGAGAAAGAGGTCACTCCTTTTCTCTTCTGGAACTCAAACTCGTGATCGAATTTCTTCATGTCTCTTAAACTTTTTTTACAATATTGAACAAAAATCAACTCTTCTGGCACAAGCCTTATATCAGAAATCAACTCTTTTTCAACCAAAACTTCTCCACACAACATGAACTCTTCCTGCCAAAATCAACTCCCACACTGATATGAAAAGAAAAATAAACTCTTCTTGCAAAAACTTCTTTCCAAGACACATTCTCAACTCTAGACCAACAGATCACACGACAAGAAGCTGGAAAGGAGGTAATTTTATTAGAAGCAACCTTAAAACGATACAGAGATCCAAGGAAACGGTAAATACAAAACTCATGCATACAAACAATTGACTTTGGATACAAAATTATACCAAATCCAGCAGTATCCATTCATTCCAGCTGTTACAAAATAGTAACAAGCTCAAGGAGAGAATGAGTACACTATTACACTCGTTCACCGTTTTCAACATCAGCTTCTAAGGTGACAAAATTTAAACGCTCTCTTACCAAATCATTCGGTCTTCCCATTGTGTTGAGCAGCCACGTAGTTGCGAATGACTTCCATTGCTAATTGATGAGCATTCTTATTTTGAAGCTTTGCGAGGTCGTACATGGCCTCGTAAATATCTTTATCAGCAAAAAGCCTCAGGTTGACACGCGCTGCTGAAAGCACAGGACCATCCCATTTTTCAACTAGCTCTTTAAGCTTCTCAAACCCCTGATGAGCATTTAATCAAAATGATCACAGTTTATCAGTTAAAGCAAGACTAACAAAGAGATCCGTAGAGTCCATTGATTACAAACTCACCAAGCGGTTTGCAAAGGCTCCAAATGATTCTTTAGAGTGTCGTTTGCGCTTCCAATGATAAAATAAAGGTTCCAAGACGTTTTCAAGGTCGTGAATCTTGACCTTATCCATAAAAGTCCTTGCCAGTGACGTTTGATTGGGAGTTCCCCCAAGCCATATCTGTAACGAGCAAAGAACACATATAGGTGAAGCAGCACAAAATATGAACTCTTTTTTCATAAGAAACCAAACTTTCACAAAGCTAAAAAATCTGAATATGCATTCCCAAAAGTTTCCAAGGAGGAAATCATTGTCTTGCAATTCATGATACCTGGTAGCTGTTAGGTCCATCGCCTACCAATCCAAGTTCAGCCATATAAGGCCTAGCACAACCATTTGGGCAACCAGTAATCCTTATGACAACAGATTCGCTGTACTTGAGACCAACCTGATAACGGGGAAAACACAACCCTCAGTGCCTATATTTTCATGAAACTTATGTTTCATCTAAATATATACGCTAGCTTCGAATATTTGGGTATCGTTTCAATCCAGTCCATATTGTTTTAAAAAATTCAATACAGTCCCTTACACTTAATAATTTTCAATTATACCCTCTTCCTAGGTCAATGAACAAATTGGTTAGCTTGATATTAATGGACTGAAAATAAAATTTAAAATCAAGCTATTTTCTTCCAATGTAAATAAGGATAGAGGCAAACCCCCTCATATCTTGAGCCTAAGGGTGAAAACACAGGTAGTTGTGGTTGTCCACCAATAATATACCTTTTCAAATACAGCTCGAACTCGCTTAAGGATATCTGGAATTCCTCTCTCAGCTTCTGTTATTGCCAAAGGACAAAGTGGCATAGCTGGACATGCCATTGCAGTTATGTTAAGGGGATCAACATACCTTGGGTGCTGTACGACATAATCAGTCAAGTAAAATGCAAAAGCAATCAGTACAAAAGTACAAAAAATGTTTCACAGCAGAAGAGGGAAAACAAATCCATTATTCCAACTTCCATGTTAATAAACCACAAATCTATATCCGTCCTACCACCAGCAGCTCAGCATCAAAATTATGATTTATGCATATTATTGATCCTTACCACCAGGTGTCTTATCAACACAAGCAAGTTTCAATATCACGTCAGCCATGTCTTATAAGGCAGACTGAGGGGTTAAAACTACTCAATTCTATGAAAGTCAATTGAGATCTTCATGCTAAGATGATGTATTTAAGTTTATATTTACAGAGAAAACTCAATCACCAAGTAGTGCCAAAGAATAGTTGTTTACCAGCAGGCCACTTTGTGCAAGAACTGTGGTAATGGGTCGCTTCCATGCATTACGAATGTTGGCCAGGATAATGTTTTGATTTGGGGTAATCCGGACATCCAAATTAAATTTCTCTATCACCTCTCTTAAAGTCTTCTTCATTTTCCCAGCAATACGACCACTATCAACATGTAGTCCACAATATAAGTGGCCATCACCCTGAAATGTAGATAACATTCTCAAACAAGGAGTACAATAAATATTGAAGTCCAAGGGACTAAAGCTAGCCCTCAAGGGATAATTTATTTGCTGGTAGTTTTTCTGGGGTCTCTGAAGAAAAAAGTTTGACATTACTAATACTGACTACTGTATTTAATTTCCAATACATGATGCTATTTGTTATCAACATTCATTATTGCCTAAAAGGAGAATTAAATTTCCAATGCCATACTCAGGTCAAAGTGGGCCCATATCACATTAACTGACAATTTTAGTTACTATACAAATCTAATAATATGATAATATTTTCAAGCTTAATTGATGCATCTAAGACACAATTCTCATGGAAAATCATTTGTCATGAATATGTCCAAATATAAAGATAAACCAGGTTCTAATGCAATAAATAAATAGAATATACTTCAATTTATAAAGATACTGCCAATTCAACATATATACAACATTCATGATTGGGAAAAAAATGTGACTAAAGCAATACAACATTCCATGTATTCAACAAATTATCATTCAAAATAAGTGTGCATATAGTTTTAATAATTCTAACAGATGATGGGTAATCTAAAACTAATGAACAATATTTGATTAGCAGATATTAAGCCAACAGGAATTGAACATTTCAATGTGAATACTGCAGGCTGAATATAAGAGATCATGCGAGGCTTCACCTCAGCAGTTAAAAGAAGTAACAATCCAAATATCAGAGCTAATAAAAGTAGATGTCTTAGAGGGTTCAGAACTAACCTGTTCATGCCACCCCAAGTAACTTTCAAACTTCCACTCTGGTAATGAGCGAAAGGGTTCAAATTTCTTCCCATAATATTGCTCTACAACACTCCTAAATTTTTCAATCCCCCAGGAACTGATCAGATATTTTAATCTACTATATTTGCGATCATCTCTTCTACCATTTTCACGTTGTGTGACTACGATAGCTTTAACTGCATACAAAATATCCTCCTTTGGAACGTATCCTAATGGCTCTCCCAAACGAGGGAATGTGGTGTCAACTCTATGAGTTCTTCCCATGCCTCCTCCAACCTGCAGCAGAGATCATTAAGCAAAAAAGCTATAGGGACAAGGAAATTTTATCAAAATAAATAAATGAATAAATAATAATAACAACTCCAAATCTCTAATCTCTGTAAGTCCTGAATCCACTTACATATATGTTGAATCCTTGAGGCTCCCCCTCCGCATCAGAAATGACAACAACGCCAATATCATTTGTGAGAATATCTACAGAGTTATCTGTTGGCACAGTCACTGCAATTTTAAATTTTCGAGGGAGAAATTGAGTTCCATAAATAGGCTCAGGAGAATCTGGAAAATTTGTTCCATGAGAATTGTCATTACGTGCCTCCACCACTTCTGGAGGTTCCGATGACATGAATCTCTCCCCATCTACCCACATATCATAATAAAATCCTGATTGAGGAGTTAACAGAGCAGCAATGTTTTCTGCAGTTTGCTGTGCAAAAAGGTAATCTTTCCTCACGAGTGGAGCAGCTGGAGCAAGAACATTTCTGTTCAGATCACCACAAGCACCAAGTGTTGAACCCATGCTTCTAATAATGGAGCTCATAACAGTTTTCAGATCCTTTTTGATAACTCCATGCAGCTGAAATGTTTGCCTAGTTGTTAGACGAAGCGTTCCAATTCCAAATTGATCAGCAAGATCATCCATTGTCAAGTATAACTGGTTTGACACTTTCCCACAAGGATTCTTGGTACGAAGCATGAATGAATAAGACCTCTGTCCACGCTCTTCCCTATTATACTGCTGATAGCTCCCATGGAATTTGATCAATTGTGTGGCAGCCTCATTTATGTTAGGGGCATCCGTTAACAACTCCTCATTAAGAGGGTATCTTATAAAATTACTATGTTCTTTGAAAATTTCAACCTTACTACGCTTTGGCTCAGCAGCAACCCCTGGCTTCGCAGGCTGCAAATTAACCCATAAATTGTAAAGAATAAGAACCTAGCTCTTTAAAAATTCACCTAATTAATCCAAAACATATCTCTAGATAAAAAAAAAAAAAAAATCCATGAATCAAAAAGAATTATTCTGACAGCCTTCGACATGTTTGGGAGTGCTTCTAAAATGGTTTAAATCATTATTGTCATTTTCAAAATCACTCAAAATATTTCTAATCATTCAAAATTAATTTTAACAGTAAAAAATATGTTGTGTAAAATTAATCATTGAACTGATTTTGAAATCGAAGTAATTTTAAACACGATAAAAAGTGATTTTAATCCTTTTATATTCACTCTCAAACATGCTTTATCACGTGGAGTGGGTTAACAATACGGACAAATGCAATGAATGAAAGAAAAATGTAGGTTAAGATAATCCACGAATGTGTACCCACAGTAGAACAGAAAGTAAAAGAGAACCCATCCAAAAATTACTTTAGTAGCCAATAAAACCAAAAGCAGAATATATTCGATTACAAATGAAGCACAATAGAAATCTTTCGACACCCTGCTGCAATTAGTGATGATCTTCACTTCCAACACAAACACTTTCCCAACTAAAACAAATTCAGGGGAACCCACATTCAGTAAAAGAGAAAACACCCCAACATAAATTCTCATGAATTGCATTCATCAAACACGAGAGAAATCAGAAATAACCCTTCTGGGCCGAACCGTCCAAACAGAAAGTATAAAACAAACAAAATCGTATCTGCATTTATTACAATCTCAAACAGAGCAGCGTTAAAGTTAGAGAAGGGAAACAAAAAATCAGATGAAATCAAAAGAAACCCACATGCAATTAGAAGAAATACAAAGATCGAGAGCAGTGAAAACGCGAAAATCAGTAGAAAGAGTAGAAATGGAAAATAGAGAAGAAAAAGGGGGGAGATGGGTTGTACCGTGGAGACGGCTCGAACAAGCAGAGGATGAGAAGAGGAAGAAGAGGAAACAGAAGGGGGGAAGAGGCGGACATGTCTGGCCAAAGCAAGGGAAGTGGAGGATTTAAGGCCATGGAAGGTAGGAATCTGAACCGTAGGATCGGTGAAGACGGAGGAGCTGGAGGCGGCGAATGACGACGGGGTCGTCATGAGAGGGGGAATTAGGGTAGTGGGTAATTGGAGAAATGCGGAGTGAGTGAGTGGAGAAGAAGAGAAGAAGAGAATCAGATTTTGGTTGGCTATGGACGAACGAACACTAAAAAAGGGAATTGAAAAGGAAAAACGAAAACGAAAACCAAATTCTCTGCTTCATATTTATTTATTTATTTATTTATTAATTTTAGAACAATAAAAAAGGTGTCACGTGCCGGACACGGGTGCCCTTTCAAATACTTGTAAAGACAATACGCCCACTCTCATATCCTTCACGCGCTTCTTCTTCTTCCTTTTCTCTTTTTTTTTTCGTTTTAACATCAAATTCACCCTAACCCCTCCTAAAAATGTATCCATTCAGTTTTCAAATATAGTAAAATAAAATAAAATTTATATAAATATAACAGTTAGATATTGATAAATACTAACTAATATTTATCTGATTATGAAATTTTAATATATTTATCAAAATAAATTTTCTATATTTTATTTATTAAAATTTGTGAAATTTATATTTTCATTATCGAAAAACATCTATTTAGTTCTAGGTTTTGGATTTAATTTTCATTTGGTTCATAAAGTTTAAAACATCATTTTTTAGATCTTAATTTTAAGTTTGATGTCAATTTAGCTCATTTTAAGAGAAATTGTTTTAAACAGCAAAACATTTGAAAATATTTACAAATATCACAATTTATCAATAATAGATCATGATAGACTACTCTCTGGCGAACATAGAAAATGGTCTATTGCAATTTAATCATGATAGAAAATAAAAATTTACTATATTTAAAATATTTTTGTTTATTTTTCTATATTAGAAAACTATTCTTCTTTTAAATTAAATTTGTAATTCTAACTCTCTTTTTTTAATTTAGTTGGAATAAAAATTAAAACTTTCCCATTTTTAAATATATTGGTGAATTTAGAAGTAATTGGGATGATATTGTAAGCTTTTGGCGACGACGACCATGTTGTTTTGTGATATATTTAAATTTGTACATTAAGTTATTTTAAATAATTTTTTATATATTCATTTATTTATTATTTACAAATATAGAATAATAAATAACATAACATAATATTTGTTTCTTAATCTTATATTTCTTTTTTAATTGTTACCAAATATAAATAAAAATGAATTAAAATAGTTTTGATTTTTTGGCAAATTTTTTTATAAGAAATTATCTGGCTTATTTGGAACTACTTAAAAAAAAGAAATATTTATAAAAATTCATTTTTATTTAAACACTTATGTTAAAAACAAAAGAATAAAAATTCTAAAATAAAAGCATGAAATTAGGTGGTAATTCTCGGTTAATCATTTTTCAATAATCACTAGAGAGCTAATACTTCAAAAATCAATTTTGAATGATTTCTTGGTTTTCTAAAATCACTTTCTCTAGGTTGTCAAACACAACATTTTTTGTACAAAAGTGATTATGGTTATGTCAAAAATACTAAAAGAGTCATTACCCCAATCACTTCTACGCTCCAAACACAAATTTACTATAAGAATTTAAACACATGTTCTCATAAAAAAAAATAATTAAGCCAAAAAGTGAAACGCAAATTTAATAAATCCATACTTCTTTAATCTGTCAAAATCTATGACTTAAAAAGTTCTAAATTTGTGATTGATGACCTAATACTAATATAATCTCATAATTGCAATTAAAAAAATATTTTTTAGTCTTTTTTTATTAGGATTTAAATAATTACACAGTTGAAGAAATAAAATGGGTAGTCAAACCAAAATATATGAGTCAAATATACATATTATCCTCTTTAATATTTGATTTTGTTGTGACATTCTCGGCGGCGGCGTCTATGAATGAAAAGTACCACGCGCGTCAACAAGCGCGTGGGATTTTGGACTAACAACTAAATGGTACATTGAACCTGGACATCACCCAGATCTTACATTAATTAGTAATTAAAGAGGGAAAACCCTAATTTGGTATTCCTTTCCCACCCTAATCTATACTTTACTAACATTTGGTTAAATCACTTTATTAAAAATCACTAGTGACCCATAAACTTTTATAAAATTAAATAATTGTCTATTTAATTAATTATTTAGTGAAATCAATTTGGAACTATTTTTTTTTAAGCAAGAAAAAATTCAAGGAGTTACGTTTTAAATATATTATTATTACTACTACTATTAATGTCAAATTAATATCAAAACAATATATTATTATTATTATTATTATTATTAATAATGTCAAATGTATTACCTTTTATTTGGTTCAATAAATGAAAAATTAAGTTATTTTTGCAGACTTATGTTCATTGAGTAATTGTATGACATATTGTGTCACAAAATTTGAAATATCTAATCATAAAATTATATTTGATTGGATTATTAATACTTAAAATTAAACAAGTTTTATCCATTCATTCTACTCTAAATTAAACAATATTTCTTTATTATATGATCTACAAACTATACTATAAAAATAAATTAAAAAGTCCGTCTATACTATATAAACTAATTTAATGTAAGAGAAGTTGTTGCAAAATTGACGATTTTGAATTAACGTATATAAGCAATAAAATGAAAATAAAGAATGCAATCAAGGGAGGAAAACGAACGAGACAAATATAAAGAACAATAATAAACAAAGTTGAAGATCAACGTGTGTAACCAAGAGTGAGAATTAATTTAAAAAATGAAATATAAAAAACATTAACTTTAATTAACTAAACAAAAATCAACTAAAAGGTCATTAAAATATTGAAGAAACTAAAGTTTGAAACCTAATTAAAATAATTGTTTTATTAAATAATATTTCATTCAAAATATAACGAGAATGACATGAATGAACAGATATCACATTTAAATGAAAAGGATCCTGAGGAGGACATGCAAGTAAAGTTGAGAAAGATTTAAAATAAATAAAAGTTACTATCTATTCCTTTTCGATGACTCAATCATAGGAACTCCAAAATTGAGTGTGTTTAGATTGGAACAATTCTATGTTGGGTGACCTCCCGTGAATTTTCCTAGCTTTTAGGACTGATTCTAAACCCTAGGCTTAGGGCGTTACATTATTAAAGAGCTAGGACGTTTGACTTTTTTTTTTTTGGACAAATTTATCCTTTTCATTTTTAATTAATTATGAAAAATGTCATTTTCTTGGAGACCATGTAGTCGTTGTGTTTTGTATTAATTAAAATATGTCAATTATATTTAACCATTCAATCTCATTTCTCTAAATAATAAATTATTTACTTTTGTATTACACTAACGTTCAAATAAGTTACTTTATATATTTAAATATCTAATAATGACATTTTTATACAATTTATAATAACTTTAATGATTTTATATTAAATTAAAATTAATAATAGAATTCAAAAGGTTTCAAAAACCCAAAAGTTTTTGTAACTTATTTAAATCTCTCCTACAAAATATATAAAGGCTTATATTTTCACATTTTTTCCTACAAACAAATTTGCTTTCTCTTTAAATTTGTTTTTCTTTGTCTATTAGTTTCTAAGTTCTTAGATTTAGAAGATTGCATTTCATATTTGGTAACATTATGTTGTGGATATATATTGCAAAGTCATGTGGTTTATTATTGAATGTTAGTGTATCTTGAAGAATATTTTAAGCATAGAAAGTAAACCTTGATTTTTTAAATCTTTTTTAAGTATTAAACACGCAAAAAAACAATTAAGAACATTTGTCAGACTTTTACTCTTCTTTTTTAGAATAGATTGTGAACATGAAACACATCACGAGGAGTGTACACATCGCTCGATACACGACTCTCGTGAACAAAAGACACATTTGTCCAATGGCCAACAGCGGGACCAGACTCACACGAAAGTTGGTACTTCATGTGGAGTATTGCATGACTTGGTTGAACGAGTCATGTCAATAGAGCAGAAGCTAGGAGATGTTCAATTAGACCTAAGAATGTTGAAAACTGACGTGCACGTGATGAAGTCCAACTTGCAACACATAGTCGACATAATCACCAACTTTTGTTGAGGTTGTATAACTCATTAGTGTCATAGATTATAATGTTTACGTTTGGTATCCTATGATGTTATTTTTTGCAGGACGATACTGGATCATTCAATAACTTCCAGAACACGGAATGGAAGTCACTTAAGTCCAATGAAGGACGTCACACCGAGTCCACTGTACCTCACCTTCCACCGAGTCCAATTTATCTCCACCTCCCACCGAATCCACTCCACCACCACCTCCCACTAAGTACATCCCACCCCTATCTTCCACCGAGTCTAATTCATCACCACTTTCCACCAATCCTAATTTACCCCCACCTTCCACTGAGTACTTTCTACCCCCACCTTCCACACCTCCCACTGAGACCTTTCTACCGCCAAGTCCAATGACTGATTTAGTGCTCTCCCTACCAGCGTCGACGTTTACGTATCTAAGTTAATCAAATTCCTTTATCCTTAAAAAAGATCGATGGTTAAGATGGATAGCCAACCGTGGACCAAGAGGGAATCTATGAGCCATGGCGCATGAAAAGAAAGAGAAAGCAATCTCAACTGTACACACTACCAACTAAGCTAAAGAGACCTAAGGTCGTCACCAAGTATATTGATCCTGGTGTTCCTCCACCTAAGAGACGCGATGTAGTCCCTTATGAACCAACACACACTGTCGATCCATCCATTATGGATTAATCTGTAGAGTGGATGATCGCGACGAATATTGGACCTTATAATAGCCTGGTAGTTGTGCCCATTTCTGACAAGGAGCCACAGAGAAGGAGTTGTTCAAGGAGCTCACGAAGGACAACAAGTGGTTGGAATGTGAAGTAAGTTTTTTATTTTGATAAATAATTCTTGTATTACATGTTTACCACTATCAATTACTAACAATTATGGTTTGACAGATCCTCAAGGCATTGAATTTTTCCATACATAAACTGATACATTCGACCGACGCATACATAAACTAATTATTGTATAACCTGAGTGCAACTTACGTGATTGAGTTGAACAAGTATTCCTAATTGCCTTCCTATAAAACGTTGTCTTCGTTGGGTACCTGTTGTGATATGATATTGGTTTCGTTTCTTCCTTTGTTGTAATTTTTTTGGAGGAAAATTCGTGTTTTGAAGAGTTTGATAATCAAAGAGTGTGGTGTATTATGCAAAATGACTTTTCATTAATTTGATGAGACCGAATTGTACCCGTTGTCAGGTATTTTTCCTAAATTATGGTTGTACGTCTACTCGCATTAATTGAATAGAATCGAGTATCGAGTAGCTAGCAAGATTGTAATGTGCGTCGAGTACATCGTGTATCGAGTAGTACAAAATGTATTTATTTTTTCGTTGACTTGTGGAACGAGGAAGCGTGTGACGAGCATCGAGGATTGAGTACACGTGAGGAGCGTGTAGTGAGTGCTCCTTGGAGGCGCAACCTAAACTTAGGAACAAACCGGTAACTTCACACGGTGCTGAAGCAATCATAATACCACTTTTTATTGATTTTAGAAAAGTGGACCAAATTTCTTACAGGGACAATCCTTACAAAAAATTCTAAACTATTTATAACTTACAATTATTTATAATATTACTATTTCAAAACCCACTTTATTACCATATTTACTCCTTTCTTTCTATCATTATATCTCTTTATTATAGTGTTTACTATTCTCTAACCAAACTACAATAGTTTGCATCCCAAATTCCAGAAATAGTATGCACTTTAAATGCAGACTATTGTAATTAGTGACTATGCACAACCAATTTGGCACATTGAGTGGTTCCCTTAATGACCTCCTACTAAGCTCAAATTTTGACACTTGAATATACTTTTTTCTAAAATTAAATACTATAGGTTGGCATGCGGAGGAAGTGAAAAAAGAGGGATAGAGTTTTCTAAACAATTGTATTAATTTTATGAATTATTAATTTATTATAACTATATACCATTTCTAATATGTTATTAATATAAAAGAATTAATTCAAAATTCAAACCAAACTTAAACTGAAAACTTCATTATTCTAGAGATTTGTTTCTTCAATTGAGTCAAATTGTCATTAATTATATTGAGGTTATTTTATTTTTTATCGAGATTGAGATGGTACAACTTAGCTTCAATGAGAGTCGATATAAACGTCGAGATAGGATAACATTACCATACAAATAAGGGCATATTTAGCCCAAAAAATTAGAGTTGAGAAGATCAAAATATTTTTGTTTTTAAACCCAAGGTGAAGCCCACATCTAAAAAACATCAAATTTCACGACTTACTAATTTCTTACGTAGTCGTCTCCACAAATAAACAACTCCAACTAAGTAATTTCACTCGTCGACACTACCTAAGAACTCATTACTATTATATTGTTATTAAATTCAACAACAAGCTAAGAGCGAAAATTCAAACTTCTCAGCCCTTATCAAGAAAATACATCTAAGCAAACATTAGCAATAGAATTATTGTTCTAAGGCTGAGTTTATCCTTCTTCAAACAACCTAAGGTAAAAAAGTCCACCACTAAAGGTGAGGGTAAAAAAGATATAGTGTGTGGAAGTTAGAGAAATGTTGTACTAATCCAGCAACCTAAAGAGGTTGAAAAATAAAAAATTAAATGTAAAAGTAAGATTCAATCAAATTCTTACATTGCAGCAGTAAATGAAATCACTTGTTGGCCTAATTGATTGATTATATACACACAATCACACACTTTTGAGGTCCTCAATCAGCACTGTGTTCTTTTTGTTTTTTACCCCTTTTCTCTCTCTCTCTCTCTCTCTCTCTCTCTCTCTCTACAACTAGGTGGTCTTCTCTGATCTCAGCTATCCCAAAACAGACACCCTAAAGATAAAAATAAATACTTCAAGAGACCCTTTTTAGACCTCCATTCTAATCCTGGCTATCCCAAAATGTCTGTTCTACCAAGTAAAACATATTCAAGTTGGGGAAAGAAAAAAGAAAAATTTTCAGAGTTTCTTCCCTGCATCCATCCATCCATCCATCCATTCATCCAAATCCACAAAATCAATCAGCTTCCAAGGTTTGTGATTCATCTAGCTTCGTTAGTTAGATGTAACGATCCATCTCTCATTAACTTTAAACTCAGACTGTTAAATCTTTCTCGTGAGTATTGTCTCGACGCTTTTCTCCAATCTGTACCTGCCTTCATCATAGCTGCAAACTCCTCATAGCTTATACGCCCATCCTGAAGTAATGAAATAGAAAACATTACATGTGTGCGTTGAAGATCAACGATATACAAAAAAATGCTGCTAGGCCCACTATAGTGTGGCTTTGAGATATTTCAACCCCTTTTATGTATGAAACAAAAACTGACCTTGTCTGTGTCCACGTCGTGCATTATGGCATTGATAATGTCCTCACCGTTAGTCTCATCGTCGTCATTAAGTGCACTTCTTAGCTCTTCAATCTCTATGTAGCCGCTCTGGTTTTTATCAAAGAATGAAAAAGCTTTGTGTAGGTGTTCATCATTGGCCATCTTTTTAAGATGAACCGAAACAGCGACGAACTCTGAATAATTCAATGTCCCATCACCGTCAAGATCGGCCTGTCAAGAGTTAACACTTTTCTCAGTTTAACAATATAACCAAAAACTTCCTGTTGCTATGTTTACAACAATGCAAACAAGATGAAGCTACCATGGGTGGGGCTCCTGTGCACAAACATGTTTAACTCGTTTTCTTTTTACAAAATTCAGCAGTTACATTGTTTCTTTACTTTTCTACACATTTTTATCCATATAAGTAAGAAAGTCCGAGCATTAAGCTCTTTGAACTAAGATGATGACTGATTGTGCAGAGAAGGAGCTCAAGCCTGAAGGAGTAATCAGACCCAGATCTGTAGTTATATCCGATTTTGGAGACAGTGGCCAATATACGGAACAGGATAGAGAAAGAAGAATGCTTACAGCTTCAACGAGTATCTGAAGATCAGGGTCAGGAATCTGCTGGCCTAGTTTTTGTAATCCAACACGAAGCTCATCGAGGTTTATCTTCCCTCTTTTGCCAGTATCCATCATTTCAAATGCCTCCTTGATTCCAGCCACTTCCTCAACTGATAAATGCTCAGCAATAACCTAAAATATAATTCAAAATTTGAGACATCAAGCTTCTTCGGTATTAAATATTCAGCAAGAACTTCGAGAACCATTGCAAAGTGTTGTTTGTATTCAAGATATTATTACCCGCAGAGCTCTTTTCTTCAGCTTGTTCATCACAGAAAACTGCTTTAGCCTTGCTTTCACAGTCTCTCCCAATGAAACATTTGGTGCCTTTTTGGCGTTTTGTAACCACGGATGTTCTGTGAATAGAATGAAATGAGAAAATCATTTTATAATAAAGCACTGAATTGAAAAGCCTACATAATCTTCTGTAACAGAATAAAACTAATACCAAGAACTTCTTGAGCAGTGAGTCGCCTTTTGGGGTCAGGATCAAGCATTTTCTTCACAAGGTCCTTTGCATTGTCGGACACTATAGGCCAAGGGTCCCTCTTGAAATCAATTACTGACCGAATGATAGCCTGTGCGACCCCCTGTTCGGTTTCTGCTTGCAATATATGAAGATAATTTAACCAAAAAGAAAAAATAAAATGGCAGAATCTTCATATACGTGACGTTCTTATGATATGGATCACAAGGATTTTTATGCACGTGGTGTTCTTATGCTATTGGATGTCCCCGAAGGGCCATGATGTTCTTATGCTATGGATCACAAGAATTTTCATATACATTGATGTTCGTATGATATGGGTCATAATCAGGAAAAATAGAAAGCAAAGGAATTAAGACTGATTTGAGTTTGGGTTCAACAAATATTAGTTGAATTCAAGGTTCTTTTTTAACTCTATTCCTGAAGTGAAAAAAACCAAACGAAGTTGAGAGTCACAAACCTGCCCAAAAAGGTGGGACACCACAAAGTAAAATATAGAGAATGACCCCAGCACTCCAAACATCAACTTCCGGACCATAGTTCCTTTTCAGGACCTCTGGAGCCATGTAATACGGACTTCCAACGATTTCATTAAACCGCTCACCTAAGAGAATTGCATATTTGTTATATTAAACTTGCAGATGTTTATGAAGAAGGGGGAAAAAGATGCATTGCACAAAAGCAACTATATATTGGAAAGGTTAAAAGCAGTTATGCTGAATGGATCTAGCATAATACCAGGTTTGAAGAACACCGATAACCCAAAATCAATTGCCTTTAATGGAGCTGCTTCTTTCTTATTTCCAAAAAGGAAGTTCTCTGGCTTGAGATCACGATGCATTACCCCGTGTTTATGACACATCTGCACAATAAAATGCATATAAATGTATGAGTGAATTACATCTCACTAAGCTCACCACAGATCGAAACATTGTCACCAAATACTACATATAAGTTATCAGTTAAATTAGAAACTTAGTCAATAAATTACAAACTTAGTCAATAACCTTGTATGGTCTTGTCCACTTAGTTTCTAAACTTTAAAAAGCTACAACTGTATCTCTTAACTTAAATTGTGACTACATGTGACTTTTCTATTAGCACCATTAACCAAAATAGTTTAGTAGAATACCCATTAGATAAATATTAGCTTATTTGACCTGATATGATAGACAAATAACATAAGAAAGTGGAAAAATGCAATAAATTAAAGTGACATGGTCTTTAGAGTGATTCATATGGTGCTTTAGGGTGAGGGTATCCCACACGTGCAATTCAACGCGTAATTCTAATAAACCAATATGTCTCCAATAATTATATCTATGTTATCATTTAGTGAACAACTATAAATAATTAAAATTCAAAGTTCATGACATAAATTAGAGCTTTCTAAAGTTCAGAAAACTAATAACACATCTACCAAAGTTCAGTGACCAAGTTAGTAACTGTAACCTAAGTCATAATGAAATCAAACAATCAAAAGAATTTTCTATTAGGAATCAATGAAACAACTCAAGCTCACCAAGACACACAACCTTATCCTCACCCTTCCAAACAAAGAACCACAAAAACCACAAATTTGGAAAGCATAAAAATCCAACAATAACAATTAACAACACATAAACATGATGTTTCACCTGCACAACTTCAACAATGGTCCGCATGACCACTGCAGCAGCTCTTTCAGTGTAGTGACCCCTCGCAACAATCCTATCAAACAACTCCCCACCTTCACAAAGCTCCATAACAATATGAACAGCATGTTCATCCTCATAAGTATCTCTCAACGACACAATATTCGGATGCTTGGGCAAATTCTTCATAATTTCAACTTCTCTCCTCACATCGTCAATATCCACAGCAGTCCTCAGCTTCTTTTTCGATATTGATTTACAAGCAAGTTTCTCTCCAGTGTTTCTATCAGTACACAAATACGTTACTCCAAATTCACCCCTTCCAAGCTCGCTTCCCAGATCATATAAGGCAGAAATGTCTCGACCCGTCGGATCTTTCAACACCCAGTTCCCACCACCATTGCCATTGCTCACTACATAATCAGCGGCAAATGGGTTCTGCTTCTTGTTCTTCCCCTTGTGCTGCTTCCCTGAAGGAGTAGCCGGAGTAGCGCAGCAATTCCCCATGAATCAAATCAGATCCTCGAGCTTTCAGAGGGTCTAATTTTTCTTTTATTCTTCAGAAATTCTAACAACACCCAATAAAGAGAAAAAGGGAAAACAGATCTCGATGTTACACAAACAGGGCAACGATTAAGACAGAGAAAAAGGGGAACCGAGATTTTTAAAAGAAGATATTAAGAGGGTATTTGAAAGCAATACGTTAGAAAGAAACAAGAAAAAGATTCATAGAATGGAGAAGAAAAAACAAGAACAAACGCAAATATCTCCCAAAATTATCCAAAAGCGAGAAAGGATAGTCTTGTCATGGACCAAACAAAAGGGAAAGAGGGAAACTAAGCAAAAAAAAAAAAAAAAAAAAAGAGGAAAAAAGATAAGAAAACCCAAATTAACAAAAAAAAAAAAAAACAGAGAAATCCCAGAAACGTCACCTGAAATCCAGATCAAAATCCGTTGGAAAACACCCAGAAATCAAAATGAGTCTTTGTGTGAATCAAAGAGGAGATTGAGAGAGTTATTTCAAAGGGAAGGTTAAAGAAGAGGAGAAAAAGTGAAACAAAAGTGTGAAAACACCATGGGTTCTCTGAGAGAGAGAAGGTCAAAGCTCATTCCGCAGAGACCCTTCTCCTCTCTCTCTGTGAATCTCTCTCAATTCCAATTTCTCTCTCCTTGATTCAAATGAAGAGAGAAACCTCTTCTCTTCCTTTTTCTTTCTTTCTTTCTCAATCAATGATGATTTAATATTGTGAATTTGGGTTTCAAGAATTCTTTTTTATTTTCAAGGATGGCTTCCAACTTCTTTATTTTAGGTTAAATCCTTCAATTTCAACAAATATTAGGTTTCTAACCTAAATTTAAATTTTGTTTTCTATTTCATCTCTAATTTAATTATCTTTAAATTAATTATGAGTTTAGTTCTTCTTTAATTTTGAATTTCTACATCTTTTACTTTACTATTCAGTAACTCTTAATCATTTTTATTCTCAGGGTATTGATTCAAACAGGGATATTTGTAGATAAAAATTCGTAAGTCTTTTGGACTATAAAATAGGAGAAATCATACAAATATAGGAAAAAAAAACTCTTCCAAAAAAATTAAATAACCACAAATATAAACAGTTGAAAATATTTACATATATGACAAAATGTCACAACCTATCAACGATAGACAGTCATACGTTATTATCTGTGTCTATCATAATACAAATAGTAGTCTATCGCTGACATTTTGTTATATTTGTAAATACTTTTGATTTATTTTGTTATATTTGAAACAACCATTGAAATTATTATAACCACCATTTTAATAATGGGTGTTAGAAAATTTAATAAAAACTAAGAAAAAATGTTTTAAATGGCGAAGTTGTTAAAATTTTTTATGAATAATAGTAAGGATAGACAATGGTAGATGATAGTTACCTCTCAATATCACTGACAGAAACTAATATTTTGTTATATTTATAAATATTTTGATTATTTTTCTATACTCCAAACAACTCAAAAACTAATTATGATTTTTAAAATAACAAAATGAAAAATAATACTAAAATTTAAAAGTTGAAATGAAACTCAAAATGTATAGACATGATAATATTTTTTTTTAATTTAATTTTATTTTATTATTACGTACAAATAAATTGTCCCAACATTAATTACTTAAATTAATATAAAATCAATGAGACAAAAACAAATGTGTCCTTCCCCAATTGTTGAAAGTTCTTCCAATTGCATGTGGATGATCCAAAAATATTGTTCAAAATTCTAATTATTATTGGTGTAAAAGATAATTTATTACATTTATAGCCTTTTGTTTCAAAAATACAAAAATAAATAAATAATTATAATATTTCACTCATTGTATTATTTACACATTGTATTGCATAAGTATAAATAATAGTTGGAATAAATTTTTTTAAAAAAATGGTTGAAATATTTAATATACATGACTTTATTATGTCATTTAGTAAAAGCTTTATTTATTCACTAGTTTTTTTTTTTTAATTTTGACATAAAATATTAAAAGAATAGTTATTAAAGAAAAGTATCATTCAAAGAATTCACAAAAATAATTCTTTAATAACAAACCTCACCCAATAATCAAATACAATTTTTTTTTCATATTTACGAATAATAACACAGTGTCATTGTCCATCAGTGATAAATCCTAATAGACTACTATCATCTATCATTTATAGTTTTTGATAGTAGTATCGAAGTTTATCAGTATTTGTCACAAATATTTTGGTTCACTGTGCTGTATTTGAAAACAAGTATATAATACAAACGATGTTATATGAAGGTTGATTTGAATTGACGTAATATAGTTTGAAAAAACCACTTTACCAAATTCTGGTAGACAATATTGTATTAAATATTTAAACATTGTGTTCCCTTATGAATCCCTTAAAAGGTCTTTGTTTTTGCTTTTGTTTAGTTTGAAAATGTTGCAATTGAAGACTACAAAGAACAAGTTGGGATTTGTTTATGTATATTAACTTCAAAGTTTAAACCAAACCCAAAATTTAAAATGTGGGGTTGAATAGCTAAGTGTAATGTTTCAACACATGTATAGTTGGTGGGACTTTTTGGACTTTTCCCATTCCAAAGTTCCAACCTTTATGCAAAGTGAAATGTGGATGATAAAAAATCTTCTTCCTTTGGTCACATTTTGCAACTACTTTTTGGACTTTTTTGTGCTTCAACTAAAACTATGAAAAGTAATAGATAGTCATCAATTATTTTCCATTTTGGTGCATAAGTAGTTTATTTGATGTTGGAATTGGTGTTCGTATTTTTCTTTAATTGTTTCTGTTTACAATTTGTTAGAACGTATGTATTGATGCTAAAATTCAGATAAGAGAAACTTGCATGATATTCAACAAAAAAAAATGCTTTTTGTAAAAGAGAAAGTCTGCATATCGTTGATGTTATGTTTGTCACATAGACTCTGATACTTAAGTTTGAGAGTAGAAGAGTGTGGAAGGTAGGGAGATTGAGATAGGATTCAAGATACCACTTTGAGAGTTATAATGATGTATTTATAACAGTGTTTAGCGTGAGCCTCATTTTGTCTTCTTTAGAAATTCAGTTATCAGTTAATTAAATCAAACATTTAATGGGTTTGTTGACCTAGACCCAATTTGTTTGTTTGTCTCCTCGGGCTTAGAGGAAATAAGAAAGGCAGAATCCCACAAATAAGAAGGCAGAAGCCAACAGATTAGAATGAATATTTCCTCTCTGTATTGATTTTCTTCATCTTAAAAAGGACAGCAACCATGCTTATT
>JBBPDJ010000008.1:4148375-4165222 GCA_037974625.1 Cucumis cinereus | reverse complement strand
ACCATCTGCTGGATCAGACTTGGACACAAACATTCATAAGGGACAGATTTTCTTCAGCAAAAGTGATCTTAAGATGAAGCTGTCATTGTTGGCAATCAAGAACAACTTTGAGATGCGAGTTAGAAAATCTAACAAAATTTTGTACAGTGTGCGTTGTATACATTCTTCTTGAAAATGGGCTGTTAGGGCAACTAGAACAAAAGGGTGTGACATTTTTATGATAAGCAAGTGTACGACCGAGTACACGTGTTCAATTGAAGTGTTGAATCACGATCACAGACAAGCGAGTGCATTTGTCATTGGACATTTAATTAAAGACAAGTTTGGAGTTGGTCGTGGTGATTGCCCGCGTCATATCATAGAAGACATGCGTCAAGAACTTGGAGTAAATATCGGTTATGACAAGGCATGGCGTGCTAGGGAAACTGCGTTCGCCCTGGCAAGGGGGACTCCTAAGAAATCATATTTATTGTTGCATGCGTACGTGATAGCTTTAAAGATAGAAAATCTTGGAACCGTGTTTGAAATCAAGCTTGAAGACGACGTATACTTCAAGTATGTGTTTATGGCACTAGGTCCGAGCTTGCAAGGATTTAGTTCATGTCGCCCAGTTATTATTGTGGACAGTACCCATTTGAAGAGTAAGTATGGTGGAACCATGTTGGTGGGTGTGGCTATGGATGGTGACAACAGTTTGTATCCGTTGACATATGTCGTTGTAGATAGTGAGAACAATGATTCTTGGACATGGTTCATGTCTTGTTTGAAATCCGCAATTGGCGAATGTCATGACTTAGTTTTTATTTCAGATCAACATCAGTCCATTTCGAATTCCATTGAACTAGTATTCTCGGAGGCGTACCATGATATTTGTACTTTCCATTTAAAGAGGAATGTGGAAAAGTATTTCAAGGACGACGTAGTTAGAAAACTTTTTCACGACGCATCAAGGGCATTTCGTGAATCTGAGTTCAAGAGACTTTGGGGCCAAATTGTGAATTATGGTAATGGTTCGCTAGCACGGTATTTAAAGGCTGCCGGGGTTGAACGTTGGACACGATGCTATCAATATAAAAGACGCTATGACAACATGACAAGCAATGGAGCTGAGTGTTTCAACTCCATTAACAATAAAGGTAGAAAACTTCCGATCACAACACTGTTGGAACACATTAGAGGTCTTCTGCAAGGGTGGCTCTATGAACGGCGAAACACTTGGTCAAGCTCTACATCGACTCACTCAAAGTACGCTGAGGAGAAGATACAATTCGAGTTCGAGTTGGCCAGACGGTACCAGGTGTTACCAATTGACTGCTATAGATTCGAGGTCAAAGATGGTGGGTTAGGCCGAATTGTCAATCTCCACACTAAAGAGTGTTCATGTGTTCAGTTTCAGTGTTTAGAGATCCCGTGTTCACATGCTATTGCTGCAGCTAGGAACAGCAATGTGAACCCATTCACCTTATGTAGTAGATTGTATACCATTGAATCATTGACCATTTCGTACGCGGAATCAGTCAACCCAGTTGGTCATATTTCCGAATGGAAGAAGCCAGATGGTTATACAGAGGTTAAGATTCTTCCACCAAAAAGGGTTGTTAGGGTTGGTAGGAGGATGATTAATCGTATACCATCAGCTGGGGAGCGCCCGAATGCTAAAAAGTGTGAACGTTGTGGCCAACTGGGTCACAATAGAAAACGGTGCAACGAACCGCTAAACACCGTCGTGCCTCGTGTTCGAAGGAAGTCACAAGCTACGTCGTCGTCGAACATCTAATTAATTTGTCAATTTGTTGAACATGTATTTGTATCCATTGTACAAAATAAATAAATTTTATCATTGGAGTTCACTGTTTTTTTCTCGGTACACGCTGTACGTTGTACGTCGAACGCTGTACGTTGCACTCTGCACGGTGCACGCTGCACGATTACTCGATGCACGCTACACGCTGGATGGCGATCATTGTTCTTTAGTTTAGGGTTTAACTTTTCTGTTTTATCCTCGATACACGTTGTAGTTCTTTTTATGAGAATTTAATAATATAAATTAATAAATGAAAATGGCAACAAACTAACTGAGTAAATGAAATATACAAAATCAATTTTATTATTAAGATAAATGTTTAGACGCCCATAATCTAGCGGCATTTTGTAACCTATAGTCTACAGACTTAGTCTTATCTAAAGAAGCTATTAAATTACCGGTACATAACAATTCAAAAAATTTTAAACAAAAAATTCCACAATCTAATGTGGAGGTCCCCTGAATGTTCCCTATGTTGTTTCGGTACACCGGCCATGGTCCAGGTTGGATGTCCGATTTTGTCTCGAATAACCCACAAGTTTGCACTAGTGAAGGGATAGTGTGACATGCAGGGCTAGAAACTTCGCGATATCATTTATAGATATGTACGATGGGTAGGAGTCGTAGACTATCATACGCCCTTGGTTGAGGTCGATCATCAGCATCACCAGCATCAACCAATCGTGGACTATCATACGCCCTTTGTAGTTTTCAGCCTTGCCAACCAATCCTTGTTGCAGACCCGGGAAAGTCTTCTCCCATAGAATGTTTTTCCAGTCTAGACAACTGTAGTAGTCCATGTTTTCCACATCATTGAAGAGCCTCATGTCCACATAGGCTCTCGTGTTCTCCCTACCCACCATTTCTAGTTCTGTGTAGTAGACACACGTCATCTTGACAGCATCTACATCAGTTTCAAACTCCAATGTCTTGTATTCTGCTTCAAGGACATTATTGTGAATACCCTTGGTGATGGGCTTCTTGTAGTATCTAAGGACTGTGTCCTGCAGGTCGTACTCAGCCCTTTGAGCAATTCCAGTATTGGGGGCCGGCCACAACCCCGTGACAAGAAGAAAATCGTCCTTTGTGAAGCTCACAAGAGTGCCATTCAAATCAAACGTCATGGCATCCCTATTGTTTTCTTTCACTTCTCTCAGCAGAATGTAATGCACCAGGGGACTGTTGAAGATAACATCCATATCTACAAACCGCCCAAAGACTGTCCTTCTAAAGAGATCAAGTTGTGTAGGTGTTAGCTTCTCCTTCACAATCTCGTTCGCAACCGAGATGTGGGAAGAAAGACTGGTAGCTTGAGCGGGAAATCGATCCTTCGCATCGATCTTAAATTGGGTAGCCATTCTGCAAAAGAAAAAATGAAATATAGTTAGCAAAAGCCTCTGGAAAAAACTCGATGCACGTTACTCGATATACTCGATGCACGTTACTCGACATACTCATGCACGTTACTCGACACACGATGCACGTCACACGACTTACACGATGCACGTTACTCGACTTACACGCTTCACGTTACTCGACAAACTCGATGCACATTACTTGGCTTTACGTTACTCGACTCGGGCTACCCTCGACAATCGAATGATTTCACAACGCAAAAACCTGAACACGCCACCCTCGACACTCGACGCTATTCCCCAATGCAAACAACATGAACAACGCAAACCCTAAACCCTCCTACCAACGATGTATCAGAAGTAGACGACGCCACAAAGAAAACCAAAAGCAATAAAAAAAATCGAACTTCACGACATCGACTCGAAGAAATGCAAACACTGAAGAAAACGTTACAAAGAGAAGATGAATGCATGCATTAAGCGATTAAAGGATGAAGAAAAATGTTACCTTTTCAAAGTACGAGAAGACGTCAGGCACTGCGAAACGAAAGGGAAGAAGTTTCGTAGGCACCAGAGAACAAAGAATGGAAGCACAGGAAAGTTCGAAAGAGTGAGAGTAGAGGAAACGGTGCAGAAATGGTTACTTTAAGTGTACGTATGTTTTTTAAATTTCGTTGGTAACGTGCATCGAGTATGTCGAGTAACGTGCAACGTGTGTAATGTGTGGCATGCATCGAGTAGTCAACGAAGGGTATATCTTTTGACTTTTGTATCGATCCATCAAGTAGACGAGCAGCGTGCATCGAGTAAACGTGTAGCGTGCATCGAGTAGGCCTGGGGCGCGCACACTGACTTTAGGGACAAAACGGTAAAATCACATGGTGCTGACATCATCAGAAGGTCATTTTTCGTTGAAGCTTTAATATTGGGCCAAAAATCGAGTGGGCCCCTGAGAATGGGTCATCCGTACAAATTTCCCTATCACCATACCATAAAACTTCACTTCCTTCGCATGAGGAATTAGTATAAGTTAAGGAATTAGTTCTAAGAACAGAGTCTCTCTAAACTTCATGCTATCTGTATATATATATATATATATATATATATATATATAATTGATACAATGTCAATATTAAAAGTTAACTTAGTGGTAAAATTGTTTCTTAATATCTTCTGTATTTGTCACTATTCAAACTATCATCTCATCGTCACTTCGGAAAAAACAAAGATGAATACAAAAATATTCAATAAAAAATTCCCGCCTTGAAATTTACTGTCTTTCAAAATTTTTGAAAATAAATACAAAACATTGCACAACTCTCGATTAAAACTTGCTAGAAACAATACTTTAAAATTCAAGATCTTGCAAGCAAATAAAACTTCAACACAAAATGTTTCAAACATAAACTTCTGGACCATCTCTAGAAAAAAAATTGAAATGTTCAAATTTTGTAAAATGAGACACAACGGAAATACGATATCGAAAAAATATAATATTAAAATAAATATAATGTAATACATAAATAAAATAAATAAGAAAATAAACAAAAAAAAAACTCTAAAATTATCCATTATTCTCAATTTCTTTAGAATTTCAACTAATATGTGTCTTACAAAATTCACCATAGACAATTAGGCAAGCGTGGATTACATGGACACTAAGACCCCGTCTGTTTCACAAGCTTTCCAATGAAATTTCAGACATTTAATATTTATGTTTGTTTCACACAATTTCACTTATTAAAACCTAGGATATTATCATCCAAGGAATTTTAAAATCTACCTTACGTGGACTTTTTACTACCCTGTAAAAGTGTGAGATTTTTATGTCGGAAAGGAACAACAGAAAAATAACTTAATTAATTTATAAATTAATATAAAATACTTATTACTATTAATTTTAGCTAATTATTAAATATAAATATATTATTTGTTCTTAATAAATTTCAACTAATATTTTCGTTAATATTTTATGATATCTTAAATATTTAATATAAATTACTATTCTTACTTATTAATATTATAATTAATTTATATTATTTATATTATTTTAATAATTAATTTAATTATGTTTATAGTTAAAAGGTATTCTTTTATTTCTTATTGTATTAATTGAGTAACTAATTAACATGACAAAAAATTATTTTAGATTAAATTTAGTTGATCTCTAGCATTAAGTAATTTATTTTGTTTTACTTTTTATAAATTTAATAAGATTTACTACCAATTTGTTTTACCAAACAATAAGAACGGTTAATTTTTTTTTTAAAAAAAAAAATCACTTCTAACACTTCCAAAATCAATCCGAGACAGCACCTTCAATCGTACGTTATCAAAATCAATATTCACACTGCGTACTCTTTCGTTGAAAAATAAAAGGTTTAAATATTAGTGTAGCTCGAATACTTTTGGTTTAGATTCATTTTAGTCCATATATTTTTTAAATGTTTATTTTGGTCTTTGTATTTTCAACTTTTGTTCATTTTGGTCCTTGAAATTTCAAAGGGTGATTCTTTTGATCCCTTAAATTAAATAAGATTAAAATAAAAGTACCAAAGTAGTCACTTTTATAATTACAAGAACAAAAATGAACCAAAGTTAAATGTGAATGTGTACGAATCAAAATAAACCAAAGTTGAATCTATAAGTAAAAAGTGTAGACATCAAAATGAATATTTTGATAGTACATAAACTAAAATAAACCAAAGCCAAAAGTTCAAACTAAAGTATTATATTTAAAGCAAAGTAAAACAATATACACATATAGTAAAGGAGTATTTTTCATTGAAGTGAAAATAATGGGATAGAACTGAACTTACACAAACAGGCCAAAAAAACTTGTGATGTTAACTATACAAACAATAAATTCTAACACACCTACACACAAATGCAAGTGCAGTGGAATAATGCTTTAACAGACACAGTTTCTACACTTTGGTGCTGAAAGAATTGCTAAATTGCACAAAGAATGGAATGAATAATGAATCGAGTATTGTGATGATGATATCTCATTTCTGAAGTAACCGTTCCTCGGCGGTATCTTGAGATGATACGTTGATGGGTGTAGAACGTGTGGACTCAGAAGAATGAACGAGCAGTTGCATAACAAGGATTATAAGTATCAAGAGGGCTGCTGAGAATGCAATGCCCTCCCATGAGGATAGGAGAGCAGACCACTGGAAGAATTTAACAATGCCATAAGCCAAGATGCATGACCAACAAAGAACAACCTGTTGAGACAAGTAAGAGAGATCTGAGTTCGATATGGAGAGCGGAAAGTGAAAATAGGACGTGTTTGTGGTGGTTTCTCAGTCTTAATGTCAAGTAAACAAACCAATAACGACTTTTTTGGTCGGCCTATATCGATAGGTTGTTTCTCACTGAATGAATCCTTGGTCACATACTTCTCCAATAATGTATCCTGAAAAGTTTCCCAAGGAAATAAACAACAGAGAGAGTTTGAAGTTGTGATTGTAATGGGAAATGCACAACGTTCAAGTTAAGAAAGAGACATCAAGCAGAGACAAAATGCAAGAAAAGTTGGGAAAGTATAGAAGAAAACTGAAAGTCTGTTCAGATGCATACTCATGTCAGCTCCTGACTTCAACCAAAACAAACAAATAAGTAACTAAAGCCCCATCAGATAACTATTTGGCTTTTGAAGATTAAGCTTATAAACTTTACTTGTACCCCTATGAATTTATGTTATGTTGTCCGTTTTCTTCTTATATTTTCAAAAACTAAGTAAAGGTTTGAAAACTAAAAACTACTTTTTTTTTTTTAGTTTTCAAAAAATGAATTGTTTTTTTTTTAAAACATTGGTAGAAAAAATAGATAACATAGTAAAAAAACCTAGAGGCAGAAGGAGGAGTTTATAGGCTTAGTTTCCGAAACCAAAAACCATTTTTAGTAATTGAATTTGAAAAATAAGCTTAATCACTACTTCCATGCATAAGTTTCTATGTTTTGTTATCCACCTTGTGCTAATGCTTTCCAAAACCATGTCGACTTTTGAAAACTAACAAAAGTAAGTTTCAAGAGTTGGTTTTTGTTTTTAGAATTTGACTAGAAATTCAAGCGTTAATTAAGACAAGTTAAAAAACCAAAATAGAGCAATCGTGAGAAAACAAACATAAATTTCAAAAACAAGAAACTAAAAATGAAATTGTTTTCAAACGGAACCAAAAATAGTAGATTGTTGATAAAGGAAGCTAATAAGCTCACCAGATTAAAGCTTTTATGGACATCCAAAAACTAGGTAGTAGAGTGCGGTGCAATTCAGGTTCCTATGAAATATTTAACTTATGTGCTACAAACTGAAGGTGACATAATATTGAATATAATACATTAAATAAATAAAAAAATTCCAACATTTTTCTCTTGGCAATGGTAATATGTCATATAATGAGCAAGTATTCCCCATACCTTGGTAACAAATAGATCTTTACACCATTGTGAGATTCCGTCTGCAGTTTCTGGTAATTCCTGCATTTCGTGTCGCTTGATTTGCACTTTTACCTGTGCAATGGGCACATCTTAGATGTGTAATTTTTATTTATTGTGGAAGATACAAAAACTATCAGTTTGTTCATACAAAACTACGGATTGAGTACAATCACAGTATCGAGGTTTAATATGCTCTTATTCTAGCACCAACATAAGTTACATAACTAACCCAGTTCATTTTAAGTTAGGATACTATTGATGACACAACCATCATTTAGCTCAAAATTTTATTCACTTGCTAAGAATCTTTAATGCTCAATTGCACAGTTCAAATTAAAGAAGTATCCTCCTTTGCCATGTCCAAGATTCAGGAATTGATGAACTTCTATTTGAATGGAGACCAGCGGCACATATATTATTTGTAAAAAGCATAAACTGACATAATACAAACCTCCAAGGAGCAGAGACATTCAGTCATGAAACAGATGAATTTATAGGTGATGAACAAGGATAAGCATTACCATGAATTAGTAAATCATGAGAGAAACAATGCAAGTGTGTAAGCAATGTTATATGGATTATCAACCAGTCAATAATTGTATTCTTCAACGGTTAGTTGGCGTACCACAAAAGATTGGCCTCTAAATATCCTCAACAATGTAGGAGGCCGGTCCTTTGGAGAAGTGGCCACTGTACAATCATAAATTGCTGGAACAAACGAGCGCATATGACTCACTGCAGAAACAAAGCCCTGAAAATAACAGGCTGATAGTAAGGAAAATGATAGACTTTGTGTGTTTTATCCTGGCTGTAATAGAAGAACATTCAATTCACCTTTGTACGAGGAATTAAAACATTTTTAGGGACAGGCAATCCTCTAGATGCAGCATATTCCTGAGAAGCTAGGAGCTTTTGTTGTGTAAAACGAGTTCCCTCAACAAAAAGTGCCAACCAAAATGGCATGGGAAAGTCCACGAGCGACTGAAAGCTCGACTGCAATAAAATCATCGAATGTTGGAAAAGAAAGGGAAAGGTTGAGACAAAATACTAAAGTAACTACTATTGCAAGTATATGAGCTCACCTCCAGAGTGCTTTCATCCTTGACCCAGCTTCTTTCTAAAAAAATATAATCAGAAAACCACATTGACCAGCCAATGACCTGCAACAGTAACATGATATCTTTGCCAATTAGTAGATAAATTCTTAGAGAAACTCGATTGGTAGAACGGAGAGATTATGATCAAACTCAGAATCCCAACATTGACAACTAAACACTCTTGGAAATAGTGATATCAGTGGTGTTTTTTTTATTAGTACAACCAGTAGGAGTATGGAAATCTGAAACTTTGATCTAGGGTGAGGAGTTCATACTAATTACGGTTGAGTTATGCTCATTTGATATTAGTGCTTCAGACAACTAAGTAAGAGAAATTTTATGCAGCCATTATTTAGAGTCGAATAGTGGCTGAAGAGGGGGTGAGAGTTTAAAAGTTTAGGTTTTCATGTCAAAATTTAGCCCCATAAAAACACATTTTTGGGATCCACCAAGTAAATAGGCAAAATAGGAATGGAATACCATTTAGAGTTGTAATCAAAACGAAGTGGGAGGGATACATTCTTAAAAGACAATGAGATTTTGATTTGAACAATCCTAGAGTAACTAACAACCAGGATTCTTCTTATTATTTCTAGAACTTCATGATATGAGATCATGCTTACCTTTTACTCTATTATTCCCATGCAATGTTCATTCATAAAATGACTGGCTGCAACTCATAAAGTGAGTCCTTATGGATAATGCAGCTTAAAGAAATACACAGGTTGGTTTACAGCTTCATTTAATGCAAATAATATCATACAGTTAATACTTACTGGAAGGAATTTTGCCTCTTTCTTCATTATGGCTAAGGCACTACCGAGACAACCTGCACGCTGCAATACAAAGGGTAAATTTTGAAACAATCGATGAAAAAGGGGAAAAAACATATAATAGATTTAGCCTAATCTATAATATGATCTTGATCTTAACATAGAATACAGTCATCAGGGTGAAGAAAGAAAATATTCAAAAACTGATAGCCATAAATTTAAAAGTACCTGAGCTAGGACCCATCCGACTAGCCAGTCAATGTCACTACGGTGATTGCATAAAACAAGTGCATGTTCTTTGCCTGTAAATTTGTATGTATGAGATTAGGTTCTATTTGAACCTCATATAAATTTTCGACATGTAATTTCTAATATCATACCCATTAATTGGAAGGTTGCTTGATCTGTATACACCTCAACCTGTAATGAGAAAAAAAATTACCTACGCAAACTCAACTCACAATAAATGGCCTAATTAGGAAAATGCTCTTTTTATCTCTATTTGTGTTAATATTAACTGTTCAAGTTCATATCCCAGAAGTGTCCTCTTTCTTTGGCTGAAACTGAAGGTGTGCAGCACCTTTTCTTTGGTTGTTATTATACAAATCATTGCTGGCGGTGCTCTCTTTATTCAACTTCAGTTGGGTGTTTGGTGATGATTTTAGAGATAATGTGGTGCAGATTTTGGTTGGTCCAGTTTTGAAGCCTTCTTCTCTGCTGATTAAGTCTGATGTGGGTAAAGCATTGTTTGCTGAAATGTGGTTTGAAAGAAACTAAAGGATCTTTCACGATTAACAATTCCTCCTAGTGCACTCTTTCTAAGCTTGTCAATTTTTCCATCTAAGATCTACGCTTAAATTGGAGTGAAATTATAGTTCCATCCTAATGTTTCTGTTTGTATTTGTAATTTATTTAAACACGTTATCTTTGTGCTTCATTCGGTTGATTCTATATTTGGTACTTTATTTGGTATCTTGTATTTTGAGCATTAATCTCTTTTCACCTCTTCAATGAAAAGAGTCGTTTCTATTAAAAAAGAAATTCACATCTCAGAAGTTCACCACAAAAAAGTAACTATTTGAGGAAAACGGATAACTATTATCATATTTGTATTAACAGAAGCAAAGAGATGCATGTTAATAACCAAAAATATTTTAAAGAAATCATGACACCTTGGCATCTGCCCACCAATCGATTAGCCAAATGAGTTCCAACCATAGCAATTCAGCAACTACTTTGTTGATTCTTCTGTAGAAACACTTTGAAATGGGTCGAACAAGAACAAAGACAAACGCCTGAAAGTTCAATTCATGAATTACATGAGACAATTATACATATACAGACATATTCATTCATTTAAGTTAAAGGTTTCAAAAACATAGAAACCAAATACAGCAAACATATTTTCCATATGCAATCCAAACAAAGGCTTAGCAAATATTTTTTTCCATAATCTAAGCACTGGCTTAAAACCCTGGACTTTAATAAACCCAAGCTTAATGAACCCCTAAAACAGTGACCAAACAGTTCGTCAAGGAGTAAAAGACTGAGTTGCGAACAAATACAAATATCAAATTATTAAATTCAGAACACCTGACTAACACTGCAGCTTCACCAAATTGAGCTTAGCTCAAAAGTAATTGTCATTACCTTCCATCGTAGAGGTGGAGGGTTCAATCTCCATCCCTCAATTGTTATACTCAAAATAATAATAATAACAACAACGCTACTGTTTCGACTGACAGAAGATCTATACACAGGAGGGAAAATAATTAATTCCAACTTATTCATATAATCCCAGTTGCATGTATATCTTTGTTTCAGCAGAGTTAATGAAAATTTTGTAAACTTTGCTTGAAAAATATATATTAATATTTTATTCCAACTTTGTATTTCTACATTGTTAAGAAAGCAAAGTGGATGCTTGCTCCTTTATATACCCCTACTTTATGTCATGGGTTTGAACCTCAAGGGGTACCCATGTTGATATCTCCACACAGACGCCGCCACCATCGTCCGGTCGAGGCGTAGTATTAAATATTTATTTTATTTTTATTTTTTAATTAACACAATTATTTTTCAAAAGGTGTTGAAAGGCGAGGTTTTGAAACTTTGAACCGTTGAGATCGTAATGCACTGAGACCTTGCAACACGTTGAGATCATGATATGTTGAGGCGTTACGCTTTGACATGACCGTTAAAGTGTTCGTTGAGACATTATAGATCTCATGCATTGATGCTCTTATGACTGTTGAGGCGTTACGAAACTCAACACTATATACAGTCCTGCTTCTCCTCTCATTTGTAATCATCTGAAAATACTTTCTCTTACAAAACTCTCTCAAAAGTTCTTCTCTTTTTAGTTTCCGAACAAAGTCATTCAAGAGTGTTGGTTTTCCAATCGGTTCCGGTGTAGCTCCGATCGAGTATTTTGGTTTTTTTATCACCGGGACGACGTGGCAAATCAAGAACTGTTTGCACTCTAAGCAAAGCTGCAAAACGTCTCAAATAGAGCAGGATATGCGACTCAATCTTCATCTAACAAGTTTTTGTTTTGCAGTTAGACGTCCATCATCCAAGCGTCCACCAATCTAGGCATTTTTGTCTAAACGTCCATCAACCAGGCATCCACCCATCTAGATGTTCAGTCTAAGCGTCCTTAATCCAAGCGACCAAATTCTAGACCTTTTCTGATCTAGGCGTTGAAACATGCCTCGTTGTTGCTTCCAGTAATTGCACCAACAAGTAGTAAAACACAATCCGGATTACAACGATCAACAAACTACAGAAAAATCTCAACCCATGGTTTGATAATGATTTCAGTTTTAGTTTTCTTATTTCCAAACATTAGCATGTTCAATTACAGTAGGTGCAAAAAGCAGGTACAGATTCAAAAAAAAAAAAAAAAAAAAACAATCTAGATTTAAAACTAATTTGCAAATCAGAAATGATAAAGAATTAAAGTCCTACATACTAAAATACATCTTATGAAACCCATTCCAAAAATAATTCAACCCTTTTAATTGAGACAATGAAAACGCAACTCAACCAGAATTATAAAAAGGCAATTCCTTCCACCCACAATATAAATGATAAACATAGGAGAATAAAACAAAAGGGTAACCTCCAAATACCTGAATAACATTAACGATGAGGCCGGAGAGGATGAAAAGCAGGCCAAGAGGAACGATGACAAACACAGCAGGAAGCGGCATTGGTAATATGTGCAAGAAAAGAGAGAGAGAAATGGAGTTAGTTAAATGATGGAAAATAAATGTGAGGGATTGGTGTTGTGAAGAATCAAATGGTGCGATGGATTTGGTTAGAAGAAGCTCTAGATCATGAAAACGGTTATGGTGGTTTGGTTCGGTCGCAGATTTGATAACTATAAACTCCTGGCTTTTGTTGGGTGTTCAGTTTGCAAATGAATAGGATAGGAGAAATTGATTAGTTGGCCACCTTTTAAATGGGAGAAATTATATATATATTTCGTACAATAAATGCGGGTCAACGGTCAAGCCTTTGACTTTCTGAGCATGTTCCTTAACCTATTACTTTGAAAGAAAGAAATAATAATAATAATTACTTTTCTAAGTACATCACAAATTTTCTTGTTTTATCACTTGTATTTTTTCTTAAATAAAATAGTTTAAAAATAAAAACAACTTTTTTAAAGCTACGATTTTTAGCTTTCAAATTTTTGGTTTATTTTTTAAACCAATGTAGTTAACAAATACAAACTCCACCCCTTCTATGTAGTTTTATAAATTCTTATGGTCAACTTTTAATTTGAAAATTTTGTTGTTTTGTTGGCTTCTTGCTCTTTTGTCAATCTTCTTGTTTGGAAAATTATTGGTCGTCAATTTGAGATACATAATTGTTAGAAAAGTATAATTTTTACGTGATCTTCTCCATTTCATTCCAATCTAGTAATTTAGAGCTCATCTTCAACCGAGTGGTTTTCCGTTTTAAAAGAAGAATTTGAAGGTTGGGAAGTTTATAGTTAAATAAAATATTGAACTTGAGAAGATATAGGGTTGGAGAAACGCGTGCTTGAAGATGGAAGATGAAGAGTTGGAGATCGTGTGCTTGAAGATGGAAGATGGAGGCTTGGAGATCGCGTGTTTGAAGATGGAAGTTGGAGACTAGAAGAAAATGTGCTTGAAGATGAAGGGTCTGCATTGGTTGTTTCTATAAACTTTAATAGAATATATCAGATTCTTGAATTATTAGGAGACCAATTACATGTGTAAATATACCCACAAGAGGATAACTAAAAAGGAAAAATATGCTAAAAATATTTTCCTAAATATATTCTAATGATTACAAGATTACCCAAATAATATATTACATAAATGAAAACACTCTCCCTCAAACTCAAGATGGTAGAGTAGAAACTAACTTGAGTTTGCGAAGTAACTGAGTGAATCAAGGAGAAGGAAGAGCTTTGGTGAAGATGTCAGTTGGTTGGTCTGTGGTGGAGATGGACTGAAGATGAAGAGTGTTGCTTTGAAGATGATGGCGAACAAAGTCACAATCATTCTCAATATGCTTTGTTCGTTCATGAAAGACATCATTGTGAGTAATCGAAATGACACTGCAATTATCACAATGAAGAATCGTGGTTGATTGTTGTGGAGCCCCCATATCAATAAGAAGCCAATGAAGCCATAATAAGTTTGAAGTTGCATCAGTCAATGCACGATTTTCAGACTCGGTGTTGGAACGTGAAACAACAGTTTGCTTTTTGCTTTGTCAGGAGATGAGAGAATCTCCTAGATAGAAACAATAGCCAGTAGTAGATCTTCGATCAGTAGGATCACTCGCCCAATTAGCATCAAAGTATCCAGAGAGAATCAGAGATGATTGATTCCAAAGTGCCTTTAATATACCGTAATATACGAGGGACAAGAATGAAGTGTATAGTACGAGGTGCGGCCATGAATTGACTAACAATGTGAACTGCATAGGCAATATATGGGTGGGTCACAGTCAAGTAAATTAGCCTGCCAACAAGTTTGTCGATACAAGGTGGGATCCTCGAGAGTAGTGCCATCAAAAAGCGTTAGTCACACATTTGGATTAAGTGGTGTTGGGGATGTGACAGAATCAATGATACCAGATCGAGCCAGAAGGTCAGATGCATATTTTGTCACCTGAGAGACCGTCACCTGAGGGATCTCACCTGTAATAATCATGTCATCAACATATAAGACTAGGAGAACACTACCATGAGAGGTTTGTCGAGTTAATAGTGCGAAATTGTGAGAACTGGAAGTAAACCCAAGTTGGGTGATGGTCTAACTAATTTATGCTAAATAACAAGATTGATAAAAGTGTATAATAGAGTATACAATCAATCTCAACCAACAAGAATATGCAACTAAAATTAAATGCAAATAAAATTAGAAAAGAGTTAGAGAAGAAGACACCGTAATTTTATAGTGGTTCGATCAAACTCGACCTATATCCACTTTCCTAAGCACCTCTTGGAATTTTGATTGAAAACCGTCTTTTGACTCTTTCCACGAATTAGAGCCAAACCGCTACCTTGCTCATTTTCCGGATTCAAGAGCAAACCCGATCCTTTCATGGATTAGGATCCAACCGTCACAATATTTTGAAACTTTAAATCACTCAAAGGAAAAACTCTATAAAAAGAGTGGATATACAATTTTGAGCTCACAATAATTAATCCTCACAATACAATAAAAATTCTCTCATGAACAAGATGAAAATAATAAAAATTGGAAGCTTTAGATAGAATAATAATGTTAGCTTTTTCAATTTTTGAGGAATGTAAAGTAAAAGAAATTTGGGGAAAGATGAAGTATTTAAAAAGAGAGGAAGAATATTGAAATCTAAAAATCATTTTGAGTCATTGGATGGAGATAAAAAAATTGAAAGGTGGAGATTTAATTTCAACGAGCCGTTAGACACATACACAAATAATAATATAATAATATGTATTTTTTAAACCATTTATTTTAAATCCAAATAAAAACAAGTCCACCATTTAAAAAAAAACTAGCCGTTAGACACAAACATAAAATAATATTAAATTCATTTTTTTAAAAATTCATTTTCTTCTAAAGCCAATCCAAAAATCAAAAGCCACATGTTACTATTTTATTGTTTCAAATGATTTTCTCCAACTAGCTCAATTTGATTATTTGGCTGTCATGTCACCATCTCGAGTATTTTTCCATTAAGCTTATTTCAACAATATCTTGTTCGTTTAAACTCCGATTTGGGTGATTCAAGAGATGTCAAAATCATTGTTTCAAGCTCTACACTCTGGACTATTCAAAATAATAAAATTGTCAATAAAAAGATTTAGATTTGTTATCATCAAAACACCAGTTAATTAATTAATTAAAATTAATTAATTTGAGATTAATTATTCTTTTCCATCAACCTTACACCCATGCTTTCCTATTTATTTTTCACTCTCACGATATTTGAGATTTGAAAGCTCTAACGACTTTCAAGTTATTCAATAGTCTAAGTTTTTCAATATTACAACCCTCCTCTTAACCTACTCAAAATTAATGTAATGTTTGAATATGAACCAATTGACCCATACATAAAGACTTTTTCGCATCCTTGCTACCATAGAATTGTAAATGTGTTAACTTGATCAATTTTCTTAAATTATTTGGAAGATGTATTCCTATTCCAAGCTTTATAACGTTTGCATGTTATAAAGCATGACAATGAATTATAGGGTTTAGAGTAGGGGTGTAATTGGGCTGGGTCGGGTCGGTTTTCATTCTAAACTGACCTGACCCGAAAATCGTCGGCATAACCGACCCGACCCGACACAAATCGGGTCAATTTGAATCGGGTCGGGTCAGTTAGAAGTGAAGCCCTGTCGTAATTAATCTAATTCACTCCTCTGAAAATGGCATCAACAATTGATACAACAGTTGAAGTGAGTTGGAGTAATTAAAGAGCTTATAGCATCAACAATTGACACAGCAGTTGTAGCAGCTGAAGATCTTCCCCATTTTTCAATCAGCACACCACCCCTCTGAAAATGGAGACAACACCTTGACCCGTTAGTAAACATGATAATTGGAATCACTGAACACTGTATGTGTTATAACTCCTTTGCTACTAATGTTACCTTCTGTACTTTTTTAGTGAATTCCTCTTCCAACCACCTGTGGTCCTTGATAACCTCTTTAACGGGTAAGCCGTTATTTTTTGCGTTCAAGAAGTCCGGAACCTGGAGTGAAGATGGTGAAATCAACATACAATTGAGGGGATTCAAAAAAGCCATTTATCTGCCTATATTTATTGGAGTGGCAGAAAAAATGAATCTCAAAGAAAATAATTGATAAACGTACTTGTTCAGCAAATATCTGTG
>JBBPDJ010000008.1:4086197-4138832 GCA_037974625.1 Cucumis cinereus | reverse complement strand
ATATTATACCATATATATTATATAAATATATCATATATATAAATAAATGTATTAATATATATATTATATACCATATATATATATATATATATATATATATATCAAGTTATATTAGCATAAAATATTAACGAAATATTAGTTAAAGTTTATTAGGAAAAAATAAGTGGATTTGTAATTGTATCAATTTTTTCTTTTTTTTTAAAAAAAAGAATTTTACATTATCTTATTTTTACAATTAAAGTTTTGAAAAGATTTTAATTGGGGATAAGTTTTAAAATTCACATTTGTAGATAATTAAAATTTTTAAATCATTTAAATTTAGATTTTATTCTCAACTTTAAATTATATTTATGCCGTACCACAAATTTTATTCCAAAATTTACGACAAATTTAAATTTAAGTCAAATTAACTTGTAAAATTTATCTCAATACTATGAGTATTAATAATCAATCATATGCTGAAATTTAGACAAACACATGATAATATATACTATTATAGTGCATTCTAGATATAAACAAAAACAAAGTGATAATTTGCACTTCAAAAATTTAGGAAGAAGTTTAAACTTCTTGACAGTTGACTTGATAGAAAGGTTAATGAATTGCATATCAATGTTATGAATCAAACTTTTGGAAGTAGAAAAAAGTCTTGCTACCCAAAGGGCATAGCAACTAGAGATGTCCATGGGGCGGGGACGGGGACGTCCGTCCCCGTCTCCGTCCCTGTCCCCTATATTATTCTCCATCTCCGTTGATTTCCCACGGGGAATGGGGCAGGGATTCTCCGCGGGGATTCCGTGGGGTCGAGTTCCCCGCGGGAAAAAATTCCCCATTGTTTTTTTAAATTTTTAAATTTTTAAATTTGTAATTTTTCTCATTATTTATAAAAATTATATCCAACTACTAGAAGTCTAGAACTTTCATACATGACAAATACATTAAATACAACAAATGAACTTTCATCCATAATCAAATACATCAAAAGAACTTTCATCCATAATCAAATACATCAAATACATCAAAAGAACTTTCATCCATAATCAAATATCAAAGGAACTTTCATCTATAATCAAATACATTAAATACATCAAAAGGACATTCATCCATAAATACACAAATTTACAATGATTCAAAGTCTCCAAATGTATAAAGAAACACATATCAAAAGTTTTTTTTTAATGAAAAGTTACAACATTTCCAAACCAAGTCATCAGTGAACTTCATCAATCATCAAGCTTTGTAAAACTAGACTCCTGAAATAAAAGAAAACAAATATTGTACAAATTAATATAAATCAATATAAATAATAATACACAAACTTATAACTTATATCATCATCTGGATCTCGATCCTCAAGAACATTTTCTAGAACTTTAGCATCTATGAGAGTATGCTTATCTGTAAGGACACAAACTTAATAAGATCTCAAATTTAGATAATAACAGTTTATTAAATAAATTAAATAACATTATTAACTCATATCTTGAGCCCATAGCCAATCTTGACTACACATCAAAGTCTCCCATAAGTTTTCATGAATTTGAGAACGATGTGGACCTACATGTCTACCACCAATACAAAATGCAGATTCAGAAGCAACAATAGTGATAGGAACAGCTAGAACATCTTTTGCAATTTGATATAAAATTGGATACTTTACTCTATTAAACTTCCACCATTGCAGAATGTTAAAGTCTTCTGAGCGTGATAAAAGAGACTCATCCAAATAATGATCCAGCTCTGATTTGACATTGTCAACATCGTTTTTCACAGTACTAACAAACTCTTCAAACTTGAGATATCGATCTTTCCTATTGACAATAGAAGTTGAAATACTTCTTTCATCTCGCTTTAAAGTTGAAGAAGTACTACTCGTAGATGTAGAACATTGAGGATGTTCTTCTACAGTACTTGATTTTGTACTATAAAACTTCATCAAATCACAACACAAATCTCTAACACGTTTAACTTCAACAGTATAATGAGATCCATAGATTTGAGGAAAATAAAATTGGATCAATCTCATCTTAAATCTAGGATCTAATACTATAGCTATTGCCAATACACCATGAATCACACTCCAATATTTTTCAAACTCAGCAATCATTCTTGATGTCATTGTTTGTATTTCCTCAACGTCAGAATTTAGCCAATTAGAAAGTTTCAACCTAATTTCATAAACTTCTTCAAAAAATACATTGGAGGTTAGATAACTTGACCCAGAAAATAACTCAGTCATCAAGTAAAATGATTCTAATCTATTACACATTTCTTTTCCAAAATTCTAATCGTCTCTGAAGGAAGACAAGTGTATAGTGGTTCACGTTGTTTTAGACGAGGAAAAACATCTTTGTATCCCAAAGCAGTTTTGAGCATCACAAAAGTTGAATTCCATCTTGTAACACAATCAAGGCCTAACCTTTTATGACATGAAATTCCTAATTGGCGAACTCCTTCTTCAAATTTTTTCTTCCTTTTTGGAGAATGAGTCCAAAAATGCACAGTACCTCTAATCTTTTCTATACCATCTGATATTACAGCCAAACCATCTTTCACTATCAAATTCAAAATATGTGTTGAACAACAAATGTGGAACAAACTTCCATGCAACCACAATGTTCTTAAATCTAACCTCCTTAATAAAATGTCAACCATTGCATCATTCGTTGAACAATTATCTACTGTAGAAATCGTAGAAATCGTTTGCCATAGGTTAGAAATCGTTTGTCATAGGTTAGAGCATCTAATTGTTAGTAGATTGAAAGAATTGACTCACGGAAGTATGACGATAGTTGTGACCGAAAAATTAGAAAATAAAAAGGAAGGAAATTGAAAGGTTGAAGATGAAGTTACTTTTTGACCGTCATCTATTGTCCGTCATGGTAGGTCTCTATTGAAATTAATCTCCTTCCCGTGTGGCTGTACATGTGAAGTAAAATATAGATATATATATATATGGTGTGTTAATTAAAGGGACCCGAGGCGTGTGTTAACATTTGTACTTTTTAACAAGTATTTGACGGGCAGTAGCAATATATATATTACTTTTAGGAGAAAATAATTAATTAAAAAAATAGGAAAATTTGGTTTTCCTCGGTTTTCGTGCAAAGTGATTTAAGAATCGATTCTAAATTTATTTTTCAGGAGATTTGGAGATCGGAAAAATCTACGAGTCCGGGATAGCCTGTCAAGTTTGTGAGTGATAGTAATATTTTAATATTTTAATATTTAAATAATGATCAGAATGCACGTTTTTTTGAGAATTTGCAGAATTTGTTGAAAATTTTAGAAAAATCATGTTGTTCATATTTTTCGATGTACTTTCACATGGTAACTTGTTTGAAGCATGATTTAAGTGTTTTAAGGTATTTTCGTTAGTTTGAATATAACAGTATTATATTGACACATTTTACGAGGCAATGTCTGTTTACGAAATAAGCATGTTTTATAATATGTTCGGCCCTATTTATGTTTATTGAGATGATTTTGATGATTTTTATAACTGTTTGAACATGTTTTGACTGCTATAGGGTCTAAGCACTTTTTGCACGTTTTACGAGGTTTCTCGAAATCACGAGTTATGGTGATTTAATACTTTTATGAGATTTTTACCATGTTATAAGTGATGATTAAGCATGAGTTCGAGTATTACGAGTTTCATGATGATTTGAGAAATGATTTGAGATGATGATATGTGTTATGTGACTTGCACATTTTACGATGATTTGATTTTTAAGCATGTGTATCCATATGAGCCTGAGGCTACTATACTAGGTGTGCACACTAGGGTATGTGCTGCCTTGCGTGAGGGTTCGCCCCACCATGGCAAAGATGTTTTGGGTGGTGGCTCCGCTACTTTGTAGTTATGCGTTGTCATGGTGTTGAGATTACTCCACCATGGCAAAGACGTTGGAGGTGTTGGTCTCATTGTAACGTAGTTTCGCTGCCTTAGTGCTGGATTCGCTCCACTTTGGCAAAGACGTTATAGTTGCTACCCCCACTATAACGTAGGATAAGGTCGTTATGTTGAGTTGGCTCCACCTCGACGAAGACGTCGTTGGTCCTGATCCAAGCACGGCGTAGATATAGCTGTCGTTGGTGTGAGATTACTCCACTGCGGCATTGATGTAGCTAGGGCTGGGTTTTTTCCACTACTGTGTAGTTGAGTTTGATACACATCGCTTACAGATTTTCATATATTCATGTTGTAGCATGATTTCAGTTATGCATAGTTTTACCATGATTTACAGATAAGTATCGTGCAAGCACCTTTCAAGTGATTTCAGTTTAAATTATGATTTATAATTTCAGTTATGATTAGATTTATGAAAATTTCTAAGTCGATGATTTTTAGTTATGCTATATATATGTTTTAAATATTTTTTATTAAGGCATCACTCACTAGGCGTTCTAGCTCATTTTTTTAAATTGTTTTCTTACTTTCCAGGTAGAGATCGTGATCCCAGAGCCTGACCTACCACATACTGTTCGCTACTTGAGAAGTTTTAGTACTATTGTACGTTAATAGTAAATCATGCATGTTACTGTGATAATAAGTTTTGGTACAGTGAGATGGGTTGTATAAGATATTTTTTTAGTTTCTGTTGTTAGGTGTTAAGTTTGAAATTGTTTTTCTGCAGTTAAGTTTATTCCGCACTTTTTAAGTTATTGATATTGTTTAAATCGCAGTTAAGTTAAGATAGTCAGTGAGGATCGTCAAGGTAAGGACGAGATTTGTTGGCTTCATGTCGTCTCCTAGGCTAAGAGTAGAAAGTCTGGGAGAAGGAGTGACAGCTCCCATGTAATATTACGAGGATTTCTGTCCAACATTCTCTCAAAGGACTTCCACCAAACAATGGCCCAGCCCTTGAGCATAAACGCTGCACACTGGATCTTCTAGTTGTCTGGACAATTCATATAACGAAAAATGTCCTCGATCGACGACAATCATAATTCTTCTTTGGAAGGGTCCTTCAGTGACCCATCAAATGGTTCAGGATCATACTTTTGAAAATCTCTCATATGCTTTCCCTCTACCGACAGACAGTCTGACAGGTTCTCAGGTACCACTGGCGCAGCCTGATCTGGGACAGGTGCGGTCGGGGCCAGCTGAAACACTGTCAAAGCTGCCGTCACGGTCGTTGCAATAGTTTGTCCCAATTGAGCAGTTAGAGTAGTCCGATCCGCTTGTGTGATAGGTGCGGTGGGGTCCACAACTGACTCAACAGGTTGACCTCGACCTGCTCTTCGTCCACTTCGTCCATCTCTCCTAGCACCTCGACGCGTCGAAATTTCCTAAAATCATCACCATGTCATAAAAAACAAGATCTACCGATGATCCATGTTATTTCCAGTTTACATGCAATAAATAAGCATCATCAAAAGCTTAATTAAGAAAACGTACCTGACGAGGACAAATGAACCGTAGTGACCACAGGGACCTAAACCATAGACTTACACAGTAAGTCAGTCTGCAGAACCAAAAACTTAGCCTCTGATACCAACTGTAACGTCCCGAATTCTCAAATCGAATTGGACCATTAATTAAAACCAATAAAATCAATTATTTAAAGACGAAAGTAAAACAGAACAAATACTTTTATTTAATTAAAATAATCATTTAAAAAGGTCGTGAGAACAAATACTTAACCAAAATAATAATAAGAAAAATACCTAAACGGAATGCCTAAAACAGTTTTCTAAATCAAATATTTAAGAATAAAGAATAAAACAAACAAACAGTAAAGGCACCAAAATAAACATAATGCGGAAGCAAAAGGTCTAAAGGTCTACTCCGGTATGGTCAGTGGTTCTTCTTGTTTCTCGCCGGTCTCTTCTTACCTTTGCCTGAAACATAACAGAGAAAGGATGGGTATAAAAATATACCCAGTAAGGGACCCACTACTGATCCCACTAGGTGACCATTAACTCGCTCTAATAACTTGTACTTTACGACACACAGTCAAGTGGTTCAGTAGGAACGCCCCACAGCTAAATGTCAGGGTCGTCCTAGCAAATCGGTGGAACCACATGCAAAAGCAGTCATGTCAGAACAATACTGGCCACAAGCTTGTTAACCGACTCTGTTAGAACAATACGCCACACAGGCTTGTTAACTAACCCTGTCGAAACAATACGCCACACAGACTTGTTAATTGACCCTGTCAGAACAATACGCCACACAGGCTTGTTAACTGACCCTGTCGAAACAATACGCCACACAGACTTGTTAACTGACCCTGTCAGAACAATACACCACACAGACTTGTTAACCGACCATCGCGACAATACGCCACACAGGCTTGTCAAACCGTTCTACGACAAAGTACATAAAGTTATTAGGTAAAGTTAACAGACACCATATCCCACAAACCAATTCAATAAACACAGTGATCACAACAACAGTTTAATCCTCATGCAACAGATAACAAAGTTCAATAGAACGACAGGCCATGCATAATCCACACAAAACATATACAAGAACCCAAAGTTAACGCCACAAAGTAAGCAAACCAACCATCTTCCACACCTTATTCGCCCAAAGGTATGGAGTCAGTAGAAGTATCCCTTACCTAAAATTACATAAATTTCCTTAGCTCGAAGTAGCCTTCAATTGACCCTAAACACACAAAACTTTAATTAGTAATTTCTTCCTATAAGGAATTATTAATCAATTCTAACCCTTCAATAGCCACTTCCAAACTCACCAATCAAGACAAAAACCAAGTCGATTCGTAGAGACAATTCTAAAGTCGATTGCACCACAAACACTCCAAATTGAACCTTCAATCAATACAAGAACACCTAAATTAGTCCAAGATAAATCTCAAATAAATCTTTAGTGGGTACTCTAAAATCCAAATTAAATTCTCCATAAACCATACCAAACACACCCACAAACAGCAGTGGTGGCAGTGTTCGATGGTGACAGAAGGCGACCCAGAGCGATGCGATGTTGTCTGGAGAGGGGTGTTGTGCGGCGGCGCTTGACGGAGAAGAGACAGAGAGAAGAGGCGATGGTGCACGACGAAAAGAAGGGGGCGACGACTAGGGTTTGGAGAAAATGGGGAAGATGAAGAAGATAAACTTACATGAGGCCCGAGATTCCTAAATAAATAAATAATAATAATAGTAATAATAATAAGAATAAAATATTATTAAGATTATTATTTATTTTTCCCTTTTTATTTTTCCAAATCTCCTACATTTTCTTTTTCCTCTTTAATAATTCTTTTCTCTCTCCTCGTTAAAATTACTTTCCTCTCTCCTTAATTAAATCCTCTTTTCTCATTCTTCCAATAAACCGAACACACTCTCTCTCCATTCAAAAATAAAATCAAAATCCATTATAACTAATAATTCCAACAATTAAACCAAATTATCACCAAACAAAGATCCCAAATTAAAAATCAACCAACAATTAACAAGATATAGTAAATAAAATTAAGAATTACCTTAAAAATTTGGGATGTTACAGTTTAAGCTAAAAGTATCTCCAAAGGCCCACACAACATTAAAAGAGGAGAAAATTTTCCACCAACAGTTAGCTGAGTAAGTACAGTAGAAAAGCAAGAACTGCAAATCTTCCCTTTCCTTCATGCACAAAGGACAAATGGATTGTTAAAGGCAGCTGTTTGGTAATTTTGTTTGCATAATCGAAGAACAGTTTAAGATCCCAAAAATCATAACCTATATGAGTGTATTAACTCCCCTCGAGCTTTTTGTCTTCCATGGGGCTTTATAAATACTTTTACCCAACAGTGATGAAGAAGGTAGATGAGTTTGAGAGATTTGACATAAAATTTGTCGGTTGATTTTAAGGATCAAGTTCTTGTACCAAAGTCTTCTGACCCCATCAGATCTGAAATATTTTTCAAGCAAATCTTGAAAATCAATAATTTTTTCTTCTTTGAGCAGCTGGTGAAATGTTTTTTTTAGAAAAAACAAACGGGCCTCTTCCTTAAGATAATGAATAGACAGTGGAATGTTATGGACTAAGAATATATTATGTAGTCCCAATGAGCTGCAATGGATTCATTTGGTAATATTTTAAAAAATTCAGGACTAAAAAGATCGTCCTATATTTTGATTTAAAACAGGGGCCACAAAGAAATTTTCTATAGTTTGATTTGTATAGAACTTGGCCATTGCAGTAAATAAATAGACTTTTCTTTCTTGTGAATGAGTTTTCATTCCATACACAAATGAGCTTTCTGAACTTACTAATTATTTCCTCATGTGGGACATAAGACACATCCACGTGTCCGAATGTGTATTTGCCATGTCTGAAATTATTAAAGAAAAAAAAGAAAAAGAATGGAAAATAGACTTGTTTTATGTGTCCAACATGTGTTTGGACGTATCCATCTCCAACATAGACAGTTTGCCCATGTTTCCACCATCCACTTTTTTAACAATTTTTTTGGGTAAATAACAAGATTTTACCAGAGATCTACACCATCAATGACCTAGTTGTCCAAGTTCTATGTGGCTAATGTTTACCCAAACAAAAAGTCTAAGGAGAGGCTTAGATGAACAATAAAGATTTCAGATTATGAAGATTTCCTAGTTCAAATATTTAAAAGAAAAGGCCATGCATATGAATTGTTTGTCGATGTTGCTTGAGTATATTCACTTTTGTAGTTGTGTTCTTGGACTCGGGACTACAACTTCGCACCAAATTGTAATGCAAATGTTCCTTACACAATAGAGCAATATTTTATTACTCTTCAATTAAAAGAAAACACAGCATTGAATGATATGACCAAGAAAATGACAAAGTAACTAAATCAAAATATATACTAACAAGCACAAAAATGATGAATATAGTAATTTTCATGAATATAATAATTTTCATACAAGACATTGTTCACAATTTATTAAGTAATGCTAATCGAGATTATTATATTTGTTATTATTATTATATTTGTTGTTATTAGTATTAGTATTATTATTATTTTTGAAAAAACCCAACTATAAACTAAGGGCAACGACTAGTTTTAAGTTATGGAAATTACATTGACTAAAATTGCAAACTATAACTTTTGACCATTTCAAATATTCTAAATAAATCAAAATGGCAAGAGGTGTGAAAAACATAAATAACTTTTTAGTTTGAAAAAGAGAAGCACATCATTCAATATGTTGAGACAGTAAAACAGTGATAATATACATCATATTGAAGCACATTAAATGCTCTACAAACAAATTCGAACAATGATTTCAAGTTTGCTTCTGTAGGGGCTGTCACAAAAATATTTGAATATCTATGCCTAGGAACAACGTGAAATAACAAATTAATATGGTTTCCCAAAATAATATCCATGTAAACCATGAATATAACTTACCCCGATACAATAGCGCCAACGATGGCTATACCAAGTGCTGCAGATTTTCCTTTTCCTCAAGGAGAAACCAATGCAACAGTCCTAGCAAGAGTTTTATCGAAAATGGTATTGAGTAAAACTGAATCATCTTTTCCCTAGCACGAAACAAAACAAGAATAGTAAAATAATAAAGAAAAATCCACAATATATGAAGAGGACACAAAAGAATAGTAAAATAATAAAGAAAAATCTGTAGTATATGAAGGGGACACAATATATGTGAGACTTACCTGGTCTAACTTTGAGCATAGACTGACCAAGGGACCAATTAGTAAAGTATTGTGTAATTCATGCTTTAGATTTACTAATTCTTGCTCCATTCCCGATCTAGGACCACATCCCTTGCAAAACCTAATAAAAGTTGTTAAGAGAAGATAAAATTATAAATCTTTTAAAGAACAGGCAGATGAGATTGTGAATACTGATTTGATATGCACAACAATCACTACCACTTCCAGTTATGCAAAGAAGGTTTAATAACAATTTTGAAAACGAAAAGAAGAAATCGTGTTTAAGAATAATCACCACACAGTCCCCCAATATCGAACAACAATTCAACTTTCCACCACTAATAAGGCTCATAAGAAGCCAATGCAGAAAAATTGTCTGAAAACTTATTCTTGAGTAACGTCTCTTAGATGGGTTGTTCCTACACATTACTCAACAAAGATCATAAAATTGAAAAAAACAAACAAATTGTTACAAGCCTTGAATTACCACAAAAAAATATTGCACTTAAAGAAAAGAGTATAGGGATTTGATAATGACAGAAACTTTTTAGTGAATTGGCTAACATCATTGATAGATGTAGAAGCTAATGTCCTCATAGAAGAAGAGAGAGGCAAAACATTGAGTTCATCATCCATGACCAAGCAAGTTTTGCAAGATGCAAAAGATAACAAGAACCTTTCATTAAGACGAGAAACAATCTCAGAATGTGCATTTGTTCGATAACGTTCATGGATATTCTATAACAAGCAAGACAAGGAACTAATATAAGTAATATGTATCAATGAAGGTTAGAGGCATAAAAATAGAGTTAGTATATAGATATAAAGGAAAATCATGGTAAATCCTACCTTAACCATGGTACAAAGTTTCGAAAGAGAAGAGAGAGTATTAAGAAGCATAACCACAAGGCCTCCACCTTCTACAGTCTCAATGGTTCTAGCAAAGATATTAGGTTTCAAAGCCTCAAAATCCTAAAAGTATGAAAATTAAGATAAAAAGTAAAAGTCATTACAGAGTAGAAAAGAATTCATTCTAAAAGAAAATACATCAAGTGAAAAGTATAAACTTGCAAAACACACATCCCATAGCTACTTCCAAGAATGTCTCTTCATAATCAATATCATATTCCTGTGAATAGCCTTTGGCCACCAGTCGGGCTTTGTGACGTTCAATAGATCCATCAGAGTGAGTTTTAATTTTATAAATGCACTTGCAACTAATGATTTTCTTTCGAGGAGGTAAGTCGACAAAGTCCCAAGTGTGAGTCTCTGCTAAGGCTTGGAGTTCCTCATTCATTGCTTGCTGCCATAGAGGGTTAGTATTGGCCTCCTAAGAGGAAGACACAACCAAAGACATAATAGTGGAAAAACAATGGTAATCCTTGAGATGGGAAGGAATTTGGCTTACTCAGGTGGAACGGCGAACAAATGTAGATTCGGGTTTGACACAAGGGATTGATGGTAGATCTAGAGGCACTAAGAGAAGAATAGATTGAGTGAGCTCAGTGACAGGTAGAGGATGAGGTTGAGGGTCATGGGGAGTGTCATTTGGGGGAAATAAATTAGTAAAAGGATCAATAAAGAATGATGGAGAACTAGAGAGAGACATGAAAGGAAGAAAGAATAGAAAACATATGATATTTCCAGAAAGTGACATGACAAGATATACATAATCGTTGAGAGATTGGATCCCAACGACGAAAACCTTTGTGTTCTGTGCCATATCCTAGGAAACAACATAGACGAGCACGAGGTTCAAGTTTGGTGTGTTCATGAGGATGTAATAACAAAAAACATGCACAACCAAAGACTTTAAGATTGGAGTAAGAGGGGAGAGTACCATAAAGTCGTTCAAAGAGGGAAACATTGTGAATAACTGAAGATGGAAGACGATTGATGACATATACGGAGGTGAGGGCAACTCACCCCAGAATTTCTCGGGGTAGGAAGCAGAGAGAAGTTGAGCACGGACAGAGTCTAGAATATGGCGGTGTTTTCGTTCTGCTCAACCATTTTGCTGAGAGGTATGGAGGCATGAACGTTGGACCAGAGTGCCTTGTTGGACAAGAAAGAAAAGAAGATGTGAGTCCTTATATTCCATTGCATTATCTGTATGAAGAATTTTAATGGTGCGATAGAATTGAGTGTGAATCATATTTGCAAAATCTATGTAAGTTTGAGGTAAGGAAGATTGATGTTTAAGAAAGTAAATCCAAGTAAAACAAAAATAGTCATCAATAAATAGAACAAAATATCGACAAGCATTGATTGTAGTAGAGGGAGTAGGACCAAAACTGTCAGAATGAACTAGACCAAATGGTGTATCACATAATGATGCAGGAGTAGTAAATGACAAAGCAAGTTGTTTTACAAGTTTATAATTCACACAATCAAAAAGACTAAACTTAGAAACATTGTCTAGAGTACCAGTGGAGACTAGATTACGAAGTTTATTAGAAGATGCGTGACCAAGACGAAGGTGCCACTGATATAGAGAATGACCAGTGACTGAAGTGGAGATAGATGGAAACAAAGAGTGCTGAAGAGATGTAAGCTCAAATAATCTTCCCACCTTCCGTCATGTACCAATCACCTGTTCCGTCTGCAGATCTTAAACCTGACAACCATGAGAAGAAAAAATAATTGTAAGACCAAGGTCACATAATTGACCAACAGATGCTAGGTTGAAGGTTAAATTAGGACATGGTAAGTTTGGAAGAGATTTATCGTGGGTGTATTGGCAGTGCCAATATGAGAGACAAACATGTAATTTCCATCAGCAGAGTGAATTGGGGGAAGGGATTGAAAAGGAATAGAGGAAGATAACAAGGAAATATTAGAAGTCATATGATTGCAACAAGCTGAGTCAAGGAGCCATGAATTACCTAGAGTGATAGCAAGGGCAGTAGGATTGGAGGATATCACTTGTTTCAGTAAATCCTGAAGATCACTTAACTGAAGACTCAAAGAGATGTTGATATCAGATGGGATGACAGCAGCAACAACAGACGAGGAACTCGATTTACGAGAGGACTTTGCTTTATGTGTGTGATTAGGAGGACGAGGTGGACGAGTAAGATAGTTCTCCAAGACATGACCTCGCTTGGGACAATACCTGCACTTAATGATAGGACAGTTCGGTAGCTCATGACCATGAAATGTACAATATTTGCAAAAAGTTGACTCATTTGCAGATCGAGAATGAGTGATTGCAAGTGCAACGTCAGATGTCAGGAAGGGGACAATGCTAAGTCTTTTCTCTTCAAACAATTTTTTTTGAATATCAGCATCTAAAGATGGCAAAGGGTTGGATGTAACAGAGCAACACTAATTTTTGGCTGATCTAACTGAGTCCAAATAGGCTGGAGGGTAGAAAGATATTCATTCATAGATTGTCTGATTTTCTGGTTAAGACTAACAAGGCGAGTGTGTAATTGATAATAGTGGGCAAGAGCAATAGATTGAAAACGTACAGACAGAAAATCCAAATTTCTTTTGCAGTATCAAAAGCAGCAAATTGAGTATAGTTTTACCCAACTAGGTGATCATGATTTTTGCTATCCCAGTCCTTAAGTTGTTCAATATACTTGGCATCCTCATTTGTAGTAGTCTTCTGATCAACAAGTTCTCCATTTGTACTGCTATCATCATTCATTTGTATAATATTTTTAACGAGTTTAGTGATATCTCTAGTAACAATATGCCATAACTTTCGACCAATCAAAAAATCCTGCATTTGATGAGTCAAAGTGATATAATTTGTGCCATCAAGGACAATGCTGATAGGACGAGATATAACGTTTTTCTCCATTAGATATAACTGTGGTAGTAGATGTGCGAACAATGACATGAAACTAATCAGCGCAACAGAGAGGCATAAATCTAGGTGACCCTAATATGCGACCTGTGCGTTGGATTCGTGAATCTGTGAACAACGAAATGGGGCGACAAGACGAAAAATAGCTGAGGCGAGCCAGATTAGTGACGGAACATCAGATCTGTGAACAGAGCACCACTCTCTACGACAAACGCGAAGGAAAAACTGAGGAGAACCAAATTTGTGACGATGCCTCCACGGACGCGATGGAGAATCTAAGAAGAACCAGATCTGTGACAGTGGCTGCGACGAAGAACTGCGAGATCTGTGAATCGAAGCAAGAGATGGAGATCTGTGAGAGACCTCCACCAACGCGACGGAGAACCGTGAGAGAACCCATGGACGCTACGAAATCTATGACGGTGCGATGAGAAGAGAGCACCTCGGACAGAGCGCTTGCGACAAAACACTACGAGAGCTGCGACGGTGCATAGGATCTTGCGATGGAGCAACGAGATCTGCGAGAATCACCACGGACGAAGCGACACGACGTGACCTGCAATGGAAGAACACAGGAGTTGCAACGGTGTGAGAGATCTAGGCAGAACGCAATGGTGTCGAACTGTTGAGCGGCAACGACGAGCTGGTGTGTGGCGGCGACATTAAACCCTAATAAGCTGGCTCTGATACCATATAAACTTTAATAGAATATATCAGACTATTGTATTATTAGGAGACCAATTACATGGATAAATATACACACAAGAGGATAACTAAAAAGGAAAAATATCCAAAAAAAATTCTCCATAAATATATTCCAATAATTACAAGATTACCCAAATAATATATTATATAAATGGTAACAGTTACAAAATTGTCTTTGTTAGTGGGATTGTGTGATTGATTAGGCTCTAATGTCCCCCTTTTATTAGAGTGCAATTATACATTCTTTTAGTTGTAGAAAGTAGTTGATTTGCTAGTTTTACAACCTAAACCCTAAACCCTAAATAGGTTTGTCATTATTCCAAATGAAAACTTGAAAAATGCTATTCTTCTAGATGACAAAAAAAAAGTTTTAAATTTGAATCGGGTCTGGAGTTGTTTTAGGTTAAAAAAAGTATGGCTAATGGGTCGGTTTAGAAAATGAAATATGAGTGGAAAATTGGGTAGATTTTGCAAAAGGAATATTGGTGGAAAAATTAAAAGAAAAAAAAATCACCCCGCGTTGAATAATTTGTGGATCGGGTTACTTTCCTCCATTTTTGACATCAGTCTCATTTTCAATTTGAGTCGCACAAGCTCCAATTTGAACATAGTTGTGGAGGCAGTTATATTTCTTTCTTGAAAATTGTGATATGCAGATGTTTCAGTCCCTATTCTTTTCTGCATTTGATAATTCTTCAAATTGTCTTTGCCTCCTCTAACAAACACTCGATCTTGGTTGTTCTTGAACATGTCTAAGAGGGCCTTGGACGTCTCTTGGAAAGATTTGAGGTTGGTAGGTGCTCTGTTGTCGTTGTTGATCACCAAAAATCCTTTTGCCTTTAACTTTTTTTTTGTGGGGTTTACCAAATCTTGAAGTTGTTTTTGTCATTCGGATAATTGATCCAACTGAAGAGAAATTTTCTCTAGTAACCTCATGATACTATCGACATAATTTTAGATCGACTGCAAGCGTTTGGTCATAGTCTTTGGTGCTAGGACGACGTGTGTCTCCACCTCTTTGTTTTTGGAAGTTTATGCTGTGGAAAACTTCTTTTTCTTTCCCTCCATCAAGCTAAATTGATCTTAATGCTCTGATATCAATTGATATATACCAAAGGAGAGAATTTTATTAATGAAAAAAAAATTCAATACATTAAGACATGGACTCTATTTATGACTGAAAAACAAATTAACCATAATTCTTAATTAATAAAAAAACTAATCCTAATAAATTAAAAAACTAATCTAAATCCTAATCAATTAAAGATTTGACCATAATACCTTAATTCGAGTCCACAAGTAAAGAGGAACGTTAGATTGTATAATTGAATTTACTTCCACTATCAACTTGAACTTTTAAATCAATGGATGATTTAAAAGAAAATTTTGGCAAAAAAAAAGTAATTAAAAAATAAAAATGTCACGTGGAAACATTCGATTGAACTAAGTTTTTTTTCTATTAAAAAACAAGTCTAGAGACTTTTCTCAATTTTGGCATCTTTGAACACTTACAATGAGTAGAGATGATGGGCATGGCAGCTACTTGATTTGATACCTCTTCACCATCATTACATAAATAGCTGTCATAAAAATGCATACATTTATTGAAAAACAAACAAAAATAGATATTCTTTTTCAATTTCATAAAAATGCATACCAATTGAATACAAAAACACAATTCTTTACTTACCATAACAATGTATTGAGAGTATATATATATGAAAAAAAAAAAGAGAATATCTACATAATTTGCTTTTGAATTGGTTGTTATAGAACCTAAGAAAAATTCAAACAAATCGATAGGAGCGTTATTATTATTATTATTATGTTAAAAAATTTGGTGTTATTTTTGCAACGCGTTACTAGTGGTTTCTATTCATACACTAACGATGAATGTAATTTTAGCTTTTTTAAGTGTAAGAGCATTTTTTAAAGTTCAAATGTATTTTTAAAACAAAACATTAATGATTTTCATTCAAAAATTAAAATTGATGTTAAATGTATTTTTGAACACTTTTTGAAAGTTGAAGAATATTTTTTATAAATAGAAAAAAAATTATTTGCAAAAAATTAGGTGGACTTCGAAATCCGACTCTGTTTAGTTTGTAATCCAAAAATTATTTTGATAAACAAAGAATTTTACAGAAAACAAAAGCAAATTTTCCTTTTTCACTGTATTAAAAAACATGTTTGGTTTCAATTTAAAAATGCATATGTCATGTTCACAATTCTGAAAACAAAATCTAAAATAAAGAAAACGACAATTTATTGATTTTGAAAATGAAGTATTACAATTGTTGTTTTAAATACTTTTTTTTAAAATTATGTATACACTTTTTTTTTTATTTTTAATTTTGAAAATATAAAAACGAAAATAAATCCCCAACCAAATGTTTGACATGAAAAAAACAACAAATTTGCAACATCAATTTGAATAAAAAAAAAATACCATTGTTATTTGTATTTATATTTAGAATGATTTTTCATAAAAATACACATTATCAAAGTAGTGATGCTTATTTTGCTTTTGAACCATCAAATTATTGGAAGATCCAAAAAAAAAAAAAAAAAAAAAAAAATCCTTTTCCCCTCAAAAACTCCATTGGAGGTTGTGTTCAAGCTCTGTCTGCTGTGGCCTCGATGCCATTCCCATCCCAGTAGCTCTCTCAGTACTGGGACGATGCCAACCTCAGCTTCTTCTGCGATTCCCAAGCCCTCCTCCGACCTCGTCGGCCGATTGACCGTTGCCGACGCTGCCGTTAACCTCAAGGCATTGAGAGATATCAAGAATCAGATCATCGGTAACCGCACTAAGAAGCTTTCCTTCATCAAGCTCGGCGTTGTCCCTCACGTTGCTGCTATTCTCTCCTCCACTTCTGACCCCAACATTCTCGTTCAGTCCGCTGCTGTTCTTGGCAGCTTTGCTTGCGGTGTCGACGCTGGTGTCTCTGCCGTTCTCGATGCCGGAGCCTTCCCTCGACTGCTTCGATTGCTTGCCGATCCCGATCCCAAGGTTCTTCTCATTTCTTCTTCTTTTTATCAGTTTTGTTTCAATTTGGAATTGCATTTCTTAGGAAATTGAGGAGTCTTTAATTGTTGGTCCATTGCAATTTTCATTTATGAAGTTAATTTTGAGTTACAAATCCAAGGATTGTATTTTAACTAGTTGATTGAGGATTCAAGCAATTTTTTAGTTCTCGATTAGTTTTTAGTTTCATTTCTAATCTAAATGTAAAGGAAGATCTCGTTGGAACTGGACTAGTTTTTCGAGTGTGGGAAGAATTTGGTTCGGTTAGCAGATTCCTTAAATACTCTTTTAGAACTACCATCTTCTAAAAGGAGGAAAAAAGAAGCAAAAAAGTAGTTCTTCATTTCAAAATTTTTCCAATTTTACCTTTCTTTTTATGATAATTCCTTAAAAAATTTAAAAAATTTGTTGTGTACATAATGCAACATTTTTGCTGATGTCTTCTTCTTCTTTTTTCACCTCACTTTTTCGATCATAATGTGAACTTTGTTGGGTTTTTTTTTTTTTTTTTTTTTCTGTTTCTAAGGTTGTGGATGCAGGAGCTCGTTCGTTAAGAATGATTTATCAATCAAAGTTGGCTCCTAAGCACGATTTCCTTCAGCAGGAAAACACCAAATTTGTTCTTTCATTATTGAATAGTCAAAATGAAAATGTGACTGGACTTGGAGCAAGTATCATTGTTCACTCATGTGAGACAATTGCAGAGCAGAAGGCATTGAATGATGGTGGAGTTCTAGAGAAGCTGATTGACCTTCTTGATGGTTCTCTAAGTCAAAGGGATGCTAGTTTAGAGTCTATTGCGACGATATTTAAAAATAACGTTGAAGCGATAGCAAAATTCATGCAACCTGGTAGAGAAGATTGTCTGAATTATATAATTGAGCTTATGAAGGATAGAAATCCCAAGACAAGATTGCTAGCCTGCGTATGCTTGATTGTTATAAGGAATTCGTCACCTTGTTTTTTGCAAGATATAGGAATCAAAATGAAATTGATCCATAGTTTGCTTGAGCTTCTTGACAGTCCAGATCAAGTTGGAGATGAGGCTCCATTTGTTTTTTCAACTTTAATTGCAGAGAAGGAGGAGCTACAGAAATTAGCTTTTGAGGCAAATGCAATTGATAAGTTGTACAATCACTTGCAAAAGGATCAGTTAAGTCCTAGACGTTTTCAAGGAATGTTGCTGGCCTTTTCTCATCTGTGCTCAAAGTTGGAGAGCTGTAGGTCTAGATTTCTCTCTTTGCAGGTTTGCTTATTATTCTGATTGCATCAACTTATTTATTATGAAACCAACTTATTAGTTTTGATCGTAACAATTATCAATTACTTGTATTTAACTTGTGCAGTTTTCCTAGTCAAGAGGTTAGTCATGTTTTTCACTAAGTCAACATGGCTAGGTACCTAAATTGACATCTAAAATTGTTTGCTTGTCTATTTGAATCTTTCTCAATGGTTATTTCTGGCCTAAGTTGATACTGATTCTTGCTATAAAGATTTTTTTTTTTTTTTTTCCTGTTTGACAAAGGTTCGTATCTGTTTCTCAATCCTCAAAACTTTCCAAGGAAAAAAGTTAAATTATACCTGCTTGTCTATTCCAATTCAATAAAAGAAAAAAATGAAAAACATGAAAAAGAAGAAGCAACACATGGAAATATATTAATTGTGGTGTGTACTCAAAATTTTCTTTCTTTATTCTACTTTTGATAATTTAACTAAGCTGCTGACTGATGGAGGTTAGCCAATCTGAAATTTGTTTAAATTTAACTTGTTCTAAGGTTTATGGAGTTTGTTTATTTTCTTATAATCTTGACCTAGGTAATGAACATAGTGATTGATGCAATAAAACATGAAAGTAGCGACATACGTATTGCAGCTTGCATTTGCTTGAGAAGTGTTTCTCGATCAATCAAGGTGTGTAATATTGTATTAATATTAGCTTTTTTGATGTTTATAGTCTTTTCCCCTTCCCCTGCTTTTTAAGAACATCCTATTCAGAATTTGAGTGCAGGTTACTTTATGAACGAAGCAGTTGTCCTTCCCTTAGTTCGGCTTTTACGCGATCCTTCTAATGATGTTCAGGTATGCCCATTACCTTACTAAATCAAGTTTCCAAATAGTGGGAATCATCCTACTTTTTAAGCCATTGAATGTTCAAATTGAAAGGGGTCGTTTGGAGAACTTTTCAGTTATTTTTGGTTTTGAATGATAATTATCATTTCATACTCCTTAACCAGCTTGCAGCACTTGGTGCTATTAGCAACATAGTGGTTGAATTTTCAACAAAGAGATCAATATTTATAGGATGTGGAGGCGTGAAAGAGCTGGTTCGATTATCAAAGTCTATGGACTTGGAAATAAGGCTTAATGCATTGTGGGCTTTAAGGAATTTAATGTTCCTCACAAACGTTATGTGTAAAGAAGCAATCTTCATGGAGTTAACAGCTTCCTTGTTAGCTAGCCTTGTCTGCGGTACTGTTGAACTCTGTCTGTCCATCCTTATTGTTGATTTTATTTTGTGTTTAATCAATGTTGCATCACCTGTTTATGTTCAGATCCCGAGCCTTCCATACAGGAGCATGCTATGGCTCTTGTGCGCAATCTTATTGATGGATGTGAGGATTCAATTGAGTATGTGTTTGCTGAAGATGCCATTGTATTGAATACTATTGGCCGGCAATTGCAAAATATTTCAACGGATGAAATTGGAGTCCAGGTTAGTTTAATTTTATTTTTATCTTTGAGTATGCTACTAAAAAGGAAAGTTTTATTTCGGAGAGGGAAAGTCTAAGTAATGATTGGAAAGCAGTCTATTTCTAAGAAAGAGCCTGATTTACAAAGTGGTATTAGTTACCAACCTACCAATAATAACCTGGCAACTCTGAGCCCAGCTTAATAATGGCTAATAACTACCATGCTGAATAAAGATACATACAGTAACTATGTTACGTAAAGACAATAGACACACAAATTGATTAAACATGCTATGTCGAAGCATTTACGTTTTCCCTCCTGGAAAGATCTCATAAGTAAGTCTGATACTATTCAATACTAGTTTACATAGAACTAGAGACGGACAAACTAGAGAGATATTTCCAGTTTTAAGGTCATGAGGACCTTTTAACTAGTCTCTTTTCGTTTATCAATAAAAATATTTTCATGTTTTCTTTTAAAAAAGCAAGCAAGATAAAAATAGAAAAATTGTGAGTTAAAACTCAAATTATCACTTTAGTGACGAAAGGACAAAGGAAATGGCATCTTTGCCTGCTTATGCTGTAAGCCTGTGGCTTGTATCTTACTTGGTCGTGTGTTTCGATGGAAACCCAATTTTTTTTTTAATATTTGGAAATTGGTTGAGCAAACGTAGCCAATGAAGACTGTCTCCTTGCCATATGAGTTTCAATACCCTTCCTCACTTGGTTTCGTGATTGTGGCATTTGGCTAGAACTTCTGTTTCTTTACATGTCTAATTTACTCTTAGAAAGCTGATATCAAACATGGAAGAAAAATTTTGAAATTTCTTGGGAACCAATTGATGGAAAGATAAGAATGATGGTGGATTTCTTTCATAGGATGATAGGCAGGGATGGATTCAAATTGGGGAAGGGGGGAACCAGTGATCAGTTTTATCTACATGTATAGCGTTTTTTGAACGTTTTCATATACTTTTTCTTTGGTTCAATGGTCAAGTGGGCATGGTTGTTAAGTTGTCCTCCCAAGGCCCAACCTCGTTTGATCCTTCATTAAGCCATTTTCTTGCATTTTTTTAATATTTTCTTTTAATTTCGTTTTACATGTAAATATATTTTCTATTATTTGCAATTTTCAATTTCATTCTATTTTATTTTTTCTCATATATGCAAACGCATACAGATGTATAAATATTTTGTGAATTATTTTAGAAAAATTAGTTGTATAAAAAACTTGGTTCTATAATAAACTTCAATAAACATTTCAAGTTTCATAAATATTTATTTGATGCAAAACTGACCTTTCAAGAAAATCTATTTGTCAAAAAAAATTGAGAACTTAGAGACCTAGTTGACACTTCTTAAAGTTCAAAAACCATACTTAGATACAAATTTTGAAGTTCATGGGTTAAACTTCTAACGTCCCATAAATTTGTGCTCCCCTAGATGAATTTCTGGATCCGCTATTAATGATAGGAATAAAAAGTTAGACACAGGTGAAGTTCTGCAGCTGCTTATATGACTGAAATGTTTAAAGAAACATTGATTTCAAAGAAAGGCGCTATTTGATGGCTAATGTCCATGCTGTCTGCATTGAACAGTTAAATTTCAGCATATTTATTTTTAACGATCCTTTAGGAATTTTATTACTATTGAATCTGTATTTAGGAAATTTCAGCAGATTCATTTTTAACGATCCTTTAGGAATTTTATTACTATTGAATCTGTATTTAGGAATTTTTTATGACTATAAAATCTGTATTGAGTATATCAATGGAAACTATCAAGTAAACCATATTGGAAAGGAGTAGAGATGTTAGAGAAGTGATAAGCTTCATGTAGTGGAATAATTATTGAAGTTTGACTGATGCAGGGAATGTATGTACTTTGCAATGTTGCAAGTGGAAATGAGTTTCATAAGGAAGGGGTAATGAAACAACTAGTTCCACGAGGAGATGACGTGATCCACTCGTTTGTGGTGAAGTTTTTGCAGAGTGATAACAGTCAGCTTCGAATTGCTGCTGTCTGGGCAATAATAAATCTTACTTTGCCTTCAAGTCCTCGTGCACTAGATCGTGTTACGAAGCTACGGAATGCTGGTATTGTTTCTCAAATAAAGAATATGGTCAATGATCCGTGCCTGGATGTAAAGGTCATATCTGTTTACCATATAATCCCCACTTTCCTATCCTCCCTTTTCCCCTTTATATATTATCTTAATACCAAGTCTTTTCTCCTTTACAGCTCCGTGTGAGAACAGTGCTTGGACAGCTAATAGCTTTCGGTGATGGTATTACATTATAAATTTTCCCATCCTCAAAACCCAAGAGAAGAAGTGCGCTGCTAGCAGTTTTGTTTTTCATCCACAGTTTCTGTAGGATATTGTTGAGCTTTTCGTTGGCGGCTTTGATCCATCTGGTATGTTTGAATCTTGTTAGATTAGGTCTGATTCTCCTTCCCAGATGCCCAATTGAAATAAAATGCTACTTAATATTTCATTGAGCAAGTGACAGATAATTTAGTTGTGAACTGTAACCAAACTGTCACACGTTATTAAATTATGGTAACAGTATCTTTGAAATAAGCAATTTTTCTTTAAAAAAAATACAATTTTTGAGTACTCAATTGGTGAATCTTGTAGTCTATCATTTTCTATATTTTCTTTTGTAAATTGTGATGGATAACTTTACTGTTGTCTCTGTGTCTCTCTAATGAGATTTGTCGACCCTGGGAAATCTTGATTTGCTTTGTAATTTTTTATGAATAAAGAAATGTGACATGAGCTCTAACATACCAAAATTTTGTCTGCTGTCATTGGCCTCGCAGGAACATGAAAGCTTTCTCGTTTTCCAGTATATATTCCACGGGCTGCTCTTGGCCTTACAGGTTACTCATAAAAATCTTAATTTTTGGATGCATACCAGCCTCTATTGGTGGAAATTTTGATCTCTTTCTCTAAAATTCTTCTTTTTTCTCCTGTTTAGTATATCACATGGTCATACCATATGATAGTTTGGCTTGAAAGTGTAATATAAGACTCGTAAATATTGCCTATAAAAAACTTCACTATTCAATATTCATCAGGTAATCTGATTTGCTTTCTCTTTGGTGGAGTTTAGAATATAGACAAAAGATTGCCCCTTTCATACCCTGCTCCAGCGGTCACTAAGACCTAGAGGCACGCTTCTTTCTAAGAAACATATCCTGAAGCTTTGTTATGGAAAAACAACCAAAACCAAATGGATGATTGTTTGGCTAAATTATACCTTTTCAGGGATAGCTCATATCATTCAAAGCATGTAAGGAGAGCAATTCAATTCATGCAGTTGTCTCCCTTCCTTCAAAGTAGTTACTGTTATGATGCCCAGATCTATTACTATACTTAATTTCCTGTTTATTTTGTTTTGTTGCCAATTAAATTTATGTGGATTCAATCATAGTTAATGAATAGGATAAAGATGATAAAGATCCAGCTGAGGCCATTTTACATAAAGAAATTGAGAGAACCATACGAGTCACTTTTGAAATTCTATTGTGGTGCTGATCCATATTTATCGCTAATGTGGCTTTTTGGGTAGCAGAACTATTATTATTCTGTGATCCAGGAGGAAGGGATGCACCCAAATCAACTAGATTGCTTGATGGTCCACTTCATTGCTTTTCTAACATTTTTGTGTTTATTAAGTGTACAAATGAAAGGGTGATAAGGCAGCAGAATTTAAGATGTTTAAATTTAGATAATTGGTGTTGATTGGGATATAACATAATCTCTTTCCATTGGCGATAATGATGGTTTGAATTCCCTCGATGGCTATTTGGAGTGTTGGATTTTACAAGATCTTAAAAGAGGCTGTGTAGAGGATTTGAGCCTCCAACTTCATAATATATATCAATTATCATGGAGTCATGAGATATGTACACGAAACGACAGGGTTTGTTATGATTATAATGAGTAGACAACACCATATATTCCTTTGTAACAATCATTTTAGTGCATTTGGAATATTGAGTTGAGTTATTAAATTTAGAGTTTTTTAGTTTGGAGAGTTGAATAATTTGAGTTTGCAGTATGTATTTGGGATTCAGAGTAATTTAATTTAGAGCTTCGAAATCTATGTGCTTATTATTATTTTTTTTTTTGGCTACATTTTATGTATTTTCTATAATAACAAATTTAATTAGGATTTTCTTTACAATATTTGTTTATTCCATGATTTTTAATTCAAGGTGAAATGTTGAATTCTATCCAAATTTTGCCTTAAATAAGAATTTGTATATGTCTAATTCAATTTGATTTAAATTGAATCAAAATTGAAATTTATCTAACCTTTTTATTTAAATTTTGACCCATTTGTGGATTATAATTTGAATAAAAGATTCTAATTTGACAAGATCCCAAATTCATAAGTTTGATAAAAAAAATTAATTAATTAATTAGTTAATATTATTGTTATTATTATTATTAAAGTTTTGAGTATTTGTTGTTCAATGATTTCTTTTGAAAATTGTGTCTAATTACCAACTTATAATCTCTTTCTTGCTTGAATGATCAATTAGTTGTCCTGCATGTTACTAACTTGAGAAAAGTTGTATTATTCTCAACATCATGCTCAATAAACTCACCAAACAATCTCAAAACTCAAGCACATTCAAGGAAAAGAAGAGATTCTGTTGTCCATTAGGCTTGAAGTTGTGCAAACAATCCAAGATAGGAAAAACAAAGAAAGAACAACTATATTTATTGCACATTATTGCTCATTCTAGTACCCTTTCATCCCAATATGCATAGGCATAAATAGAAGCACAGAAGAAATCCCAGCTCTACATTACAACTTCACAATAACTAAAATGGAGGCTAAATGTATATACATCTTACATCATATAATGATTGATTACATTACATATCTGCAACAACAACAAAAAGAAGACTGCAGCACTGATCTACTACTTTTTGATTGGTGAGAATAAGATCGGCAACTCGACAATCAAACTGATTACGATTGAAGGATGCAATACAATAAGAATTGACAGGGGAGAGAGAACTCAAAATTACTCGATATTTTCTTTAGCCAATCTTCTCTGTGTTTGTGTCATCTGAAGGCCATATAACAGTCTGCATAAGTCGTTCTCGCATTAATTCCACGTTTTCGTCCGAGATCTCTTGGTATATTTCAGCATGGTTGCATTTCTACACCACAGAAGAAATAAATTTTTGCAAGCTTTTGTTTCCATTTATATAAATACTGGTCTTCCTATAATGAAAAGAACATATTTTATTGAAAGGAAAGGAATACTACAATGATAACAATACCTTCACCCATTTTCCATAAAGGTGGAGACGTGTGATCATTACTCTTTCAGCAAGATCTTGCTGTTCCTGTCAAATATGTATATTCATTTTTTAAACCTCCATTCTATAAACAAATCTTTGACTTTAGCTCTTTTTCCTACTTCAAATTTGTCAACAAATTATGGAGCTTTATACACGCTTAGAACAACTATTTTTCCACTTATTACAGAATGTTTATGTACATGGTGCATTTTATATTACTTAGTAGCAGGTTTAATCAATAGATAGACTATAATGAAACTTGTAGACTACACTAGAAGTTAAAGCATAGAGACTGGTACACAATTTAACAATCATATTGAAATGTATCATATTTTGTAACATCTTTGTGCTACAGTAGGCCTTTCTTTTCTACTGATAGCCAAATGCTAAAAAGATAAGCATAAGAACTTTGGGAACAAGTTATAGTAAGAGTCTAATGATATGTTTATGAGTGATTTTGAAATGGTTGAAATCACTACTGCTGCACTCAAAGTCATTTTAAAGCATGCCTTTAATCAAATATCCCTCCAAAATATAACTTGCCCTAAAATCAATAGTGAAAAACATATGCGAATCATCGATTAGACAAGTTTTTCTTCTCTGTACAACTAATTAGTATCCCAGTCATAGATTAGTAAAAGGTCTATGGATCTCGCACAACGAAGCCATCCTTTGGTTATCATGGGTCAAGAAAATCCGTTTGCATCTTCAAGGAAAAAGCTAAAGATTTCAACTCTTTTTTTAACACCCCTAACTTCTCTTTCCATTCATTGGCAATATTTTTTGTAATTCTTATGATCACTTGAGCCTCTTTTGTAATTTCCTCTCATTAATGAAATGAAGGTTACTTGTTTCTCACAAAAAAAGTATCCAAGTCATGAAGTAGGTATGGATTATAAGTACCTTTACAAGCCTGCGGATGAAATGCTTTCCATCTGTTGGCTTGTTGTTTAACACGAAACTGTGAATAAGAAAACATACGAATCAAAATTTCAGACTAAGTCCATTCTAAAATGATATTATTTGACAGTAAACTTGAGCTTGCATGATATAAAATACTGCAACTATTTCATGCATCTATATCGAAATCAGCATAGTAAACTGACCCCAGTTACTGTAACACAAAAAAAAAAACCCAGTCTCAGAGAGCAACAAAAGATAGCACGTACTCGTAAAGCCACCTGTACTGTGGGGGGTTCATTTCATACAGCTGGTTCATAACAGTCCTCACAGCTTTGTATGTAAAATAATTAAGCATTTGCTGGGCCAGAGAAATTTCAGTCAGTTCACTAATTAATTCATACGCAAATGAATTAGCAACGGATGGGAAAAGGATAAAGCTCAAGAAACTGGAAAATCATTAAAATCAAACTAAAAAGAAGTATCCACCAACAATTTGAAAATGCAGGACATGACTATAACAAACTTAATGGAAAATTTAAGTCTCAAGCATATCTCATAAGCATAAAAAGAACATTTTCAGTTGCCTCTTGCATCAACCTGTTGGTTTTTGTAATGCATGTGCATCTCACTTGTGGCTTTAAAAAGCCTCATGAGTCAGAATTAAGTTTTGATTGTGATTATGGCTGTATTGACCAATGTGACTTCTATTCCTTACCTTGGAACTATATTGGTTGTTCAGCAGTCAAAATTGTAATTTGTGTATTGAAAGCTATTCCAGTAATAGGTCCTTCGTATAGGGATTATGAGGAAGTATAAGTGTGGGACAATCTTTTGCAGTTTACAATTTTTTGTTTTGTATTACTTCTTTATGTTGTATTTATGTTAACGCACTTCCCAATATTACGTAAGACAGAAACTCCTCTTAACCATGGTGTACCCGAAATTTTGGCTCTAATACCATTTATGGTCAACCAAGTCCACAGCATCCAAGAAGTTATTTCTAGCTAGCTAACTAAAGTCAATAATAAATGGCCTGCAATTTTTGAAAGCACTAGCAAGGAAGAGAACATGTGCTAGTGCTGTTATTCTAAAGTCTAGCATGCCTTTAAAGAATTAGACGAAAGGCCAACTTCCGTAGCTCTCTGTAAAATCTTCGCATGATCATTTGGAAGAAAACATTTTCACAATTTTCCTATGCTGAGAGCCCCATTTGCATCTGAATCGCCTCACTACGAAAATAATTGCAGTGTTGTCCTATATAATTAATGTTTATCAACATAGTAAAAGAATCAAGGAACTAGAAAGAAATGTGAATTCCTAAGACTGCATACCGTAGATGAATTGTAATCAAATCATTGTAAAACCAAAAGGAAGCCTTCCTTAGAACTCAAGCATACACAGTTGTATAACCTATAGAACAGATTTGTCAAGTAAGATCGTCTAAAAGGTGCCTTCCAAGAACTATACTCTCCAAAGTACCCAAAAGTATTGTCTTATCAACATGAAAATAGCTCTAAATACTACGCAAAGCTAGAACCACAGCACAGAGTCAAATCACTTTTGAATCAGGGTTAAACCGTTCATTAAGCACATGGGATTTCTTATCCAAATTCAGTAACATATATTTCAGCAACACAAGAAACTACCAAAACATGCTTAAATACCTATCTAAATTCACAGTCTTAAGTATACAGATGAATAACAATTTCAAATTCATATTCTTACCATTTTAACATCATCAAAGTTATCCTCATACTGCCCCCCAAGTTCATCAACAACCACAAGTCTTCTATTCTTGGTCTGCTTCCTTGAACTCCTATTTATCATATCAACCGAGAGCAGCCACTCCCGGCCATTATCGACAAACGAGCTGCTTAGATTCAAGTGCTTTGGTTTCGGCAAACGCTGTCGACCCACTGAATTCTTCTTTTTCATTACAAAATCCCCACAACTTTTGAGATTGATGCTGGTTGTGGGCAAAGCATCCAAACACAAACATGGGGATGTATGAGAATCCACTACTGAAGAACCCACCACAGATAAAGCTCTCACCATCCTTTTAGAAAGATAAAAACCAGAGGAAATACGCTAATCAAAATCGACCCCCCTCGTCTGTGAGTCGATTTGAGAAACAAAAACAAAACCCCTTCAATGATTTTCCGCCAGAGATTTGAAATGGGTATGTGAGATAGCTCAAGATTAGAGCTCTTAGATTGTTATTTTTTGGGAATTGTGTGAGGGAAAGGAGGAAAGTGGGGAGCTGTGGAAGATTTGAAGTTGGGTGAATCTTAACCAGAGAATTTGGTGAGGTCCAAAATTCTCCAGCTCAAAAAACCTTTTGAAATCTTTTCCATTTTTTCCCCCAAATAAAGCTTCAATATTTAGATATTTTGGATTTCATACTCAAATTCATCGGGACGGTTTCTTGAACTTGGTGGGTTTTCTAACCATTCGAGGTTGGAATTCAAACTCCATCATGGTCAATATGCTTTACTATGTGTGGATGGTGGATTCAACCTTAGATAATCATAATAGAAAGTTTCAAAGCTAAACAATCACACATTTACATATGTTTACCAAATCAATAGGTACTTAATGGACATCGACAAAAATTTAGTTCAATTGGTAACAATGTACGTTGACAATCAAGAGATTCATTGTTTGAATTTTCTACATCAATTTGTTCTAAAAAAAAGTTACTTTTAAATTGGCTAATAATTAACCTTTTCAGGAGAGTTACAATGCTAGTGAATTGTTATGGATGTAGAGCATTGACCATCAATTAGTCAGTTTATATATATATTACAATCAAATGCATGGTGAATGTAAAGGAAAGATGGATTTAAAGTTGTAACATCCAAAAATTTGAGATAATTTTAAGTTAATTATCTTAAGGATTTATTTTGAGATTTGGGATGTTAATTATTTTGGTTAAGAAATTAAATATATATATATGGGTATAGGTAAGATTAAAGAAGTAGTTGGAAGGGTAAATTTGATTAACATTTTTTGGAAAAATTGTTAATTAAATTGTTATGTATAGGATTAATTTGGAGCATTCATAAGGAATTAATTCATAGAATTTTCTCTACGAATTAGATTGGAATTCGGCAACCAATTGGTAAGTTTAAAACATTTTATCGAATGATTAAAGTTAAAGTTAATTAATAATTTTATGGAAAATTATTAATTAAATATTTTATGTATATGATCAATTTGAGGGAGAAACTCAAACAAAAGTATTGACGACACTTTGAGGTAAAGGACTTACTATTGGTTCCTCGACAAGGATATTTATGTGACAGTATGATTATTTATGCGACATCTAGGTTTCTTGAATATGTGATAAATGTATTAACTGATTAGGTAACGAGTTTAAGACATTTTAATTAATAATTTTTATGGGAAATTATTAATTAAAATTGGATGAGTAAGGAATATTTCTACCAAACCCACGCCTTTGGCGTATAAGGTGTGAAAGATGGTTAGGGTGCCTGCATTATGGTGTTGACTTCAGGTTTTTATTTGGTTTATGTTTTTGTATGGATTATGCATGATTCGTCATATTGTTTACCTGTGTTATCTGCTACATGAGAATTGTTTGGTTATTGTGATCGCAATGTTTTGGACTAGATTTATTTGGTTACGATTTCTGTTAACTTTACCTAATGAATTTTGTACTTGGTGGGAGAACGATGAGTCAGTTAGCAAGCCGGTATGGCGACTTGCTCTGGCAAGGTCAGTTACAAGCCTGTGTGGTGAATTTGTTACTGAAGGTCGGATAATAAGCCTACGGGTGTTTCGACATATCTGTTCTAGAACGATGAGTCAGCTAGCAAGACGGTATGGCGACTTGCTCTGACAAGGCCAATTACAAGCCTGTGAGGCGAATTTGTTCCTGAAGGTCGATTAACAAGCTTGTGTGGCGAATTGTTTTGATGTTTCGTTCTGAGGGCAAGCCTGTGTGGCGATTTGTTTTGACGTTTCGTTCTGAGGGCAAACCTGTGTGGCGATTTGCTTTGACAGGGTCGGTTAACAGGCCTGTGTGGCGATCTGTTCTGACATATTTGTCTGTACTCAACCACCCGACTGTGTGTCGTAAAGTACAAGTCATTAGAGGGAGTTAATGGTCACCTAGTGGACCCAACGATATACTTATGATAAACTGGATGTTTAAGATACTTTATGTGATAAGCGGGTTATTAAGTATCAACGCATAATTCGTATGTCAAACTTAACGGTGTGGAACGCTTACATGACATGTTGGTTAGGTGATGAAGTGTTTGATACTGAATTATATGGTGAGTTAACTAAACGGTTTAGTTAACTGCTGGTGATGGTTTTGGATTGAGTTAATGAATGGACTAACTCCCGAGTTAGCTGTTGGTGATGGGTTATCTATGTGGAGATGAAGTGAAAGGCTATGTGATGATCTATTAGGACAGATTGGTATAGAAAAACTAATGGGGTTGTGTGGTGATATGTCTTTGTGCTTTGCTATGGAATAACAGTAAAACATGATACAGGTGTGGGGTGTTTGTGGTTCTCATTTCTGAACTAAACTTCATATGTGTGCTTATGAATGTTTTGGGACTATGGTAGCTGTTAACTTTATCTATTAGCCATGTTGTACTCGGTAGGTGGGACGTTAGCTGCTTTTGGGACTAAGATTATAGTGTGCAGCTTAATAGGAAGTTAATAGTTAACCTAGTGGGCCCAATAGTGGGTTCCTTACTGGGCTCACTGAGTATTTTCATACTCACCCTTTTCATGTTTATTTTTCAGGTAAGTATGAGGAAACCGGCAACGGACAGGGAGGACCAGTGACCATGTGTTTGGAGACTTTATTGAAAGGTTTCCGCTGTGCTGTTGTTGTTGTCGACAAACGCTTCCGCTTTAATTTGTAAAGAATTTGAGTTTTTATATAAGTAACGACCTCGGGTTAAGGACAAAAATTCGGGGCGTTACAAAAGTGGTGTTGTTTTGTTAGCATAATATAATATGAAATTCTTTTAAATTTTAAATCAATCATTTTTTTTATGAAAAAAATTAAAACAATCGTGTTAGTGGGCTTGGAACTTAGGCTAAAAAAATTCAATCACTAGGCAATCGACTTGTCTTGGGTTGGTGGTAGCATGTTTTTTTTATTCTCATTTAAGAAAAACCTCATATACATATGTTGATTGGTCGGTCGAGTTTCAATTTTTTTTATAGGAAATCGACAATCAACCGACCAACCTTAGTTGATCAATCAGATCTTATTTTTGCGTCTTTATGTCACTCCTAACTATTAATTGCAATGAACTTAACTTCTGTAGTTGATTGAGCAATTATATCTTTTGTTTTACATTGGAAAAAACACAAAAACAAAAAGTGAAAATACCCAAATGTGCTCTTTATATATCATTTAATGATCCAACCTAATTTCTATCTATATAATAATGCATCTCAAAACTCTCAATGTTGCTAATTTTGATAATTTTGATCTCAAAAGACAATATGCCTTTCAGATATCTTAGAAGCCTTTTGTCGGAAACTATGTGATTCTTACTTGGACAATAGAGAAATCTTTATAAAACACTTACAATGTACATTAATCATTAGAGTGTTCACTCCACACTCTTGCACTCCTCCATATTGAATATCTTCATTATTTCTTGCTTGAAAGCCTCTATTTGAGCCCTATCACTTTCTGTAAGGGAAAAGTCACCTACATAGAGAGATACAATCACGATATCAATACATGATTTCTTCACATAGAGTGTGGATTCGTGTAAACTGATCTTTACAAAACCAAAGGTTTCCAAGTGTTCATTCATCTTGTTATACCAAACCCTAAGAGCTTGCTTCAACCCATAAAGAGTCTTGTTCAACAAATGAACATTTTGCTATAGTTATGATGTGATGAACTCATCCAGTTTCCCAACCTAGATGTCTTCTTTTAACACTCCACTTAGGGATGTTTTCGGAATGTTTCCGAAATGTTGACTTCACACCTAGTTGAAACATTTTCTAACCATGTTGACATGACACAACCAATAGTAATCTAATTGTGTGTCCATTCTTGCAATAGGTTCAAAAGTATAAGAGAAATCAACTCCACAAACTTGTGCATACCAATTCACCACTAATTTAGCCATGAGCTCGTTCCTAGAGGCATCAAGATTCAATTAATTTCTTGAAAATCCATTTGACTCCAACAACTTTATTCCTCTTTGTAGGCCTCTCCATTAGCTCCTTTGTTTGTTCTTCTCGATCATATATTCAAATTTTATTTTATTGTCTTGATCAACTTCTTATATCATCTAGCTTTTTCATATCTTACAAAGCTACCATACAACTACGTTTATTATCTCATACACCAAATTTAATAGTGCAGCTCCCCTTGTACCATCCACTAGTTAAAATCTCTTCCACCCTGCTAGCTACCATCTTTTCTTGTTGTTGCTTCACTCCACTTCTTTTGTCGACTCTCACTCCTAACATCCTCCAAGAAAGGAGCATCCCTGCTAGCTATCATCTTCCTTTTTTTTTTTTTTTTTGTGTGAGGATGATAGATCTTATAGAATTTGGACACTCTATTACAGTTGATATCACACAAACACACATTTGAAAATCTCTAAATCGTTTAAGTTAGATCCTCAAAATAAAAAGAAAGGAATGAATCTACCTATAGAAGTGGAGGTTGTCTTGGGATTAAAAATATAATAATGTTAAAATAATAGGCTTTAATTAGATATTTAATTTTATAAGCAAATTGGTTTTTTTTTTAATTTTTTTTTCTAAATTGGTATTAATGTTGAGCATTAATTATTTTAACCATCACATTATGCTTTAGGTGTGTGTTTAGGGATAATGCTACCTGCCAAACCGTCCATAGTGCCTTATCAAATAAACATTTAATAAATTTTCATTGGATACCTTTACTTTTAAAATATATTTTAAAAAATATAAAATTGTAATTTATTATTTTAATCAAAGTAATTTAAATAGTACATAATTCTTTTTTTTTTTAAAAAAAATCTATTAATCAGCCATTGACTTCCTAATATCAACCAATTCACTTTCACAACTTTGTCTAGTAATGATTCATTTTTTTTAAGATTTTGATTGGCATAGATTATTGTAAATTAATAATTAACTTATGTTTTACATTTCTTTTTCTCACCTACCTTTTTCTTTGTCTTCAAATTATTTTATTTACGGACTATATTATTTAAGTTTTGTTTGGTAATTATTTAGGTCACATTTATAACCATTTTATTTTTTGTTTTTAATATTTTGAAAATTAGGTATATTTTCATTCATTTTTTTACTATAATTTGTATCAATCTTAAACAAGAGCTGCATTGATCTTAGCCAAATTTCAAAATCAAAAAGCAAATGTTTATAAAAAAAAAAACTTTTAGTTTTTATATTTTGACTTGGTTTTTGAAGTCATGAGTAAAAGAAGATATCAAAGCAAGAGATTTAGAGGTGAAAAATGTGTTTCTAGACTTAATTTCAAAAACCAAAAAGAAAAAAGAAAAAAAAAGAAACAGTTATCAAATGAGGCCTTAGTTTTTTGTGTTTTGGATTTTCATTTTTAGAATCAAATCTATTTTCTCTATTAACATATTTCTTAAGTAAAAGACTTGAATGCGTAGCTAAATTTGCAAAACAAAAAAAAAAAGAAAAAACTACTCTTCTATTTTTCAAAACTTTGTTTGGGTTTCGAAAATATTGGTAAAAGGTAGAACCGAAATGAACATTCGTAAACTTAATTTCAAAAACTAAAAAACCAAATAGTTACTAAAACAACCTAAGAAATCCTTAACATCAAAATGAAGTGTGTTTACAACTTAAAAATATAAATGATATGCCAAATAGATCTTATCTTATCCAAATCGCACTCATTTTCTTACGATTCACCAATGATAACGAGAAAAAAAACTAAAAAAACATTTAAGGAAATAAAGAAGCTATATTCTCCCTCCAATAATAAAAAAAAAATTATTATATATACGATATCGATATGTATGTATGAATTACATGACAAATCACAAATACAAATATGAACACAAACCTAAAAAAGTTGATGAACCAAATATGTGTATATATATATATATATATATTTATAAAATGTAAGATATATTCTTACCCTAAAAGCCCATTTTTACCCACAATATAGTTTTTTATAGAGAGAAAAAAAAAAGGGAGCATTATTAGTATCCTCTAATTGAAAAAGGGAAATTCAAAAACAATGATAACACATTTCAAAATATGACATAAAGCAAAGATGTGCCTTTGTTTTCCCTCCCTTTCACTATATAACAAAATCCCCTTTCATATTAACCCCTCTCTTCTTCTTCTTCTTCTAACAAACAAAAAACTCTCAAATGGGTTACTCCATTTCCTTCTAATACTAACAAATCTCACCAAAAGAAACCATTTTTCAAAGAAATTCAAAGCTTCCACATTACAATTCCATGGCTTCCAAGAGAGGAGTAGCAAGAAGAAGAGCAAGGAAAGCAACAACCCAATTGAAGAAGAAGAAGATGAAGAACAGTAACATGAAGTTAGAAGAAGAAGAAATTGAGAAAGGTTCAAGTTCTGCAACAACCATTAATTTTGAAGAAAAACCAGTTTCAAGAAGCTGTGATTTTGAGGAAGAAGAAGAAGAGTGTTGTAGTACTCCAAAAGCAGAGAGATTCAGAATCCCAGAAATCAAAATCTGTCCACCAGCTCCTAAAAAGCAAAGGCTTTTTTCAAATTCAAATTCAAATTCATGTTCTTTACAAAGATCTTCTCCTATTGCTTTCTTTGCTTCACCTGATATAGAGCTTTTCTTCTTCTTCTCATCACAATGACATTTTTTTAAAAATTTTTATTTTAATTTTTAGTACTCAAATTAGCTTCTGGGTTTCATTTCTCTCAAAAAAAGAGAGAAAAGGTTGTTGATAAGAGAGAGTTTAGAAAGAGAGGAGAAGTTTGAGTTTTCTTTTTGATATTAATGACCAGAAAAATTCAGCTTTTAGTTTTACCAAAGGGCTGGTTTTGTATATGTAATTTGTATGGCTATGGCTATGGGGAATGGCTATGGCTAGTTAATTAGCTATGAAGGTTTTTAATTAATGTTTTTTAATTTATTTATTTGGATGATTTAATGTAATATTTCTGACTTTTATTAATGAGTGTGCAATGTATAAGTGTGTGTGGTTTTGGGTTTGTGTTGTGTTTTGTGATATCAACTTTTCTTTTGAATAATTAGTGAAGATGAGAAAAGTTAATTAGGGCCAAAGACTTGGCTTTTTAACAATATTTTGCGTAAAAACCCCTCTCTTACATTCTCTTTTTAACCTTCCAATTACCTATTCAATCTTCATGTTCTTGATTGTATGATGAGTAAAGGACTTATTTATTAGAAAAAATAAGTATAAGGATCAAAATATTAATAAAATTAAAAGTATATAGAGACGGTTGATGTGCGATCAAAGTCTCATGTTTGATTAGATGAAGAGATAACCATGAGTATATAAGGTACAACAACTATATCTTCAATGGTATGCGACCTTTTGGGTGAAACAATAAATAAAGCTACGAGAACATTTGTCCAAAGTGGACAATATCATACAATAATTGAGATAATTGGAGTCTGGAGAGAGGTCGTTGTCCTTAACAAACTAGTATTACAGGCATGCCCTAACTTAGTCGTGTCAATAGAATCCATGAAAAGTCTTGGAGGCCAGTGTTGAGGTTTCAGACAAGCAGTATATTCAAGTGTAATGTATGCGTATATGAGAAGATAATCTCCAATGATACAAGACACTTTGAATGAAATCAAAAACAAAGTTGAAAACTTATGATCAAAGTAAATAATACCATTGTGAATATACCTAAAGATCAATCGTTGTCTCGTTAATGAGATGGTGTAAAAAAGTTGTAGTATTTATTTATTCTTAATATGGATTCTCTTTTTAATACTTTGGTATATATTTGATTTAAAAAATAAAAAAAATAAAATGAACCCCAAATATGCAAAAGATTTGGACCATTTTCTTTGTATAGTCCTTGAGATTAAAAGATGTATCTTTCACACTGATCAAGATTGAGAAAAGAGAAAAGAAACTGTTATTTGATGCTTCAAGAACCTGCCATGCAGAATATAAAAGACTTCCACAAAAGGTTTTTCTTACACAACCTACTTTTGGAAGCGCTTTCTTCTTGGGTGAGACACTTTCCTTTCATTTTAAATCCTTATTGTTCTTCCTACATATGCTTTGAAGTGATTTCTACTATAATATAAGTGATTATTGGAGCCATCTAATTTTGTAAATGGTTTCTTTTGGGAGTCATTCAATGACTTGTGAGGTGGAGAGATTAGAAAATTTAGGATCTATTTGGTTTAAGATTAAATATAGGAAGTTTAATCTCTAAACTTTCAATCTTGTTTAAAAGATTCATGAACTTTAAAAGTTGTGTACTCTAATATGTTCTTGAATCTTTACTTTTTGGTCTAAGAGAGATTCACGTTTGGTAAGAATCTCTAATATTGTCTACTTTAGAGTATAATCCTCGTAACTTTGTTTTAATTAGTTTCATCCAAAAGACTTCTTACTATTAAAGATAGTTGTCCTTTATTATATACTGTGAATCATTCTCTCAAGTAGTCAATGTATAGAAGTGACTACATACACTTCACCTTTTGAAGTCGGTATAGTTTGATATATCCTCCGCCTCCATCTTCACCATTATTGTTCATAAAAAGGAAAAAAAAGGAAAAAATAACTAACCCATTATGGAACAGACACGGTTTGTAATAATAGTCCACAACCAAAGAAAACAAGTTTATCCCTTGTGATTTAAAAATGGTGTGTGTGTGGAAAAAGACATGGATTAGGGTTGAAAAAGAAGGAAAAGGGGGACAAGAAGAGCAGAGAAGTAGTGTGTATGTGTTTGCTTTTTTTAAATTATATATATATATATATATATATATATATATATATATTTTGTTTGTTTGGACTTAGGGTTTTGGGTCATTAATGAATGTGATGTGTGTTTGTGATGAGAAGACAAATAACCCCATAAGAGAATCCTATGAAACGACTCGTGCGGCTTCTCAATCATTCTTTTCTCAATTTTACACTTATCCTCTCTCTCTCTCTCTCTTCCATTTTTCTTCTTTCTTTCTCTCATCATCATTTTTCATCTCTCACTTTTTCTCTCTTTCTTTTTTACTTATCAACAAAACAGATTCCATTTGTTCCTTTCTCATTATACCTATTTTGGAGTGTTTGGACTACTATCTTCGAGCGGTTTAACTTAAACTATCGTAGTTTACTTCTCGTCTTTGGAGCTTCAATTGTAATAGTTGATGTTTCTTAAAAATAACTACAGTAATACTGTTTCAAACCTTTTTTTTGTTACAGTATTTACTTTTCTACCTATCATTTTTTTCTAAACACGTATTATTATAACCTAAATAAAATTGTCTACATCTTAAATACAGACTATTATAACCTACTGACTATAATAATCAATTCAATGTTCCAAACACCCGCTTAGTTTATGAAAATTATGATTGTTTTTTTACCTTTTCTTTATCATGGTTTTCATACATCTTAACTAGAAACACTTGAATTTTTAACTAAATTCCAAAAAGAAAAACAAGATTTTAAAAATTGCTATATATATATTTTTTTTCAAAACTTGGGATGGATTTTGTGTTAGTACCTTCATAATCAGCTAAATATATTTGTTTAAGTTTTCTAGCCTTTTGCTGAGTTCTTTCCGTGGTTGTCCCAGAATATGTTTCAAAATGTTCTTGTCGCATGCGGCAGTTGTCTCAAAGGTTGCAGATTCTGCATAATATTTTCTTCCATATTTACTTTATTATGTTGATTTGTTCCGCTTGGATGGTTTCCTTTTCTAGAGCTCAAACGATTTTTTCTGTGCTTGTTGTGTTATTTAAGCTCAAGAAGCATTCATTGCTAGGGTTGCCTCACATGTTGTATTGCTTGGTCTTCATTGTGAATTCGACAGAGAACTTTGTGTTTGAAGCAAACAACTTTTTGTGAGTGTGGCTACAAATCGTGTGAGTAGTTTGTTGAAGACAACATTCAATCCGAACATACTATGCTGCTTTAGGGGGAGCTTAAAGATTCTTTCTTGAGAAGGGAGTTCTCATACACTTAGAGGGATCCTAAGTTATTCGAGGAAGGGAATTCACGAAGAGATGAAAGAAATATAACTTCAAGTGAGATCGATGGAGGCTCACACGCTTAGAGAGAGCCTAAGTTCTCTAAAAAGAGGGAGTTTTGCATCTAGGGAAAGCCTAGGTGTTCATTGAGTTAGCTCTACAATTGTCACTGTAATCTTGAGAGTATACAGATAAGTACAACGTTGTAATCGCTTGACTCAATTATATTAGTGATCTTTTCTAAGCACACTGCCGCCACACGTAGGTATTCTATCACCAAACTGGGTTACCAACTTCTGTGTGTTATTGTTTCTCTTTATTTTTACTATTGTCTCTATACTTGCTATGGCGTATTGTGCAACAACTCTATCTATGTGAATGAACTTCTTTCATAAATTTCAGGAAACATACTTAAAAAGTAAATAACATATGAAAGAAATCCATGCACGAAAATGATTAGTGTTTAGTTTAATTTTCAAAAACTAAAAAGTCGTAACTAAGGCTTCGTTTGGTAACTGTTTGGGTCTTTGTTTTTAGACTTTGAAAATTAAACCTATAATCACTTCTTCCATCTCTAGATTATTTGCTATGTATCTACTTTTACTAATGCTTTAAAAAACTAGGTCAATTTTTTAAAACTAAAAAAAAAAAAACAGTTTTTAAAATTTTGTTTTTACTTTTAGAATTTGACTAAATCGACTTAAAAAAAGATGTAAAGCATTATATGAAATTGAAAGAAAACATACTTAAAAACTTTTGTTATATGAAAAGAATAGTAAGGGTTTTTATTCAATAATTTTCTTTAGATAGGATATAATTTACTTTTGTCTTGTTGAAATTTTCAATTTGTTTCATACTATTAAATGAATATTCTAGATTTATTTTTCTTTACATCAATAAAATGTGAGCATTGAAATTCGAATCTTGTTGAAATGTATAATATATCTTAAGGAATTAAGCTATATACGCTCAAATGAACTAATTATCATTTATATACCGTATATTATAATATAATTGAATTTTTTTTCCTATCATATGGATTTAGTTTCAATTTAATTATTCATTATATTAATGTAGGACTTGTCAAATATGCTATATCCACCTCTTTTATCATTATCTATATGATAATGAGATGCTATTTGAGTTGATTTCAAATATGACAAAACTAATTAAAATATTTACAGATATAGTAAAATATCACAGTCTATTTATAGACACATATAGTAATCTTTCGTAAGTAGATTATAATATTTGTAAATATTTTTTTTAGTTGGGAGGAAAAGTTAGTTGAAAGAAAAAAAAATGAATTATTGGTGGGGTTTGAGTAAAATGAGGTTAATTTTAGAATGAATAATTATTTGTAGTAAGGAGTAGTATTGAAGTAAAAAGGACTAAATTGAAAGTTTTGTTAAATTAGAGGGAGCAATAAGAAAATAGTAGTCAAAGAAGGACACAAACTTACTTTATTTTCACTTAAGTTTCTACTATGCAATATTTTTCTTACCAACCTTTTGTCTATCCACATTTTTCCTCTCATCAATCTCTTACTTACACACATTTTCTCACATATCTCTTTCCAAATGGGCCCCTATTATAAACCTCTAACACTTTTTAATTTATATATATACTATTAAAAATTTAATTTATAATTTATATATATCGTGTAAATATATATATATCGTGTAAATATAAGTTAAGCTTTTAATTCCGTGTCCAAAATATACAGATCCCTTAATTTTTTATTTTGTGCTTGTTAGAAATATACTTGTCTTCTTTCATACATACATATATGTATGTATATATTTTTTTAAATTCACGAATCTAGCTACTAGACATTAAACTAAAAATTTAGAGTTTAATTAACAAAATTTATGAATATATCAAATCATTTTGAAACTTGATTATAGAACATATAGACACCAATTCAAAAACCACTAAAATTATAATTTAACCTAGAATACTTAAAAATATAAAAACCCCATATTAGAAAAGAGCATGAAACAAACAAACAAGATCCTATGAGTTAATTAATTTTCATAATAATTACATTATATATTAAAAATTCAAACGTCTTAATTCATTTTAAGTTCAAAACTCAAAAACACAATCCAAGTTAATCCGTGTGAAACCACTTTTGTTAAAAGCAATTTAACTTGGCTTTTCAATTTGATTTAACAAATATATATAATATATATATATTTTGTCTCTTTGTACAATTGAGAGAGAGGAAAAAAAAACATAAACATTGGAATGAGGAAAAAAATGTGAGACATGATGGGTTTAAATTGTTGTTTAATTAGTAATTAGGGTTTGAGTGATTTATTTTTCCTTCTTTTTATAATATTAATTAATTAAATAAATAATTAATTATATGCATATGGATTGGAGTTGTGTGTATGAATTTAATAAATTAATTTAAAGTGTAAGAAAGAGATTCCTTTTTCAATTCCAACAATGAAACCTTATGTCATCAATGGCCAAAGCAATCAACTTTTGCTTTGGTGATTGAAATAAAGTACATTTCTTTTTTTATATGTCCCTTTTATTAATTAATTAAACCCATTATATATTTTTATTAATGTTTCATAGAATCCTAGGTTACTCTTTAAAACACATTTGTTTTTATTTCCCTAAACCCTAAAATATCAACTCCTCTTCTTTCAAAAATTACTATAAAAAGATTGGAAACAATAATAATAATGATGTCATAAAAAGTTTTGTATATTACGAGAGACATTTCAAAACTAGCTATTGTACAACCGTCGAGTTGATCTATTTCAAAACTAATTGATTATAAAATTATAATGTGTTTTGAAGTTACGGCAAACGGTGCGTTCTTAAGAAAAATATAAATTTTGAAGGCTACATTCAATGATTAATAGTTTGTAATCATATTTAATGTCATATGATTATTGTATTTGTACTTTGGATTTTTTTTTTTTTTTGGTTTATATACTTTTAACTGCCTGATTTTAGTTTTTGAGCTTTAATTTCAATAAATCTTAAAACTAGTCCATGCATATATTTTTATTTTTTTAAAATGTTTCTAATAACATTTTGTTATAAATTGTGGAAATTTATTCATATAGTATCTTCTATTGTATGTCTTATGAATCGACAAATACAGAATACAAAGAACATAAAATAGTAGAGAATCGACATACAAGCTTACGTAGTTCACTAACAATAATGTCTTAGCTACATTTACAGGGCAGAGGGAAGAACTACACTTTCATTAGACAAAATGTTATAGAATACATAACGATGACGCCTCAAAAATATAACGCAAAAATTAAATCGAAAGTAAGGGTCGAAAATGATATTTTAAACATTTTTTTCTTAATGAATGTTTTGTGATTTAAGGGTCTGACTTTGTTTGGCCATTTTGGATTTTATTTGTTGTGTTCTTATTAAGTTATGCATTTGTTTGTTTGTATCTCTTGGAGTCAAACTTTGTTTTTGTTTTTGTTTTTCCGCCAAAAACCCTTTTTAGATCTCATAAAGATAATAATATCCTAACAACTCTAATCTTTTATAATTCAATCTAAGTTTTTTAAATTTATAATTCATTTTTTTATTATTAATTTATGAACAAATTTATCTTTCATTCATCTTTTAAATATTTGAAAGAGTTTGAATATTCAAATGAATATTAAATATATAACTTTAACGAAAGTTGTTTGTACCACTTGAATCTAGTTTATAGATTTGTTATTTGTAAAAGTTAACTGTACGTATGAAAATTGTTTTAAATAACAAAACTGATGAAAATTTTATTCGTTGAACGACAGATCCGTGATAGTTCTGGATAGATAAGTTAACTCATTAGGTTATATTTTAAAAAGTCTGTTAATTATATATACTTCATTAGGAACGTATCTATCAACTAATATCACAAATCACATCAAATTAGGTTTAGAAAAAAACAATTATTCTTTTTTCTATATTATTGTGGTAATTCAAAAGTAAATGTACTATGACTTGTCAACAATCAAATGTGTATTCATTAGTTGATTGAAAACTTAATTGAAAAAATAAAGAATTTGAAGGTTGTTTTTTTTTTTTTTTTAATATTATTATATGTTTTTTTGGGGGGGAAAGAAGAGAGGTGTGAGGTGTTGTGTTAGTGGTGGTGGTTAAAAAGTTTTGTATTAAAAGAAGCAAAGGGAGGATCCTAAGCTTTGTTTAAAGGAAGAAAATCAAAACAAAAGGTACATACAAAATATGAATTTAGGGTTGTCTTTGTCTCCTACCTGTCTTCTTCATCCATTTGGTACCCTGCCATTTTGAACCCAATACGTTGCATTTTGGACTCGAGACGACTTGTACGAACCCGAACATAGTTCAATAGTTAGAATATTTTTATTTCTCATTCATTATTACACGTATGACTTTTATATACAGATAACAAGAAAATAAACTTTCAATTTAGGGTCAATTTTAATCGGTATGCCAATCAATCAAATCATGTTGGTTATATTCAAATTATTTGAATTAGGATTTTTTTTTCTTGTGTCGGGTGATTCCAATTTTTCTTACAAAAAAATAGAACAAATTGTAAGAAAAATGAGGAAAACACAATAGAAATTTTGCTAACACGGTAGAGATGATCATCACGTTAGGGCTATTATAGACATGACCATCTCTAACATGATATGTTATAAAACACAGTAGTATGCTTTGACATAAGCAAAATATTAAATTTCTTTATTTTCTTATATGTTATTCAACTAAAAAAAGAAAGAAAGAAAGAAAAACTATTTTTTTTAGAAAAACTATTTTTTAAAATAGCTCAACAAAAATAAAATGTATATTCTTTACTAAAGGTTTGAGTTTGAATCCTTTCCTAAAAGAAATTACTTGGAAAATATATATTTATACATACAATAGGTAAAATTTTTTTTAAAAAAAAAAACGAATAAAAGGAGAACTAAAATTTTATATATATGCATGTGTGTATACATAGAAAAGACAATTTTAATATATATATATATATATATATATATATATAACACAAATTTGAAACTTGTTTGGCGCTTATTTGATAATGATTCCATTTAAAAAGACAATCTTTAACAAAATTCCCTAAAACAAACTCACACTTTTTTCTCTCAAATTCATTTTGACTCTATTCTTTTTAACCTTTTTCAATCAATAAATTCATCATAAATTGATAGATATAAACGTAAAACCACTTCTCAAAAACTTTGATCTTCATGTACGCAATATTTAGAATCAATTTTTTTCGTCGAATTATAAAATTAAGTGTTTTTAATGACAGTGTCACTACTGTTGAAAATATTCGGTAAAATATCACAGTTTACGAGTGATAGACAATGATGAATAATCTATCAATGTCTACTAGTAATCTATAAGTGTCTATCACTAGTAGATTGTTGACATTTTGCTACATTTGTAAATATTTTTGTGTTCATTTTACAGTTATTTAAAAACCGTCTTTTGAATTAAAATAAACCAAAAAAAAATTGATGATAAGAGAATAAAATGGTCAACTTTAGTTGTGATTAGATGGTTGGAAAAAATAGTTGGAAGAATCCTTTTTGATAGGTCCAACATTGTTTTGGGTTTGCCTTACAAAGCAAAAATTATAGGGAAAAAGAATTGCTTTGTCTTTCTTTAAGACCATGACTTACATTAAATTTTGTACTCACAACTTTGATTGACTCTAATGTCCTAAAATCATCCCATCTCACTTTTTTTCTTCTTCTTTATAATCGTGAAATCTAAATATTTGATGATCACGACTAACTTAGCTGATAAAGATTATAATTTAAGACGACCCAAATTGAAGTTTCTTACTTTTATCATTAGACTAGGACGACCCAAACTGCATATAGGCCTAGGCCCAACATCTTTAAGTGATTATATTTAGGTCTTATCGAGTTTTAGTAGACCCTCTATTTCTTTAGACTATGATATTTTATTTTTCATGAAAAAAGTTTTTGAAGAATTTAAAATAATTAATTGAAAACTAACTAAAGTTAATGACACACATTTATATATATATTAAGTCAAAAATTAAATGTAAAGTAAGGAAAATGTTGAAGATGCGGTCATATCTTTATAAGCAACATCAACATCTTCACTTTGAGAATTTTTTAAATAATATGTTATGGTGATGAGTCAAGTTGTACCAAATTCCTCCTATTAAATAATTGGCAATAGGACAAAAGTGAGGCGACTAATTAAAAAAAATATATATATCTATTTGAAATTTTACCAACTTTTTAAAATAATCAGCCTAGTGAATGAAAACGGTGTTACGATTACATTTCAAAAGTCAATGATTTGATCTTTATCCTCACATTTGTTGATATTCTTAAAGAAAGAAAAAATAGCTCGTCTGATCTACACTATTGTAGAGTTATATCAACATTAGGATAGAATTAGTCAATAAATTTGATTTGCTCATTATTATCCCGAATCCAATAAATTAAGACCACATGCCTATAATATGAATACTAGAATTTTATATGACATAAAACTGGATTAAGTTTAAGTAAATAATCAAACTGGTCTATAGTATAGAAAAAAGGATGGGTACTTTATTTTGGGACCATATAAATGAAGCCCACGTTGTATTTGATACAAACAATGTGATCTTGAATCGTTCGTGTGGAGATATGTGAGTGGGGGTGTCCTATACAATGTGCTTGCATAAGACCGAACCATAAAATAATCGCTTTTACTTTATAATGTCGTTTACTGTTTAAAATTAGCTATTTTAAATTCGATGACCTAGGTAACTTGATCTTAATCTTGAGCTAACTATGAACTCTTGTTTATTTGAGATTATCCTTATATCTGCATTGGTGAGAGCAGCCCGAGTTTGCTGGCTCAATAAGCCTCCCATTTCAGGGGTAAGACCGAATAGATAGCTAGGAACATGGGGTGCAAAAATGAAATTTCCTTAATTGTTGACTTCGGGACTTGAACAAGGGGTCTCACCCTCTCATTGGTCCGAAAGGGCCTAAGTTTTGGGGTTAGACCACAAATCAATTATTCATTAAAGGATAAGTGGAACTTAAGGAACAAGAAGTACTATTAGGGGTAAAACGGTGAAGGATCAAATGGTTATATCAAGTGGACAAAAATATATCTACAGTGAGGAGAGTGCAGCTACTAGACTTTAGTGGAGTGTCTCGATAATTATCGAATGTTGGTTAACTAGGCTAAAGAGTTTAGTCAGTTAATCTCCGATCGTAGAAGTTTATGATTTGTAGGTCCATTAAGTCGCTCTACTAGCTTATATCAGAATAAACCTTAGAACAATGTGATTAATAAATTTAAAATGTTCGAATTAGTTTAAGGAGTAAAATGTTAATATATTCGATATAGTTAACGATTTGATATAGGAGAGAATGCATGAGATGTTTAAATATTATTTAAATATGAAAAAATTGAATACAGATTCATATTCGATCGATCAGGGTTGAGAGAAATTGGGATTAATTTTAATTTAATATTAGATATTAAATTATATAATTAATTAAAATGTTTAATTAATTATTTAAAATAATATATATATAATTAATTAGTTGTTTTAATATATATATATATAAATACAAAATGTATTGATTTTAAAAGTCAAAAGTCAATGCTTTATAAAGTTAGTGGATTATTATTCTAAATTGGGTGGGGTTTTCCATTTTTAAAGTGATATTATGACTAACTCCCAATATGTTTTGTGTAATCCCTTGGCTTTACACTAATCCCACTTTTAACACAACAACGAGTGTCAATTTGCTATGCAATTGAGTTGCATCAAATTCTCTTTAAATAGGGAATGATTCGATAGATTAAACTTTGTCGGTGATTTTGACTTTTTAAAAATTTCATATTACTCCTTTTCTTCCACAACCCTCTAAATTCCTTCAAATTTATCACTCATCGGATCTCACAATCATGTTCTTAGTCAGAAAGACTTTAGCGGTGGTTCACGAAGTGTTCATGATCAAAATCAACGAAGGGATAGTTTGAATTTTGAACTACAAAGGTTGTATTTCTTAAACTTTGTTTTTTCCCTTTGTTCAAGCATGTTTAATCCTATAAATTCATGCATTTAGGATGTTTTAGATCCAAATCGCTTCCACTAGCATATTGTTAACTACTTCAATTGGTATATGAGCATGCTTAGAACACTCAATTGCATGTGGTGGGTGTCAATTCTTCAGATGAATGGTGTTTGGAGCTAAAATGGGTATATTTAGTTCAAGCTTCAATTTGTAATAATTGTTGTAAATGCCCGGTTGTTTTTGGGCTCGTAATTTTGCTAGAGTCATTAAAGTTGATATTAGGCTATAATTTGATGAAATTTGGAGCAAAACATAGCAAAAACAAAACAGGACATGCTTCAGAGGTTAAACTAGTGGGTTTATGGTTCAATTTAATTATATCAACACTTTGACACACTCCTATGCATTTCTGGTCTAGAAAATTTGTAGATAACCCAACAAAAAAATTAATATTAAATAGAGAGAAAATGACATTACATGTACGAAAGAGAGAAGGACAATTTCTCCTCGAAAAATCAAGAAAGATGTTAAGAAAATCACCTATTAACGTGATTGTAAACAAAGTATGTTATGAAACCATTAGAAAGAAAGCTCCATGAAGAAGCAAAAAAGTTAACAATATCCTAAAAATATCAGAGTGTCTAAGTGTCCAACACGAACATGCTAGTCAAATTAAAGTATCTGTGTATGCATAGTAGAAGGATTTGGATGCTAATTCTCTGTTGTCCTAATAAGAGAAAAAATAAAGGGTAGGGGTAGCTTTCAGTGGAGCCAACAAGAAAAACCACTTCTGTTAACTTCTGTATATTCGTTAAAGTAAATATTGTTGTTTAGTTCAGCTGCTGTTGTGATCTTTTAGACATTCTGCTATTAGAAATTCATTCTGAAGTGTACTTGGGCTCCCTTGAATGTCAACAATGTCCTCAATAGTTGCATTCATGGTTTCTCTCACTTCTATCTCTTGTAGTGACTTTATCTTTCATCTCGCTATTTCCGCAGATGAAACCGAGTCGGAGGGGCAGAGCGAGCAATGAAGTCGATTTTCCTTCTTTCTTTATATGTATGGTGGCGCATAGTTGCATCGTGCTCGGATTCATTTTGCACCATTGAAGTGTAAGGTTTGGAAGTTGAGGGGATGAGGGCTGCAGAAAACATGTAAAGAAAAATATTTTAGTTATGTAGAAAATGATAATGAGGATCTTTAAAGGACAAAATTGTCATTTCCTACTATAAAGGGACCTATTATTCTTAAAAAATAAAAGACATTCTAAATATCTTTAATCCTAACTTTTGGGGCTATTTCTTTTCTTTTTTTTTTTTTGACAATTTTCCAAAATTTAAAAAATTGTCATTTGGGTTTTTTAACATTAAGCTTAGAAACGTCATTTCCATCTATTGATTTATTTATTTTGTGTCTACATGTATCGTTTTCAACCAAATGGTTACTAAACACAATCCAAGTTTCTTATTTTTGTTTTCCAAAAATTAAGTTTATTACTATTATCTCTGTCCATAAGTTTCTAGGTTGTGTTATTCACTTTGAATTAATATTCGAAAAAATCTCAATTAAAGATTTGGAAATTAAACAAACAAATTAGTTTCAAACAGGATTTTTAAAAGTTTATCTAGGAATCAAGTGATAATTTAAAGCAATTATAAATTTCAAAAATTAAAAATTAATAGTAAAATCATTATCAATGGACTCTACTTTTTACACATTTCTAAATGTTAAATAATCAATGCAAACATAAACTCAAAGTTCAAAAGTTAATTGTTTTGGGCAAATATAAATTTATACTCGTACACTGTAAGAGTTGTATCAATTAAAATTTTGTATTGATAATTGTATTACTATAAACTTTGAGGGGTATCAATTTACACCCTTTTCTAAATTTTATTTGACCAAGATCATGTGAAGCTTATAATTTGAGTCAATTCAACTCATAAATTTTCATAAGTCAATCAATTTAGACCATTATCTTTGAAAATCATCAAAGACGTTAGTTTTCAAACATGTGTACACATCTTCAAATATTAATTTTATAAAATAGACAATTAAAGTAAATGTCATATAACCTGCCAAACCCCCAACAAACGACCGACATAGAATGACGAACAAAAATTGATAACCTACAAAGCAAGTAAACTTATTTACCTAAAAATATGAGAAATTTCTATAGATAGCAAAAAAAAAAATTGAAACTATTTATAAAACATAGTAAAAGAACTTAAATGAAGTATAAAGAATTTGATAGATTTTGTTATATTTTGTAAACAGTTTTCTTATATTTAAAAATGTCCCAACAAAATATAGTTTCATACAGTGATTATACATTCCTTCACAGTAAAGAATAAAATAATAAATAACAAATGAAAATCCAAACATTAATTACAATACTTAATTTAGTGAATCTTTTTTCACCCAGATGGGTTACATGATTTATTAATAAAAAAAATTAGCATTTTAAAATTTTTGTAAAAATTTATATATGTTATTTAATTTAGGGTTTAGGATAAAATATTACAAGGCCATATTTTTAAATCTATAAAAGAATACTTAGAAAGTTATTTTAATATTTGTGAAACTAAGCGTAATTAAAAAATATTATTATTAGAAAAAAAAAAAAAAAAAGAAGAGGTGGACTGAATTTTAAACCCTATTTTACTAAAAGAATTGTTTTCATTTTTTAAAAGCGACTAAAATTGTAATTTACCACACATATATAATATAAACAAATAGGTAGAATTTCAAATTAAAAAATATATATATTGTAAAGTAAAGGACACGTGGACAGCGGTGGTGTCAGTTCTATGCTGAAGTGGTCCACGCTTTCGTGCCACGTGTTGGGGAAATTTCTTTAGTCAATACCGCATTACGTGGCCTCCAATCTCTCTGCGGGACTGATAAAACCACCATCACCCCCTCACAGCCCTATATTTTATTATTAAAAAAATCCAACTCCTCAAAATTTCAATTTAAAAATTCAAAGTCTTCGAGAACATTGTTCCGGTAGAGCGAGTTTAGCTCAACATTATTTGATATTATTAAGTTATCAATTCGATCCAAAATCTTAAATTGTGGTTGAAAGAAAATTTAATTATATATCTAATTGATATGATTCTCATCTTTAAGGTGGAAAGTTTGAATCTCTAACCATGAATTATTGTATTAAAAAAACTTTTGTAACGACCATAGTTTGCTATAGATTTATCAAGTTAGAGAGTACTAGTATAAAATCAAATAATATAAAATAAATTAGACAATTGATTAATTAATAATAGGTGATTTGTGACTAAATATTTTATTAGTAGTTATTATTTATTGTTTATGAATATTCTACTAGATGTATCTGAATAGCTTTTTAAATTGAGAACTTTAAAAAGTTCTCTATCTATTGATTAATTAATAATGGAAAGTTCGAATCCCATTGTTTACTTTTTGCGGGTTTATAAATATATTGGAAATATAACTAGAGGTGTTCAGAAAACCTGCCAACCCGACGAACCCAACTTACCCAACCCAAACCGTAAGGGTTGAGTTGGGTTGGGTTAAAAAAATTAAAAAAAATAAAATTTGGGCCGGTTCTCGGGTTGAAAAAAAATAGACCCAGGTTGACCCGGCCCAACCCAGTCAATTCTAATCTTTTATAATATATATATATATATAAAAGGTTTAGGGAACAAAGCTAACTAACTCAGGCTATGGAACAAAGGTTGCTAATGGAGTTTGTGGAACAATGGTTTCTTATGGAAGCGATGGAATAATGATTTTCAGAGTAGACAATGGAACATTGGATGTTAGGAGAGGCGGAGGAATGTTGGCTGCAAGTGGTGCTGGTGCTGGTGGAGCAGCCATGGACGAGGGTGTCGGTTGAGTACTGATGGGCGTGGACGAGGGTGTCAATGGAGCACCTATGAATAGGGGTGCTAATGGAGCACCCATGAATAAGGGTGCTAATGGAGCACTGATGAACGTGGACCAAGGTACTGGTGGTGCACTGATGGACACAGATGAGGATACCGATGAAGCACTTATGGACATGAACGAGGGTGCTAATGGAGCACCCATGGATGGGGGTGTCGGTAGAGCACCCATGGATGAGGGTGCTGGTGGAACACCCATGGATGCAGGTGTCGATGGAGCATGATCGACCAAATGTTTGTTAATAGTAAAAATAAAGACAAACTAGGTCTAAGCGCAAGCATACAATGTAAAAAAAGTAATAATTTCAAAGTATTTCGAGTATCGTACCCATATGACTAACGATTATTTAAATTGTTCGAAAATGTGACTAAATGAAACTGAAAAGGTAATAGAGAGGAATTGTGTTATGAATGGACCGAAAATTAAATGAAAAATAGTAAACAATGATAATCGAACAGGGGTTAAAATGCTTCAACATTTTTAAATCTCAGCAAAAGTGATATGGTTGCATCACACTTGGATAGTGAAATATGCATGGGTAGAAATCTATACCTCTTCGGTCTTGTATCAAGTCTTTTAAGAGTTCTAAGCAGCAACTACTTAATGATCCTATGAGTAGCCGTATTTTAAATTAATTAAGTGTAATTTCTTTACCCTATTGTGTCCATTATTCCTAAGGTGACGTGAATTGTTATTCCTAGGCTTTTAGTCTCATATCCCTTTGCAGAATTTGTTTGCACCCTAGCCTTCTCAGCACTAGAACTCTATTGGATTGTTAAATTAACTAGCTAGTTTAATTTACCAATTGATATGAATACCTTAGGATTTAAAATTTAGGAACCCAATTGGTGAATTTCTATTATCAAATTCTAAAACCCTCAAGTAAATTTGACAACAATCCAAAAGGAAGGACTAAAATTGGATTACCTTTTATCAAAGACCAAGAGATAAGACTCAAGGTTTGAACACTCCACAAGCAAGATGATCAAACTTACGTGAATGCTCAAGCATGCAACCCAAGATCAAGAATTGCAAAGGTTAGTGATGAATCTCCGTCATCACAGAGGAAAATCTCATTCCAAATTCAATATGTCAAAAACGGTTTCGTACAATCTAATGGTCAAGCTTTAAATAGCCTTCCAATAAAAAAAACCCTAATGCAACATAATAAAAAGATTGAATTAGCTATACTTAAATGTTATTAAAAAGGATAAAATTGGAAAATGCTGAAATTATATCAAAATTATTAAATAAAATATAAAATAATAATTTGTTGTCTAGGCAATTCATATCATCCTCTTCTTCTTTTGAAGGATTCGTCCTAGAATCCAAAATCAAAGTCTTGTAAAGTAGTCTTGGAGTCATGAAAAGAAAATGATGTCAATTTCCACGCACTTTTCTTAGATGGTTTTCCTTGTGAAGCATCTTTGTAGTCATGAGATGTCAAAGGTAGACACTATCTTGGATTTCTCCTAGTTTTGAAAGAATATTGGTCTTTCCAATCTCCATTCAATTTGTGACCATCGAAAGAACTTCGCACAATCATTGAGCTTTGCTTCATATTCAGAGCTTTAAAATCCAGCAAAAACTCAAAAGAAGTAGTACCAGATAATACTCTAAGATTAAGTTCACCTATGTGATAACAAGCTCTCTTGTATATATGCCAGATATGAGTAGCTTTGTTGAGTTAATTTCATGTTCACGTACTCTCAAAATTGGACTCATTCCGTCAATTGCTCCTTCTTCATTTTCATTACATTGCAAACCATTGTGGAATTATTCTTTCACATTCTCTTCTACCAGAGTCTCTGTTTCCTCGGTCTTTTTCTCTAATTTTGATTGAGAATTTTTTATCTCTTTACTCTCATTGCCTCTTCCTTCTTCATCGCAAAAAATCACTTTATCTAATTCTTCTTCTTATGCTCTTAAAAAAATTGCATCTTCTTCTTCTTTAGGTGGTTAATCTTGTTCTTGTTTACATGTTCGCTCCTTTGAGACTTGGTTGTAACGCTCCAGATTTTCAACCTTAACCCGAGGTCGTTACTTACATAACAACTCATAATCTTAACAAAAATACAGCGAAAGCATTTTTCACAAGTAACAACATCAACACAAAGACTGCAGCGAAAGCATTTGTCAATATAGTCCCCAAACACATGGTCACTGGTCCTCCCTGTCCGTTGCCGATTTTCTCATACTTACTTGAAAAATAAAGATGAAAAGGATGAGTATAAAAATACCCAGTAAGGAACCCACTACTGGGCCCACTAGATTAATTGTTAACTTCCTATTAAACTGTACTCTACAGTCTTAGTCCTAAAGGCAGCTAATGTCCTACATACCGAGTACATGGCTAATAGATAAAGTTAACAGCTACCATAGTCCCAAAGTATACAATCTTAGTCCAA
>JBBPDJ010000008.1:4052125-4074671 GCA_037974625.1 Cucumis cinereus | reverse complement strand
GGGATGGGGAATAATATAGGGGGGCGGGGAAGGGGACGGGGATCAGCATCCCCGGCCCCGCCCCACCCCGTGGACATCTCTAATTGTGACACGCCCAGATATTGCTTATGCAGTTCACGTTGTTAGTCAATTCATGGCTACACCTCGTACTATACACTTCACAGCTGTTCTTCGTATATTACGATATATTAAAGGCACTTTGGGACATGGATTACAATTCTCCTCACAATCATCTTTGATACTCTTTGGATACTCTGATGCTGATTGGGCAGATGATCTTACCGATCGGAGATCTACCACTAGTTATTGTTTCTATTTAGGGGATTCTCTCATCTCCTGGCGAAGCAAGAAGCAAACTGTTGTTTCACGCTCCAGTACAGAATCTGAATATCGCGCACTGGCTGATGCAACTTCGAAATTACTATGGCTTTGTTGGCTCCTTACTGATATGAGGGCACCCACAACAATTAGCCACTATTCTTCATTGTGATAATCATAGTGCCATTCAGATTGCCCATAATGATGTCTTTCATGAACGAACAAAGCATATTGAAAATGATTGTCACTTTGCTCGTCATCATCTTCAGAGCAACACACTCCATCTCCAGTCCATCTCTACCACAGATCAACCAGCTGACATCTTCACCAAAGCTCTCCCTTCTCCTCGCTTCACTCAATTATTTCACAAACTCAAATTGGTTTCCACTCTACCACCCTGAGTTTGAGGGAGGGTGTTATTGTAATAATATATTAAGAGATTTTATACTATTCTGGTAGAGATTTTATTTTATATTATTTGGTAAATCTTGTAATTATTAGGATATATATTTTTCTTTTCTTGATATCATTGGTTGTATATAAATAGCACTGTAATGACCACTATTTTATTCAAGAAATATACAAGAATTTCATATCTTTTATTAAAGTTAATACATTTAATCCAATAGGCTTTGTATTTTTTACCGTAGGTGCCCCACCAGAATCTCTTGAAAGCTCTATTAATATCATCACATAAATCGATAGAGTCTGTAACAACTCATGGCATACGTTGGGATGGGTTGGGACACCGATTTAATTAGATTTTTCCCTCAAGCGAGAATATACATTCTTTCCACTCCTGCATCTCTTTCTAAACCATTTCGCGAAGTCTGTTGAATAAACGCATCTTGTTCCTACAGTTGTTGGTTGGGACCCCAAGGTAAGCTTTGAAGGAGCTAATGAGATTAACACCCAACAAACCACATATGTCATTGTCATTCTTCAAGTTAAGACCAATATTCTTACTGATTACACTAAGCTTTCTCCAGATTTATCTTCATCTCGAAGCCTCCTCAAAGATTTTGAGCACGTAACAGATCCTCCTACATTCTTTCACCGAGGCCTTGCAATATATTAAACAATCATCAACAAAGAATAAATTCGAGATGGAAGGACAATGATAATTAACATAGATGCAGAAAGACCCTCATGATAAATATTAGAACCCATTTTGAAACAAAACCAAGGGAAAGAAGCATCGCTTAACTGCGACTCTGTTGTATGCTTTGTTTATGTCAAGCTTGAGCCCCACCCAACCCTCCTTCCTTTTCCTTTTGCAATTGATGGCGTGAATGCACTCAAACCCAACAATAGTATTATCAGTAATGAGTCTTCCTAGGATCGATGAAGGTAGATTGAGCTACAGAAATGATGAATTCAAGCACTCTCTTCAATATGTTGGCCAAGGTCTTTGCAGTAATCTTGTATATCATGTTGCAGAGACTAATGGGTCGAAAGTCAGACATCTGCTTCGGCTTCGTAATTTAGGGAATAAGAGTGATATAGGTATAATTTATGGTGCAACATTATCTCTGTCGTTGAGGACCCCCAAGCACGAGTTGACCGTTTCATTTCTAATAATACCTCAATAATTTCGATAGAAGATCACATGAACTCCGCCAGGACGTGAGGCCTTACTGGGAGCCATACGCTTAATCGCGCACGCATTCTCTTCCTTGCGAAAAGATTTATCTAAGTTACAACCATCTTGTTCCAAAAGTTTCTTCGTCAAGCGGCTAGTAATAACGGACTTTGCCTCCCCCTCCGTTTAGAATGAATATTGTTAAAAATTTGAAGTGAGAGTTGTTGTGGTAGGAAAAAATGGTGTTTGATAATTCATATTTTAAAATGTATAAATCTTTTTTAATTGAATAAATAATTTTTGCTATAATAATGGATCTTGATAGACTCAGATAAATATCTATCGGTGTTTATCACTTTATTTGTGTCTACAAGTGATAAAAAGTAAAATTTTGCTAAATTTATAAATAACTTCACTAATTTTGTTATATTTGAAAACATGTCTTCAATATTCTTATTGTTAATTTATTATTTAGATCGAAAGTAGTTTAATTAAAATATAATGAATAGATTTATTTTTAAAATAAAATTTTCAAAATAAAAATAATGTTTTGATGTATAATTTAAACTTGAATTGGAAAAAACAAGAAAACATGTCGATTATTTATATTAGTGATATTTTGATGTGATATAATAAAAATATTGATTCAGTGGTGGATGGCGAAGAATGGAAAGTGAAAATAAAGATGGAGAATTAAATAAATAATAAAAAGAAAGAAAGAAGAGGGGAAAATGGAAGATTCTGGGCCAATATAAAAGGCCAAAGAAGTGGAAGAAGCGTCCACGTGGCAAAGAGGAAAGGAGCGAAATAGCTTTGATAGGACCCACAGTAGGTGAGATTATCATATCCATAGCTTTGTGATTTAAATACCCTCAAAGTTGAAACATAGAGTCTTCTTACTTAGAATTTCTCATTTTTGGAATTCACCAAAAGGGATTAAATTTCAATCTCCCTCTTTTTTTCTTTTTCTACTTTTTTTTCTTTCTTTAATTATTATCATTATTATTTTTGAATTCTCTCCGATTTCTCTTCTCCCCCAGCAGATTTTTCCCTTTTCTCCATTTGGACGTTGCTCCAATTCTTTCCGGTAAGCTGTTTTTCTTCAATTTTCTTCTTCCTTTTGTTTTCGCTATCTATGCCTGTTGCTGTATGTTCGTAATATATCTGGTGTTTCATTTCTAGGGTATTCCCGCAATTCGCCTTTCTAGGGATTCTTTTGCTCTTTTTCGGGTTTTGGGTTTGTGGGTTGATTGATTTTTTTTTTTTTCGGATTTGGTTTTGGTTTTGCGATTGTTGAGGAAACTGGTGATTATGTTATTGAAGTTAAAAGCTGATTCATGTCTGTTGTGGATGAGAATTCCTATGCTTCTTTGTTTTTCTTCGCACTTCGGATTCTTTCAGGGAGGATTTGAGGTGGGTTTTTTTTTTTTTTTGGGGGGGGGGGTGTTTTTGTAAGGTTACTGGATAATTATGTGTCAGATGATCACCGGTTTGAAACTGGATAAAGCATTTTGAAGATGATGATGGATAAAGGAACTGAAAAATTGTTTGTTACTTTTTTTTGTGTGTGTGTGCGCGCGTGCGCGTGTGTTTGGATTTCCTGATTCTAGCTAGTTTGAGTTACTAGAAACAACACTTAGCGGGTGAAATAATTTAGACTCTTTTAACTTATGAAACTAGATACTGCCGTTGATGGGAATTTAGTGAATGAATGTATTTGTACTTTAGTTTCTACTTCAACAACTTAAATGCGATATGGAAGGGGGATCAGAACTGAAGTTAAATTACCTGAGATTAATTCTTTGTCTTCTTTGTTTATTTTAATTCTAATCATGCACCAAGTATGCATGACCTGGCCCTATGTTCTGTTGGATCATTAAACGGGGATAAATAGTTCTATTGCAAGGTGAAGCTTTATCAATTCTCTAGGGTTGTGTGTCTTTCAGGTTTTACTTAGTTCATTCATTTGGTGTATTAACTGATTGTAAGAATGGGATTTTTAAGCTAGTCTTCCTTATTGGTTTTGTTGATTAAGTTCGGTTTAAACTTGGATAAGATTCTGGGTTAGCTTTAGGTTTGCTTTTGTTGGTGGGAAATATGCATTTGGTACAGATCCCAGTGATATGATGTGGTTACTGGTTAATACTTTTTTGTTGAGTTGTGTTTTCAGATCTTTTCTGCCTTTCTGTCTCTCCAACTTAGTGTGCTTTGCATTGTTAAATTAATTTTGGGAGAATTTAACTCTAAATTTTAAGAGATGTGAAGAGGGGAGTGTAGCCATCCTGGGATCTAAATTGTGTCTTACATATTGTATAAAACAAATGACATGTGGATTACAATTTAGTCAAAAGGCATTGAAAAGATGTAATAGTACTAGATTGAATCATGAAAAACATTGGTATTGGACAGATGGAATAGTACAGGACTGAATCATGAGAAATATGTTCTTTTTTTTTTTTTTTGTTTATGTTTTCATGTCTCTTGCAGTTGCAATTACTTTTTACTCCCTGCACTTCCTAAAGAAGAGGGAGAAGATAACTTTTCTCTAAAGAAAGAGACTAAAGAGTTTAAAAGCACCCCAACTACCTGTGCAATTTGGTTAGATGGGGTTCTTTCATTTTGAACCATGATAAGGATCTGTGTTCGCTTAACAGTCATCATAAATTAATAAACTCGAAACAACAAGTAATGGATGATATCGGAATCTAAGATTACAATTAATATGGAATAATACTTAAATTGTAACTGGAGTTAGGAAAGGGTGCTCTATTTTATTATTATTATTTTTTAACTTTTGATATCAAAATTTACATTTTGTGGTAATTGAGAACTTGAGGCTCTTTTGTTTGTTTCAAAGGGTCTGAAGGTATGCAGTCAAAGTCTGAAACCAATAATCAGCTCGATCCAAATGGTGCACCATCGACGAGTATCTATTATGAACCCTGGTGGCGTGGCATGGGGTACAATACTTTTCCATTGCCTGTGGTTGGGGGAAATGCTTCGAGTTCAACTTCTCTTGAATTCCCTAATGGTGGTTCGGAGTCAAATGATGGCCAATCTGTGTCTAATAATGATGTAAACGACGAAGAAGATGATGTTTCTAAAGAAGTGCAAGCTACTGGATCTCCACCTTCTGGTACATCTTTAATCATTATTTTTTAGTGCAAGTTCTCTCTCCAATTAGCACCTCACAATCCTTGATGTTTTCTGTTTTGTGTCTGACAATATTGAAACTATCTTATTTGAAGGTGTTATTGGGAAAATGGAGAGAACAACTTTAGAATTCAAAAGCTAACTTTGGTAGAATTATTTGTGGAAACTCTCTTAAGAAAAGTTAAACAAATATATAGCAAGCGAGTGATTGTTGGCTGTTTTCAGATATTTGTGTTTGATGGTTTTCTAAAGCAGATATTCCATTCACAATGATAATTATTAGGTTTACCATATTGGGATTTATTTTTACTACATTGTAACTTATTAAAAATAGGCAACAGAGGAATGTGCAGGATAAGAAAGCTTTCATATGGATGGTCAAACTCACAAACCAATGAACTATTATTATTATTATATTATTTTATGTTATATATTTTAAAAAGCACCGAATGCCCCCTAAAATAACAATAACATCTCAATGATTTCAGCGGGAAGCTACAGACAGGATGCTCAGAAGATGCAGCATATTTCGTCCGCTTTGCCAGCAATGCACGGTGAATGTCTGACACAGTCTACACAACTTGAACTTGTTGGTCACTCTATTGTAAGTTCATTGATGTCCAATCTTAGAAATTCTATATCTTGTTACTAAAACTAGTGTGCTTTTAGTCCTAGATTTAAGTTCCCTGTAACACCCCCAACCCCCCCCCCCCCAAAAAAAAAAAAAAAATATTACAAGGTCAAGGTACAATTTTGTATTATATTACTGAATAATTTCTTGTGTTTCTTGACATACTGTTGCAGGCTTGTGCATCAAATCCTTATCAGGATCCATATTATGGAGGAATGATGGCCTTCTATGGTCATCAGCCCTTGGTATGTAATTATACCGACTTCATACATACGACTTACGAGAGACTGGTTTCACTGTCACGATCTTTGCCCTTACTTGGCTGTGATCGTCTATTATACTGTTGAAATCAAAAGAAAAATGACACTTTTAACTCACCATGTACCACTCTTGACCCTATTAAGAAATGGAACTTCAAGTCTCAGTGCAAAAGGGTTTTTGTCCAACTTCATGAAAAATGGTGCTTGTGCTTCTATATCCGTGGAATGAATGTTCAATGTTGTCATATATCAGTTAAATTTTTGTATTTACTTCAAAGGTTGTTTTCGTTGATGTTTCATGAAATATTATATTGATTGTTGAGTGGTAAATGTTGTTGATTTGAATTAGGACCTACACTTTTACATCCAAAGCTCTTCAAACCATGATTAGCTTGCTCAAAGGACAATGCTTCTGAAATTTATACTTTCTCATTCAAATTTTATTACTCACTGTGTAGTTTGTCTCCAGGGGTTTTTTACATTTTGTTCTTCAATTTTCATTTATTTAATGAAGGCTGCTCTTTTTTTATTATTTTATTATTATTTTTATTGTTTTTCTAAACCCTAAAAGGAAAGTATCATGTGATAATTTATTGTATCCAATATAGCTTCAGAATACACACAGCGTCGATGCTTCCATTGCACAAAGTTTTAACAAAATTTTCATGCTTTGTAGTTCATTTTTGTCATGGACAGGGTTATCCCATGGTCGGAGGACCACATGCTAGAATGCCATTGCCCATTGAGATAGCACAAGACCCCGTTTTCGTGAATGCAAAGCAATACCAGGGAATTTTGAGGCGAAGGCAAGCACGTGCAAAAGCTGAGGCTGAGAAGAAGTCGATAAAAGCCAGAAAGGTGGATTTTGTATCTTTCGAGTGGACTAGATTGTTTTTGTGCATGCGTGTGTGTGTGGGGTGGGGGATGCTTGACTTTCTGAATTTTGATGAGTAATCTTTTAAGCAATTATCAAATCAAGATTTATATGCTGTGATAGACAAGTTTTCTGAAGCTTATACTGAATCACGTTTAATATCTTGTAAAACTTGGAACACTCGTTGACATGTTATTGTTCTGATGTTCTTTTTTCTATTTCAACAAGTTAAAAAATCAACCAACTGCCAGTATTTTAGTTAACAAACATGGACACCCAGGAGTTATTTTATAAACGCTTATGCTTAATTGCTTATCATATTTTACAACCACTAAATTAATTATAGTTAATCTCCCTCGCATAGTGTAGACAAAAAGAAATTCATTCTTTTTTTGGGTTATTGTGCTCACTTTTCTTATTTAACAGCCATACCTTCATGAGTCTAGACACCAGCATGCCATTAGAAGGTCGAGAAGTAGTGGAGGCCGTTTTGCAAAGAAAAGTGAAGCTGATGGAAAGGAAAAGCACTCCGATAAAGTAAACGAGAGTGGTTACCGCCTAAATGATGGTTCTGAACAGCAGAACGGAAGCTCTTTGACGAACAAGGCCTCCGAGTAGCAAAGCAACCTGCACTGGATGCCAAAGACAATGGTCAGAGTTGTTCAGTGGGGAGTGAGGGATCGATTGCTTGTTTGTTAAAAGTACTGAGTTCCTAGCAAAGCATGCTAGGCGGCAAATCATTCTTGGCTTTGTTGTTCTGTTGCTTTGTAGAAAAAGAAAAAGGAATGGTGAATGATATGCGACTTGTAGGATCTCATGGCTTCAAAGGATTCCTCAAAAGTCTTAAGAGATTTCTTCATTCCATTCGCTTTTTTTGCCTTTTTTGTACAGAGTTTATGATGACGTAAGGGAGTGGGAACTTTGATCTCGTGTATTATATTAGCAGAGCGTGAAACTAAATGAATCATAAGGCTTAGGATAGATATAGTGATTGTGATTCACAAAGCTTACACTTGAAAGATTTTAGATTTGAGTATCTAAGGTTTGACAGATTATTGATGCAAATTATACTTTTCAGGTACAGAAATGGATAGAGTTTAAATGTCTTCCTTCAGCTTTGATGGCCGCTGTATATATTTTATATTCTATGACTTATTTTAAAGCCAAAGGATATCTCTATGGAAGGGAAGGAATGGATGCATCACCTATTTGAAATTCATCCGCCTTGAAACAGGATGGCTCAATCTGTTCTTGTTCTTACTATTTCATGGGTCTATCCACATTTTTATTAAAGATTTTACGTGGGGTGAGTATAGGACGGGATCAGTTTTTCCAAAACCGCTGCCAGCGCTGAACTCATCGATTATTGTCGGGTGGTTTCCGAGGTTTTTCAGATAGGATAAATGCCAGCCATTGAGCACACGGTTGGATCAGTCGGATTTGATCGGTGAATACTGGAAGGAAGATGAGAAAATTTCTGATTTGAAAAGAGATGAAAAAGAATAGAGAAGAAAATGTAGCAAAGAAAGCCATTAGAGCCCATGAAAACTGATGAAGAGAAAAAGAAATAATAAAAGAGAAAGGAAGGAGGGAAAGAATAAAAGAAGAGGAAGAAGATAAAAAAGCAAACTGGTGAAATGGTTATTTCACATTTTTTTCTCATGATTTTTTTACACATTTAATGTAGTTGGGCAGCAACACGGGAACCAAGGGGTTTATAGGTTAAATGGGCGGTTCGGTTGAGGTTCGATTCTCATCGGTCAGTGGCAGATCAGGTTCGGTTTTGTTTTCGAGAAAACCGTTCTCGAGTGGGTTCCATAGACAATCGTCCGATTCGGTTCGGGTTTTCGGCTAGCTTTGCTCAGTCCTAATTGTACGTTCTCAACCATCTCTTTTAAAACAGGAAGTGCACTTTTTTTTAAAATTCTCATTCATTATTTATTATTTATTATTCATTACTCAGTTTTTCTTCCAAAAGAGAGTACAAGTTTGTCTATTATTTTAGAGTTGTTTTTAAATATAGCAAAATAAATTAAAATATTTACAAATTAATAAAATGTCATAGTCTATCAATAACATATGGTAAAATTTTGCTATATTTAAAAATTCTTGCAACATTTCAAACATTTATTTAAAAAGACAATTTTCCATTCTTTTACTGTTCAATTTTTAGAAAATTAAAATTTTATTTAATTTGTTAAATATTTATTGTTTTGTTAAAGTAAAATATTTGTATAAGATTATACATACAAATAAAAGTAATTTATACTCTTTTGATTAAAAAAAAAAGAGTATACATTGTATCTAACATTTTTTCTTATAAATTATGTATCTAACTTTTTTTTCTTTTTTTGAGAAATTGTTATGAATAAAAAATTGAAACTAATTTTATATATAACCAAAAAAAAAAAAAAAAAAAAAAACTTAAATGGATTATATAGAATTTCATAGGTTTTTCTACATTTGTGAATGATTTTAATTTTTTGCCATTTTTTCAGCTGATTTGATTTAAATTGTTTTATTTTATATTAAATAAGTTATCAAAATAAAACATTTTTTAGGACATGAATAGTGAAGCAAAAACTCCACCATAATAGTTAAACATGACTAGACATAAGCCGTGAAAATTAAGCATAAGTCGTGAAAACCAAGCAAGGTAAGGAGAATGAAAAATTGAAGACACACGAGACTCCAAAGCTTTGCGTGCAACACTACAACAAATAATATGGTTATAGACGACAACCCCCAACGCATTGTCACGGTCCCTCGCCTTCGTAGTGGAGTCTTCTAATAATCTGACTCAGACCGAGAGTCAAAATAAAACATTACTCTTAAACAAAATACTATTAATATAAATTTTAAAGACCAACTCACTTAAAAAAGGGGAGATTTGTAAAACAGAATGATGGTCTTCATATGGAACATTCTTGTTAATTGGAATGCAAGAAACTTTTTGAGTTTGGAGTATTTTACAAATGCTTATAACGACCCTATCATATAAATTTAGTTACCTACGTTAGATCCTAAACAGTTTATCAATCTTCATATGAAAAAGTTATAAATAGTTGTTAACACCACTATTATATTTGAACAAGTGACGTTTGAACAAGTGACGGATTAGAATAATCCACCCCACTAATGACTTCATATTGATTTCTACAAAATACAAAGACTATAATATTACAAATTAAAGTTCAAAACTAAATTATCAACTAAAACAAAACTGATTCAAATTGACCCATTTACAAGTTGACAAGTGTTTTAACCTACTACCACCTATGCTATCTTGTTCCATCAGATACTAAGTTTTGTCTTGACCTTAATTGTACAACTATGTCCGTTAAAAGTTCTATCCCTCACATTTTAGATTCTTGAGTGTGAGAGAAGAAACTTCATGGAAACAACATCAACAAGCGTCACCAAAAATATGCATTATTCCCAAAACCTCATCCTATGAGTGCATGTGTATGAGTGAAACCTAAAGAGAGATTGGGAGAGTGGTATAAATCTGGACATTTGATAAAATTACAAGCTAAGGATTTGGAAAGACAGGTTCACAGAAGAAAAACTCAGCAAGGAACGATCAAAAATCATCGATTGCCACAAAAAAGTAGAGGTGATTTGATTGGAAGGAGACATTTCAAAGAAAAGTTTTACATGTACATGTCACAACTCACAGATGATTTGTGGTGTAAATCAAGAAGGAATTTAGTAAGAAAAGCTCACTTTAGTTTAGATATAAACCAACTTCTGTGACTCCTAAAAAAGGTTATAAGTAACAAAAAACCAACTGTTTTTTAAAACAAAAAATAATAATAAAACAAAGCTCATATAGGAACACGTTTATCATGGTTCTTCTCTTCCTCAAAAGATTCACAGACCTACTGATGTGTATGATCACCATCGTGATTATATTGATCAGAATGCTTTACATGGTCGATAATTTCGGGCTCAGGTTGGTCAGGGATAGAATCTGGACCTGTACTGTCACTTGTTGGGTTCTCTACCGTGTCCGTGTCCGGGTCCGGATTTGTGGCATTGACCACTGTTTGCTGCTTCTCCATCATCCCAGAAAGGGCAAGTCTTGGAGACCATTCAAGAACATCATCAATGATATTCGATACACGCTTTTGATATCTGCATTAGCCAATGCAGTTCATGACCGAAAAAACCGAAAAAACAGAAAGCAAGTGAGAAATTAAATGGAGCAGATGCCCATAAGAAACAGAAAATTTTCAAGTCAGATAACAATTGGCTGTCAAATTGAATTTTCTTTGCTACACCAAAATGCAACTTATCCACATTCTGACCTGCTAGGCAGGTTCTTAAAAGATTGTTGTTATAGACTTCTCTACTCTATCTTCAGTTGTATGAAAGTTTAGAAAGGTATGAATAAGACACTAACCTTGCTCTAGCAGCCTCATCGGGAGCATGGTGCCTCAGCAGCAATATGATGAGTACAGCCACCACTGCATAGAAAAGTCTAGTTGTCCATTTCGGTTTCTCTTCTTCATCTTTACTTGGCCAAAACCGGAATAGTTCTCGCAACGTTGCTTCCTCCGCGAGAATATTGGGGAAAAACCACATACGTTTGCCCAGAAGAATATACGATAAACCAAAAACTGCTCCCCTCACTACAAATTTAAACGAAAACATAAGATGCAGCATAAGCATTTCAAAGGTATAGTGATATTTAATTCATCAATGCAACAATTGCTATCATATATAAAAGTTTCTAAACTATTTTGATAAGAACCACACAGTGATGGTAAAGGCTAAAGAAGTTCCAATTTACTTGAGCAATTCAAAACATGAATCACTAATACTCAAGCCAATTGGGAACCCCTAAAATGATAGAGAACCTTTTATTGTGCTAGCCAGTGAATGTCACATGTATGCGTACAAAGAACCACAATAAATCAACAAATCAACCAAGACCAACCAAGCTACCACAAATAACAATCAAGAATTTAGAAAAAGTTGCAATCATTTGCTGACTTAGTCACCCAAGCTATCCAACAATGATTACTTTATGATGTTGTCCCATCCTTGGACGAACTTAAGGAGGTCAAAAGATTTGTGCTCCTCCCTTCTTATTTTTAAAATAATAATAAATGAAAATATAAAACGAAATTATGCTCTCCCTGTAAACTACTTCTAAAAAACGACCAAAAAAAAATGTTAGACTAAAAAAAGGAGAAAAAGTCCATAGCCGAGATGCACATAAACTTCACCCAATCACTCACAATATTTTTAAATAAAAAAATAAAAGAAAGAGAGAAAGGTCACCCAACATAGCCAATAAAAGCAGATACATTTATAACTTTGTGATAACATCCTACCATAATGCTTCAGATGCAGCACTCCCTAAATTAAGTTATTAGCAAAACTATATGAATGGTTTTTTGGATAGAAACAGTTGCTTTCATTGAGGAAAAAATGAAAGAATACAAGGGCATATGAATGATTTATCGATATATAAAAGAACAACACAAAGATAAGGCAGTGAAAAGGGCTGTATGACCTACATAAAAGAAGTGAGAGTATAAGAAGCAGAACCCCAGCGCATGAGTAAAGTATCAAAAGCTTGCACTGATGAGGATATACAGGAAACAAGCAAATTGCAAGAGTCAACACAGGCCAACAAAATGAAAGAAGTGTCTGCCAAAATGGCCTCCGCTTAACAAATGTCCAAGCAAAAAAGGCATCCTGTTCAGAGAACACCTGATCCTGCAAGAGTGAGTTGCACATTCAGAACCTGGAAAATGGTCAGAGAATATGAATATATGATATTAAACTAAATTATGAAACAGGATGGTAATTAACTTTCTTGCTCACTTGCTTAGATTTGCATCAAGAAGGCTGAATTTATAAACTTATCCATATCAGTAAGTAAATCATCTATTTAAGAGAGAAGTGTGGCTTGTTGGTGTGTGTGCATTATATAAGGATCTTTGCGGGAGAGTAACAATAGAGTGTTTAGAGGCTCGAAAAGGGATATGAGGGGTGTATAGTCCCTGGCTAGATTTCATGTTCCCATTCTTACTTTAGTTATCAAGGTTTCTCATAATTATTAAATAGGCATTATTTTACATGATCGGAGGCCCTTTGTGGACTTTTTCCTTATGAAAGGTAGTTTCTTTTTTTTTAAAAAAAAAAGGATGAGGCCTCCAACTTTAAAAGAAATACATAATGCATACAAAAGAAATTCGCACCGGGAATATCTCCAGATGTGCTGGCCATGTAGACAATTTTCTCTTTCCAGGACGAACAGTTTTCACCACACGATCACACCGAACTAAGAGATTCTTACTTAGCAATGCATTGCCAATATCTTCAGTTTCCAAATTTTTATCTGAATCAAGAATATCCTTGAGCTCTGGATGATTTCTCAAAAAACTAACAAAATCCTTGCCTCTAAAGTACTCAACACGTGTCTCTTGTAAAACAGCCCATCTTGATTCTAAATTCTTGTGGTCTCTCACTTTCTCAGCAAACAACTGAAACACATCCTTCTTTGCAGCTTGTTTCTGAAGATTAATATATACATGTGAGGATAACCACAACGAGATAACAGCGACAGCTTGAAATAAACAAATTTAGAAACTTGATTTAAAAGAGAGAAAAAAAATGTAGAACCACCAACAACCAATTCATGACCTGCAGCTGACTTAGAAGCTCTTGGAAAGTTAAAATTTAAAAAAAAAAAAAAAACAAAACCATCCTCAATCGTCATCATACTCAGATAGTCACACAAAGATTATTAACTCTGTTGGAGATAGTTATTTTGTAATTGATAGCCAAAATGCAGCAGAATCCAATACAAAAATGCAGCAGAGAGGTAATAGAACTTATTAGAAACAAAAAACGCACACATTTTTACCATACCCTCTCTTTTAACTCATACAAACTCACTTCCTGATAACTATCACACTGTAATTTAAGATGTTTCTCATCGATCTAAAGAAACTAAGAAGATTCAAGGGCTACTTGGGGAGCTAGAATGTAATCAGGATTACTATAAATCAGAGGAGTGTTGGACAACGTTAGCAATCGAAGATGGAACGAAAAAGAGATCGTGAAGCATAAAAACGGTGAGAAAGAGGTCAGGTTAAAAATTGTTGGAATGTAATGAGTTTTATATCACAAATACGGGCCCAAAACTCTTAATCTAAACATAGATTTTGGATCATACTACATGACAAACCAATACCATTATGGGTCCCCAAACACCCCACAATGTGAAAAAATAATGGCCGGTTTCAGCACAATCAAATCATATTGTTGCTCGTCTACCTACAGTAAAATTACAATATGACTGACAACAATTCATTTCTCGTAACTAAAACATAAAACTAGGCTCAAATTGCAAATTGATTCAGAGTGATGTAACCTCATAAGTCACTTTTTCTTCATTCAAACCATAAAATAACAATTAACAACGCCCGCATGGGAGAATGCAAAATCTGATACAATGAGGCCCAGGCTATTTTACTTTTACAATTTGAACTTCTAGTTGCTCATCTACCTACGCTACAAAGCTGCAAAACTGAGAACTACAAAAACCCTTTTGCAGTTCATTCACATTAATCACCACTTTTCTCTTTCTTTTCTTCGATAAGGAACCAAAACAATGAATGCTCGCTAGCACGATCTAGGAAATGGGTGGTAGAGTTAATGAATCCTCCAACCACAGGCCACCACCTATTTCAGATTGTGAAAACTTTACGTCCATCAATCATTTGTCGGAAAAGCAAAAAGGCAAATATAAGAATCCAAAAGAGAGATTGATAGAACATGTCCAAAAACACATGAAATGCCAATATGGCAAGGATACGGCAATTGGGTCATGGTAGAATCAAACAAAGAATCATACTGAAAGCAATGTTCTCTGTTGAAGGCAAGAAAAACCCAGATCAGAAAACAAAAAATTAGAGGGAAAAAAAGAAGGCAAACCCTAGGAGGGGTATCGGAATTGGGATCTTTGGCAGCATTTTGAACAGCAGTTGATTGCCTTCTGACCCTCTTCTTCTCGGTTCCTCCTGTTTTCCTCATCTCACAAACCGATTTGATTAAAAATGAAGAAAAAAAAAAAAGGGGGAAATTTTGATTTGTTCCCGTTGCTTCTTCGCCCCTGTGAGTGCGTTTTGGTTGCGAAGAAGAAAAATTGGGGAGCGCTCGTGAAAGGTTAATGAGGAAATGAAAGGGAAAAAGAAAGTTAATGAATTGAATTTCTTCACTTTCAACCCTCTTTTCTCACCACCAACAAACACCAACAAGCATTGCCCCCCACCCTTCTCTTCATCACAACCAACCAATCAACTTCTGCCATTTCACCATCTTGTCCTACCAACATTTCCTTTTATATTTATTTTCCAAATCTATTAGATTAATATTGTAGTTCTATCATATCCACACGAGACAAACATGTGGTATGGAGTATATGTCGTCTCTTATCATTTGAAGCATTTAGTAAATAAGGTTCCAATGCCCTTACAAGATGACCTATACGAACTTTTTAGAAGATCGTTTAAGCATTTTTAGAGCAAAACGTACATGAGTACTTCTTTACAGTAGCAAAAAACTTAACTGTTTCAATCGTTAATCATATCTATTTGTTATTATAAACTTGATGTCATTTGATGTCTTCAGGTTTTTTTTTTTTATGAGGATTTAGATGGTGTTGTTAATATTAGTTTAGGATTGAAGTATATTTGTTCAATTGATTTGTTTTAGAAATGTTCTTTTCGGTTTAAAATTTTTCTATGATTTGAGAAAAATCAGGAAATTAGTAAGCCTCGTTTTAAGTTAGTAACTGACTTAAGAGAGAAGATTAGGAGTAATCGCTCACTTAATGCACAAGGTACCGTTGGTTTAACCCATATAGGTTAATGAGAATCTATATATAGTATATATAAAAGCTCCTATGTCGATAAAGTTTTTTATTCAATTTTACCCTTTTGATTATAAGTGTTTTTACTATTCATTTGAAGGTAGTTTTGTCATTCAACTCCAAAGCAAGAGTAGAGGGTGAATTTTAACTCTTTCTCACTATTTCTCTAACGGTTTCAATATTTGATTGAAAAATATTTATTATCCTAATTAACTTCATGGGTAGTGGAATGTTTTTTTCAAAATTCTCTAACTCGCACTTTCTACTACCAATTTATTCAACATAAATATATGGTATCCCTTTGCGTTTTTGAAACAACAACCCGTTATCAAATGGAGAGAAAAGTGCAACGAGACGAGAGTGCAAGGAGACAAGAATGATGAGAAGACAAAGATAAATAGTGTGAATATTGAAAATTTCACCATTAATTAGGTGGAGAGGAAAGTACAAGACAAGATTTCTTTTCACGTCAAGCACGCATTAAGAGTAGATATATCTAAATATCCTCTTTTGTTTTTGTTTTTTTTTTTTTTTTTGTAACTATTAGTTTTTTGTTCTTATTTTTAGGTTAAAATATCAACCTTAAAATTTAATTATTGAATATTAAAAAAAAATTAGAATTTGAAATTTTTTTGAAACTTTCTCATCGTCCAACTATAAAAAGCATTCTGTTTTTGTCATTCTCATCCAAGATTTTGAGACATATCGATGGATGAACTCAACATGTATCGTCCCAGTTGCACATGTGGTGCTTGTCTTTGGGAGGAATTTGAGATATGGCTGAGTTTCTTCAAACCAAGTACCTTATGGATTTTCTCATGGGACTCAACCAGTTTTTATCTTAGACTCGAGCTCAACAACTGTTAATGGATCCATTACCGACCCTCAGTCGTGCCTTCTCTCTGTTGCTCCAAGAAGAGCAGCAAAGATTCATCTCTTCCTTCTGATGTTGCTTTAGTTGTAACCACTTCTAATCAGAAGAATCAGGCCAACACTAGACAGCTTAAAGATCGACCTATTTGTTCTCATTGCAACTTGTGGGCCACATTGTTGATCGTTGTTAAGGTCCATGGTTATCCACCAGGGTACAAATCTCTGCAGCAACGATCCAATGACAATGTTCCTTCTAATTCTGCAAACTCAGTCACCACAAATGGTAATAAGATGATTGATAGCCCAAAATCTTCTCAGACTACTGCCAATGTTCTGTTGTAGTGCCAAATTATTCTTAATCAGCTTCAATCTAAGTTGTCCATTAACTCACCTGCTTCACCAGTGAAGTTCTTCTACTTCACACATCACATGTATCAACCCTCTTACTTCTAGGATTATTGATTTGGGCGCGTCTGCTCATATTTGTTGCAATACAGATGCCTTTGCCACTTCAATTCCATCCACTAAGTCAGTGAGTCTGCCTGATAAACAATCATTCGAAGTGAAGTTTTATGGTTCTGTTTGCTTGTCTGAATCCATAAATCTACATAATGTACTTTGCATGCCTGAGTTTGTGTTCAACCTACTGCCAGTTAGTGCCCTTACAAGAGTTTCTCGAATAAATATTGAATTCTGTACTAATTGTTGTACACTTCAGGACAAGTCCACTTCGAAGAGCATTGGCAATGCTAGACTCTATGTACTTTCATGGAGAACATTGGCAGTAGTCTGAAAAGATGTTTTGCAAGTTAACACTTCTTCTTCTGTTAAAAATTCGTGTTATGTTTGTCTTTTGGAAAAACAAAAACGCTTTTTTCTCATGTAACACATGCTAGACATTCATTTTTCCTCACTATTGTTGATGATGCCACTAGGTTTTACATGGATTTTCTTACTCAAACATAAGTCTGATGTTTCTTTTGTAATTCCTCAATTTTTCAAACTTGTTGAAACTCAATTTTGAAAGAAAATAAAACAATTCAGATTGGATAATGCACCAGAGTTGTCTTTCACTGAATTTTTTAAGGAAAAAGGTGTTCTTCATCAATTCTCTTGTGTTGGTTGTCCTCAACAAAACATCATCACATACTCAATATTGTCATAGCTCTCTATTTTCAGTCTTGAGTTCCGCTTTCTTTCTGGGGTGAATCTGTTCTCACAATAGTCTTTTTAATCAATCGCATTCCATCCAAGGTGTTGGACATGAAGCCTCCATATCAACTTTTTTACAATGTTGCTCCAGATTATGCTATGATGCGAGTATTTGGCTCTTTATGTTTTGCCTCCACATTACTTCATAACCAATCCAAATTTCATCCACGAGCTATTAGCTCTGTCTTTGTTGGCTATCCACAAGGAATGAAGGCTTATAAGTTGTATGATGTTGAAAATCGTAAGTTCTTCACTTCAAGAGGTGTCACTTTCATGAATCAGTTTTTTCATTTCATAATTTTCCTTTGAGCTCACAATAGGTTGATCCATTCCCTGGTTTTGTGTTGCCAAAGTCAGTATTTATTAATGATTCTAACATTCTGCCTTCAAATGAAAGTATTTATAATGAAATTGTCCCACGTGAAGAGTCTTCCCACTCTCATGACGAAGAAATATCTACTGAAAACGTCTAAAGCTCAGACTAACATATTATTCATGAAAACAGCCAACAGCTGCCGTCAGTAGCAGTGATCCCCAAGTTAGTGTTCCCTGTGATCAAATTTTGAATGATAATGAAGTCTCACAAGTTCCTCGAAGATCTAAACGAGTGACTAAACTGTCATTATATTTGCAAGCTCATCATTGCAACCTCTTAGTAGTAAATTATAACTCTGATTCTTCAGCTTCTGGTTCTTCAACTTAGTACCCACTTGATTAATATATATCCTATGACTCCTTATCTCTACCATACAAGAACTTTGTTCTATAAGTGTCTCCTAAAAAAGAACCAAATTTTTATCATGAAGGTGTAACATCGGAGCATTGGCATGAAGCTACGAAGAATGAGTTAAATGCTATGGAAGCCAACAAGACTTGAAGTATTGTTGCTTTACATGAAGGCAAAAATTTTGTTGGGTGTCAGATGGATATATAAAATCAAGCACATAGTGTATGGATTAATTGAAACGTTACAAGGCAAGATATGTAGCCAAAGGATATACTCAGTAAGAAGGGTTAAGATTATTTTGAGACATTTTCACCCGTAGCCAAAATGGTAACTGTTAAGATTCTTCTTACTCTAGTTGTTGCCAAACAATGGTCATTAGTACAACTAGATATCAACAATGTCTTTTGACATTGAGATTTATTTGAATAAGTGTATATGGATTTACCTTTAGGATACAAACCTTGTGTTTCGAGTAAGTAAAATAAGGTTGTTTGCAAGCTTCATAAGTCTATGGCCTAAAGCAAGCTTTGTGACAATGGTTTGCTAAATTTTTCTCATTCATTACGTCCTTAGGCTTTCGGTAGTCGAAATCAGATTATTCTCTTTTTATCAAAGGGAAAGATGAAACTTTCTTGGCTCTCCTTGTCTATGTAAACGATATAATTATCACATAAGCAAGTAACCATCACATTCAACATTTGAAAAAGGTGTTGTGATCAATTTCAACTCAAAGGCTTGGGATCCCTCCAATTCTTTCTTGGCTTGGAACCTGCACGATCTTCATTCGATTTATTTTTGTCTCAAAGGCATTATGCTCTACAACTCGTGGAAGATAATGTACTCCTTGGAGCTAAGCTCACTTTTGTTCCCATGGATCCGACCTTCAAGTTATCTTCTTTAGAGAAGGATTTACTTCATGATCCTTCCTTGTACCGAAGACTGATTGGAAAATTGTTATATTTGACAGTATCAAGGTCAGACATAACTTTTGTAGTTAATAAGTTGAGTCAATTTGTATCCACTCCAACTAAAATACATTTAAATGCAATCCATTACTTGCTCTGGTATATTAAAGGCTCTTCCGGTAAAGGAGTTTTTCTTCCAAAAGTTCAGGACTTCTCTATTCATATCTTTGCTAAAGCTGATTGGGGTTCATGCATTGGCACAAGAAAATTTGTCACTGGCTTTTACGTTTTTTTTTTTAAAACTCTCTAACATCGTGGAAGTCTAAGAAACAACAAACTGTTTCCCGCTCATCTGAAGAAGCTGAGTATCGTGCTATGGCAGTAGCTTCTTGCGAAATCATTTGGCTTTAGAATCTACTTACAGAGTTATGTTCTTATTCTCCAAAACCATTCCTTTTTGTGATAATTAAGTTGCCATGCATATTACTTCAAATCCAACGTTCCATGAGCGAACTAAGCATATAGAGTTGGATTGTCATTTTGTTCAAGAACAGGTTATTGATGGTTCTCTCAAGTTGATGTCAATGCGTTCCTCTTATCGGTTAGCAGATACCTTCAGTAAACCGCTTATGGTTGCTTCGTTGTTTCCATTGCTTGTCAAGATGGGAGTATTAGATGAATAAATTCTATTTTAGTAACTACTACAAGGTATTTTCATGGCCCACTCTAACAACATTTAAATTATTTTTAGTATGTCTATCAAAATATGACAATATTAATTTGACCAGATAGTAAGCGTGAGTGGTTTGTTGGTTTATATAGTTTAGGAGGCTAACTAAGATTTCTATGGCTTATATTTGTTAGATTTTGTGGAGACTTAATTTATTTTTGTTTGTGTGATCATTATTTTAGCTATAACTTTTTAAAACTAAATTAGATTGGATTTATTACTAAATTTTAAATTCATGAGATTAGATCATGTTTTAGGATATTTTGGATTGAAATTCATCATAATTATAGGGATTTGGTAGTAAGGGTAGTTTTGTCTATTATTAAAATTTAAATAGTCTAAGAATTAGTCGTTTGGCCATTTTTACAAAGAAAATTCGGTTTGGACATTTTTCTAAAACATTATTTCATTTTGGCTATTTGTCCAACCGCCCCATAATTTTATGGCTTGAGCGGTCCAAAGTTCTTTTTTAATGTATAACCATATACATTCATACAACCAGCTATTTTCTCTATGGTTTTCACGGAATCAATATATTCTTTCAAACATATTTCAACTGATTAACATGTTTGGTAACATATTTGAGTATAATTTAGTAGATAGTATACATTGAAACTTAGCTATAACAAGTGAATTGTATAACTTGGCATATTAAGAATATGGTTATTTATTATTATTATTATTTCTTTTTAGTATAAATGAGATAGAAATTTAAACCACAGATCTTTTGGTTTTCAGCATACACTACTGCCAGTTGAGCTAAACTATAGTTAGATTTAAAATATGAATCCTAATTACGTTCTTATAGTTTCCGATCTGTCTAAAAACTCTTTTGAAAGTCTACCCTAATTAGCTTTTGTTGTTAGAATTTTCTTGAATTCATTAAAGTTAGACTTTCTTCAACAACATTTCTTCAAGTACTATTTCTTTGGTCTTTCCCTTCTTGAGTCAACCAAAATCCTTCCCATTTTTCAAACACAGATTTTGTTTGGTTAGAAAAAACACTAAACTATTGTTTGACCTAAATAAAATCTTCTTGAGTTGTCCATGCCATGTAGATCAAAATCATTTACCATGTTCTTACCTTCGTAACAAATAATTATATACGTTTTGAATTTTTTTCGATATCTATATATAAACATATATCAATCATGCATATAAGAATTTAACAATAAAATAATTAAAATTAAATTTTTATCATTTTTATTTAGTTAAATTATTAATTAGCTAGGTAACTTTTAATTAACTTTTGGAACCAAACATAATGATTGAAAATCAATTCTAAAGATATGAAAATCATTTAAGAGTTTGATAACAAAACATAAATTTGATTGCTTAAAACATTAATTTTACAAAGTCAATTGTAACTTAATGCTAAATTTACTGTATTTAAAAACATTCCTTATATAAATTTTAATTTCATAGAAATTAAATGCCATAGGTTTTTACTTTAAATTAGGGATCATGAAAAAAATGTGGACACAATTACTTTTTTAATTGTGAAAATAGAGCTTGGTGGCTATTTTTCATTGGTGTGTTCCAAATTTGAATTTTTTTTAAAGAAAAAGAAAAATAGTTCATGAAAATTAAAATTTTCAAATAACATATTCAAAATTGGTATGCCATATTTACTTTTTTATTATTTGTCATATCATACTATGTTTTCATAAACAACTAGAAATTTGATTTTGATGTTTTCAAAATTTGTACACAATTTTGGACAACTTCACTTAAAAGTTTTAAAAAAAAAAAAACATTTCTAATTGTCAAATACTTATTGTTGGGCATTTTTGGTTGAAAAGAATAAATCTAAAAAATCAAAGGAAAAAGGAAATGGAACCAAGACACACAAATTGGGTCGAGGGAAGAGAGTTAGGCCTTGGACCCGATCACCTCTTGTTAGGGAAAATAAATCAGAAGCTTCCACAGAATTGAAGAGTGAGAAAAATACCAATAATTCCAGAATGATCCAAGGATAAAAACAGTTATACCCCAGCCAATTAGAGCATGACATCTGTATAATTATTATTCATTCATTTCCTATTTTTATACTGACCCAATTCTAGGGTTTTTGAGTGTATAAATAAGCATGGTTGCTGTCCTTTTTAAGATGAAGAAAATCAATACAGAGAGGAAATATTCATTTTAATCTGTTGGCTTCTGCCTTCTTATTTGTGGGATTCTGCCTTTCTTATTTTGGTATCAGAGCATCCATGGCTAACGCCTCTCAATCCGCAACCTCAGTTGTGACGAACGTCGGCGGGTATGTTAACTATCCACCAATGAACCACTTTCTGAATCAAATTCCCTCTGTAAAACTCAGTCGAAATAACTTTCTCTTATGGAAACACCTTGCTCTGCCGATTCTGCGAGGATATAAACTAGAAG
>JBBPDJ010000008.1:4008379-4052025 GCA_037974625.1 Cucumis cinereus | reverse complement strand
GCGTGTCACCTACACGAACACATTAGATCATTGTGTTTGTATCAAATACAAAGTGGGCAGTATCCATAGTGTTACCAGGATAAGGTACCCAACATTATCCTTATACTATAGACCATTTAAGTTGTATCTCGAATATTGATCCCTGTATGTCTCCACATACTATTCAAGACTTATAAAACAGCTTAGGATGTTAGTTTATTGGATTTGGGTTAATTAGACAAAAACAATCAATTACTATTCATTGAAATAATAATTGTTTATTAATAACGGTTAACGGTTTACATTTACTATCTACGAGTTTTAGGACATAAAACCCAACATCATCAACAAAATTAAGCTGGTAAGTATACAAAAGCTGGTAAGTATCTTACATGATTGACTTGAACAACAAAGAAATCGGTTGTGAGAAGTTTTGATTTCTTGTTTGTTGAAATTTTTTAGTGAGAAAAATAAATTTTTTGAAGTCTTAGAAACAAAAGGGTACTCTGTTAAGCAAAATGACTTTTCATTAAATGCATTGTACCCATTGTCAGATTTTTAGCCAAAATTGCGGCTTAACGTCAAATCGCATGATAGGACTTCGTTGGTAACGTGCATCGAGTATGTCGAGTAACGTGCAACGTGTGTAACGTGTGGCGTGCATCGAGTAGTCAACAAAGGGTATATCGTTTGACTTTTGTATCGAGCCATCGAGTAGACGAGCAGCATGCATCGAGTAAGCGTGTAGCGTGTATCGAGTAGGCCTGAGGCGCGCGCACTGATTTTAGGGACAAAACGGTAAAATCACATTGTGCTGACATCATCAGAAGACCATTTTTCGTTGAAGCTTTAATATTGGGCCAAAAATCGAGTGAGCCCCTGAGAATGGACCATCCCTACAAATTTTCCATGGTGATAGTTTTGTGCATAATTTTATAATAACTGTATTGGAAAATAGGGGCTGTTATAAGTCCAAACTTTGTGAAGGTTCACTGTTCAACTCATGAATTCCAAGTTCTACACCAATGGTTGAGCAATAGCATGCCATTGAAACCTCTGAAACCCTCAATTTCAATTGCTCAATTTACCCAGATCCATGCCCAACTCCTCACAAATCCAAAACCCCATATTTTCAACCCTTTGCTCGGTTCTTTGGTAAACTCCATCTCCCCTCAAAATGGCCTCTTCCTCTACAACCAAATGCTTCGCTACCCATCTTCCCACAACCACTTCACCTTCACTTGTGCCCTCAAAGCCTGTTGCTTCCTTCATCAAACCCAAAAGGGCCTCGAAATCCATGCCCATCTCATCAAATCAGGTCATCTTTCTGACATCTTCATCCAAAATTCTCTGCTCCATTTCTACATTCTCGATGGCGATCTTTCTTCTGCTTCTCTAATCTTTGATTCCATCCCCGACCCAGATGTTGTTTCTTGGACTTCAATCATTTCGGGTCTTTCCAAGCTCGGTTTTGAAAAAGAAGCTCTGGGTATGTTCTTGTCCATGAACGTGAGGCCTAATTCCACTACTCTTGTCACTGCTTTATCTGCTTGTTCTAGTCTTAGATGTCTCAAGCTAGGGAAAGCTATACATGGGCTTAGATTGAGGAGTTTGAATGAGGAAAGTGTTAGTCTGGACAATGCCTTTCTTGATTTTTATATTAGATGTGGGTATTTGAGGAGTGCAGAGAACCTGTTTGAAGAAATGCCTAAAAGAGATGTAGTTTCTTGGACGACAATGATTGGGGGCTATGCACAGAGAGGATTGTGTGAAGAGGCTGTGAGGGTATTTCAAAACATGGTTCATGTGGGAGAGGCTATACCTAATGAAGCCACTCTAATTAATGTATTATCTGCATGCTCTTCCATGTCTGCTCTGCATTTAGGTCAATGGGTGCATTCGTATATCAACTCTAGGCATGATGTGATAATTGATGGAAATGTTGGAAATGCTTTGATTAACATGTATGTCAAATGTGGCAACATGGAAATAGCAATTTTGATCTTCAAAGCTATTAAGCACAAGGATATCATTACATGGAGCACAATCATTAGTGGGTTAGCCATGAATGGTCTAGGAAAGCAAGCTTTTGTTCTCTTCTCACGCATGTTAGTCCATGGCATTTCTCCAGATGACATAACATTTCTTGGCTTGTTATCTGCTTGCAGCCATGGTGGGTTGATCAATCAAGGCATGATGGTGTTTGAAGCCATGAAAGATGTTTATAATATTTCATTTCAAATGAGGCATTATGCTTGTATGGTGGACATGTATGGAAAGGCTGGGCTATTAGATGAAGCAGAGGCATTCATAAAGGAGATGCCTATGGAAGCTGAAGGCCCAGTTTGGGGAGCTTTGCTTCATGCTTGTCAAATTCATGGGAATGAGAAGAAGTATGAGAAAGTTAGGGAATGGTTGCTTGGAAGTAAAGGCGTTACAGTGGGAACTTTTGCTTTGTTATCAAATACTTATGCTAGTTGTGATAGATGGAATGATGCAAATGAAGTTCGAGACGCCATGAGAAGTAGAGGGTTGAAGAAAATGGCTGGACGTAGTTGGATTGAATTGGTCGATCTTTCGAATCCTTTAGGTTAAATATAGGAGAGATGGAGTAAATTGGGGTGGAAGATTGAACCCTCCAACTTATAGGGACGAAGATCATGTCAATACAACTGAGACAAACTCATTTTGACATATGGAGTAAGTTATATTTTCTTTGGTTAAATTGTATATCTCATTGTTGTATTTTACTATTGTGTCTTTGAATTCGTATAGATTAAAAAATTTGAAATTTATGTTTATAAATGTTGAATTATTAGCTTTTTAGTCTTCATTCCAGCAATAACACTTTAGGATGATGCATTCTTTAAATTATATAAAATGTTCGTAATTTTTTCTTTTATATAAATCGAGTTTTAATAAGTGGGTGAATTTAAATCTTGTTTTCTTTCCATCATGATCAAACTATTTAGGGGAAACAAAATTTTTTAAAGTATAAGCTAACATAAAAAATGGACAAACTTTGAAGACAATATCTACCAATCTAATAGGGATGAAAAGTAACATAAAATTGGCTTGACTTTGTTATCTTCATTCCACCAATATATATAATACCCATTACATCACATACGTGCTCGGCTTGTGAGAACAAACATAAATATAACAAAATAACAAACTTCTAACTAATATGTGATACAATCAATTGACGAAAATAAGAGCTACGATATGATTGGGAAGAGGAATATGCAAATAGAGAAATTAAAGACCACTACACTTGGGGGTTTTATTACTCATAATTTCTTATTTTCGATAATAAGAATAGATTTTTCATATGGATGACCCATTATAAAAGTACAAATAAAATTTCACTCGATTTTTAAAAAGTTGAGCTTTTGCTTATGTCAATACAATGTAACTTTGTGAATGTTAGTTGGGAGCTTACTCATCTAGCTTCTTAGGGTTTATGTTTTCTTGCTTCACACTCTTTATTTTCACTTGCTACTTGATTTTGATCTCGTTCGTGCACTCTGCTTTTAATTTTTTAAATAATTAAAAGGGAGCCACCTAGAGTTGTGAGAGTCAAGAATAGAAATCAAAATCAAAGATTTATGATAGTGAGTGACTAAGGATTGAAAGCAAAGTTGTATTAAAATCGGGAGTCTAGAGTCGAGAGCTTAACTCGTGTGCATAATAAGGATTGAAAGCAAAGTTATATTAAGAATGGGAGTCTAGTGAGTGACTAAGGATTGATGATGCAAAGCATAGGTCAATCAACTTAAGCATTAAACAATGAGACAAATTCAATTTTAGGCCGAAATTCAGGTCAATTGTACAATTATCTCAAGAACTATTTTAATTTTTCTATCAATCATTCCGTTTATCGTTATCTTAGCTCTACGTCTTCTACCAATTATATTCGTCGATATTTTCTCTCATTTAAACAAATTCATCTCACAAATCTTTTCCTCTTGGGGTTATTGGTTATTGTCATGCATTTTCTATCATTTCAACTAAAATTCTAACTCTGAAATCCACTTCTTCTGTAATGGAACCAAAAGCAAAATTGAATCACCCACTTGTTTATAAAGGCAAAACAAGAAAACTCTATTCACCATGCTTGTCTTGATTGTTAAAATATAACTTAGACTATTTGGTTAAGATTCTTTTAAAAGAATCATTTATGTAGATAAAGTAATAATATGTATTTGATGTTTGACTTCTTATTTTTATCGAAATAACAAGGATCAAAATGAACATTTTAAAAGCAAGATACCTAAATGAACATTTTAAATATACTCACACTAAAATGAACCAAAGTCAAAGTATATGGGCTAAAGTAGTATTTAAACCTAATTATCATGGTAAGTGATATGAAATGAATATGTTTTCAAAATTTGTAGTAAAAATACTCTTAAATAACATTTCTCAAAAAAATAAAAATAAAAAACACAACAATAAACTAGCATTAGAGACTAAATTTAAGATTTATTGAAAGTCATGGACTAAACTAAATACTTTTGAAATATAAGGATCAAAATGATATTTTAACCAAACTTTACATATCTCATCCTTACTGGTAGTTGAATTAAGGAAAAAAAAATACTCGCAATGATCGATACTTCTCCTTGTTTAACACACAAAGATAAGATTAAAAAATTGTTTTTGACTACCTTATGATAATATTTTACTTGATAACTTCTTAGGCTGCACAGAAATAGGTGCGATTGAGGAATTCTTGTATACGAGTCTATTGTTTTGGAAGGAGAGCAAAATAAAAGTCTCAAAAAAAAAATTCTAGTTTAATCTCAATACATTTTTTTATTTTCCTAAATTCAATTTCAAAGAATAAGTTATGGTTGTAATGCATGTTAGGTACAAAATTCAATAAACAACAAAAATGTATTTCTTATTGACACATAAATCAACTAAGATAACTTTTTGCCTGAAAAAAAGATAACTCTTGTGCTATTAGCTTAAATGTCAAGAGTTTGATTGGATTTAAAGTTCAAATAGTAATTTAAAGAAAAAATACTTCAATAAAGGTAAAGTCATAAAACTCATCAACAAGATAGAGGAGAACAACATTCGAAGTCTCACTCATCTCTTCAGAGACGAAAGACGAATATGAACAAATCAACTTTTAATTACCATGCATCAAAGTCGCTTGAACCAAACAATGTGTCAACCTATTTTCAGACCGCACACACCCGATGAAAGACAGTGTATGAACAGAAAGAGCCAAAGAAAAGTTGTTCAAAACAATTTCAGTGAATCAATAACACACGTGGGCATACACCATAGTTTATAATCATGCACAAAAAGTCAAGTACTAAAGATAGTAATTCCCCATAACAAAATTACCATTTCATCACTATGAAACAAAAGAGCAACCTTTTTGATCCATTGATTAAGAATTGATGAATTTATGTGTCAGCAAGGGCGTGGAGTTTATCTTCTTCTCAATTGCATGCTACATCGTTAATTTTTCCACCATATGCTCCTCGTTTTTTAGCAATAAATTAATGTCCAGCTCAGCTTTCCTGTTTGCGAGAAAGAACAGACAGTGATCCATTTCGTTTTCGCCACCTCAGGTTTGAATACACATATCCCCTTTTATTGTTTAGTTCGATTCTGATCGATTTTCGGGCATGTGGGTCTTACCCATTATTTCTTTTTGATCATTGAAGTCCTCTTTTAAACTGCTCTTGGTTCTGAGAATTTCATAGCTTTGGCTAGTCTTCTTAGTGAACCCAGATGGGATCGTTGAAGAGTGAAGAAGATATGGAACGGATTGGGGAGGATCCGAAGGAGGCAATTGTGTACGTTAATGGGGTTCGGAGAGTTCTTCCTAATGGACTAGCCCATTTAACTCTTCTTGAATATCTTAGAGGTAAAGAGTTTTCTGGATTTGTTCTGTTTCGGCTCTTAATAAGTTTGGTAAGAAGTTTTGTGTTGGAGGTTAAGAGTAATTTGCTTCATCAATGGTTAGAGGAATTCTGTATGCCCACCAAGTGTTTGTTTATTTGCCTAGTTTTTATTTTATTTTTTATTTATTTTTTTTTTTTTATATATCTGTGAGGTCTGGGCTAGCTTAAGCGCACCTCGACTAATCTCATGGGACAACCCGCCTACCCAACCCTTAGAAAATTAATTCCTAGGTAGGTGGCGATTGAACTCATGACCACCTCTTAGTTAGTTATTGACCTTTTTACCACTAGGTCAATCCATGATGGTTCTTATTTGCCTTGGTTTGGATGCAATGTGTCAATCAGCTTGCTCTCTGCTTTAGGTTTAAATGATCTCGTTTCACCGTTTTGAGTTTATGGATCTTGGAATGTACTTTAAGATCAAGTTTGGTATAAAGTTTAATTAGAAACCCATTTTGCTGGTTTGGTTACTTTGAAACTATTTGAAAAGCATTTAAGAACTCAGAGGTGAGTTTCAGGTGACTTTTGAGAGGGTGAAAAAACATTTTTTTGGCCTATAAAACATTACTATTAAAGAAATTGTTAAATTTGATTAGATAATGAAAAATGAATTTTGAAAATACTAAAAAAGATTAGAATTTGCTTTTTGAAGAAGCACTGATTGGTGTGAATTAAAGAATACTTTGATGAAAAATCATTCCAAAGTCACTGCTATTGTTCTGAATTTTGAAATTGGATTCTTTTTCTTTCTGCTGACGTAGATAATGGTTTGACTGGGACGAAGCTTGGTTGTGGCGAAGGTGGTTGCGGAGCATGCACTGTTATGGTTTCTAGTTACGATGCAAATTTAAAAAAATGCACGTGAGTCTCTATTTGGTTTTGAACATGCATTATTCCGTAAATCTATTGTAATAAAAGTATCATACTGAACTTTGCATAAACACTATCTTCTTTCAGGCATTATGCTGTTAATGCTTGCTTGGCTCCTCTGTATTCTGTAGAGGGGATGCATGTAATAACAGTGGAGGGTTTGGGGAGTCATAAGCGTGGATTGCATCCTATCCAAGTAACATATTCCACTTTCAGACTCTTTCAAGTGCTTAAAATATTTACGTTGTTTTTTAGTATTAAATGAGATAGTGGTTTTGGTGATAACAATTTTAACTCTGTTGTGAAGACTCTGATCCTTTTATTCAATTTCATTTGTAATTATGGATCAAATTATTCTCTTTGATGGTAATAATGATCTTATTGCCTTTAAAACTCTGTATCAAAGTTGACTAGGACCCTAAACACTATAGTCATTGTTAAGAGGGTTGGGGATAGCAAAGAAGACCTTAAGCTAGCCATGTTCAACCACCATTGTAGTTTTATAAATCAGATTTTCAACTTTCTCTAAATTAGTTCATTACAGGAGTCATTGGCAAGCGCTCATGGTTCACAGTGTGGATTTTGTACTCCTGGTTTTATCATGTCTATATATGCATTATTAAGGTCAAGTAAAAGTCCACCTAGTGAAGAGCAAATTGAAGAATGCCTTGCAGGAAATTTGTGTCGATGCACAGGTTACAGACCAATTATTGATGCTTTTCGGGTTTTTGCAAAAACTGATGACGCAGTATACACAAATTCATTGAATACTAGTGAAACAGATGAATTTGTTTGCCCTTCAACTGGGAAGCCATGTTCTTGCAAATCTAAATCTGCGAGTGAGAGGGTTGACTGTAGAAAAGGTATAGCTTGTGGCAATAGGTGTGAGCCACTTTCTTATAGTGAGATTGATGGCAGTACATACTCAGATAAGGAGCTTATTTTCCCTCCTGAGCTGTTTCGAAAGAAACTAAGTTACTTGAATTTGAGTGGGTTTAATGGGATTAAATGGTTTCGGCCCACAACACTTCAAGAAGTGTTAGACTTGAAGGTAAGATACCCTGAAGCCAAGTTATTGGTTGGTAATACTGAGGTAGGAATTGAAATGAGGTTGAAGAAAATGCAGTATAAGGTTCTGGTTCATGTTATGCATGTGCCTGAGTTAAATATGATGAGTGTGAGAGACGATGGCATTGAGATAGGAGCTGCAGTACGATTATCGGAACTTCTGAGCAATCTAAGAAAGGTTACAGCGGAGCGTGCTGCATATGAAACTTCATTTTGTAAAGCATTTATCGAACAGTTAAAATGGTTTGCTGGGACACAAATAAGAAATGTTGCATCTGTAGGTGGGAACATATGTACAGCAAGTCCTATATCAGATTTAAACCCTCTCTGGATGGCTACAAGAGCAAAGTTCAGAATTATTAATTGCATGGGAAAGATTAGAACAACATTGGCTGAAACTTTTTTCCTGGGATATCGAAAAGTGGATTTGGCGAATGATGAATTCTTACTCTCTGTATTCTTACCATGGAGTAGGCGTTTTGAGTATGTGAAGGAGTTTAAGCAGGCTCATAGGCGAGATGATGACATTGCCATTGTAAATGCTGGTATGCGTGTTTTTCTTAAGGAAGAAGGTGAAAATTTGGTTGTTTCGGATGCATCCATCGCTTATGGTGGGGTTGCTCCATTATCACTTTCTGCAATAAGAACTAAAAAGTATCTAATTGGGAAAATCTGGGATCAAGTGCTACTCAAGAATGCATTGAAAGTCTTAGAAGAAGATATTTTGTTGCAGGAAAACGCTCCTGGAGGTATGGTGGAGTTCCGGAAATCCTTAACTTTAAGCTTCTTTTTTAAATTTTATCTTTGGGTTTCTCATGAGATGGAGAGACATAGTCTAATTGGGGAGAAAGTTTCATTGTCACATCTTTCTGCTATAAAGTCATTTCAACGGCCACATGTTATTGGAAGTCAAGACTATGAGATCAAAAAACATGGGACGGCTGTTGGCTCTCCTGAGGTTCATCTTTCTGCTAGACTTCAGGTATGTAAAAGTGTATCACTTTATATATAGAAATAAACCAAAAACATACAAAACTTACTAACATCTAATATACATCCATGATCACTCTTAATAATAACAGAAAGTTCACTTTGCATGAATGTTTTTGCGATATAGTGTTATTGTCTTATAGAATTACTGCATTATTGCCTTGGGAATGCAGATTGCAATTTATTTTACTTGCAGTAGGTGGGTTTATAGTATCTAGACTCATTACCCTCGCACTGGAAGGACATAACCAATGCACTCGTACCATTTTGTCATAAAATATTGATCATCTTTGATACATACTCATAGTAAATTGTTATTTTTATTGTCATTTAAATTTCTAGAACAATATAAAACTACATAAACATGCTTTCATAACATAAACGATTAGGCGTTATGTAAAGAATCATCTTTTATTTTACTTAAAAAATATGAAGATAGTTCTTGGTTTATTCTATTTAAATGAAATCAGGATGGAAAGCTAATTTGAAATTTGAATTGATTGTTTTGTTTGTTTTAATTTATGGAAAAGAAATATGTAATGGAGGGTAATTGCTTGGTTTTTCTAGATATGTTGACTGACTAAATTCTGGATGCACTTAAATCGATTAATGACAAACTTGGTTAATCTTGTAGAATATATCACGGAGATTAATGTTGATACGGTACTTATAATTTTAGGTCACAGGAGAGGCAGAATATGCAGATGACATACCTTTACCTCCTCATGGTTTGCATGCTGCTTTGATTCTGAGCAAGAAACCTCATGCTCGCATGCGTTGCATAGATGACTTGGAAGCCAGAAAATCTGCTGGTTTTGCCGGCATCTTCCTGGCCAAAGATGTCCCAGCTGATAATAAGATTGGTGCAGTTATTCATGACGAGGAACTTTTTGCTTCAGAATTTGTCACTTGCGTGGGACAGGTAATGCTTATTCTACGTTTCCATTCCTAACTATACCATGACTTATGATTTAATATGATATTTTTCTTCTTTTTGCCATTCCTAACCTTATTCTTCCTTAAAAACAATAATAATGAATAGCGAAAAATGAAATAACTACCCTTGAATTGGGATGGTTGTTGTTGTTGCAATTGCACCCTCAAACTTTTAGTTGTAAAAGTTAGACCCTCAAACTTTATCCATTGTTAAAATTGGACACTGTTAGATTTATAGCGCTTGCTGTCGCTTGGCTCGATGTTTTAGCCGCAACTCGATTGTCACCTTGAAGCTAGCTTCCATAAAGTTAGTCTTCCTCTGCAAATTTTGAACGAACAAAGGATGGACCCAATGCCAAATTTGTAGAGAAATTGAAATTTGGATCTTTTGATGGCCATTTTAATCTGTTAAAAACCGATCCATCCTCTGTAAACAGGAAAGTTTCAGATTCTTTTGTACCCAAATCTTCATATATTTGTAGATGAAAGTCATAATTACTATATTGAACCAAAAGGAATAAGAAATACCAAACTTTCAGTCAGCCAATCCAAGGGGTCGCATGGACATGGATGGGAATAAGGGTGGGAACAACAAGAGATTATGCATACTTGTTTGGTACAAGATTTAGAGGATTGAGCATGGGAATGGATTCTCATGGGTTTTGTATACCCATGAGCAAGGATTCAGCAGCTGTTTGGGGCAATCTATTTGACGAATTTAACCTCTCATGGGTCTTTGAAGATGATTTGAAAAAATGTGTGCAATCCCTACTTTTAGGTCCCCTCTTTTCAACCAAAACAGCCACTTTTCTTTGGAAAAATGCAGTAAAAGCTATTCTTTCAGATTTATGGTTTGAAAGAAACCAAAGAATTTTTCACGAAAAAAGATTGAGTCCCTCAGAAAGATTCGAAATTGCACATAGAAATGTCTCCTCGTGGTGTTCACTCCTACCAACTTTCTCCAACTACAAGATCCTGGAAATCAATTTGAATTGGGCTGCTTTCTCCTCTCGGCCTTAATATCCATTATTCCCCTTTGCACTTTTATTTCATCACTTTTGTACTGTTATGTTCTGTTTTTTCCTTTTGTTTGTGTGGTAGTTATTGACACTTTAGTAGGTTTTTCTTTTGTAGACTCCACACTGTTGTATTTCTACTATTTTTCCTTATTGGCTGAACTTATAAAGCCTAGCTCTCGTTTTTTCTTAGAAATTAAGGACATGATGAGGTCGCTAAGGGGGTGTCAACCTAGTTGAGATGTCTGGGTGCGCCTACTGATCCGACTTTGCATTTGTATTTTTGTTTTTTGCCTTGGTTCAATCTCCTTTATTTTTGCTTATCTTCATCTTGTATTTAGTCTCTTTTTTATATACCTTATACAAATAAAGAGACCCGTTTCCTCTTCAAAAAAAATATACCCATGAGCAAGGATATTTGTTACCCTTGCAAAACCTTGGGTGTTCAATTTTCTTCAAGCTCTTCTCTTTCTCCCTTATTTTTGTTATTATCAAACTTTATTTTAATACATTTATTTATTCTATTTAAATTATTTTTTTAAATTAACCCGATTATGTGAAATGATTTTATCATAATGTATTGAGCTAACCTAATTAACTCAATTAAGGATTAATTTGATTGAGTAAAAATATACCGAAAACTTTACATTTACAGAAAAGAGAAAAAAAAATCAATTTTTATCCCTAAGTTTGTTAAGTTGTATAAGTGTTTACCCTAAACTTTTTATTTCATTTAATTTGTTGAAGTATTGATATAATTAAGGGCAAATTGCAACAATAACCACCCCTTAAGTGTAGTAGTTGTGCAATTATATCCTCAAACTTTTAAAATTAAAAATTGAGCCCTCAAACTTATCCAAAATTTTAAATTGGACCCTCAAACTTACAAAGATGTATAATCTGTATTGATTATATAAGTTTGAGGGTTCAATTTTTATCATTTGTGGGTCTAATTTTTAATTATTGTAAGCTTGAGGGTCCAATTTTAACATTTTTAGAAGTTTAGGGGCCCAATTGTTATTATTGAGTCTAAGGGTATAGTTACAACTACCACCATACTTTAGGGGTCATTTTTACAATTTACCCTATAATTAAATATATCATAACCCACTAGTTTAAACTTTTGAGTCAATAAGTGATTTAACAAGATTGTACACTAAACCTATTTTAATCTCAACAATAAACTTAAAAAGTGTTAGTTGTTTCTAATCTCCAATAAGTTCTATTTTGAAAATTTGTTAAGAAAAGTATATTTTTTAATATAAAGCAGCTGGTTCCATTGAGGAAAAATGTGTTGGGAGACTCTTCTTGTATAGTTTTGGTGGGGGGTTCCTCAACCCCTGCCCATAGGCTGTCCTTTTGTTTCTTTGAGTAATACATTCCTCTTTTTCTTTTATAAGAAAAAGAACAGGAAAAGTGATAAAAAGCACAAGGGTATACAAAAAACCAAGCCTAGGAAAATACCACTAGAAAAAGGGTTTCTAACTAAGTTTTTTTTTTAATTATTAAAAAAATTATTGTTGTATGCTTTCTATGAGTTACAAAACATAATGCAAAATTTATAAGATTTCTAAGAAAAACAACCTTACAGCTACATTTTGCTAAAATTTGTGAATTTTATTGAAGTTATTCCTTTTTTATTGTGTGGAATCAATCTTAAAATTTTGACAATCTTGATATTATTGAAGTTACTAATGAGTGAGTTTATGATAAAACATTACTTTTTGTTAAATTTAGTGAATATTGAATCCATGTTTTTTTTTTTTGAAAAGGAAACAAGTCTCTATTATTCATAAAAATGAAGATAGAGACAAAACTCTAAATACAAGAGGGTTATACAAAGAGCAAGGAACAAAAACTTAAACTTAAACACATAAAAACGGAATATTGAATCCATGTTAGAATTGCAACTCTTAGTCTAGGGTCTAATTTGACAAAATCAAAAGCTTAGAGTTAATTGACGCCGGCTGTAAATTTGAGTTTTTTTCTTTATAAAAATTATACTGAATTAATGTAATTGTGTGTTTACTGAAACTACTAAATATATCTAATTTTTGAGTGATATAATATTAAATTTGCCTTCACCCACAAGCTTAAGCGTTTGAGTCAATTGGTGATTTAAGATGGTATGAGAGCATGTGGTTCAGAGAGATCTTGTGTTCAAGCCTTGCAATTTTATTTCCTTTCCTCAATTAAAATTGATTTCCACTTGTCGGGTCTTCTTCATATATCGAGCCGACAAGTGGGTGGGAGTGTTGAGTGATATAATATTAAATTTACCTTCACCCACAAGCTTAAAATTTTCGGTTAGTCTATGAAATTTAACTGTTTCTAATTGTTTATTCAATTAAAATTATGTATCTATTTTGGGAAATTATTTCAAATAGTAAAACTGCCGAAAATATTTACAAATATAACAAAATTTCAGAATCTATGATAGTCGCTGATAAAAGCCTATCATTGATAGATTCTAAAATTTTGTTATATTTGTAAATATTTTGGTTCATTTTGCTATATTTGAAAGCAACCCTATCTTGTTTTGCTATATTTGTAAACAACCCTATCTATTATCTATTATGATCATTTAATATAGATCTATTTGCGAGTTCATTAACTAATTTATAAAATTAATATCATAAATATACAAAAAAATTATAAAATTAGCGTTCCCAGGTGTACAACCAAACACACAAGCTATGATTTCCAACCATCTAATTCCCAGACTTGAGAAATCTTGAACTAAACGAACCCCAAGTTTCTAGCCATCGGAATTCCAATTGGAAGAACCAGTTCAAATTTAAAACAGATGGAGCTCAGATGGCAGTACTAATGGTAGAAGATGAAGAGGCACCAGGGTGTCCATTAGAGAAAATGTGCAATTAATATACAATCACTTTCATAAGACTCCCATCAGCAATAACCATCATGGGTTGGCCTAGTGGTAAAAAGGTCATTAACTAACTAAGAGGTCATGGGTTCAATACATGGTGGGCACCTACCTAGGAATTAATTTCCTACGAGTTTTCTTGACACCCAAATGTTGTAGGGTCAGGCGGGTGTCCCGTGAGATTAGTCGAGGTCCGCGTAAGCTGGCCCGGACACTCACGGATATTAAAAAAAAAAAAAAGACTCCCATCAGCAATCCTTTTACCTGTCACTATCTCTAAACGCTGTGTACTTTGTTTTTAATATTTAATTTAATTGTCTTTGTTCTAACTTTTCTGAACTAAATGCAATTTTTTTTTCAGATTATAGGAGTGGTAGTTGCTGATACTCATGAAAATGCAAAACTAGCAGCAAGAAAGGTTCATGTAGAATACGAGGAGCTCCCTGCTATACTATCGATTGAGGATGCTATCCTTGCTAACAGTTTCCATCCCAACACTGAGAAGTGTTTGCGGAAAGGGGATGTAGAATTTTGCTTCCAATCAGGTCAGTGTGATAAGATCATTGAAGGTGAAGTTCAAGTGGGAGGTCAGGAACACTTTTACTTGGAGCCAAATAGTAGTGTGGTATGGACATTGGATTCTGGTAATGAAGTTCATCTGGTGTCATCAACACAAGTATGGTATACCTCTTTTTCGTTACTTTTCTTCCATGTTTTCCCCTATTTTTGCGACGTCATACCCCTCTTTTAGAATGGTAGATTCTGCAGCCTCTTTGAAATATAGAAATATAATGATACATATATGAATGATGAAAATTTACCTTGTTTCTAGACACCCCCCCTCCCTCTTTTTCCTTCAAGTGTTTCATTGCTTATGTTTTCTGTTTGAACATTTTATGCAAGGTATTCTTATAAAAAAAAAAAAAAAAACATTTTATGCAAGGTATTGAGTCATTGAAAAATATGTTTGATTGGTTTCTAATTTTCTTTGTGAACCTTATTATAAGGGGCATTAATGGTAGCCTTTTATCATTTGAAAATTTATAACCAACCAGAAATTTGAATTATTTAATAGAAAAGAAAAGAAAAGAAAAAAGAAGAGAAAGGAAAGGAAAAAAAAGGCAGTATAGCTCTTTGATATAATGAGTACCTCTTGTATAGGGTTTCCCTTTCTGCTATATTTTTTATATACAATGTATTGAATTTTTATGTAGAAGTTTAGATTTTTAGTGGATTTTCACATCTTTTACTTTTAGTTTCCAATTTCTTCCAACAGTTTGAGCTTCAATGCTCTGGTTCTTGGTCCGTTCTTAAGCTGCTTTATCAGTTTTTTTAAAAAGAAAATATTACTATTTAATACTTTTTCTAGTTAAGCTTATTATCCCAATTTTCCTTGTGCAGGCTCCTCAAAAGCACCAGAAGTATGTTTCTAGTGTTCTTGGGCTTCCAATGTCCAAGGTAGTTTGCAAGACCAAACGCATTGGTGGTGGATTTGGGGGGAAGGAAACAAGGGCAGCTGTGTATGCTGCGGCAGCATCTGTCCCCTCATTTTTGTTGAATCGGCCTGTGAAGTTGACACTAGACAGGGACACAGACATGATGATTACAGGGCAACGGCATAGCTTTCTTGGAAAGTATAAGGTATTCTTTTACTCTCTGACTTTACTGTTGGATTTTAATTTGATGCTGATCTTTACGAAGTTGGGGAAATAAGCACGTAAATGTGGTCAGTGTTGCTTGTATCATATAATTCGGAAGAAACATTCCCCCTTTCCTGGACCATAATATACAGCCAGCCAGTATGAAAAAGGGAGACATCCTCCTCAATAACTGGTTAAGACATATAGTGGAACAACAATACCTGACAATGCCTTTTTTAAAAAAAAAAATCTTTTACTTATGAATTTTTTTTGGAATCATAGAGGGAGAAGACGGGGCCTTTTTTATTTTCACTGAGTACTATGTTAGATCATGTTTAATAACCACTAAACAATATACTCAATAGCACAAGCTGATGCTACGGAAAATTTAATTTCTTTACTCCTCCCCTGAGTTGTGGTTTCAAAATAACATGCAGCCCAATGAGTATCACTTTTAATTAATGAGAAAATGACATAACAAAAGTTTGAACACATGACCTCCTAGGTGATTTATGGTCATTATAATTTCTTAACATACCAATTGGTTGCTTTTGCTTTTTGCAAGTATTCTTTCTTTAATTGAAATGTTATGAAACCATATAACAATAAGATTTTTAACAACTGACCTAGGTTGGGTTCACAAATGAGGGAAAAGTGATGGCTCTTGATTTGGAAATCTACAACAATGGTGGAAATTCATTAGATCTATCCCTTGCTGTCCTTGAACGTGCTATGTTTCACTCGGATAATGTATATGAGATACCAAATGTGAGGATTCAGGGAAAGGTTTGTTTCACAAATTTTCCTAGTAATACTGCTTTCCGTGGATTTGGTGGTCCTCAAGGCATGCTTATTACTGAAAATTGGATTCAAAGAATTGCTGTTGAACTCAAGAAAAGCCCGGAAGAGATAAGGGTAAGTTTCATAATGTTGATAGTTATTACTGTGGTATCTTGTTAATAATAGCGATTGTTGTTCTCAACGTCGCTCTCTTGTCCCAGTGTTCATTACTTTAGCATTCTATATTTATGTAGGAAATCAATTTCCAAGGTGAGGGGTATATGCTTCACTATGGTCAGCAAGTTGAACACTCTACCCTGGGCCCACTATGGGATCAACTTAAGACATCTTGTGACTTTACTAATTCTCGTAAAGAAGTTGAACAGTTTAACAGCCAAAATCGGTGGAGGAAGCGTGGTGTAGCTATGGTTCCTACAAAGTTTGGCATATCATTTACATTAAAGCTAATGAACCAGGTGGGAAAGACTATTGCTGAAAATACCCGTACTATTATTTGGGTAATATTTCACCATAAGAAGTCTGACCTCATACATTTTAATGCCCGTAGGCAGGTGCTCTGGTTCATGTCTATACTGATGGGACAGTTTTAGTTACGCATGGAGGTGTTGAAATGGGCCAAGGATTGCATACAAAAGTTGCACAGGTTGCTGCTTCTGCCTTTAATATTCCTCTAAGTTCTGTCTTTATATCAGAGACAAGTACGGACAAGGTAATATGTGATTTATTTGTATATTTATACCTTTTTCCTTGGATACTTAAGCAATGTATACCATTTTACAGGAAATTCAACTTGATTTCACTTATACATCAACTATATTTTCCTTAAGTTCACACAAGTTTTATTTGTAGAGATATTATTTTCAATATTTTCTCCCAATCACAGAAAATTTATGTGAGATATCTCATCGTAAATTTTTACTCGTAAAAGTGAGTACAAATAAAATATTTATCACTTTTCCCTATGGCTTTGATACTTCTCTCCATAATTGTTCCTCTCTGGATTCTTGGAATCACAGTTTTATGCATGCTATTTCCTGGCATTAAAACCATCAATCATTAGAGAACTGAGTGTGAAATTTCTATATTATTGAATAAATTATAATAATTCAGAGTGCATAATGATCTTTTACATAGGGAATATATAGACCTTAAAGAAACCACTAAAGAAAAATTCATAAATGTAAAATACCAAAAAGGAAAATACTTTTTTTTTTTTTTGAAAAGAAACAGATATGTATTAAGAGTAAAACGAAAGAGAACAACCTAAAGGCAAGGGCCAAGGAGGCCCTTCCTAAAAGAGAACTAAACCAAGAAGGCTTTCTAGTTGTTAAAAATCATGGAAAGACTGTAATTACAAAAAAGTTTTGTGTGGTTTGAACACCACCAAGACGCTGTGTTTTGAATCACAGACCAAAAAGAATCAAAAGAATTAACGTCGTCATTGAAAATCGTTCTATTTCTTTCCAACCAAATTCCCCAAAGCAAAGCACGAACAATACTATTCCATAAAACATTCCCCTTCAGACCAAATAACTTTAATCCGGCAGCTTCAATGAACCAGTCCTCCACTTTCTGAAGTAAACAGAGCTGTAAATTAAAGTATCCAAAAGCTGAAACCACCCCTTTCTAACAAACGTACAGTGAACAAACAAGTGATCCAGCGACTCCTCCTCTTTCAAGCACAAACAACATATAGATGGGCTGAGAGAAGACGTTGGTAATTTCTTTTGCAGTCTATCATTAGTGTTTAAACTTCTATAGGACAGCGCCCATAAGAAACATTTCACCTTTTTCGGACATTTAAACTTGCAAATGGCCCTAATGGTATGGGAGGAGATGCTGCGGCCATTTCGGGGAAGCTCTTTGACATACTTACAAAAAGATGATTTTGTGGAAAATTTTCCAGACTTGTCAAGAGTCCACGACGCATCATCCATTTCCTGCAAGGGAGACCAATTAATTAAGGCATCAAAAATAGCAGCTGCGTTTTCAAATTCATGTTCCATCAGATTTCTTCTCAAACCAAGATTCCAAGAATGGCTGTCCAAATCCCAGCATTCAGCGACCGAGGCTTCCTTTTTCAAAGACAGATTAAAGATATCCGGATACAAGGTGTGAAGAGGGCTGTCACCACACCACCTATCTTTCCAGAAAAGAATTTTTTGGCCATCTCCCAAAATAAACTTTATGAAGCTAAAGAAACTGTCTCTCTGTTTATAGATACCAGCCCACAGTGTTCTAGCAGTCCCTCTCTTTGGCTGATTAGTACACCATCCACTGCTCTCTTCTCCGTAAATGGAAGCAATTACTTTCCTCCACATGGCCTGTTTTTCGCAAATAAATCTCCACAACCTTTTACTTAGTAAAGCTTTATTTTTCTGCTGTAAACAACCAACACCGAGACCACCGAACCAAATTGGCTTACTTGTGATCTCCCAATTAACCAAGTTCTGTAAACGATTGAAATTCCCACCACTCCACAAGAAATCTCTAAACTTCTTCTCCAACTTCTTAATAATAACTAGAGGAGCTTTAAGAAGCGAAAAGAGGTAACAAGGTAGACGGTTTAAAACAGCTTGGGTGAGTGTTAGTCTTCCCCCTTTCGACAATTCTATTTTCTTCCATTTATCAATCTTCATTGAAACCTGGTCTAACAGAACATTCTAGCTATTTTTCATAGCCTTAGGTCCCCCAATGACAAATCCGAGATAAGGGAAGGGAAGACTTTCAATCTTGCAGCCGAGGGAGATAGACATATCTTCTAAAGCCGAATTCCAAAAAGGAAAATACTAATAATCCATAAACCTTAATTTTCCTTTAACACCCTCCCTCAAACTCAAGTGGTAGAATCACGAACTTGAGTTTGCTAAGAAAACGTCCGAATCAAATCAGTAGATCTAGGATAGAATCTGAAATCCACGAAGAACCAAACACACAAAGAACTTCTAGGCTAAAGACAAATCCATAAGAACGAAACCAAAAACTTCTGGAATAAAAACATAGATTCTCGTATAGAGATCTATAACAAAATCTACGAACAAAACCAAGAACTTCTGGGCTGAAAACAAAGATCCTCGTAGAGAAATCTCTAACAAAACCCATGAACGACTTATTTAAAAAGGAACAAAGACCCATAATTTCTTTTTTCTTTTCATAAACAAAATTGCCATAATTGAAAATAAACCAAATTGGAACAACATGAACTAAATGAAACTGTGTGACACAAACTAAGTAAATCGAACCAAACTTAAATTTCTGAACCGTTCTAACTTAACCCAACCAAACTGAAAACGAACCGGACCAAACCAGTTGAAACAAAACTGAAATGGCTTGATTTTTTTGGCTTTTGCGAACCTGCAAACAAAACTGCACGAATGAAAACGAGTGGGCACACGAATGCAAGCTCATATAGGTGCAAAGTTAGAGTAGCAGAGGTGGCAGGCGTAAACGAACAGATCTGGACACACTCGGGACTGGTCGAATAGGGGCGGGGAGCAGTGCCTGAAACTCCACTGAGCATGACAACGCAAAATTTGAGTAGCAGAGGTGGTCGAATCTGAGGACAGAAGCGCGACGACGATGTGGTGGACCTAGGAGAGTTTGCGTGGTAGATACGAATCTAACGAAAGGCGACGGTTCTAAGCGACAACAAAGGGTGAAAATGGCAGATTTACACTTGTGGTTTCCCTTCGTCGAGCTAGTCAAATCGACGGAGACAGAAGTTGAACAAGGCTAGAGACAACAACGACGGCTAAATTTCAATAAGATAAAACCCTAGAGCTCTGATACCATATGAAATTTCTATATTATTGAATAAATTATAATAATTCAGAGTAGATAATGATCTTTTACATAGGGAATAGATAGACCTTAAAGAAAACACCAAAGGAAAATTCATAAATGGAAAATACCAAAAAAGAAAATAATAACGAAAATGCTAATAATCCATAAGCCCTAATTTTCCTTTAACACTGAGAACCGTTACAAAATGGACTCAAGGACCATAGAAATTGTCTAGTAACGACTTTGGATTATACATGGACATGGACAACAATGAAACTAAAATAGGACCGTAATCCGTTTTTTTCTTGGGATGAATAACCGAAAACTAGGACTTATGACAATAATCTCGTGCAACAAATAATGGGAAGGGATGGAAATAGTCAGAGAGCTTGAGACTAAAGTTGAGTCGCTTCCTAAAACGATGTGAAACTTTGTAAAAATAGAATTGCACTTAGGGATGTTCAAATAATCCGACAACTCGAATAACCCAGATTACTCAACTCAATCCTTATACCCAACCCAAACTGTAAGGATTGGGTTGGGTTGAATTTTGTTATGTTTTCTGTGGGTTGGGTTGAGTTTGGGTTACATTTTAAAAAATTTGGGTTGTCCCAACCCAACCCGAATTTCTAATATTATTAAAATGTATATTACAACTTATAAGTATTATAATTCATATATATTGTTAGGATGTTTGTTTGAAGTTTGTAATAAATATGTTGGTTTTTGATATTTAACATTTGAGTTTTATGAATTTTTAGTTATTAATATGTGTTGTTGACAAATTTAAGTATTTTAAGTTAATAAAAAAAAATTACTTAAAAAAGAAAAGAAAAAATAAATAACCCTAAACTCAACCCAACCCAGCCCAGCCTAGGTTGGACTGGTTTGGGTTGAAGATCCTATTTGAGTCATTTGGGTTGCCAACTCAACCAACCCAAAAATTCGGGTTCGTCCAAAAAATCTCGCTAACTCAACCTAACCCAACTCAACCCATGTACACCCCTAATTGGGCTACTAGATTGATTGAGTTGGTAAAAAAATTTCAAGGAGCAGAATGTAGAAAGTAGTTATGGCATCAGAATGTGGGTGAAGCTCTCTTCATTTCACTAGTAGGTTGCGAGAGGTCAAGAAGGACATGATATTATGTTACATCACCAATTGATTCAATAGTTTAAGTTGATGGATGAAGGTAAATTTAATATCAGGGGACACCTTGAAATATGTAGAGGACCCAACAAGTAAAAATCAATGTTAAGGAAATAACATTGTAGGGATTTGATTTTACACAAAGCTTAGGGTATTATTAATATTTGATGAATTTCATTCCCTGTTTACTGTGAACAATCCTCAAATTTGAAGGATTTATGATCGAAATTCGTTAGGCATCAATGATGTGCAACAAAAGACAATTACAAAGAATGAACCATGAATTCTAATTCAAGGATCGTTCCCCAACGAGGAAATAAATTGCTCAGATACTAAAATTCGGACCTTGATAGAGGCTAGAAGGATGAATCCTCCATTCTCTACTGGAAACCGAAGAAACCTCAATTTTGGAAATCTCTTGGCAACCCAAGTGCAGTTCAAGGGCTTTTTAATGTGTGTAAGCTCTCCTGAGTTATATGTATGGTACCTAGATAAGTATGATATTAGGCAAAGGGTATAATGGTAATTATATTAGTAAGGGATATAATGGTAATTAAGTAGGGTGTAGTTAGTGAATCTTGTTATAAGTAGGAGGGTGAGCGAGTGAAGGGACATGTTTTATGTTTTGTTAAGTTGTGGAGAATATCCAAACTTGGGAGAGTACCACCCTCTTGAAAGGTGGCTGTTGTAATCATTTATGTTATTATCAATATATTATGACGTCCAACGTAGAGTCTTTACATTATACAAAAATGCATTTCCCTTGTGATCCCCGTTATTGTTTGTAGCCTTGCAAAATGTTCCATGGAGTATAGAACAATGCTTTAGTGGCATAGGCATCAAGGGAAAAATTTTGAAGTTGATTTTCACTCTGCCTATTGAGAGATTTGGCCACTATTATCGAGTTTAAACAAAAGCTAACTCCAATATTAGATTGAATAATCCTTGCCATTTGTTGGAATTTAGGTAGGCTAGAGTGTTTATAGCCCCAAGGGTATTTGTGTAATTTATTGTACCCTAGTTTTATTTCCTTTTTTGTTAAGGCTTGTTATAGCTTATCTATATTCTTCCCTCTTGTACTCTTTTGATTATTAGAAAATACGCTTCTATCGTGGTTTTTTCTCCCTGTACTAGGATTTTTCACATATACTTTGTCTTTTTCTTTTCAATACCATCCATTAAGAGGTGAATTGCTAATATGAGAGTAATCTATCATCCTCTCATTGGCAACCTAGAAATGTAAATCCCCAAAATTCCTAAGTAACCCACTTGTTCTTCTAGAATTCCCATCACTTGCGGAGCTCCCTTTGGTAAGAAAAATTTCCTTTTCCTGGATCATCATCTTTACTTTTACACTTAGGGTGTGTTTGGTCCCAGTAGTTGAACTCCGTTCCTTGTTTGCCCCAAGGAGTTTGTGGGTTCCACCACTAAAAAACAAATCAATTTTATACCTTATCAACTCCTTATATTGTGGGCCCCAAGAGTTCACAACTTCATAGACTTCATAACTCTTTTTTTAAAGGGAAATGCAACTTTCAATGAATTAATGAAAAGAGACAAAGTCACCCGGGCATCTCATGAGGTTGACACCCCCCTAACACCTACATCATATCTAAAAAGAAAATCAAAATACATAAAAGCAAAAAGAAAATCAAAATACATAAAAGCAAAAAGAAAATCAAAAGACATAAAAACTCCTAATTATAACTATTACAAGAGAAGAAAACCCCAAAGCACTAATAAAAACAGCATCAGCAACAGCAAAACCAGAATTACAAAACACGTGAACTACAAAACAGAGAATAAAACCAAAAATAGAGCAGCTTCTAAAAAGTGGAGAAGATAAACGCCTGCCAATTTAGGTTGAGCTCTTGTATTGAGTAGTCTTGGAATGCTTTAAAGAGAGTGCACCATGAAGAGGCATTAAATGAGCAAACTTAAATCGGTCTACCCAGTGGGAGAATTTATCATGAAAAACATGCTGGTTTCTTTCAAACCACAGCTCCACGAGTACGGCCTTAACCGGACTTTATAACTCCTTACTCCTCACCATTCAACTCCTTACCCCAAACACCCCCATAATCTTCCACGTTTGCGCACTATTCAACACTTTTATTTGGGAACGTTGCTTCATAAGTCTCTTAAGTTCCACAAGGTGCACCTTGAAAATTTAATCTCGAAATATTGCCACTTTTGCTCAATATTGGTAGGTATGTAGGTTCTTGAATCACCTGGAACTATCTTCTATTCTGAACAGTATTACTTCTTCGAAGTTTGTTACTATCATGCAAGTTTGTACTTCCTAATAGATCAATAGCATTTCCATTTCAAAATATTTTGACTAGATGAATCTTTTCTCCATTCCATTTGATTTTTAAGCCTTTAGTTGACCTATATTAATTTTACATTGAAGAAAGTACGACTGGTAAGTTTGATGGACGGTTTGTTTTACCCCCTTTTCTTTTATGAAAACAGGTTCCTAATGCATCTCCTACTGCAGCTTCTGCCAGCTCTGATCTGTATGGAGCTGCAGTTTTGGATGCATGTGAGCAAATCAAGGCAAGGATGGAACCTATTGCTTCCCAGCATAATTTCAGCTCTTTTGCAGAGGTATTGTGTATACTAAGGGTTTGGTGAAAAAGGAAAAAAGAACCGACATGTTTGGTGATTGTTTTAGGTTTTTTTGTGCTTTTATTTTATTGAAAATAGAATTAAAATGTTTTTGGTAACCATTTCTATTGTCTCGTTATCTATAATTATTTTTACTTAAAGATATTGTTAAAATATAAAATGGTCAAAATTGTAATCTCATTTTTTCCTGAATTTTTATATTATAATATATTTTATAGGTCAAAATAATGAAGTAAAATTTTTTACGTTTTAGAAATTTAGAAAAACAGTAAAAAGAAGCCATATTTTTGTTTCCAAAAATTGTATACAACTTTAGGAATATTTCTTAAAATTCTTTTGGAGGACAGAATATTTCTTAAATTTGTGAAGCAAAGTATAAGAACTGGTTATGACCAAAGATGTTTTTCTAAAAATGAAAATAAGAAACAATAAGGTAAAACAAAGCATTACCAGAACAGTCTCTTAAGATTTTTCTGTTGAACACATCTATCCTACAAATAGTTTATAATTGGATTGTAGCATCTAATTACAACTTGAAATGTTTGTACTATGGTTTCAACGATCCTTTGTATGTTTAAGCAGTAAGTATTTTAATTCTGGGTGGGTGATCATTTGATAACAGTATTTATTCATAGTCTTGATGCTTTAATTGTCAATACTATGAAGCAGCTGGTAGTGATTTATAATGGAGTACGGCTGATGTATAGATAGCTCATGAAACCCATTTTTTAATAATATATGGTAGTGTAACTATTCGTTAACTATCATAGGTTGGCCGGCCTAGTGGTAAAAAGGTCAATAACTAACTAAGAGGTCATGGGTTCAGTCCATGGTAGCCACCTACCTAGGAATTAATTTCTTACGAGTTTCCTTGACACCCGAATGTTAAAGGATCAGGCGGGTTGTCCCGTGGATTAGTCGAAAAAAAAAACTATTAGTGTATATGCTTTTCATACTTTGTCCTTTTACTCTAAATTCTCTTGCAGTCTTGCTCTCCCCTAACTAACTCATTAATTGTCGAACCCTAAAGACCACTTGCCGTTTCAGCTTTTCTGTATTATTAGACATGCCTTGTGTATATCTTTTTACATCATGCATAAATTAGGGCTGTAATCTTCTATTGTATATAGGAAAGAGTGAGCACTTTCAACGTTCTTTTATAAATGTTATGGTAGTATGTGAGCTTTGTAATACCTAAAAACATCCAAACGAACCGGCACCTCTACAACAATCACATGTGCAAGGCTTGGGAATCAAGTTGAAATAAAAAATTGCAAACCTGGAATACTGTACTGATTGCTTGTTTTAGATGGCACAATTCTTTCATTTACAATTCTCTTTAATGTCCAGCTACTCATGGTTCTGTTTCCAATTTTGATATCATCATGTGATAGTCATCCACTGTTTTCAGCTGGCATGTGCATGCTACATGCAAAGGATCGATCTATCTGCTCATGGCTTCTTTATAACACCTGAAATCGGGTTTGATTGGACAACTGGAAAAGGAATTCCCTTCAGATATTTCACTTATGGTGCTGCATTTTCGGAAGTAGAAATTGACACGTTAACTGGAGACTTTCATACTCGGTCAGCAAATGTTTTCCTAGATCTTGGACATTCTCTCAATCCAGCCATTGACGTTGGCCAGGTAGTCATGAATTTCCTTTCTCCCATTTTAGTTGTGTATATATATATATATATATATATATATTGGTAAAACGCTAAAGAAAAAAGAAGGGAATGCAATAAACAAAGTGAGCACCCTAGAGGGAAGCTCCAATCTAACAAAATGAAACCTAGCAAATAATTACTCAAGAAACTTGTAACCAAAGTTGAGATAAACATATTCACAAGGAACCATCAAAAGAGTTCCTCTTTAATCCTCTTAAGGATTCTATTATTTCTCAATCCCAAATACAGAACAAAACACAACCAACTTCCATTATTATTTCAGTGAAATCTTTTAGATGCATTCTTATCACATCCTTTCCATAATCTATATTTGTTTATATATTAGTATTGAATATTTGATGAGATTTTCTCTTTCTAGAGGAGAATGCTAAGGTATATCCTTAATTACTTGGAAAGAGACAAAATTGTTGATAAATTCGTTGTTAGATGATAAGACATCTCAGGTTGATGGTGCTAAGAAAATTCAGTTTGATACTAAGCAACCAACAGGATAGACAGCAATTCAGTAGCAATTTCAAGTTCTTGTTTGATCCCATTTGACTCAATCCTCTCGATTTATTTTCATTGTTTTAGAGAATTCTTTTGGCTGATATGGATTGTATCATATAGCATTGTTGTTATTTCCATTTGGCGCTTGAGACTTCATTATTCAGTTTACGTTCTCAAAATATAAATTTATTTGATATCGTTGATGTATTGCGTTGTCAGAATCACTTAGAAGCACCCTTTTGTTCCTTTCATTTATTCAACAGATTGAAGGAGCATTTGCACAAGGATTGGGTTGGGTAGCTCTAGAAGAATTGAAATGGGGAGATCCAGCTCATAGATGGATTCCCCCTGGTACTTTGTATACCGCTGGACCTGGAAGTTACAAAATTCCATCAATTAATGATGTCCCTTTCAAATTTAATGTTTCTCTTCTGAAGGTATGCTAATTTCTGTTCTTTCATTGTTCTCACATTTTCTTCTTGTTCATTGCAACTAAATGTGAAAAATGTTTGCATTAAAAAGTGAAAAATAGCTATTCGGAAAGCCACCACAAGTTTGAAACTATATTTTCTTCACATTTCTGACAACGTTAAACTACTCTTACATGTGATATTATTGCACCACAATGCCTTAAGTACACGATCTAATATATTGTTGTAGCGAGTGGTTGGATCATAGTCTTTTATCATAGAAATGGTTGCATGCACAACAAAACTAGATATGGATGTGTGAATAATGAAAGTTGTGTACTATAGTCAGTAGCTAGATATGGATAAGAGGCATCACAAACATATGGTGAGCTAGAATAATGGTGATAGATAATTGAGTCTGCCCTTATGTTGAATTTTCTAACATTTGACTCCATACCAAGTTAAATTAACCATAAGCCACTCACTCAAGCTTTTGGGTTCGGTGGAGATTTAATACGGTATCAGAACATGAGAATCTGTGTTTGAACCTTTGCAATGCCTCTTTTGTTTCAATTACTATCGATATTGATTTCTACTTCCTAACTATTTTAAAAATTTCTAAGCAAAGATCAAATTTATTGTAACCCATCATTTTAAGCTAGGGCTCAATAGTTGTGATTTTTATATTTCGATGTGGTCTGAAGCCTTTATCTTTGGTTTGATGTTTTGGTTCATCAGATGCATTTTTTGTGCATACTAATCGCTTTGATTAATCGATAGGGTCACCCGAATGTGAAGGCCCTCCATTCATCAAAAGCAGTGGGAGAACCTCCATTCTTTTTGGCCTCTGCTGTCTTTTTTGCAATAAAGGATGCCATAATCGCCGCAAGGAAAGAGGCGGGGCATGACGATTGGTTTCCTCTTGATAACCCCGCTACACCGGAGCGAATCCGAATGGCTTGTTTGGATGATTTCACTACTCCATTTGCTGGTCCGAATTTCCGCCCCAAGCTTAGCATATAATGTAGTTGTATATTAATTTAGTCAGAAACCATGTATTTATATGTATGTCTATTTATAACAAAACTTTGGAGTAGAAGTGGGTTATAACCTGTTTCCAGATTTTCATTCTGAACTTTTGGTAAGGAAGATGACCAAATCTATGGGTGCTCATTCATATCTTCATAATGTATGGTTCTTATCATATTGCCTTGGGCATTGAAGATGATAATATCAATGTTGATACAAAAGTTAGTCATTAGTTTTAAGGTTTTGAAGATAATAATATCAAAGTCGATTAAAATGTTGAGGTCCTAACTTTATCGAGAGATACGTTTGAAAAATTATTAAAACAAAAAAATTAAAAGAAAATATTCGAATAAATAAATAAACGTTTTGATTTTTAAACAAGTTAATATATTTGTTATTTTATTCTGTAATATTTTGTTTATTTTTTGTTTATTTTTTTTTATGTTCAATGAAATGTAATATGATTGAAAATGTTGATTCATCTCTCAGGCCGATATTAAATCTATAAAAATGTAGAAATCTTAATAAGAAATATTGATCGGTATTCAATTTTTTTCACTTTTTATTGTTTTACATCTCTCACCAAAACCATCATATCAATAAGATATTTGAACACTTTCAAAATGAAAAATTTACCAAAAGTACAAATTAAAAATTAAATCTATTTGACACAAAATTTAATCTCAATCACAATTAATGAATTTATTTAATTATAAGCTCTAAGTAGTGTTTGCTAGTCAATTACCCTTTTAACTTTTATTGCCATTTTGAATTAGCATAGAAATTTTTTAAATACTAATTTCAAAATCAAATAGCAAGTTATAGTTTTAAGTGACATTTTCAAAAATAGCAAAATACATAATTCATCAAACTTTCGATAGCTTATTTAAGTGTTTTTTTCTATATTTTGTAAAAAAATTCAATATTTTGCTATCCATAACATTCTTCTAGTTTTTTTTAAAAAATATATATATATATATATATCATTACACATTATTTATTGAGAGTCTTTTGATATGAACCGATCGAGGGTCAAATTATTAATTAGATTTTATTTAATAATTGTGATGTAATTTTAATATTTTTTCAGTTTTATCCTTTTTAATAACATTTAAGTAGGGCTTATTTAGTATTTTTATGATGAATTAGAGTTTTTATTGGTAAGGAAGCCTTGCTATTAAGTTGTAAAAAGAAGTTTTTGGCACATTGAATTTGGAATGAGATCTTCCTCTGTGTTAATGATGAAGATTTATCACCAACCTTTGCAATTCTTGATCTAAGGTTGTATATTTGAGCATTCATGTAAGTTTGATAATTTTGCTTGTGTAGTGTTCAAATCTTGAGTTTTATCTCTTGGTCTTCGATCAAAAGGTAATTCAATCACAGTGACTATTTTAAGGTCTTATTAAAATGGACTAAATAATAACTTTTAAAATCATAAGAACTAAATAATAGACGTAAAAAATTCAAATTTTGTTTTATATTGTTCATATTCATTGAGTTCAACACATACATAACAGACAATTTTCTATGATCAAATAGTGCAAATTTTGAGAACGAATTGTTTTGTTTTCGTTGTATCAAATTTTAAATTTTAAAATGAAGAATTATATTAAATAAATATTAAAGACATTTTAAAATATAATGTCATGTCACTTTTTTCTTTTTTAAAAAAATAATATGACATGTTACCAACTCAATTCATTTTTTAAAAATACAATATGTATTATGTAATGTTTTAATATTACAAAATAATAATTAATTTCTTTTAATATAAATCATATTCCTAAATAAATATACTTTATTGTCAACTAGATATTAATGGATAACGACAACTAATTTTATGTCGGACCAAAGACATTTCAAACAATTATTTAAATTAAAATTTAATTTATAAATTAATTTGTTATCAAAACACATATTTGAAAACATGAAATAGAATTTTGTTTTGTTGAATCCCTTTGTTTTCAAATTTTCTACAAAAAGTACTTCAATTTTGTTCAAACAATAGAATCTAAATTTGCAATTTAACCAATATTTTTTTATTGCTCTAATAAGAGAAATATAATGTTTATTTATAATTTCATTTAGATCAATATTACATTTTCGTGTTGATATTTCCACATTTTTATGAGTTAATATCCACATGAGATGTAAATCAATATCTTCGATTATCTCGTAGAAAAAACTAAGGAACATAGAAAATAAACCATAAAATGTCACTAATATAAATAATATACACATTAATTTATTTAAAAATCATAAAATATTTATTTAGTAATTTAACTTAATTTGATATTTCATCGATATTTTGAATCGTTGTTTTCAAATACAATAAAATGAATTAAAATATTTAAAAATATAGAAAAATTTCAAAATCTATCCTTGATAGACTTCTAGGTGTCTATTAATTTAACATTGACAAACACAAATAAAAGTTTATCAGTATTTATTATAAATAGATTTTAAAATTTTACTATAATTATAAATATATTTTAAGAGTGAAGTTATTTGAAATAATTTTTTTTTTATTTTTAATAAATGATTTTTATTTATTTTTAAATTCTAGAGGCCTATGGTTACTTTTTGACATTGATGTCTTGTCTTTAGTTGCAATGGCGAAGGGCAGTTTCGTCATAAAAAAAAAAACTAAACCCTCTATTTAAAAGTCTCTCCAAACAATGTGGTTTTCTCCTTGCTCAAACCTCTGATTTACCAAGAAATTTTCTTTCCTTTTTTGTCAGTTTGATTTTGAAGATTGAGATCTTGACAATCGGAACCGCCTTCTCCCGCGGCCGCCGAACCCCATCTTCTTCAATTTCTCAGGTGAACTTCTTTTTTTTTTTTTTTTTAATCTCTTTAGCTCTTTCTATGACATGGGTTCCATTTTGTTAAGCTCATCTGTAGGGCTTTTGTTTTCTTGTCTTTATACTGCATTTTTTGGATTTCTGTGTAATTGCCGTTGAGATTGTGATTCTCATATGCACCCACCCAACAATGATTTGAATTCTATACTACCTGCTCTACCTGCCTGTGGAAACTGGAAACTGACTCAGTTTTGTATTTCTTCTGTCTTCCAATTCAAAGGATGGAATTGTGGTTATTGGGAATGGGTGAAAAAAAACTGAAAAGAGGCATATGGATGACTGCCACTTTTTTTGATGGATCATTGTTTGTTGTACTTTTTTGCTTGTAAATGTTTGACCTGAGTGTATTTGCCATTTGGTTTGAGCTTGATGTTCAAAACACCTGTTTTACCCCCTTTTTCTTCTTCAGTTTTTGTTGTCACAGTTTTATCTCTTCTGATGGTCAGATGCAGTTTCTAGGTCTTTGTGTTAAACTGCCCTTAAAAGTCAAAGTTAAGTTGATCTATTTTGGTATATTTGCACAAGTTTTAACAAAGATCTATCCTTATTGATTAGCGAGAAATAATATAATAGGAGTTTGAACAGTGTGGCGTGGTGTTAGATTCACAAAATCTAGAAGGGATTTCCCTTTTTTTTTTTTAACCCTTTTCCTTCTACGGTTGTTGAATTGGTGAAGATACGTCTCCCTTTTTTTTCCCCCTTTTCCTACTTCAGTTTTTATTTCCACTGTTTTCTCTCTTCTGATGGCCAGATGCAGTTGGAAGATTGTCTTGTGTTAAACTACCCTTAAAAGTCAAAGCCAAGTTGATTTATTGTGGTATATTTGCACATGTCCCTGTTGGTATTTATTAGCGAGAAAATAACATTACAAGAGTTTGAGTAGTGTGGCACGGTGTTAGATTCACAAAATCTATAAGTTTGTTGAGTATATTCCTTGCATCTTAGGTTCCAAAACTATTTGCATGTTTTACTGTGGAAGATTTTTTTTTTTTTTTTTTTTCTGTTGTTCAAAGAAGAGATAACATTTTTATACCATATTATTATTCGGATTGATCTGAAACAATTGTTCATTTGGTACTCAATTCGGATAAAATAACTTTTGGTGGTTTGATCAAGTAAAATTTTACTGTTCCCATCTATTTGATGTATGCACCTGTGATGCCCAAGTTCTTTAGTTTTTCCATGTTGCTGTCTTAGATGATGTATAATGGGTTTTTCTTTCTTTGTCTATGTTACATTGCATGTGTTCTCTTCTGCCCTGATTAACGTCTGGTACATATTCATCATCTTCATTGATGTTTTTATTTTCCCTTTTCCATTCCTTCTGTGCTGAATTAGTAGGTGTACAATTAATTTAGCGGTGGATTAGTAGGCGTTCAATTAATTTAGCAGTTTGTTCATATGCAGACTTATTAACTCTGCTTGTAAGAGGGGTGAAGGTATCTGAGAACAGTGTAATGGTTAAAGCATACTCTCAGGAGTACACTTACAAGCACCCGTGGGAACGGGTAACTTGTGCTTCTTGGCGTAAATTTGCCGATCCCGAAAACAAGCGTACATTGTCCCATATTCTTGAAGTTGATACCTTAAATAGAAAGGTAGATGCTGAATCTGGGAAGCTATATACAACTCGTGCTATCACCATCCATGCCCCTGGACCATGGTTTGTTCGTAAAATTGTTGGTCAGGATATTTGCCATTGTGTTGAATCCACGGTTGTAGATGCTCACTCACAATCAATGCAACTCACCACTCGGAATATTAGTCTCCAGAAATTCATAGAAGTGGTTGAGAAAATTAGGTATGAACCTCACCCAGAAAATCCAGACGGATGGACTATTTGCAAACAGGAGACTAGTATTCGAATCAAGCCATTATCAGCACTGGCATCGATGGCCGAAAAAGTGGAGCAACGGTGCGCGGAGAGGTTCGTCCAAAACAGTGCCAAAGGTAGAGAAGTGATGGAGAGGATTTGTAAATATCTTGAAGCAGAATCTAGTGGATTCGCAATTTAACTTTTACTTCCTCTCCCTAATTATGTACCGATTCAAAGGGATCGATAAGAACATGTGCTATTTCCAGAGACGAGAGGTGTTTTATACCAAAATAATTCTCATGGAGAAACAGAAAGCATCATGTTAGGATTCTCCCCAAATTTTGATAAGATGAGATATAATTATAGAGCATCATGTACTATTGTTGTTTCCTGTCATCTGTATTTTTGGCTATGGAATGCTTCCTAGCCTTTAGTTGATTGCTTGTAAAATGGCCTTCATTCTCATCATAACTTCTAATAAATATGCTTACAGAATATGTATGTTTTCTGTTAGGTGTTCGATTTTTGTTCACATTTTTGTGTCAAAAGTTTGTGCAGCGGCTGAATGTGATGTTTAAACAAAATCTTGATTTCATGCTGATTTTTTTATTTTTTGTTTGATTGCTTGTAATTTTGACCATATTTTTAAAATTACTAAATTATGGTTGAAAATATTGTTCCAAAGTCAAAATTTTAAAAATAAAAATCAAGCACCAAACAAAAACACTAATAATAATAATAACAGCAACAATGGACACTTAAAAGGATTAAAATAGACTTTAAATGTTTAATATTGAAAGTTAAAATAAAACAAAACATCAACAAGAAGTTTAGTCAATCCATTCATTTCTACATCCCATTTACCCTTTTTTCTTACGAGCAAATTAATTGGTGAATTATGAAGAAAATATATTTATACAGACAGTACAACTACACAAATTTCTCATCATTAATACCAAAGTAGGCTTTTCTTACTGGTATATATATATATCATTAGTAAAAAAATATCATGTACCGAGATTTAAGAACTAGTAATTACATTACAATACTAGCATCATTTGAATTAATCTAATTAATAGGACCAATTTATTTGTTATTGATTCGGATTAAGCCAACCATGTAAAGATGTCCGAGAAGAAAATTCACATTCAGTTAACGATTTAGACTGCAACTGATGCTCATAAACAAATCAAACAAGGGCAGCATGCATTCAGATATCTATTCCTCAAGACACTTTATGACACGATAAGTCACGTAACACACTTATGTTGATAACGTTAAATCGTTGTAAGAACAAGAAAAATACTGAAACCAACGTACTGCTTTCCTACATTTTCTTCAGACTGCAAAGATGCAACGATTTTGCCATACCCTCCCCTCCAAATATAACAATACACAACAGGTTACAAGATATGCATGCAGCAAAGCAGAAATCATCTAGACGATGATGACGACAATGATCAACACATTACAAGGGTTCCAGACCGCCTTTAGCCTGATTTGCATTTAGATCTTATCGAGCTTCTCTGCCTTCACAATCGGGTTAGCTTTAGCAATTGCATCCTGTGCAGAAGTGCGGTAATCGAAGGGGCAATCATGTTTGTCAGAGTAACGATGAATGGCACAGAAGATGTTACCACAACGACAGTCAAATCCCATTAATCCAACTCGCTTGTTGCAACTGTTGCAACGTCTAGGCCTGTCCTTTGGCTTCGCTCCACTGTTCTCATCAGAAACAACCATGGGGGATGCCTGCATTGTTGTGATCTTAGGCTCCACCAAGCTAACTGGCTCATCCACACTTGCGGTGGCAAAGGTTTCATTTTGGTTAGAATTAGATGACCCATTCATGATACTTCCAAGAGTCGAAGCACTCAGTTTAGCCTGTTCTTGTTTCAACATCAAGTCCTTGTGGCACTTGGAACACATATTCATAGTAGCTGCACTTCCGAAGAAGCCACAGTTGTTGATGCATAGAAAGGGACCCTCAGGGGGAGCTTGACAGCTTGCCTCATCATGTTCCATCTTATCAATCTCCTGCAACACATACACATGAATTTGTTTCTTTTCCTTTTGGGTGGGAAACAGACAGATACACATGTTTAAAACTATACATAATGTCATTTAATAGGTAGACTGTACTAGGAATCGGGATGATGCCAAGACTGATACCAAATACAGCTGCTATTACTAGTACGAGCTCAAGGATATCAAATTCTATACCACACAGATGTTATTTATGGATGCTTGAGGTACCGGCAATGCAATTAATTAGGGGTAAAGTATAATTCTTAGGCTAATCTCATTCATAGGTCACAGAAGCCATTAACTACAAGTCTGGAAAATGGAGAAACTATACAAATTATAAATTGGAATTTGAGGAAGAATAAAACTTGCAACGATGTTAAAATCATAAATTATAGACGAGAAGAAAAGCATGAAGGTTGTCCTAACATAAGTACATAACTTGGTAACAAAAGGGATGCACATCTTATCCACGAATTGTCTTTCCTACATTAACAGCAGAAACCAAGATACCTAAAGATGACCAAAAGAACAAGAGATTTAGGCCCCATTTGATCATCATTTGGTTTTGAGTTTGCGGTTTTTGAAAATTAAACTTTAAAACACTACTTCCATCAATCAATTTCTTTGTTTTGTTATCTACTTTTTAGGAGTGTTTTCAAATAGAAAGCCAAGTTTTAAAAACCAAAAACATAATTTTTAAAAATTGTTTTTTTCTTTGGAGTTCGGCTAAGAATTCAAGTGTTCATTAGGAAAGAAGAAGACTACGGTAAAGGACTTGTGAGAAAACCAGCATAATTATCAAAAGCTAAAAACCAAGAAACCTTAATTTAATTGATCACTATAGAGATAAAAACAAATTCCATCAATGCTCTTATAGTTTCATGCCACCAATGAGAAAAATGGCCATAAATTTCCCCGTCTTCATATCTTGAACACCCTTGAGTTAAATCATAAATCCATACAATACTCATCAGAAAGAAAGAAAAAAAAATTCATCTAAACTCCAAAGGAACAGATTATCCATCCCAATCAACCTTTAAACCCAAAACATGTCGTGGGATATAAAATTAACAACAATAGGATGCTTGAATCCACAACTGAACCTTAATCAAATGACTCATGGACTCATAAAACATAAACTCATAACAAAAAATTGACACCATCTAACTATGATTTCAAAAACCCAAGTCTACAATTAAAAATTAAACATTTCCCAAATCATCTCTACCAGAGCCTTGATCAGTATACCATCAGCAACCCACAGAGTCCGTATTAAACAATCAAAATTCAAGAGTTAAACAATCCTAACACACAGATATATACATCTATACTTACATCACTAGGTTCATAAATAACATCCATATTCAAACATGTATACCAACACATATCTAGTTATTCAATCAGTAGAAACGTTACAACACAGGCATAGAAAAAAAAAATTAACATACCCCTTTAACCCTTAAAAACAAGGGTTTTCGACCGATCTTCAAGATGAAATTGGCGTGCAAGCAAAACCCCTGTGTAAATTCAAACGAGAAATTAAATAATAATAATAATAATAATAAAGAAAGGACTAAAATTAAGAGAAGAAAAAAGAAGATGTAAAAAAATTGTAAAGGAAAGAGAAAGGGGATTAGAAACCCTAACCCTAGAAGAAGAAAGGGAATGGGGCGGAAGGTAGAAGAAGGGAAGAAAGAGAGAACTATGTGTGCTGCATCGTCATCTCCATTTTCGAATTGGCTGAATTTCTCAGGAGGAACAACTGTGGCTACTGATTGATGGCGACCACGAGAACCCAACTTCTTTTCTTTTTTAATAATGTAATTTCATCTTTTCATTTCTTTTTTTTCTAAATTACAAATTTAGTAGGAGAGGATAGATGGATCCAACCTGACTTGTTTTTGAAGAATGTGATGACTATAATTTTTAGGATTCCTTTTGTCTGTAATTTAAAAATTAAGTTGAAATTAAAAGATAAGTTTTTTTTTATTGTATTAAAAAAAACAATTTGGACTTCCTTTGATTCGTGATTCATTTCTAAAATGAAAATGATTCACGAACTAAACAAAATGTTTGTTTTTCAGAAATATTTTTGAAGATGTTTGAGAATATTGTACTTGATTTTTTAGAATTTCTACTCGAGAGTGTCATAAATTTACATAATTTTTTAAAAAGGTTGTCACGACTATTCATTAACTTACGTGTAAGTTTAAACTTTGTTTTTATTAATATTTATTTTTCTAAATTGATATAGTTTTCTTATTTGTTAGTTTTCTCGACAAAATAATATATATTAAATTAACAATTTTTAAAATAAGTATTAATTTGAATTTGAATATTTAAAAAAAAAAAAAACAATCACAATATAACAAAAAAAAGTGAAATACATAAATGACAATATTTATGTTAATTATAAAAAAAAAATAATAAAGAAGAGTGATATATATATATATATATATATATATGGAAAATTTTTGCATATAATAAAAAAGAAAATTGTCGAAAATAGAAAAATTTACAAAATATTTACGGTTCATAGAAAAATCAAATGTAATAGTTTTTATCATGGTTTTTTTCTATGAAGTGTAAAAAATTTATCCATTTTTCTACTTTTGAAAAAACTTACAAAATATTTGTAAAATAAAATTCAACTAAATACCCAAAGTAGCCCTATTTTTGGACATTTGTATCGATGATTTCTTCATCTTCACACATGGTTTAATCTTCTTCATCGATTGTATCCTTCTTTTATCTTCTTCGATTAAATTAAAGTCGATTGGATCTTACAGTTCTAAACAAGAACAAATTAGAGAATAATGAAGAAACATACCTGGAAGGTGTAAAAGAAACATGGGAAGTACTTAAAAAAGAAAAAGAAATAGGGGAAGAATTGAAGAACAGAGGATCAAATTTGTTCCCCAACTTGATGTGACTTTCATTTCCATCATTGCAAATAATAATACTTTTAGTGAAAAAAAAGTATTTTAAAGTATTCTCATTGTTTCAACATTTCCCCCTACAATTAACTTTTTTTAAAAAATAAAAATAAAATCACTTATCAAGCATGTATGTATTAGTAACTGACTACTTATATGGTCAATGTAATAACAGGACGACTAAATATGAAATCTAATAAAACTCCACAAATGGCAATTAAAGTTTTAAGAGCTCAAATACCAAAACGAGAAGATACAGACGTAAGAGCAATAGTTTGGCATACCCTTCACTAGCTAGAAAGAAAAATTTGTCACGTGTCAATTTGTAATTGAAAACTTGGGTAAGCAAAGATGAGTGCAGCCTGAGATACACACAAGTATCTTTCTAGAATGCAGTTGACAAATTAATACGCTACCAAATACCAGAAAAGTAGAATTCTAAACTAAACCTTGACTAGCTTTAAAGGTCTGTTTAGGAGACTAGAAGGTAATAAGGATTACAATGAAATATTTAAATTGGTATTAGAATAAAATTGTGATGCGTGAAAATGGTGGGAAAGAGGGTTGTGTTGAAAACCGTGGAAAGTAAATGGAAATTACAATCCGGACTCAAAGCCCTCAGTACAAACTCATTACATTTCAACCTCTCAAACAAGTCCTAAGATCTTTGGACTATACAATCCCCTTCAAATCTCTTTCGCATCCTTATTTGACTTGATGCAAGGTTCTATTTACACTAGTGGATTGAAATTAAGCTTTGCATTTGCAGCACCTTCAAAATCTAGTAATAACTATATTAAAGCTGCAAACCAAAAAACAGGGTACAAAAAGATTCTATTTACATTCAAGAATATCTAAAGTAGTAAAATAAAAAAGATGAATACAAAGTCCACTGGCCATTATTAAGTAAATTTCTATTCAAATGAAAATAGTAGTAAGGTAGGGTGGCATTAAATGAGGAGCAAAACACAAGAAACACAGACATGCTTACCTGATACCACAAAATTACTCAAGTTAGCTGTGGGAGAGACATTATAGGGCCCTGTGAGCAGCAAAGTAAGCTGACATGTCATCTTCAAATGGAGCTGTAAGCGATCTAAGAAGCAACATCACAATCAGTTAACTCAATATTCATGAATCACAAACAATTTAATCTCTAATTCATCTCCATATGCCTCTATAAATATTGGTTCTCTCACTCCTATCTCCAGCAGCAATTTGATATTACCTTCAATTCGAGCTTTCTGAGCAGACATCAATGGCAGGATTCAGCATCCAAAGGGCGATGTGGCTGTTTGTGGTGACTCTGGCGCTCCTGCTTGCAGTGGCTGGAGCTCAAGACGGGGCAGGACTTGCACCATTACCTGCTATGGATGCTGGGACTGGATTTCAGGTGACATTTTTGAGTGGTGGAGTTCTGCTATCAATGTTCATCTGCCTCGTTGCGCTTCTCTGGCATTAGATACAAGATCTTCCTGCTTTCTCATTGATCAGTATGATTGGTTTTTGATGTTTTGTATGTATGTGTTATTGTCATTGTGCTGGCACTATTTTTTGTTTATTTTTGGCCATATATTTGGGGCATGATATTCTACATGCTTTTGGTCTGTAACATCAGCCTCATGGGTATTATCAATAAAGAATTGTTCTTGACATTGAGTTTCTCCAAAAAGAAAAATATGTTTCAGAGGATGATAACACTCAGATAGGAATCTGGTAATGCTAACAAAGAAAAATTATAAAGAGAAGAAAGAGTGTCTATCGAAGTTCCAACAACCCAAACAATCCAGGACTGAAATTGAAAGCACCAAAGAGAAGAATAGGGATTCCGTAAAGGATCCAATCAGTAATCACTAGAGGTTTACTATCAAGGTTCTAAAACATGTAATAGATAAAACAATGCAACCCACTTGAGTCAGGAGTATGCAACAGTATGAATCTAAGTTCAATCTCTTCTATTAATCTATCTATCTATTATTGCTCAAACAATGCATAAAATAAGGAGATGAGTAACTTTCAGAAAAAGAAAGCACATCATTTTCAATAGGCACAGCTGAACGTGAAGATAGAGTACAAGAGGAGAACAACGGGGCTTTCAAGTTTCAACCATTAATTTTGCATTAAAATCAATTTTTGTGTTTAAGAAAGAGAGACTGGAACCTGATTCCTGAAAGCCACGTATAGTATTATTTCAAATTGTCCTAAGCAATTAACATTCATCAAGCACATTCCTAGAGAATATGTGAGTGTGTGTGTCAGTTCACATTTATGTATGTATGTATATATGTATGTATGTATATATAATAAATCGCAAGCATAACTACGTTGATTTCCAATACAGCAGTATGTTTTGTTGATAGGATCCAATGCAGCAAGCAATATCAAAAGAGGAAAAACCAAACATCCAATAAAGCTTAAAATAATGATTAAAAAGTACTCTTCAATCTGAACTGATAGCATTAGATGGTAACAGAAATTGAAGTGAAAGCTCTGTAAGACCCTTGAAACAACACAATTTTGACTCTTACCTAGTCATCATTAACATGTCTGATTATCAATACAACATATTCCCAGGATTATAAAGTTATGGAACCTAGCGAAACTGAAAATTTTCAAACGACTTCCTTTTTCGAAACTCTTTTGCCAAATTATACAAGGTCAGTTCTTTCATAGGCCAATAAGAAATTATATAAATATGTGAGACCTTACAAGAAAGAAGCTGGTGGGAAACTCTCTTACGAAGGCAAAAATTAAAATAAAAATAGAAAAAAGTGGCCAAACTAGAGCAAACAGAAGAGGAAGTTCAAAACAAAATCCAAAGTCAACCATTTTATGACAAAAAGAAATTCCATAATAATATTAGAGAAACAGATAAAAAGTAAAAACTATACCACAAATAGTGTCCCATTGAAAAGACATATACAGATGAACAATTTATAGATCATACTCGTAACAAAGCCTAGATAAGCCAAAGTAAAGACACAATTAGAAAGATTGTGAAAATGGTGCTCTCCTTTGCAAACTAAGCATTCACTTTTCCAACCACATAGTTAGTGTTTTTAAATGCCCAAGCGCACTATGGTGCAATGACCCTCTGGAGCCTAGACGTAAAAGGTGCACAAAAGGGCGTGAGCTTCTTTTTGTGAGGCACACTACATATAAAAATATTACATTAAAAAGAAATATAGTTGAAGTGGAAATATGAAAAAAAAAAAATTAGGACATCTGAATGCCCATAGTCTAAAGAGTAAAAACCCTAAACACACACACAAGGGGAAAAAAAAAAGTGACAAGGATACAACAATACAACATTCTAACGACATGCTATAAGAATTTGTATAGCAAAAAGTATTAAATACACTGAAATACATCTGAAGATATAAATAATGCTAAACGTTTTCTCATCGTGTTTCAATAATTTTCATGCTAAAAACTTTCATTATAAATTAGGACATCTGAATGCAAGGATAATTACATACCACCTTCACCCTCTGGTGGTTTGTCAGAATAAAAGGATACTTACATCTGATCTGAATATAAGAATAAAGAAACCAGTTCAAAAATGACCAAAAATGAAAAGGAAATTGTAAGAAAAAGACATAACATCCATCAGTAATTTCATTTTATTCAATGTTATCAGGAATCACCAAAGATTTTGGTATTACAAGAAAAAATTGAGATGTCGGTCAGATCAGATGCCTCAAATTCAAAGAAAATCAATTGCTCTCACCCTACCCAAAGGATATACTACCTCACAAGAATTTTGATTAAGCAAGTTCTAACTATAGAGTACAACAATTCGAATATTCTCCAAAGATATTGTTGAATGTATACTGAAACAAATATCAGGGGGAAAAAATAATTTAGAACAATTATACCCATTGAATCAAGCGTGGTTCACCCCCAATTCTCCTTCCTCGATCTTCTTCCTGTTCTTTTCTATTGCCGCCGCAACCTCCGCCGGCATATACTTCTCGTCATGCTTTGCCAAAACCTCAATAGCCGAAAAATAATATTCCCCGCTTCTCGCTTTTCCCGAAACACTCTTCGTAGAGACCTCATTCCTTATCTCATCAGTAAATGGCTTAAGGAAACCTTCCACCACCACCGAATGCCCCTCTCTAAACAAATCCGGCAACGACCCTTGATGTCGAACCAACATATCATTAATCAAATCCGTTATCACGAACTCCATATGAGAAGACGATGCTGGATGCATTACACTGCCTTCAAGTACCAAACCACCGAGACGAAACTTGTTCTTCGAGGGATTTGCAGCGTATTTCTCCAGCGCATCGGTGGGTGTCACATAGAACATCAGATGCTCTTGAAAATTACTGAGGACGATGACGATGAATCCCGCGATGCAGCTGAAAGTCAGAGCGTAGGTCCAGAGCCGCCGCGTCTGGAGTTGCCTGGCACGAGCTCCGATGTCAACGTGCTTGGGACGGTTCAGATTCCGGCGTGCAGTTGAGAAGAAACGAAATCCAGAGAGATTGAAGATGGGGTTATCGGGAATTCGACGAAGATCAAAAAGTGCAGAGGAGATGAGAGGGGAAGTTTTGGGGATGTGGGGGGGTTGAATTTGATGAAAAGTGGAGCGGAAATGAGATGAGGAGTGCAAAAGGAGGCGTGATCGGAGTCGGAGAGCGAGATTCGTAGCCATTGGAGAATTGATTGAAGGTTGAAAACAGAATTTGGATTTGGGTTTGAAAGGGTTTAGGGTTTTGTTGAAGGATTTGGAAAATCAAAATCAAAGACTGGTGAAAGGAGCAAAGGGGACGAAGGTGGAGAAGAGACCGGATGGAAATTTTCTTCTTCTTTTGTAAAACGTTGAATTAAAATGGAAAAAATCAAAATTTTGCTTTTTGTGAATGACAAAGAACCCAACTTTTTGTAAAATTAATAACTTTTCCAAACTTTCACGTACGAATATGAATATTTATTTAAATATTTTAAAAATTCATTCAAATTTTCGTGCTAATTAAACTATAATCATTTATGATTTAAAAATAAATTAAAAATAAATTAAAAATAAAGGTTTATTAACATGCTATAATTATACAATTGATCAACCTAAATATATATAGACATGATGCACCTAAACAATTTTTTTTTTTTTGGTAAGAATTAGTTTAAATATTGTTAGGACCAAATTTTTTTGGAGTTATGTCTAACCAATCATGCAAAGTTAAAAATATTTGATAAGTAAGTTTAGTTTTCAATTGTGTTCAATAGGACCTTCACAATAATAATAAAAATAAATAACCCATAGAATTCCATATTTTCATTGTTAGCCAATGATTGAATGAGTTTCAAAATTTTATCATTAATATCTTAGTCAACGTCTAGACCTTTTTTAGTCCATGTCTAAACTTGTTTAGTTATGTTCATGTTGGCTTTTATATAATCCTAACCTTTTTAACCCTCATATGGAGAAGCATCCTCTGTGGCATGGATCTTTTCTCAAAGAGATACGATGAAAGTGGGGAACGCAACCCACATCTTAATTGTTGAAGATCTTTGGATTAATAGAGAAGAAAATTGTAAATTCTTTGGGTTAGCAATGATCTCAGAGGAAAAAGAGTCAAAAGAGTTACTTGATGACCTAGTTGGCTAGAAGGCTTAAACTATCAGGAAAAATTTTCTGATTGCTGCGTTGAGGACATTCTCAACACCCCTCCAGAAATTATTGCTCAATAGAGGAGATTATTTGGAGTCGAGACAAAAAATGTTTGTTATCTGTTAAGAGTGTTTACAACCTAGCTATCCAACGTAATTCCTCTTAAAGTGGATCTTCTACCTTGTCAAGCGAAAAATATCTTCTTTAGAAGGTTTTTTAGAATATTAAGGCGATCCTAAGAGCCAAGATTTTCACATTGAGGATCATCAACAACGTCTCTTCCAACTCGTGATGATATTAAAAAAAAGATTGATTTTAACATTTTTTGTCTATTTTGTTGGAACTTTAAGGAGGCTACGAGTCATTTGGTTTGGAGGTGTAAGTTTTCTCTAAAAACTTGTGTTGTGTTCTCCCTTTTATTTGGCTTGTCTGTTGTCTGCAAGGAGGAGTGGTCAGTAATGGATTGCTGAAAATGGATGGTGAACAACCTTCATAAAGATGACCATTTTGAACAACCTTCATAAATATGACCATTTGAAAGCCAATAGTGTGATGTGTAGTCTGTGGAACCATAGAAATCACCTTCTCAGTTTGGGATTTAGCTGCCAGAAGCCTGGCATTCAACAAGTGCTTAATATGATTGATAATTCTCTTCGCAGTAGTCCAGTTGAAGGGTTTGTGTTTTCTATATCCTAAACAGGTGCGAGAGATGCATGAGTCATGATAGGTAATAGGTTGTCCCCTTCTACAGGATAGTTGGAAGCTTAATGTTCATGCCTTCGGAGTAGTGAAAAAAAGTTCGAAAGATTCATGACTCTCGTGGATCTTCTATCTATGTGTTGGGTTTTATGTCATAAAATTCGTAGATGGTAAATGTAAATCGTTGACAGTTATTAATAAACAGTTATAATTTCAATTTCAATAAATAGTAATTGATTATTTTTGTCTAATTAACTCAAATCCAATAAACTAACATCCTAAACTGTTTTATGAGTCTTGAACAGTATGTGGAGACATACAGGGATCAATGTTCGAGATACAGCTTAAAGGGTCTATAGTATAAGGATAAGGTTGGGTAC
>JBBPDJ010000008.1:3972418-4000814 GCA_037974625.1 Cucumis cinereus | reverse complement strand
TTTGAAATTTTCAAAAGTTTGGTTTTAAATTCTTATTTTGTTTCAAGTAATGATCTCGGGTTGTGATAGAAAACTCGAGGTTCTCACCTGGTACTGTTGCTTTTCAGGACCTGAGCTCGAGGAAGATGAATGGCACTGTCCGACACAGTAGGGAACTTTATTTTCTTGATGATGATCTTCCTCTAGGTCTTGTTATAAGACTAGTCCATTGTCATCTTATTTTTCTACTTCTGAAAAAGATTGTATGTTGTGGCACTTTCGTCTTGGCCACTCAAACTTTCAATATATGAAATATCTATTTTCTCATTTATTTTCTAAAGTGGATACTCTTATTTGTCTTGTGATGTGTGTATTTGTGCAAAACAACACACAGTCTCGTTTCCGTCTCAACCCTACAAACCTTCCCAACCATTTGCCCTCATTCATAGTGATGTTTGGAAGCCCTCACGAGTAACTACCGCTTCAGAAAAACGTTGGTTTGTAACTTTTATTGATGATATTGTTGGTCTGGTTGAGGAGGACAAGACTAATATGATAATTCTAGAAGAGAACAGGATTGCCAGGAGTGATGAAACTCTAGCAGACACACAGGTGTGTGAGACTGGCCCGGATGACCTACACAAGCCAGAGAGCTATGATCTCTCTCTTGACATGCCCATTGCTTTGAGAAAGGGTACTAGGTCTTGTATGAATCACTCTATGTGTAATTACATGTCTTACAATAATCTATCGTCTAAGTTCAGGGCATTTACTACAAGTCTCGGCACTGCAACAAGACCAAAGAACATACATGAAGTTATGAAAAGTCCTGAGTGGAAGACAACTGTTATGGAAGAATTGAGAGCACTTGAGAAGAATAAGACATGAGATATTTGCACTCTTCCTAAAGGGCACAAGACCTTGGATGCAAATGAGTGTTCACTCTGAAGTACAAATCAGATGGGACCTTAGACAGGTACAAGGCTAGGCTTGTTGTAAAAGGGTTCAATCAGACTTGTGAGGTTGATTATTTTGAGACTTTTTCTCCCGTGACAAAGTTAAAAACAGTTAGGGTTCTTCTGTCTGTTGCAATCAATAAAGAGTGATTTCTCTATCAACTTGATGTAAAAAATGCTTTCCTAAATGGTGATTTGGAAAAAGAAGTGTACATGTGTCCTTCTCCAGGCTTTGAAGTTTAGTTTGACCACTAAGTTTGTAAGCTTAAAAAATCTCTTTACGGTTTGAAACAATCTCCCAGGGCATGGTTCGACAGATTTACCACCTTTGTTAAATCTCAAGGCTTCTCTCAAGGACATTCTAATCACACATTGTTTACAAAAAGATCTGAATCTGAAAAAATTGTTGCGTTGATTGTATATGTCAATGATATTGTCTTGTCAGGAGATGATACTGTTGAGATTACCAAGTTGAAAAAGAAGATGGGTGACGAGTTTGAAATCAAAGACCTAGGAAATTTGAAGTACTTCCTTGGGATGGAGGTGGCACGATCGAGGGAAGGGATCTCTGTTTCACAAATGAAGTATGCTCTTGACTTGTTAAAGGAAATATGTATGATTGGATGCAAAGCTATTGAATTCCAATTCAATGCGAAACTGGAAAATTCCGGTGACAAAGTTCCTGTTGACAAAAAGAAGTATCAGCGTTTGGTGGGAATGTTGATTTATCTATCCCACACAAAACTAGATATCTCCTATGCAGTTGGTACTGTTAGTCAGTTTATGCAAGCACCATACGAAGAACACATGGAAGCTGGGAATCACATTATGAGATACTTGAAAACTACTACAGGCGAAGGCCTTGTGTTTCGAAAAATTGACAGAAAATATATTGAGGCTTATACCGACTCTAATTAGGCAGGATCAGTTACTGACAAAAAGTTCACTTTGGGACACTGTACCTTTGTGTGGGGTACTTTTGTTAGTTGGAGGAGTAAGAAGTAGAGTGTTGTCGCTAGGCGTAGTGCTGAAGCCGAATACAAATCTATGAGTTTAAAAATCTGTGAAGAGTCTGGCTGTAGGAAGTTTCGTTTGATCTTCACCAGGACTATGAGTTACCTATAAAACTCTTATGTGACAATAATGCTCCTATAAACTTAGCCAATAACCCAGTTTAACATAAAAAAAAATGAAACATGTGGAGATAGATAGACATTTATAAAGGAGAAACTTGATCATGACAGTATTTGTATCTCGTACATTCCTTCTAATCACAAATTGTTGATGTCCTAACCAAAGGGTTACTCAGGCAAAGCTTTGACTATTGTGTTAGCAAGTTAGGTCTAATTGATATCTACGCTCCAACTTGAGGGGGAGTGTTGAAAATTAGGAACTAGTGGAGTGTTTATAGTCCCAGTGGTATTTATGCAATTTTTTGTACCCTAGTTTTAATTTTTTTTTTTTTTTTTTTGTTAAGGCTTATTATAGCCAATATATATTCTTCTCTCTTGTACTCTTTTGATAACTAGAAAATAATAACAAGAGTGGCTTCTATCGTAGTTTTTTTCTCTGTACAAAAGTTTTCTACATACCTTGTGTTCGTCTTCTTCTTCTTTTCAATAACAGAAGTAAATCCAAAAATCTATCAAAAGAGGAAATAAATTCTTGGAAAAAATGATCATTACATTTACCAAAAAGAGTTCAAAGGTAAGCACACGTGATAGTAGCCAGAAACAAGTAGCTAAGAAACAATGCACAAAAGTGAGTAGGGGACTCAGAAACAATGTCCATGGTGTGCGTATGTGGGGTTCGTCTTCGCCTACCTTCAAACGCTTGGTGGTCGTGTCTCGATCCTTTGTTTCACAGAAGCAAACATCAATTTTATGTATCCCTTTTTCTACTTCTTATGTTGTTGACACTGTCTCTATTTTGCATCAATCTAAGAGTCTCGGTACTCTTCCTACTTCACTGTCTGGTGAGGATGTTGGAGTTAGATGCTTCTAATGTTGACAATGTTGAATTAACTGCGGATGTTTGCTCCTCCACTCTGATACCAATTGAAAAAACAGAGTATTACCTAGTGGAATAATGTTGGATCCAATTTTACTAACAATATAACCACAATATAATTACAAACAAAAACAAAATAACATGTGCAAATTGCTAACCTATTTTGGTGTAACATCACCTACATCTGGGGGTCATGTGTCTAATTGAGACGAAATATTCACTAGAATTCAATAGGTTTACAAGTACATAACTTATCTGTTAGATGAACTATCTTGAATTATAACAGATCACACATGTAGATTGTTTACGCTTTTCCTAAACTTGTTGCTACTTGTTTCACAAACACCTCTATATTCAGGCTCCCCTTGAACAATCTTACTCCAGTAATTCCTAAATTAGACTCTCTCTAACTCTTATAAATCTTCTTCTCAACAATGTCGAACACAATGTTAGAAACCAACGATCTTCACAGATAGCACAATGATTTTCTTCTTCTCAATAGACACACAACATTCAGAAAGATATATTGTTTTTTGTCGATACACAGCTGCTAGGTTTTTTTTCGTGCGAAATAAACAAAGACATCTTTGTATATTCAAACCCAAAAGGCAAGAGACAAAATCAATCACCAAAATCAGGAGCAGACAAGGAAAAACTCTCAAGAAACAAAAGAGAGACTAAACAGGAAGGTTCAAAAAAGAAAACCACCTCCTTATACAAATAGACAACTCATAAAAGAAAATTTTCCAGTCAACAAAACATTAACAACATTGACATATGATATGTCAAGAGAGAGAAAGAGACGATACGATATTTAACATTGTATCCAATCAACAGTATTATCAACTCTAAGACTTAAGTTCTAGAGAAAAAATTTAATTTTCTTAAAGGATAATGATCCTCACAGATAACATTGTAAAGATCCCTAACAAAATGGTCAACCATACCTATCAAATCATCTATTAAAAAAAGAAAAAAGAACAGAACGATAGGCCTCTAGCAACCAATACCAAACACCAAACAAAGGACGTAATCTAACAAAAGATGAAAGATGGAAGATGGGATAACGCCATATAGCCCACTCAAGACCTTCTAATTCATTAAGATTACATCTAAGATACAAATCCCAAGTCTTTGTATCCCTCAATAATCCATCCATTGGCATCTTAAAGTCAAGTTGAAGTGCAAACATTGAAATGCAGACCACAACTCAATCAAAGATCCTTCCAAAAACAAAAGCACAAAAGTAGAAGTGACCATCACCAAGACAAGTAACATTGATTTACTACCCAATTTCAACTCTTTTTAACGAAGGTCATCAAAGAGTGATAATATTGATTGCTTTAGCATCGTTGTACACAAACATTGCTCATAAACATTTCAAATAGCAACACTTAGATGTAACTGTAACAACTTTCATAATTTTGAACCTACTCGAAAAAGGAAAAGAAATAGAGTGTAATTAGAGAAGATGTTGAATGTGTGATGTGTGAGAGTCCACATGAACAGTTGTGGCAGATTAGGAGACACGAAGAATAAAGAATAATATTCAGTATTGTCCTTTGCTTTTATCTTTTCACATGTTATAAGGTCTTAATTCTCATTGAATAAAAGCTTTATAAATATATATATTTTGTATGTCCCCATTTGTTAAGACTTGTGTGATTGCTTTCACCCATGCCAGACAGCATCATCCAAATTGATTGGATGTCCACACCCATTACCACAAGTAGTATGTTTTAATCATCATTCTCTTAAAAACGCTTCACTTTTTGGTTCTTGTACTTTTGTTTTCAACGATAAATTTACTATCTGAACTTTCGTATATAATGACTGTGTACTTTCATATTTAGCAATGATTTAGTTCATATATTTGGGTTTAACTCTTGAATTTCGTAAGTGTATTAATTTGTACCTTCCTTTAAATTGGGTTTGAAGATATCGTGCAAAACATTTAGTTTTTTTTTTTTTTTAAATGAACTTATAAATTATTGCGAGGGAATTGATTTATAATCTTTATTAGGATTATATTTGAAGACTGTCAATGCATAAATTCTTATACGTTTGTACAAATGTTGATTTAACAAAAGTAACGATTAGAATTTGCATGGACAAATTTCAAATAAACTTTAATTGAGGGTCTAATTGATTAGTTTTTGTAAGCTTTAGAGGCTTAATTGATAGTTACAAGTTTCGCACTATATTCATATGAAAAAAACACAATTGAAAAGTTTAAATTGATACACTCACGAACATTTAGGATTTAAATTGATACAACATCACACGTATTAATTGATATTTGTAGCATTAATTAGTTTAATTGGAAAGTAGAAAGGTGAAATAAAGTGTATCTTGTTTACATATATGTTCATTATATTCATAAATGGGTGAGGTGGTGAGGGATCAAATTTTTTAGTTCGGTTGAAGTAGGTCTCGTTTAGTAACCATTTCATTTTTTAAAAAAAATTAAATATATTCTCTCTATTTCTTACCAAGATTTCCATCTTCTTTAAGAACAAATAATTGAATTCTCAACCAAATTTTAAAATAAAAAAACAAGTTTATAAAAACTATATATATTTTTTAATTTTAAAAATTTGAGTTAGTTTTTGAAAATATTGGTTAAATAAATGGATAACAAAACATGAAATTTACAGAGATAAGGTTAAAAAATAGCTACCAAACGAGGTCTAAAATATTGAGTTTAATATTGTTTAACATCGTAAAAAACCTATTATATAATAAAGTCAATTTACAAAATGAAACTCTATAATTATTATTATTATTTTTTTGTACACCATAATTTAATTAGGAGTTCCACTTCAATTTCAATCCATCACTTGAAAAAAAAAAAAAAAAAAAAACTCAACTTCTTAATGTACTTTCATAAACTTTGTCTCCCTAATTTCTTCAAAAATAATAAATAAATCATTGAGCTTTTTGAATATTGAATCACTTTTTGGATGGGTACTACATATATATACAAATATCTTATAGACATTATTACTTCTTATTCATTGTTACAGAAATTATGATTAATTATTGAAAAATATGTAAAAAGGAGTATACTAAGTTACCCTGCATTGAGATATAAGCACAAAGTTTTAAAGCATTGAGGAAAAAATATTTAAAGTATGAATATGGGGTGGAGTAAAATAAATGTTTTTTTTTTAAAAAAAATAATAATTATAATAGACATGTTTTCTTTCCACTTTATGTTATTATAGCTATATACAAGAAACAATGATTAAAGATAAAAAGAAAAAAAAAAGGTCAAGATTGACGATTTATAGAGTTAAGAGACCTGAGATGACAAACTAAGGTCAATGAAATTCATGTTTGACTAATAGTCACTTGTGGCCTTAGAAGACCGATCTAAGTGGATTAGTAATGATACATGAGAAAGCTATTCAAATGACAGATGAGAATTTGAGTAGAACTCATGAGAGCCATAAGGAGTAAAGTGAGCTTAGAGGACACCCGTAGGAAAGTTTAATAGGGCCATAAGAAGACCCATAAGAGAAGTAAGATGACCCACATGGAGGACTTTAGTGTCTCATGAATGACAGTAGTATGACCCATAGAAGACTTAGTAATATTCTCATGGACGCCCATAGTCTTATCCATGAGGACTCATGGAACACTTAGAAGTCACATAAAGAACATTGGATGATCTATGGAAGACATCGGTAAAATCCACGAAGGAGCTAGGAGTTACGTGGAGGACCTTGCAGGGCCTCAAAAGTCACATGGAGAACCTTAGAGCACCCATAAAATGTTTGGAATTACTTGGATTTTGGCCCATAACCAAAAGTAAAAGAAGTTTTGTTGTTCCATATTGGAAGATTTGATTTGCCAAAGGAGTTTTATACAAAGACTTGCAAGGGAGCTTCCAAATTATGGTTGTAGTGAAAGTAGAAACTTTCTTTACCCAAACCAGACGGGTTTGGGTAACTATGTTTGGAAGTGAAAAGAAATAAATTTTTACTACTTTTCTCTTCAATTTTTTAACCAGTGTTTATCGTTTTTCTTAGTTAATTGTGGATTTGGAGCTTTATTTTATCTCATTTTTATGAGAAGCAAAGTTTTGAAAAAATAAATATATTTAAACAGTATATTTATTAATTTAAGATATTTTAAAATATATGGTTATTGTCAGTATCTCAACTAACATAATACTTGTACTATCAATCTCTGTGTCAAAAGACAATTCTCCTACTCCACACTTTAATTACAATAGCTTTGAAAAAAAATGTACATGGTTATTTATTTGTTACAATCAACTATTTAATTTTAGTTAAGTAGATTTCATTATATATAATTAATTATAAATCTTGTTTACATCAATTTGTTTAAATTAAATAACCTAAAGAAATATGTTTTAATAAACAATATATAGAAATTAAGGTAAGAAAAAGAAAACAACAATTCATGTATATAAATAATTGTATTCATTTAATAAATGAATATTTATAAAAAAAAATTAAGTAAATATTTTAATAAAATATTATTGATTTAGTAAGAAAATAATTATTTTAATTTTGTTAAATTAATATTAACTAATTAATTAACTGTATTCCAATAAATTATACAAAATGAAAAACAAAAAGATGGGGAAAAAAGAAAACTCTCTGTTTTGAAAGGAAAAAATAAGATGTATATATATATATATATTTATATCAATTGTCGTTCAAAAAACTCTCAAACCAAATGACCCCTAACATACAACATATGTTAAAATATTTAAGTTATAAGATCCATGGGTGCTTCTATAATTATTATTTTTGTTACTGTCGTAGTTTAAATACCCTTAACAAAAGTGGACAATTTTATTTATTTATTTTTAGATAAGCAAACACCAAACAGGTAACGAGGGAAGTAAGATCATTTGAAGAAGAAAACGGAAAGAAAAAAAAGGAAAAATATAGAAGAAAAGGTTATTAGTTGTTTTTTTTCATACACCGACAGTAAACGTATATTTTTAAAATTTTAAAGTTCGAGAGTATTTTTAAAACTTTTGAAAGTTTATCGATATTGTCTACACAAAATACTAAAGTTTCCATCCAAAATTAACATGGATATGTTTTTTTAAAAAACTTTCTTTTATTAGTTTAAAGGTGTTTTAAATTAAAGAATCCAACAAAAAGAAAAAAAAAGAAAGAAAAAACATGAATTATTTTTTAATTATTTATTAGGAGGAATGATTGTCAACAAACCCTCCAACAATCACCAACTCAGCTTTTAAAAGAGTCAAGAAAGTGAGATGGTGTTGGCCATCCTTCTTCAACTATTCTCTTTCTAAAGCCATACCAACAAACTTGGAATTTGGTAGGATACTCCATCCATTTTGTAAGTTAAAAGACTCCAATTTTGATTCATAAATTGTTTCTATTTAGTTTCAAATTTTCTTTCGATTATGTCATTCAAACAAAGGAGACGGGTTTGAGAGATTTAAGCTTCTAACTTCTTCTAAGACTTCTTTTTCGAAAAAGAAACACTGCCACAAGAAATAAACAATCAACATCTTGAGCCACGTGACTAACATACTATTTAGGGTTTGGTATGTGGAGAAGAGCAGAAATTTGTTTTTCCAACGTCTTAGATGCTAATATGAATGAGTGAAAAGATTGTAACAACATTGCATATGGGAAAAATGAGATACCGCACATTTCATAAGCTAGAGATTTTGTCTCGAACGTATGACTTAAGTGAGTTTCACAGAGACATTATGTAGTAGGTTAACCACCTTCAGACAATTTGGCTCAACCAAAATATGATGGATGCTAGAAGGTATAGTACAATTACGTATCTTTGTCCTTGTCTCAAGGATCAATTTTAATTGCAATGCATCTTTGAATACCGAAACCAACGCGATACGCATCTTGCTCTACACACACACCAACCTATTTATAAATCTGACTAAATATCAAGCAGCATCAGAGTTCAATTTCCAACTTTGCAAGTTAGCAAGTGAAGGCAGAATAGGAGGAAAATTAGGCTCCACAAAAACTTTGCCATAGCAGCGTCCAAACAAAAACTCATCCTTCCCTATGGAGATATTGCATATTATCATTTATTTAATGATAAAAAAAAAACTAGATAAAATTAGAATTTAAAGTTCTAATATAAAAATGAAAATTTTGAAATTTTAAGACACTTTCGTACACAAATAGTTTAAGAGTCAGTTTGGATTGAACTGAGAAACGAAACTCATTTTTATTTGAACTTTTTTTATTTTAAAAAAAAATGTTTTAAATATACTTTAAAACCATTTTGAGTATTTACCAAACATTTTAGATTTTTCTAAAATGACTTATATTTTAAATTAAATACTTGAATGTATTTCAAACATACATTAAATTCTGGTACTTTAAAAAAATTGATTTTAATTCATATATATTTTAAATTTTAATTTGTATATTTTTTGTTTTCGTTCATTTTGATCATCGTATGCTTTTAAAAGTCATTCTTTTAATATTTTAAATTTATATTTTAGATGATTTTTAATTTCTTTTAATGTTAATTATATTGAATCAAAATTTTAAAAGTTTTGTTAGGGTTTCAGGGTAGATTTTTGTAATTAAATTAATAAAAATAGTAGATTAAAAAATAAGAACTCAAAATAGACTTTTTTTTTTCTTTTTTTTTTTTTCATTTGGTTACAACAAATAAGAGTATAAAAAATTTAAAAAAAAAATTAGTAATAAGTAATAAGATGTTAGTTAAGTTAAATTAATATTTTGATATTAGTCCAAAATTGGAAGGAAGTGTGAGTAGGGGAGTTGGGTAGTTGAAGAAAGTATTGGCCACGTGCTCACCTCTCATTCAACGCGAGCCGCCCAATCGCCTCCCACAAAACGACAAACAACCCATACAAAACTATTATAATCCATATAGTTGGGTATCTGAGTTGAGTCATTAAGTCCCTAAAATAGGAATCTACAAATTTATTAGACCAAACAAACTAGGAATTGTTCAAATGATCCGACAACTTGAATAACCTAGACTACCCAACTTAAATTGTAAGAGTTGAGTTGGGTTAAACTCGAACTCCGTTTCACTACTCTTACATTTCTAACTTTTTGGTCCTACCAACAACTCAAGTTGGTAGTGCGTATTGTAGTCAACGAATTGACGTGGGAATTTGAACCCAAAACTTTTTAGATATTAGGTACATACATGTGTCAATTGAGCTAAGCTCTTGATGACTTCATTATTTTATTTATTTATTTATTATTATTACCATTATCTTTTAATAATTTTCTGGTTAATAAACGTGTAGGCTAGAGATTCAGACAATACTCAAACTAAATTCTAATAAACTTTAAACGACATTATCATCTAACTCGATTAGCTATGAATAAAACGTTAATCGTTAATTGACACATTGATTAGAGTTAATACAAATACTTTGTCTGATGGAACAAATGCGAGGTATGTTGATTTGAACATTTGACCTCAAGATGAGTACATAACAACTAACGGTAAGTTTTGATCATGTCGACAATAAAACACCTACTACTTGCTCTAAAGCTAAAAATTTAAGATTTAAAATAGGTTAAAGCATAAGTTTAGCGCTTGAACTTCAAAGTCATTGAACTTAAAAAAAAGATATCTAATAAATCTCAAAATTTCAATTTGGTGTCGAATGAATCTCTACCACATTTAAAACTTTTTCTTTTTAAAAAAATTATTTGTTATAATTAACAAAATCCTAAACTCTCAATTATTTAAATTTAAAAAAATGTTGAATAGGTTAAAGACTTATTAAAAAAAATATAAGAGTGTCTTAGATACATTTTAAAGTCACACATCCAATAGTCTAAAAGTTTATAAACATATTATCTACGTTTTAAAGATCACGTAAAACATTAACAATTTATATGAACATTTGATTAAATCAGTACATGAAAGAAATTTATTGAAAATATAAGGATTAAAATGAAAGTACAACGTTATTTTAAGATTAAAAACAAAAAGTGATAAGGAAAGTAGATTGAAATTGTTAGTTGTTAGAGCATATGAACAGAAAATTATATAGAGAATGAAGATGAGATTAGATGAGATGGAATCTGTTGTTGCACGCAATCAAAGAAAACTGAGAGAAGAGCTAAAGAAAGCGAGAGAAATTCTCTAAACCTTCGATCCAAATTGGCCGAAGAAACCTACAGAAACCAAGCCAACCACAATCATTCAACCATAGACTCTCTCTCTCTTTTTCCCCATCAAAGTTGATCATTGTCTCTTTCTTTCTTTAATCCCTTCCCTCTTCCTTTCGAATCAATCCCTTTTCCTTTTCCTTTTCCTTTTCCTCTCTTTTCTCTTCTCCCATTTCGTTTTCATCTAGTTTTCCAGCACCCCTTTTGTTTTTTTCATTCATCTCTTTCACTTCTTCCTCCAATTTCGTTTTTTTCTGCTGACCCACATGTTCTTTTGAGCTTTTTATTCTTGGGATTCGGCGTCGGAGCTGCTTGTTTGTCTTCTGTGGATCGCTCCGTCGTTGAAATGTGAGTTTCTAACCACCTACATTTTGGGTTTCTTGTTTTGTTTCTGTTTGTGTTGAAACGAGTGGTGGGGTTCGTTTGATTGTGTTTAATTTTGATGGAATAAGGGATACTTGGGGTTGAATGATTGCTTGTTTGATTTCCTTTTTTTTTTTTTTTTTTTGTGTGTGTTTCAGCAATTGCGAAATGTAGAAGGGATTGTTAGGGAGTTTAAGTCCGATGGTACTCTTTGATTATGTTTACTTCGTTACTTGTTGCTGGGTTTTAAATAATTTGGATTTTATCTATTTTTTTTTCCGGGATCTGGTAGCCTAGAGATTTGCCGAGACATGGTTTTGGCTGTGGCAGATAGCTTACGACGAAATGTCTTGTCTGATCTGTGTAATTTGTGTATGTGTTTACTGAATTACTGCTGCTTCTTTAATCTAGGACATTAGATAACTCTAGGGGCTGGTTTTTCATGATCTGTTTCTCACGTTTAGGAGTAAAATAATACTGGGTTTGCTTATTTTTCTCTTCTGTTTCAACTTGTATGTTGGAACTTGGAACGGTTTAGTTTGGTAAACTTTTGTAATGGTTGGCTTTGCTGAGCAGTTTGGAGTGGGGGTTTGTTATTTTAGTTTATTGCCTGGAATATTCATCTGGTTTTGTGATGTTTCTGCATTTTACAGAATATTTATCGAATTCAGTTGTGTATGAAATGAGTTGGAACAACACGCCGCAGACAGAAGTTCATCATGTTAACACCAATTATCCCTATAACACTGCCGGAAGTTTTCTGGAATACTTTGAAGGACTTACCTACGAACATGTAAATTTCATTTTTTCGGGTGCTTCACATTCTCAGGTACTTTAAATCTGCTTGCTTCTGTGTTCCAAACTCCTGAACTTTAATTTGTTCCTTGCTATTGAACTATTCAATTGATTATTTATTTATTTTTATTTTTTTAATCTTCTCTGATGTTCTAACTTTATGGAGAATCATCTTCTTTACAGCACATGATTATTTTCTTGTTTGTGAAATGAAAGGTCTTGGTATATGCATCTTTTTGGGGGGCAGTGACATTTATTCCATAGGCAGTGATCTTGGGGAAGTTTCTTTGCATTTCTTTGGTTTTTTCTTCGTCTGTCCTCCTTCTTGAGTTGAATCTTCTTTCAAGTTGAAAATTGCCTTCCTCTCTTTATAATTTATAAGCTGGCGAATAGTATACTTGAACGTAGTGCTCCTCTCTAGAGTTGCTTTAATTAGTTTTGATTGTGAATGGGAAATGACAATATACTTATTAAGTTTCACACTTGCAGGAGAATGTTTATCCTCCACTGAATTCAAACTTTTACAAGTTTGGGTTTTCAGATTTTGGGAGTCCTTCCTATTACAACCCACCTCAAGCTTATAGGATGCATGATCACGAGCCCATAATTTATGAACATAGAAGGCTAGAAAATTCTGCAACTCAGCCTAATTTACAGAGTACCGTAAATCCTGAATTCGAAGAAATTACAAATACTATAGCATTTGACAACCATGTAGAATGTAAGTGATGATTCTCGGTAATTAGATAATTCCCATTCTCATACCCCACACCCCAAAAAAAAATGAAAAAAAAGGTTTTTTCAATTGTTTTCTATCTGTTGGGTTCACCATTGAGGTTTCCTAGAAGTATGCAAAATATTTACTTTTGCAAATGTTTGAGGTTCTTGGTAGAGGAGTGAAACATCAAACGCTGCAGGTTTTTTTTTCTAATATAAAAACGTAATTTTATCATTAACATTCGCCAGCATAAGGAATATTGGTGTTCATCTTTGTACTGGTTTCTCAAGAGTTCAGTGCAGGCTGAATGTTACATCTTGAGAGAACACTGCATACATGGATGAACTAAGAACTGTTGTAGAAGATTCTTATAAGTTTTGTTTAGTCAAATACCAAGAAGGAATATGGTTCTCAAAATAAGATGACCCTTGAATTTTTAGCTATTGGTTTAGCTCTAAATGATGCATACTTTTCCTCTCTCTATTAGCACTTTTTTCGACTCTCTCTGTTAGCACTAACAGATTTTCTCTCAGGTCCAAGGAGACACCATAATTCACATGATTTTCAGGTTTGTGGCTATGACATGGTTTGACAAATCATCTTTCTACTTGAAATACGAAACTTGTTTGGTCTTGTGTTTTTGCCCAAAATTATTGATGAACGAATATTTATGTTTATGTGTAGGTTGTTTGGCAAGACAATGTAGATCCTGATAATATGACTTACGAGGTTAGTGCATTTGACAACGTACTTGTTTTTCCCTTTTATTTGTTAGTGAAAGTATCAATTTCCACCAATATATGGGACCCCATAGTCAGAAGAACCAATCAATGCAAGTTACAATGATCATGTCATCTCCTCAACTTATGGGGACGAATAAACCATGGGAGTTCTATATCAATTTTCTGATTGATTACCAGATGCTCAAAGCTACCTTTGATATTAAATAAGAATTTAAACTTGATGTGATAGAATAACTGTAAGGAACTTGGGAAAAAACTTCTTGGTTGAGGATGGGCCAGAATGTGATGACTGATGAGACATTAAAATATGTGAGCTTAAGTAAGCTTAAGAAAGCTGTTCTTCCAAACCAAGCATCGGTCAGCTGGTATCCTCAACCTAGAGATTAAATGTTCAAATCTCTTGCCCCATGTTATTGAACTCAAAAAATTAGTTTAATGAGGATACAGGGGCTCTATGATAGACCTGCTGGCTGCTGAACTATTATTCTGGGGTCAAGTTTTTATGTTTGTTTTTTGCACTAATGTTAAACAAACTTCGCCATCTGCCATCTGATCTGATCGTCTTCAAAATGATGCATATCTTTTCTCAATATTTGGATAAAAATCTATAATATTTCAAGTTCAGGAATTACTAGAGTTGGGTGAGACAGTTGGAACTCAAAGTCGAGGTCTATCTCAAGAATTGATCGCTTTGCTTCCGATATCGAAGTACAAATATAGTTTCTTCTCAAGGAAAAAGTCTCGAGGAGAGAGGTATATCTTAGCTTATGATGTGATGCATTTGATGGAACATGTTAAACTTTTTTCCTTTCCTTTCGTTGCCACTAACATTGACCTGTAATCATTATCCTCACATTTTAGTTCTTAAGAAATGCTGTTGGCAAGTTACTTAATTTCTTAGTGATACAAGTTTTCTGATGAGCGAGACTTTGTAGCCTGTTTTATGCTAGTTTCATCTTGAATCAGTGATATGGGAAAACAAAATTTGATTATCAGGCATTCAGATACGGTTTTCTTTAGAAAAAAAGGGGGCATTCTGATAATTTCATGTCAAACATACGTCCAAACTATATTTACTCCTTTCGCTCCATTAAGACAAGAAAGAGAATGGCAGCATGTATATTTTTATCTATTCATATCAGATTTATTAGGCTTATTTCCTTAATGCATTGATAAAAGACTTTGGTATTCATATTTCTATCAATTTATGAGAGCTCACAACCGCCTTTGATGTCTGATCGGTTGCCTCACTCTACTGAAAGATCTTTTTTATCTTTTTTTTTTTTTTTTTTTTGAGATATGTGATCCAAGTATTCAAATTTACATTAAGTTCTCCTAAATTATGTCTTGTACTTGTGGAAAGATGCTAAATGAACATTTAGGACTTGGTCGTTTCTATTATAATAACCTGAAAATTGTTGAGAGTCCAGTTTGTTCTTTTTCCTTTTATGTCTAACTTTGTTCCTCTTAATTGGATGTAGATGTGTGATATGCCAGATGGAATATAAACGAGGTGATCGGCGGATCACTCTGCCGTGCAAACATATCTACCATGCTGGTTGTGGAACCAAATGGCTTAGCATCAACAAGGTATTATTATTAGTTCCTTGCATGTGCTGGGATTGTTGATTGTTTTATTGGGTACAACTCTACAGACTGATTCTTTGGCTGTTCAAGATTGCATAATAAGTAATAACCATGTTCATTCTGTAGTTAAAATGGATATTTAAAGGTAGGTTTGGGGGTGTTTAGCAGAAGAATAACATGATTGTTTTGGAACTTTGCGGAGTATATATATTTCTATTCCTAGAAATTGCTAGACAAATGCATTGTCACCTGTGCCAATCCTGTAGGAATTAGGATTTGGATAACTTTTCTAGTCAGATTTTATCTATTTCAAATCAAGTACATTAACTTTTCACCCTTATAATCTGTAGGTTATGAATGATATATTAAGCTAGTTGATTGCCTTTGCTCTACGCTAAGGTTCAATTTGATAACCATTTAACTCTGGTTTGATAATAACCATTTGGTTTTTGGCTTTTAGTTTTTAAAATTGTGTTGTTTCTTACTACTTCTCTTTTCCATAGTTATCATCTTTCTTAACTAAACACTGAAATTGAGAATAATTCCAAAATAAAAAACAAGGTTGTAAGAACTGCTTTATTAGAAACAAGATTCTAAAAACTACTTTTCTCATTTTCCAAATCTGGGCTTATTTTTTGTGTTTATAAGCTTAATTTTCAAAAATTAAAAATATAAAATCAAATGGTTTTCAAACGAGGCCTCAATTTGTTTTTTGGTTTTGAAAATTAAGCTTCTAAAGACTCCTTCCATTTAAAGATTTCTTGGTTATGTGATTTACGTTTGTCCAAACTAAGTTCCGAAAATTAAGCCTTTGTTGGATAACCATTTTGTTTGTTGTTTTTTGTTTTTGAAAATTATGCTTGTTTTCTCTCAATTTCTTAGCCATGATTTTCATTTTTTTATGTAATCGTATAAATTCCTAGCCAATTTTTAGAAAAACAAAACAATTTCTGAAACCGCTTCCTTTTAGTTTTCAGGTTTTAGCTTTGATTTTGAAAACTCTTAAACTGTAGATAAAATAAACCATAAAATCCAATAGCTGGAACTTGGAAGTGGTGTCTATATGCTTAATTAATTCTGGAGGTTACTGAACAAAACCAATAAAAGGTAGTTTCTGTTTTTGAAAGTTGACCAATAATTCAAATGTTCCTCAAGGATTAAGAAAACCACTGTAAATAAATGGTAAGAAAGTGAACACAATTTTCGAAAAACCAAAAACCAAACGGGGCTCCAAATTTCTCATAGAGCTATTTTGAAATGACTTGTGTAGGCTGAAGTTATAGTGTACTTAGATAATTGTTTAGAGCTCCATAATCTTCTAAAGAAACCAATGAAAAACAATTTTCAGAAAACAATTTTGAAACCCAACTCTGAAGCAACTTCAGTACTTGTCTTTAATAAAGTAAGGATGAAGATGATCTTTAATTGATTCTTGACCTTTTCTTTTTGGTGAGGCAGCAGATCCAGAACAGTCTTTATCAGTGAGTAAGTAATTAATTGTATTCTATGGTTTTGTTGTGCAGGCTTGCCCCATATGTTACACAGAGGTGTTTGGTGATACTTCAAAACGCTAAGTCTTCTTCTCACTTCATTGTTAGATGACAGAAGAACATAATCTTTGTTATTGTTTATCATTTTTAAAATTTTTGTGAAAAAGAAAAAAGAATATATAATATATATATGGAGTGGCAAGGCAATCACTTGATTTTTCTTTCTTAAATATTTCCACTTTAGTAATATGGCAATGCTGAAGTGAATAAAGATTAATTCCCCTTGTATTAGCTTTATCAGTGCTTGGTGTTTGGTGTTTGGATTGGCTTTTTCTTTTCTTTTCTTTTTTTTTTTTCTTTTTTTTCTTTTTTTTTTTTTTGTCAAAGGTTTTGTGGTGGTATATGGGGAATGAAGAGGCTGAAATGTCAGAGGATTGGTAAGTTTAGGAATGGGAAACAGTTAGTTTCCTTAGCTTCTTATGTATCCATTAACATTAGTCTGTCTTTTATAGGAATTTTGTAATTGATAGTCTTTTTCTTATTCCACTTCTCTTTACTCTTTAACTACAGTTTAATTTGCGAAAGTGAGCTTAGCTCAATGATACTTGACCATAGACTTTCTCCCTAGAGGTCAAAGGCTCAATTCTCATCCTTGCGATTATAGTTGATATACTATTCAACAGATGAGATAAAAGGTATTTAGTCATTGACTTGTCAGTATATTCAATGTTAATTATTGATGTGAATTAGATATTTTTGTTTGTCCAACTTTATGTAATCGATATTCTTTAATTTTACATTTTAAATTAAAATATCGATATATGTCGTTGTTTAAGAGGTCAAGGATTTGAAGTCCCACAACTTGTTTTTATGTATATAAATTTCATCAAGTCCTATTCAATACTTTTTCAAATGGTCTATTTGAAACTATTTTATTTTACCAAAGACTTTTTGTGTTTGTTTAAGATTTAAAACTTTTCCTTTCCATCTTCTTATTTACCTGTATATAATTTTGCAAATATGTATTCGACTAGTGATAAACAATGATACACACTAATATACATTTATTAGTGTCTATCATTTATAAATGATAGTAGTCTATCACAAATAGACAGTAAGTAAATTGGTTCATTTTGCTATTTTAGTCTCTTTTTACTTTAGCATCACGAACTTGGGAAAGTTACACTCGATCCTAGAAAATATCACTCGTGGAATGTATAATTATAATAAGATCAATACCATTACATTTGTGTGCCTACCCATATTTTTTCCCTCACAAACCTTGTGAGAGAAGGTAAGTCATTGTGCTATGTTTTTGTTGATAATTACAATTTTTTAATTATTACATTATTAGTTTTTATATCTAATATAGGTTTATTAAAAAAAATTATTGTAAAAGATAAAACTGTTGAAAATATTTACAAAATTTTAGATTCTATCTATGGTAGTCACTGAGAGAAGATTATCAGCATCCATTATTAATAGAATATAAAATTTTGTTATATTTTGTAAGTATTTTACAAATTTATACTATTCCGATCAACATTACAATTAAAGTAATGGGGCCGGGTTGGTGTGGCTTGAGATTCAAATGAATAAGGTGCATGAAAAATAAAGATAGAAGTGCAACCAATTAAAACAAAGCATGGCTTTAACTCCTTATTATTACCTAGTCCAATTGATTAGAAAAACTAACCAAAGATCCTAAATATAAAATTAGCCAATTTAATTAGATGAGAAGAATCCTAATCAATTTAACTAATTGTATTACGCTTTAGGGATTACGCTAGGATAAATTTCTAATAGAAAAAGCCTAATTAGTAATTTACTATGGTTTTTCTTATGTCAAATAGAACAATGTCGTTGTCAACCATAAATCACAAGTCTATCTAACCTATTGTTTTTTTGGAGATTAATATACACTTGTATGTTAATCTGAAGCATCAAATTGCACAATCAAACATTGTTTATAATCAATAACAAAAAAAAATGTAATTCATAATGATCAATAATCAAGAGTGAAACCCATAGACAAGAAATCTCAATCATATTATTAAAATACTCCAAAAAATATAACAGGTTTCTCCAAAATTCTCAAAACTAGAGAGTACAAAGATTTTACCTTTCCATAAGGGTGGGTTCAAAACTAGAGACCCCCATAGTTTCTGTTTGGTTACAGAGATTAGATTAAATCAAACCTAAAAACTGATGTTGTAGATGGATAGAGGGTGGAAAAACGAAGAAAACGAATAGTCATTTGTCCAAAACAACCACTCGGATAAAAAAGTGCGGATTGTGCACCCATTTTAGTGGTAGTTTCACAATTTTTGGGTCTTTTGGTCCAAATACTTCGTTAGGGCTTCAAATTGGTCCATTTTAGTTTTATTTTTTTCGTAATGTTTGATTCTACCTCTTTGATGCTCAAACTTATAAAATAATTGAATAAACACATAAAATATTATTATTAAATATAAAATTATTTAACAAATTGGGAGATTAGTCATCCACAATTAAGAACCAAGGATATTTGAAGGATTCTTAATCACGAGGAATGATCATATAATACTTAATTTAAAACTTGTTTGTTTGGTAGGGCTAATTCCTAGTCCTATAGTTTAAGTTCATCTATCTTATAAAAATGGAAACTTTCAATTTCCACCTAACATTTGTGATGCCATATTAAAGTAATGGTTACATATATAATTTTAATTTGAAAGTCTCACTTAAAATTCTAAGGTAGTAAATAGTAATTATATTAAAACCTTGAACTTTAATTGAATCAATTTTAAATTTAAAGCGTTGTAACGGGTAAGATATAACGCCCCAAGTTTAGAAAGAGAACATGAATGAACATATATCACATCTGAATAAGAGAGATCCCGATAACATGAAAGTAAGGTTAAGAAAGACTTAAATCCTATTTTACTATTTTTCTTTACTTATTTAGATATAATTTTGTAGCATTTTTTCTTATCATTTTGGTAAGATTTGGAAGAAAAATATTTTTCTGAGATGATTTTGAGTCCATTTTAAATCGAATTAAGGGAAAATAGTTCTAATTTACTAAAGGATGGTCTAAATTAACTCTCGGCCATTTTTTACCTGACGCTTTTGCTATGCGTCGGGAGATAGGTTTTTTCTTGTAGTGATTGGTTCATTTATGAAAATTAAACTTAGAGTTTTGTTGATACAACTACAACATTATCTTTTAGTTCAATGTTAAATAATATGTAGAATGGTGAGATTCGAACCTTGTCCTCTTAGTCAAGAGTGCATGCTTTATACCAGTTGAACTATGCTCAGTTTAAAAATAATATACTTTAAATTGAACTTTTCGACCAACTCCATATTTGTCTGCAACATTCTCTATATTAAGTATAGTTGATTAAGAGATACATATATGATATTGATTAAGTGGTCGGAAACTTGAATCTCTCACCTCCTACTTCCATTGATATTTAATTTAAGAGGAAAATAAACAAAAAAAAAAAAAAAGAGGGGAAAAAAGAAAATTTTGACAAAGAAATAGCACCACTTCTGCAAATAATAATTAAATAGGGTTGTAAATTGTAAAACATAATTAAATAATATGGCACAAGCTGTATGTTGCTCCATGTGCTTCATTTCCAACCAGGTTTCTATGTCAACCATTTCTCTCAATCATTACTTCATATATTGTTTTATTAATATCAAAAAGTCTCATTATTATTTCATTTGAGTATTGGGCTCTAGAAAGTATGCTTCACTTAAGGAATTGGAACGAACGGGAGTTTTAAATTTAGCGTTGTTTGTTTGGTTCACGAAGTTTGAGTTTCGTGATCGAAAATAACAAATATTTTTTTGTCTTATTAACAATTTATAAACTTACAACTCTTGTATCATACGTACTTGTCATTCATAACTACGTGCAAATTAAACTTCTTCTTAATCTTAATATATAGTTTGTACACACAACGTAAAAACCCTAAACACTCAATCACGAGAGAGCAAAACTCGATAAAAAAAATACTAATTATTGTTTTAAAAGTCTACGATTTGATTGTCCACTCCCACCGTGGTTGAATAATAATAATATAAAGATTGATAAAGGAAATTAAATATATAATTTGATTGATAAAATGATCCAATATGAATGTAAAATGTTAGTATGTCACCCCTACATTTGTATGGTTTGTATGTTGATCCTATAAATAAATAAATACATAATAGATGAAAACTCCATTTTAATTTTTAATATTTATGGGAAAAAATTCAATTTTTACCTTAAATTTTGATAATTATTGGTTTTACCTAAAAACAAAAGTAGCACACATTCCAAATATCAAAAATTATTTCATGACGTTGGAGTTTAGACGATATTACAATTATAGAATATGCTACCAAAATTTGAGAAACAACGAACCCGAAGCTCTAATACTAGTTGTCGAAAAATTCTCCTAATAATGTAACAAGATTATGCAGAAGAAAAATGTAAGATAGAAAACAAAGGAATAAAACTAGAAAAAGCACAAGAATTTATGTAAAAAATTTCAAATCTAAAGAAAAACTATGATACACTACGTAGAAATTACTGTAGTCATAGAGAATTCTCCTCTAGATACCCCGTGACAAAAACACTTTTTTAAAATTTTCAAATGATTTGTGATTTGAAACCGAAGTTAAAGTATTTCGAACTCATTAATTTCTTCTAGCAATGTTTGCATTTAGGGTGAATGTAGATTGTTTTTCAATTATTATAAGTCAAATATGATAAAAATAAGGGGAATTATTATATTGAAAAAAAAAAGAAAAAACAATAAAACTATTCACAAAATATAGCAAAACACTTAAATGAATGAGGGAGAGATCGATGAATTTTGCTATATTTTAAAATTTTCCCATAAAATAATACTTTTATTCATTCTTTTGAAATAAAAAAAAATCTAATATTTTATTTTTGCTCACCTAAACATATACATTTACTATATATATATATATATATATATATATATATATATATATGCTTAATTTCATGTTAGGATTAAGGTTTATCTTTTGGCAAATAATCAAATCATATGTATATAAACAACCAAATTTTAGGCTCAAAGGGACAAATATGCAATTGTGTCAAACTATAAGAGCACTATATTATTGATTTGAATCTAAAATACATTTCTCATTCTTAACCAAAATCAATTAGTTTTCTAATTAGGTCCTTTAAGATTTTAGAACATTCAATAATGTCTTCAAACTAATTAAATGTTTAAGAATGTGTTTAGTTCTAACTTCACTTTGCAAAATGATTAAATATATATATGATACTATTTCTATGGGTGTGCCTTGACTTTACCCATTAAATAAGAATATGGTTAAGATATCTAATGATATGATATATATATATTTTTTTAAAATTCAACATGTGAAGGTGTGACTTTTAGGAAATATGTTTAACCAATTAAGTTATATATGTTCAGGGGTATTGACATATGTTCCATTTCTAGAGGTTAGGGTCAGTCTCCCTGATATGAACCACACAAGCATCAAATTATTAATTATGATTTATTTTTTATATTTTTTATAATTTTGTCATTTTTAATAACATTTAAGTAGGGTTAATTTAGTCTTTTTACAATGAATTAGGGTTTTATTGGGAGACTATTTAAGTCTTGCCTTTAGATTGTTTTAAGCAGTTTTTGATATTTGAAGTTTTGGGGTTTCCTATGAATGAAAATTCTTTGGTAGATGATAGAGCTTCATCGCCATCTTTTGCAATTATTTATTTAGAGTTGCAAGTCAAGAACATCCAGATTAGTTTGATCACCTTGCTAGTGGAGTGTTTGAACTTGGAATGAGAAACTAGTTCTATTTATCTCTTGGTCTTCGATCAAAGGGTAATCAAAATCTAATCAATTCACTTGAATTTTAGAATTTGTTAGTAGGGAGTGGTCAATTGGGTTCTTAATTTTTCAAATCCTAGAATTTTCTTATCACTCCCACTCCGTGATTATCGTAATAAATTTTAGAATTTGTTATGCATTTTAGCATCATGTGTACATATGATCAAACTCCTTTTTAACCCCAAACAAAGTGGTGTGCATGTCCTAACACAAACAAAATAAAATATGCTATTTCATATACATATAATTCATTTTCATTATGGATTATATTATATTTGTTTGACTTTGAATCATGATATCAAACATGTTTTTTGTTTAATTTTGATTTAGACATGTATTGTTTGTTGCTACTTGTTGGCTAGTGGTATGGTTTGTCTTTGAATTTGTAAGACATTGAAATCTTGTTTGCCGACAAGGACCTCTCCAACCACGTCTTTGTTTTTATTTGCCATTTGGATGAATGAATTATGTTCTTATTGGTGTCTTTCCAACATGGTTTTGAGTTTGAAAATTGAATGTGTGGTTTATTCATTGAATTGTCAATGGAAGAGTTTTGTACAAATTTTAAAATTATTAAATCACTTCAAAGTCATACAAGTTGAGAGAATATATTTTTAACAATTGTGTTTAGAATTAGTTGGAGCCAATTGAGATGTTTATTTGCTATTAAACAAAGAATGTTTGTGTCAAGAATACTCACTATATAAAGAGCTTACAACTTGGTTACTAAACATAATTTTTCAATCACATTTGTTCTCTCTTTTTCGTTAGAAGAAGTTGGAGGGAAAGAGATGAAGATATCAAAACCTCCGGGACATTGGCTCCCGATGTTTTCGGCTGTCACATTATGTCTTCTTGCTACTACAGTAGTGGCTGGAAAAAACACTTATGTTTATGCATCACCACCATCTCCTTATTATTATAGTTCACCACCTCCACCATTGAAATCCCCACCACCTCCATCACCATATTATTACAAATCTCCACCACCTCCCTCACCGTCACCACCTCCTCCATATGTCTATAAGTCACCTCCTCCACCTTCTCCATTACCGCCACCTCCATACATTTATAAATCACCACCACCACCATCACCATCTCCACCTCCACCATACTATTACAAATCACCACCTCCACCATCAGCTTCTCCTCCACCTCCTTATTACTACAACTCTCCGCCTCCACCATCTCCGTCACCACCTCCTCCGTACGTTTATAACTCACCACCACCACCTTCGCCTTCACCTCCACCGCCTTATATTTATAAGTCTCCACCTCCACCATCTCCTTCTCCTCCACCACCTTATGAATACAAATCACCATCTCCTCACCGTAAGAGACCAGAAGCACCACACCGAAAATATCCACATCCTCCTTATGTTTATAAATCCCCCCCACCACCATCACCATCTCCACCACCTCCTTATGTCTATAAGTCTCCCCCTCCCCCATCTCCATCTCCACCACCTCCATATGTTTACAAATCACCTCCGCCACCATCCCCATCTCCACCACCTCCATACATTTACAAATCTCCTCCACCACCATCACCTTCTCCTCCACCTCCGTATGTCTATAAGTCTCCTCCTCCACCATCTCCATCTCGACCGCCTCCATATGTTTACAAATCTCCTCCACCACCATCACCATCTCCTCCACCACCTTATGTTTATAAGTCGCCTCCTCCACCTTCTCCATCTCCACCGCCTCCATATGTTTACAAATCTCCTCCGCCATCATCTCCATCACCGCCTCCCCCATATGTTTACAAATCACCCCCGCCACCATCACCATCTCCACCACCTCCATATGTCTACAAATCTCCTCCACCACCATCACCATCTCCACCACCTCCATATGCCTATAACTCTCCTCCTCCACCGTCTCCATCTCCACCACCTCCGTATGTCTATAAGTCTCCTCCTCCACCATCTCCATCTCCACCACCTCCATATGTTTACAACTCTCCTCCTCCACCATCTCCATCTCCACCACCTCCGTATGTCTATAAGCCTCCTCCACCACCATCACCATCTCCACCACCTCCGTATGTTTATAAATCTCCTCCTCCACCGTCTCCATCTCCACCACCTCCATATGTTTACAAATCTCCTCCTCCACCATCACCATCTCCACCACCTCCTTATGTCTATAAGTCTCCCCCTCCACCTTCTCCATCTCCACCACCTCCATACGTTTACAAATCTCCTCCACCACCATCACCATCTCCACCACCTCCTTACATCTATAAATCTCCCCCTCCACCGTCTCCATCTCCACCACCTCCATACATTTACAAATCTCCTCCACCACCATCTCCATCTCCACCACCTCCATACATTTACAAATCTCCACCCCCACCATCACCTTCTCCACCACCTCCGTATGTCTATAAGTCTCCTCCTCCACCGTCCCCATCTCCACCACCTCCATACATTTACAAATCTCCTCCACCGCCATCCCCATCTCCACCACCTCCTTATGTGTATAAGTCTCCCCCTCCACCTTCTCCATCTCCACCACCTCCATATGTTTACAAATCACCCCCACCACCATCTCCATCTCCACCACCTCCTTATGTATATAAGTCTCCCTCTCCATCGTCTCCATCTCCACCACCTCCATATGTTTACAAATCTCCCCCTCCACCATCACCATCTCCGCCACCTCCTTATGTCTATAAGTCTCCCCCTCCACCATCTCCATCTCCTCCGCCTCCATATGTTTACAAATCTCCTCCTCCACCATCACCATCTCCACCACCACCTTATGTCTATAAGTCTCCCCCTCCACCGTCTCCATCTCCTCCACCTTCATATGTTTACAAATCTCCTCCACCGCCATCACCATCTCCACCACCTCCTTATGTTTATAAGTCTCCCCCTCCACCATCTCCATCTCCACCTCCTCCATATGTTTACAAATCTCCTCCACCACCATCTCCATTCCCACCACCTCCTTACATCTATAAATCCCCTCCCCCACCTTCTCCATCACCTCCTCCTCCATATGTCTACAAATCTCCCTCTCCTCCATCTCCTTCACCTCCTCCTCCATACTATTATAACTCTCCACCTCCACCGTCTCCCTCTCCACCTCCTCCATATGTTTACAAATCTCCTCCTCCACCATCACCATCTCCACCACCTCCTTATATCTATAAATCTCCCCCTCCACCGTCTCCATCACCGCCTCCGCCATATGTTTACAAATCACCCCCACCACCATCCCCATCTCCACCACCTCCTTATGTCTATAAGTCTCCCCCTCCACCTCCCCCTTATGTTTACAAATCTCCTCCACCTCCATCTCCTTCACCACCTCCACCGTACTATTATAACTGACCACCTCCACCGTCTCCATCACCACCTCGTCCATATCTTTACAAATCTCCACCACCACCTTCGCCATATCCTTACATTTATAAATCTCCACCCCCTCCATCTCCATCACCACCACCCCCATATTATTAAACATCACACTCTCTCCTCACAAAGTCCCAACCTTTTTCAGACTATGAAGTACCATTGCCTCCCCCTCTCACATATTAAAGATTCTATTTTTAATCTTTTAATCGATGCAAGTTCCTGCCATATTCGATGGAATATTTGAATTCATAATAAACAAATTGAGTTAATTACATTGTATAAGTTCTTATGTTGGAGAGAATTTTCAAATGTATTATTGTGTTTGATTTAAATTTAAATTTGATTATGTTTTGTTATTGACGCTATTTTTGCAAATGTTTGTATTTGAGTTACATATTTGATCAATCAGATCTACTTTTATTCTCCCACTTCAAAGCTATGGCATCTCTTACTCTGTTCTCATATATGATGCTCAAATAATATCAAACCAAGATCATATCATTTCTCTCTCACTCTCTTAACTTCAACATATTAATTAATTTACGTAGCAATCGTCCTTTGGAAATAGACTTGAAAGCCATAAGCAATTGATTCCATTCCACCATTGAAGCTTCTCAGCATCTCCAAGTGACAAAAAATAGGTGACAAAAAAAAAAAACAAGCTGTTAGAAAACAATCTACAAACTAGAAGATAAACAATATTGAAGGTAAAATCATGGCATGAAAGATTAAAATATATATATATTAAAAAAATGATCTTTCTTCGAGTTATAGGGACCAATTTTGTAATTTAACTTAAAAAATTAAATTTTGTAACCATCTAAAAGTGACTAACATAAAATAAAATAAAAACATAGAATATTTTAAAATATAATTATCAAAATTTTGAAATAAATAAAAAAAATGGTTGTAAAGTCGAAATCTATAATTTAAAGAATGACTAATCAAACTTCAATTGGACCATTTTGGTTAAGTTCCATTCCTCGATGTTGAAAATTTATACGAGATATAAGTGAATGTAAAATAAACTAAATTGTTTCTCAAACTCCCATTTCACAAATTAGAGCAAAATAAGTAATCGATCATAACATAGTAAATAACAAAGAGTAGGAAAAAAGTGAATGACACCGAAAAATATATTGATTCGATGCAAACTCGTGATTACATCCAATTTGTTGTACACGTGTTCTACCATATGATAGAGGTTGCAAAGAACCTTCAAATCCGTACTACAAATCTTACATATATAGCTCTCATGAACTATTTGATTTTCAGTACCACTCAAAAGACGATATGTTCTATGAGAAAAACCCTAAACCCAGTTAGAGAGAACAAACACCATTTTCTAAAAAATAAACACACATCCATACTAAAATGTTTGAAGATAAAACACTTCCATCTCTCAGCTTTGCTTCTTCTTCAGCGGCAAAAATTGGCTCTTTGCACTTGTGCATTCTTTTTTTTCTTCTAATTCCTCTAAAATTTGCCAATCAAAGAAAACAAAGCTTATGGGTTAATGGAAGCCAAATGGGGCTAAGGAGTGTTAGGGCTCCACAGTTCCTTATCAATTTTTTATTTGGAGACAAAATGACGATTTTGCCCCCACCGCAACGAAACTTATCGTTTTGACAAATGCTAAGTTACAACATAAAATCTATAAGATCAACAAAGTAACCAAACAGAAAACCATAAAAAAAATAACTGTTGTTCATTTGTACTTGTCTCGAGGTATGAGCATGCTACGTGGAACTACCTCTCGAATATAAACGATGGTCATGTTCTCTCACTTTATATAAGTGATACCAATTAAGATCTTCTTTACTCCTGAACATTTGTTCCTAAAAAAGAAACAATCTACAAGTGGATTGACTCCTAAAGCTGGAGACTCTATCTTTGACCTTAATTGTTGCTTTGGTCTTCCATTTTGATGTCCTTACTCGTCTTTGAGACATTATCAATCCATTCGACTGTCTGCTTTGATAATGTTTATCTTAGTCTATCACAAATAGAAAGTAAAATTTAACTATATTTGTAAATATTTACATGGTTTTGCTATTTAAATCAATTTCCCATTTTACATTTTGAAAAAAATTGGTTGGTTTGCTATTTCGAAAAAAGAAAAACACAGATGGTCTATTTTTCAAAAACGACTATGTTTACAATTTCCCCTCCAAAAGTCCTGTGCTTGTGGTGTCTTAGGTGGGCTTGTTCTTATAACTTTGGACCCAAATGTTACACATTAACAAAGTTGTTATAGGCTTCAAAGCCCTACTAGTGGGATAATTAGATATGTGACACTAAATTTAGAGTCATTTTGATAAATGGCAAACCAGAAAACTGTTTTGATTTGTA
>JBBPDJ010000008.1:3954983-3971806 GCA_037974625.1 Cucumis cinereus | reverse complement strand
AACGAAGATTGATCCTTGAAGGTGGAATATCAAAGATGAAGGATTGGAGATGAAGGGTTTACGTGCTTGAAGATGAATGGTTAGCCTCTTATGCCAGGTTTTATTAAAGTGTAATTATATTTATTTTAGTTGTAGAAAGTAATTGTTTAGCTATAGACTTAGGGGTATGTTGGACTTTTGCAAATTTGTATTTATTATATTTTTAATTCGATTTGCCATTTTTACAAAGAAAAAGTAGGTTTGACATTTTTCAAAATGGAAACTTGAAAATCGCTATTCTCCTAGTTGGCCCAATACTAGTCAACCAAAAAATAAATGGAAATTTCAAAAGTATTTTCCCAAATTTTCTTATAATAAACCTTATCCATATTAACTAATCACTGTGTTAATTATTTGATTAGTGTTTAATTGTTATTTCTCTTTGTATGGTTGCATCTAAATGGACTTAGGTACCATTTCTTCGTTCATTAATGAGCAATACTCACTATGTTTTCAAGAGATTATTTCAACTTCAAAACTAGAAACAATTTTAGATATAGCAATCTGATCCAAAAGAATTTGTAAATATAGCAAAATTTAACTCTATTTCTCAAAGCATATCGTTGATAGATCATATCATAAATAAGAAGTTTGTCAATGATAGATCATATAACTAATAGAAGACCACCAACGATAAACCACATCATCAGTAGATTTTACTATATTTTCAATTCTTTTAAAATGATATACCCTTAGCTATTATCCCTTAAAAGTATTACCCGTTCGAATTGTCCTACTGTCGAATGACAATAAAATAAAACTTAAAAAAGGGCATGTAGAAAAAATCCAATAATATTACCATATAGTAACATCATTTATTTTCTTTTAAATGGGGGAACTTTATTTATATATATATATATATATATATATATAAAGTTGTTAGAATTAGTTTTGTTTATTTATTTCATTAGGGTTTTCCAAAGAGAATGTATAAACCAATGACATGAGAGTGAGAGTTGAATAGAAAAGGACAAATCATTGGGGTTTTGTCTATAAGTTTTTAATTTTGCATAACTTTTGGTTCCTCACAATTTTAGGAATTTTTTCAAATATTTTCCAAAAATTGCCATAACCCACATTGTACTCCTTCAGAATGTTTGGTACTTCTTTTCTTTTTTTTCCTAAATTATAAAATGTAATAACTAATTAATAAATAACTTTATTTGTGGAATAAATATTGGAAAATGAAACTATTTATAGAATTCTCTAATTCCAACTTTTTTTTTCTATATTTGGAATAATATCATATTTAATCTTTTTACAAAGACACAATCAAAAAGTAACTGTCTTTAGTTGGATGTTATTGGGCAGCATTTGGCTTTTTTTCTTTTTACAAACAAATAGTATTTAAATTGGTTTCAAAATTTCAATGAAAGTAATAATTTTGTCCCCAAACTTTAGTTGGTAACGATTTACTTCTTAGACTTTTGTATTTGTAACAATTTAGTCTTCCAACTTTAATAGGTAATGATTTAGTTTTTGTTGCTTTACAATTTGTTACGATTTAGTCATTGTCATAGAAATTATTGTCTTACACGTGCAGATTCATTAATGGGTCAAGAATCAAAGTTATTTATAAATTATAAAGACTAAGTGGTTGTGTAATACAAACCGACATCGAAAATTTTCACAATAGAATTATTAATTGTGTTACTTTTTAACCTTACTTTGGAGTTTAACAATTTCATTGTGAGAAATTGAATTGATATACCCTTTTAGATGATAATAATCAATAAATAAAACAATAAAACAACAAAACAATAAAATAAAGAAAACTTGTTTTAAATTCAAAAACTAGTGAAGATATCTATAAATATATCAAAATTTCAGAGTATATACATCGACAATGATAGACGTCTATCACTGTCTACGATCAACATCTATCAAGATAGATGAATGATATTTTGCTATATTTATAAATATTTTGGTTCATTTTGCTATATTTGGAAAACCCCTCATTTTTAAACCATAAATTAATGCATGAAAGTTATTTTATGGGATGCTATTTTTCATTCCGGTGTTGTTATTAGTATTTTTTTCTTTAATTATTTTGTGTCAACAAAATTGTACACATGATTTTTAGTAGTACTATTAGATAGAAGATTGAACTTCCGACATCTAGAGACGAAAGTCACGCCAATACTACTAATTCAAACTCATTTTAGGTATATTAAAAATTATATTAAGTTTATATAAGTTTATTTAAGGAATATTGAAACCTTTGATATTTTTAAGTTTATGCACAAGATTCTTTCCAACCACTAACATTCAATTTGGCTACTTTTGACTCTTTTTTTATTTTCCATATTTGTCTTTAAATATATTATTCCAAAGATTTGGCATATAAAGAAAGAAATAAATTAAATTGATCTCAAAATATTCCAAAATAAATAGATTTGTAGTAAAATAAAGGATGACCAAACAAAGTGGAAATATATTACCAAAAATAGAAAAATTGTTAGAAATTATGAGTTTGCCTATTAAAGAAAGAATCTATTCCATTTCTACATCAAAAAGAGAGGAAATGATGGGTGGACTCTATTATTTTGCATTTCAATATTATTTGGTTCCCATTTCTATTAATTAACAAAAATAAAAAATAAAAAAAGTTAATAAACATAATTTGGAACTTTTCTCCTCATATATTTCAATGGTCATGACCCAAATATTCCCTACAAAGTATTGGAACATTTATGTTCATTTATAAATTTATGTGTAGTAATAAGATGAGGGGTGGTGGAGTGCTTAGAAAATGAGATGTGACCATATGATGGAATAATATAAAACTAATAAACATTGCCACATTTGTTAAATATGAAAGTGTGGAAATGTAAAGATAGATGTGTAGTTGATTGAGACTTCTTAGTATCAAGTTAGATAGCATCAGAAGTTCAACCCGCACTAGAAATATTATCTACTCAGCATTAAGTTTTAGGGCGATGTTAGGATGAGGGTTTAACTTCGTCGTCTAGTCAAACGCTCAATACTGTTTCTCTCTAGGTTGTGAGGACAAACTAAGATTCATCATAGGCAACTAATAGCAAGCCTAACTAATTTATTGCTTCTTTAAAGATCATTCTATGATTATATTATATGTATCACTAATTAATTTCTTAAGCATTCAAATCACCCAAAATATCATCGGTCAAAAATCAACAATAAAATCATGCAATCCATAAACATTGAAACCCACGACAAAAATATATACATCAAAAGATCAAATCTCTTATAAAGTTACAAAGAACTCATAAAAAATCCACTAAACAAAAAAACTCAAACCATACCACTTCATCGAAGTGAAGAAGTTGAGGCCCGAAACTACCCGATAAACTATGTGAACACTCAAGGAAAAAGTGGAAGAGGCAAAAGAGGGGAATGGGGTCCGGAAGCCCTGAATTGAGTGAGGATTTAGCCTAAGACCGAAGAAAAGTCTTTATAAAATCAAGAGAGCATTATGACACTTGGCATAGTTGTCGAACCGTAGCATTGTGCGATAAGTAGCGCCGTAGCGCTTCAATGCTTCACACATGCCTCCGTCAATCTTCGGAGAATCGCAATGCCACAAGTGAGTGCCGCAAAACTTCACCATTTTGAAGCCCTAGGGAAAGTACACCGCAAGGTGCCGCTGTGCTGTCATTCAGGGGTATTTTCGTCTTTTCTAACTTATTTGAAGCTCATACGCTCTTTTAGCTCTTAATTGCTCCAAATTAACCCTGAGCAGCTCGTAACAGTCGATTCTACCTCTTCGACACCAAATACTTGTACGATAACCAATTAAGCACATTAAACACGAAAACGATTGATCATGAATTAAGCGAAACGAGATAACATATTTCGTATGTTATCATCCAACACTTGGGTCAATTTGCATTGGACTTGAATCTCAAATATGCAAAAAGTCCAACAATAAGTTTAGCTACTCGTAATCGCATCATATCGATTCAAAAACAACAATCATTTTTCATAATAATAACACAACAAGGAGGAAAAATGATGCACAATCATCACAGATACTATGTAGATCACTCGTTCCACCTTCGACTCTTGTCTTCAAGCTAACGAGCTACCTTTATACCTTATTCTCTCAAACTCTATCTGGAAGAGTTAACTTTTTTAACATTAAAACTTAACGTTATCTTCCAAGCAAAACACATCAATTTAAATGTCGTAAGTAGATGTAACTTATAGAATCTTCTATCGATTTTGATTATTATATAGGAAAAGCAAGCATGTGGGGAGATTATATGCAATCTAAACTATACATTTTAATTGTATTGATTTACTATTCTAAAGTATCTTTTCATTCCCAAGCCCATGCATAACTTTAATGAGGCATGGTTACAAGGTCATTGTTACATATTTGTTTCTTGCACAAATAAGTAGGTTGCCACAAATTAAGCAAGTGGACAAGTCTAATTTATGATCATTCCTCACACAATGCCTCTCTGATCTATATAGCACATGGCCCTAAACCATTTCAACACATATGCTTCATGCATTACAAACAATAGACATGTTAATAGTGTTGAATAAAATATGAATTAAATGAATTATTTAATAATATATACATAATTAATAAGAATAGATTGCATATGAATATGTGAAGTTCAAACAAATATATATAGTAATGAAGTAGTTTATTAATATATGTACTAATGACAAGCAGTAGTACATACATTATTAAACTCAAAAGTGTATATCGATATTGTTCAAATCAATACGAATACTCCTTTCTATATCGATGTTGTTTTATTTATTTATTTATTTTTTTTATTTTTTTTTTGTTATGAACAATAATGAAATCAAATAAATAACGAATATGTGAGAGAAATGACAAAAACTTGAAAAATACTTTAAAAAAAATTCATATAAAACGAGGGTTAGATTGTAGATAATGATCAATCATAATCGAATTGATCACTTTACATAGTCTAGAATAGGATTATGGGTTTCTTTGTAAGGTCATGCTTTGGTTTCAATTATAGAACGTCGGTGAACACCACCAATAATATTAGAGTGTGTTTGGTAATGATTTTGGCATAATCAAAGTCACTTTTTCACTAGTCAAAATCACTTTTGTATAAAAATATGGTGTTTGACAACCTAAAGAAAGTGATTTTAGAAAAACAAAAAATCACTCAAATTTGATTTTTGAAGTGTTAGCTCACTAATAATCTTTTGAAAAATGATTAACCGATAATCACCACCTAATTTTATATAGTTTTTGAAATACTCAAAATACCCTTATTTTAGTAATATGATAGTTTTAAAATCACTTTTGGAATCAAACATGATGATCAAAATTCAATTTTAAACAAATGAAATCACTTCTAAGAGTTTGTTACCAAATATAAATTTAATTGTTTAGAAATCAATTTTACAAAATTGATTGTACATAAATCTTCTTTTCTAAAATCACTACTTAAACTATCACTCTCAAATACACCATTGACTGTTATTTATCATTGTTTAAATGTCGCCGGTAAATTAATTATAGAACGAAATTAAAAGTTGTAAAATTGACAAATTAGAAAGAAAAAAAATCAAGATATTGATGTTTTTCATACTAACATTATGTATTATTCCTTTAAAGCTTACAAGGGTTTGAACAAAAACAAGGAAATGAAGGTAGAAATAGGTTGAAGAACCTTTGCCGTTTTGGTTGACCAAATTGTTCCAAATTAGATTTGAAGACAAAAGGTGTGTTAAGGTCAAACAATGTTATATGTATGTTTTCACATGACCATTATTTGATTACTAGATTTAGCTTTAGGTCAAATTGGATCGTTTGATGTTAATAGTAATTGACATGTGTCCACTAAAAATCCTAAAATGGAATATAGAGATAAATGACGGTTAGCTCTCGGGAAGGCTTAAAACCCCTAGGCAGGTCCAAAAAGGAAAAAAAAAAAAAAGCAGAGAGCCTGATCATGTTCTAGGTCAACCAAGTCGGAGAATATATACCAAGTGAAAAATAATTGAGACAAACTTGGTATGATTCCCTATAGGCTCGACAGTTGGAACTACCCTGACATAGTTGGAGACTTGAAGAGACACATAAATAGCTCAAGGTTAGAGGAAGAGCATTATAAATAGCTCCATTCAACGACCCCAAAAAAAAAAGAATGAAGTATCTTCAAATGAGAGCTTTAATCTTACTTTCATGCATAGTTGAACTATACAATCCTTGTACTAACTTAGTCACCAAAGTGTATTAAGCTCGATACCAAATCAATGCCAAAGAACTCTCACGCAAGTCAGTTCAAAGAATGAGATCAAACCAAAGAAGCAAGCCGACAAACAAGTTCACAGGAGACTCGCAGCGAGAACAAATACGAACCATTTCAAGAAATTAAGAAAAAATAAACATAATTTTCAAAACCAATTCGTTATCGATCATTTATAAATATATATGATCATTAATCTCTCAAATTCACCCAACAAAGCTATTGGATTCACATGTGTTGGGCGTCCACATTTGACTTTGGGGTATGTATTAATGAATTTTCAAAAGAGCAGCTACAATCTCAACCATACATTTCGGTGCTTCCTCTACTCAACAACTTGACTTTTATAAATTCAAACATTTTAGATATTCCTCTTCTTACTACATCTCAACTCGAGAATTGAATCTTCGACCAAAAACTAACAACTATACCTTTTGTTCTTCAACTATGTTCGAATTCATCTTCGATACTACATTGAAGTATGTATTGATGGGTGAGTCAAATATTTTAACTTTCAAATTTTGATATACATATATGTATAAACTCAAATAATCATGAACTGGATTTTAGGGATAAAATAATAATCCATAATTAAAAAGTTTGGAATTGCATACACAAGCCTTTGTCTTTTTGGGTATGTGTATTCAACTATTATTGGGATAGGGAGAGAGAGAAGCTCCTTCAATTTAGACATTTAAAAATTATTCCTTTTGTATTATGAAACTTTTGGGATTTAACTTTTTTACAAAACAAAAAATAAATAGCTCCATCATTAACTCTAATCCTCCCTACAATTTCGATGAGATAGATCAACTAATTTATAATAAATTTAATAATTTATTATTTCGAAATATGAAGAAATCTATACGCATCATTTGTAACGTCCAAACCCTATAATTCATACGAGAATTTAGAATGCCTTTGCATCCCTTGCGACCTAACTTCGTCATTTTTTCTTATCTTGTACCGCTTTTAAAATGAAGAGTATTCCTACAAACCAACACGTGGGTCCTTTCAACATGTTTTGTCCTTACTCACATGTTTCATAAAAAAATTCTCAAGAAGTCACCTAACATAGGATTGCTCGAGGTAAAACATGCTTAACTATGGAGTTCCTATATGATTCAATCATTGTGCATCTTGCTAATATAGGTAATAGCTTTCAATTCTCTTAAGTTTTTTTTAACCATACTTTCATATCCTTAGGATCCCTCTCATTCAGATCTGACTCGACTCATTCTCATATTCCTCTCCTAAACTCTGGACATTACATCAATTGTTCTTCCAACATTTCTTTGATGTTAAGTAGTTAAAATGATCAATACTAAGATTTCATTTTCAAATTCTCCTTTCTTCATCAACTTATTTCAAATCACAAATGCACTGATCTCGCTATTGATCTTTTAGTGAGACAAATCTACAATCCAGAATAATTATGTTGAGGTCTCTTAAAAGTTCAATCAATCAACTCAGTCCAGCTCACGAACACCGTTACTAGATCTTTTTCTTTTACAATACTTTTCATTTTAAATAGTTTGAATAATGTGATTATGATAAAATAATCAACACTAAAATATTGAAGAGAGAAAAAAAAAAAAAAAAAGGCATTAGAAACGACACATCTTAGTGGTTAGGCATTGGAGGATTGGTTTTTGGTTTTCACAATAATAAGGTGAAAAAAAATGTAAATGTAATTTTGTTGGAATTCGATTGGTCGGTTTTAATTTATTTTATATTTCTCTTTTTGCCTAAAAGGGTTGTGTTTGCTTTGAATATACAACATTATCTAATATTATAATATGGTAGTGCTTCATTATATTATTAATCCAATTATTCTATTCCTTATTTTATGTTAATTAAGTCTTCAATTATGTCCCCTTTGGTTAGATTAAATTAGGGTTGGCTCCTAATGAATAGGCCAGCTGGCATTGTCACTTTTCCCAATGTCATATCAATAAACTTTATTTTATATTAAGGGATCTCTTTGAATCGGATACGCACGGACGTTCTTTCTTTGTTATTCAATTATAAGAGTCTCGCTTTGATGATCATTCAGAATATATTAGTTCTTCGTTTGGTTCTTGATCCAATAACTATTTTGAAAATTAAATAATTTATTTTTCATTGAATTTGAAAACACGTTCGGTTCTAATTTAAAATTTTGAATTTCAAATTCAAAAGTCAAAATGTGTGTTTGGTTGTGAATTAAAATGTAATAGTGTATCTCATGTTCACATTTTTTTTAATTAAAAATCTAAAAACAATGACAATTTATTATTTTCGAAAATGAGTTATTTCAAATGTTGTTTTTGGAAATCATTTTTAAAACAAGTATACCAAACATGTTTTAATTATTTTTTTGTATTTTTTGTTTTTGAAAACATAAAAACGAAAATGAATCACGAACAAACGGGACCAGTTTTGTGCTTTTTGTTTAAAAAAGTCATGCTTAATAAACATTATTTCTACTCATAAGTTTTTATATTTTGTTATTTGATTTTCATCAATGTTTGCAAAAACCAAGTTAAGTTTTGAAAATTATAAAAATAGTTTTAAAAAGATTGTTTTCAAATATAGCAAAATGAACCAAAATATTTACTAATATAGTAAAATATCATTGATATGTGTTGATAGACACTAAAAGATGTTTATTGGTGTCTAAAACTATCTATCATTGATAGCAAGGGTGAAGATGATAGACCGAAAAATGGAGCCGACCAATCGAACCAAAGTTGGTTGAGGAGGAGGAGAGGGGTTGGTGGGTGTAGGTTTTGGAAAATTTCAATTTTTTAAAGAAAATAAAACTGACCGACATTTACTCCTTGACGGTCGATGTTAGTTTGAACATTTACTAAATCAACTATAGTCGATTCAGTGATGATTTGGTCAGAAAACCGACTCTGACCGACTGATGCTCACCATTAACTGATAGACTACAAAAGTTTTCTATATTTTTAAATATTTCAATAGTTTCGACATTTAAAATAAATTTTTCGTTCAAAAACTTGTTTTTACTTTTAGAATTTAATTAGGAGTTCAAGTGTTTTTGTAAGAAAATGTGAAAAATTATGATCATCTTTGGTGACCATTTTGTTTTTTGTTTCTATTTTTAAAAAATTAAGTCTCTATACACTACTTCTACCTCTAACTTTCTTCATTTGTTACCTACATTTCACCAATGGTTTAAAAAACCAAGTCCAAATTTTAAAACTAAAAAATAGTTTTGAAAAAGTTGTTTTTGTTTATTAAATTTGGTAAGAATTTAACTATTGTACTTAAGAAATATGTAAATCATTGTAAAACATGAAGGAGAAATATGCTTAATTTTCAAAAACAAAAAACATAAAACAAAATGATTACCAAACATGATCTATATAATTGAAAAATTAAGAAGAAACAAGCATACATTTCAAAAACAAAACCTGACCAGAAATCATTACTTAATGGGCCTAAGTGATTTGTCATATAGAATAATTTTATTTAAAACACACTTTCAATCTCTATATTTTTTAATATTCTTGTTATGTAAATAAGGTTTAGGGTCTAGGGTTTAAGGTTTACCCTGAATTTTAAAGTTTGTATCAATTTAAATTTTAAAATAATAATTGTATTAATTAACCCTAAACTAATAGTTGTATCAATTTAAACCTTAAACTTTCATAAATACATCAATTTAAACCTTGAACTTTCGTACATGTATCAATTTAAACTCTCAACTTTCATAAGCATGTCAAGTACAACATAATTGTGGGTTCAAATTGATACAATTATATACTCATATAGACTTTAGAATACATAACGAAGTTTCATTAATGTTAACACACCCAAACTTTGTTTTTAATTGGGACAACATGAAACCAAAGTTATATGGTTCTTTTACCGTATTTAGAGTCCATCGACTTTTTTTAACGTTTTCGATGAACAGTTGCTCTTCTAATATTTGGTCAAAATCCAACGATATATTCTTCACAGAAGTCTATTTTTGGGAAAGATAGTTCAAATTATTCTAACAATCATTTATAACAAACTGAAAAAAAGGGAAAAGAGAAAACAATAATGAGAATGGAAAAACAATTTCAAAAAAGCTTTCAAGAGCATTTGGTAACCTATATTTATTAATCAATTGACCTTTTGATTTTGTCATTTTGAAGATTATTTATTTATTTATTTTCTTTAAAAGCCATATATTGAAAAATCTAAAAGAAGACAAAAATATGTAAGTACTTTTTTTTTTTAATTATTAGAAATTAATAATAAGTTTTCTAAAGTCTAAAGAAAAATTATCATTTCTTTTCCAAAAAAGAAAAAAAGGAAAAATTATTACTTTTTAACAAATAGAATAATTATATAAAAATATAATATTTAATATTATATTATATTTTTTAAAATATAATTTCTCAAAAAATATTATAAAATTATTTTCAAACGTAGCTTCGTTTGGATAAATATTTCATCCTTTTGCACCTTTACACATTTTGACTAATGAATATTATATATAAATTGAATAAACGTTTTCATCATTTTTAATGTCTTTTTTTAAGTATTTCTTACACTTTTGTTAAAGAATAAATAACTTATAACAAATTATATTATTGTAAGGGTTGTGGGTACTCACATATACGATCTTAATTAAAGGCTAAAAGGTTATGGGATCAATTCATGGTGATAATCTACCTAAGGTTTAATATCTTATAAATTTTGTTGACACCCGAATGTTGTAGGGTCAAAGCAAATTCTTCCATGAAATTAGTAGAAGGGCACACAGTCGAACTCGAACACTCACAAATATCAAAAGTATAAGACCGTAAAGAGTAGGGGTGTACAGTGATTGGTCGAAGTCAGTTTTCCAACTAAACTGCCACCTAACCAACAATGGACAATTTAGTGAATGTTCAAACCGATCTCGATTGTCGTGGAATACAAGTCTGTCGATTTTTTGTCATTTTGGTCAGTTTAATTCTTTAGAATTTTTTTAAAAAAAAATTATTGGTTTTAATTTATCCTAAAGCGACGCTGACCAAGTCCATCCTCTTCTTCGACTTCAGTTCAGTTAGTTTTGGTTGATCGACTTTGACTTTTCATTCTATCATGCTCACAACTGTTAGAGAGAGCACATGTCAATCACCACACAACTAAATCATTTGTTCATAATTAAATATTATATTTTGGTAAAAGTAGTTAAATGTATAAAAAGTCTTTGTGATTAAATATATTATATTCTGCTAAAAAGTATTTAATTATTATATAAAAAAGTCACAAGGGTTGTAATATTTTAGATTAAATTGAACCTATTTTTATGGTTTAGGGGAAAAAACAAAAGGTTGAAGGTTTGGAGGCACATGCGTTGTTCAAGTGTGTAAGAAATGTCTTCCCATATATGTCCAAAACCCCCATTGAAATTTGGCCAAGCTTTAGACATCACAACCATATTTCTTTAATATATAACGTTCAACAAGTATATTCCAAATTCAAATCATCTCTTTTATGTACATGATATGCCTAATTAAAATATATTGTACTAGAACTATAAGTATCATTTAACTCTATGTTTTGTTTCGTCAAGTTGAGATCAGAGGATTGTACGTGACCCGCGTGCCTCATTCGACCAATACAACTCTAGAGATTTATAGATCAGTGTACGGTTTCATTATTTACTGATTTTGCATCATCCTCTTGAACTGGTATTAATTACTAAAGAAAAGCCATGTTTTTGCTACGAATGGAGCTATAATTTGATCAAAACTTTACATGGATTATTACGATGAGAAGATATTCAACGGCTAGTAATTAAACCTCGCACTTTTTAATTTAGGTTTTTTCAACAGTCGTTTATAAAAGTATGTGTTCTTTCTATGTTCCATTGAAACCTTTACTATTTTTCCTCTATACATCTATCACAACCCACTTGACACAAACGTTGTGAGGTCATCTCGATAACTACTATACAAGAACTAGTTGAACGACTCTTAGTATTTGAATTATTGATACGTAGCTTTTTAAGATAAGGATGGAGATGAAAAGGTTAGGTCCATACATAGCTTTTGTGTTTTAATTGTGAATGGCCATGACTAAAAAAGTTACAATATCAAGAAGCATATTATAGTGGGTTTGATTTCTTTATTTTTTTAAAAAAAATTGTCACTTTATTTCAAAAATTGGTGTACATGTGTGTTAAAAAGGGCAATTGTGGATTAATGGTCCCTTAAAAAGTACCATTTAAAAGACTTTGGTGGAATAACATTGTACACCAACTATTTTTATTATATTGCAACTCACTTGTCAATTTTACCAACCAAATACATAATCTCACTCAAACATGTCTCAATTTGATTTCCTTTTTTATTGTAATAATAACCGTTTAACATGATAAAATTGTTGAAAATATTTGGTAAATTATTACGATTTTCAATAATAAACAGTGATAGACATTAATAGATCTTTATTCATGTCTATCATTCGATAGTGATAGACAAAAATAAATATTTATCAGCGTTTTTTGTTATATTTAAAAACATAATTAAAATGTTTGGGTATAAAAAGAATATACATCGAAGAAACAAAGATCTTTGCCATATATAGTTTTGGTGTAATTATTGTTCATAAGTTTGAATTTTGAAGGAATAAATTCCATTTTTAGTTATTCATAAGAATAAAAGGATTTTAAACTATAAAGTATATAAATGTGTAGTTTCCCTTTTAGGTCTTTTTTTTTTCGAACTTTTAATTATTTTTGTCTTAGTATCTCAATTGTGCATACATTATAAAGCATGTTTTAATTGAACTTGTCATTAATTAAGTAATAAATTATTCAATAATAAGTTTTCAATATGGACACCTTTTTTTTTCTCTCTTTTTTGTTATTTATAGAAATCTACTTGAACAAGTATTTAAAGGTTAGTTAACTTTTCCCAAAAATAAAAAATAATTAATAATTAATAACGCATCAAAATATTTGAAAGTTGATTACGTGAGAGAAAGAACTTCTTGTTGGAGACCCCGAGGACTGACTAGCACAACGACTTAGTGACTATGAGTGGAGGGAGATCCTGTTGCGCCTTGTTTTTGTTTTACCGGCCTATCCGATTGTTTTTGTTCGAGAATTAAGCTCCCTCCCGTTGTTCAGTCCATGGACGACTCTCGGTTTTTCAGCACGTTGGGTGCAAGCGAAGGCGTAGTCATAACGCACAGAGATGAAAACTTAAAGGTGCAATTTGAATTTTGTTTTATGTTTCTTTATTCTGTAAATATGTGTTTATTTAAATTTTGTTTCTCACAATTGTTTTTAAAATTTTGCGATTCAAATTAAATCAGCTAAACGTGGAGTCCTATTAAATAAAACTAATAACATTTATAAATACAGTAACATATTATAAATTCAATTTAAATTTTTTAATTATATAATGTTGCAAAAAGTAATAAAATTTGTTTTTAACATAGAATATTCATAAATTAATTAATAAAAGTTATCTGGTTGACAACCTACTTACAAAAATGGTTTAAAATAGAATTTAATTCCTAAATTTCCTACCAAATATATATCTAGAAAATATCAACTACAACTATAAATGGAATATTTTTAAATATATCTTAAATTTCCCACCAAACAACCTTGATAAATATATTAGTAAAAATATAGTTACTAAAATGTTTTTGTTACCTTAATTTTATCAAAAATAAATATAATTCTTAAATGTGGCCACCTCCCTTGTATGCCCAAATTATTGACCCTTTGTCTTTATATTCATTGCTATAAAATATTCAAATATAAAATAATATTAATAATTAATTTATAATTGAAAGTTCACTTGTTCTCCACTATGGCAAAAAAAAAAAAAAAAAAGTAAATTCATATATATTAATTAATTTGATGTCACTAAATAATAATTTAATAATTAATATTTTGTATAGTACACTGTCTAGTTTCACATGCCCATCAATACTTTTTCCTTTCTTTTTTTCCTTCTCTTCCAAGAACTTTGGATGTGTATCCTTTTAAAAGTTTGGAGAGCTTCAAAGTGTTTTTTAAATGCACAAGTTGAATAATTAATAAATAGGACAAATCAATTACGTTTTAAAGGTGAGATGGTTTTACGTTTGCAACTACTTTTGGTGGTGGAGTCAGATTACGTAACAGTTGTACACTTGTGATCGAGGAGGAAAAGATCGATGCCTATTTCAGTTACATCAGTAGTGAGAAGATCAGGTTATTAAGGGCTCATTTTGAGCTTTAGTATTCGACGTTTTCAGAATTTGGTAACAGATGCACTGGCTCGTTGGACAGTGTATGAGTTTCATTGACGTGATAATTTTCCTGATTGGTTGTGTTGTGTCTATTTCGTTCAGGCTTATGAGACAAATTTATTCGTGTGATTATTGAATGTGTGTGTCTTAGAAAAATGATATGTTCCACTATAATTATTGAATTTTCAATAGAAATAATCATTTTCAATCTTTGCCTATTTTTATGAATCGATCGTCAAAGTATTTAAAAAAAAAGTATTGCATTTTATTAAAAAAAATGTCTATCGAAAACTCTATGCTTAAATTTTAATTTTGCTAAATTATACCAACCATTGAGTTACTTTCCAAAACTTGGTAAAACCTTAGAGTTTGTTTGGTCATTTGTAATCTAGATTTTTTTTTCATTGAGTTTAGCGAACACACGTTTGGTATGCAGTTTGGATCAGATTTTCGATAAATGTCTCTATAAGAACTCTAAAGTCAAACATGCTTAGCTTGGATCAACTCTTGTATTAAGTGATCTCTTCATAATTTTGCTCGACGACGAAACTAAACTTACACATAAAAACATTAAAAAAACTACAACTTTATTTTTATCGAACAACACATCTTAAAATTTGAACTGCGATAATTAAAGATAGAATCCTTATAGGGAAAAACCCTAAAGGAAGACCTTAAAAGTAGTATAAAAAGGGGATTCAAAAAAGCTGAAAAATCACATACAAAAGCCAAAACCCTCTCTCCCTCTCCACATATATAACAAAAGCTCTCCCTCTCTCTCTCTCTCCACTTTTCTTTATTAACATCATCTCTCCTCCACCACTTCTTTTTATGTTCATCTCTTTCCACTATATCTCACTTTTTTATATATATAAATTTTATATATTCATAAATATTTCAACGTTGTATCTCGGACTGCATCTATTTTTTACAGTTTATTTAACTGTTCAATTACGAGTTGTCAGTGAAAAATTTATCCTATTTATAAAAAGAATATTTTTTTCTTCATTTCTTGAATTGAAGATGATGTGTGAAAATAGGTGTAAAATAATCTCAACTCTACTTAAATATTACTCGTATATAATATATATTTCTATACGTCATTTTCGTCTCTATATTATGAAATTTGATCAATTTTAATCTCCGTCTGTACGTTTTCAAATGTCTAATTTTAAATCTATGTGCTTTCAATAAATCTTCAATGTAGTTTATCGGAGTTTTTATCTAAATTGATTAAATAATAATCATCATTTTTAAGCAAAGAAACACGTAATAAGAATATGTTTTCAAAATTTGTAGCGAGTGAAAACGCTGATAAAAAATATAAGATAATGAAAAAAATTCACAATAAACTAACAGCGTATGGATTAAATTTAAGATTTGCTGTGAAATTACATGGACTAAAATTAGGCATTTGAAAATATAGCGATGAAATTGAATGAATAAACTAGAAAGTATATGGATTAAAAAAATATTTAAACCTTAATTCAATTGTATTAAATACTATGTGATGTGTGTACATCTATTTATTTATTAATGATTATAAATGACTTAATCACGTATTAACATATTATTTTATTAAACTTATGTACTTAAGGTCAATAATTAATTAGTGAATTGTATTTTTCAACGTCATTTGAGATAAGACCAAGGTATTTTATTTTATTTTATTTTTGTTTAGAAAAAGACCAATTTTTTTTATTATTATTGTTATTATAAAAGAATTTATTTAGTTTAGCAAAAATGTTAATTAGTTATATGACATGCTATATAATAATTTGACACACATCTTATTATAATTGAGTTAGGTTAAAATACTATTTTGATTCAGGTAAATTGAAATTGTTCACTTTCAGTTTTTTGTATTTTTAGTAAATCTTAAATTTAGTCACTTGACATTAATTTTTATTGAAATTGGTTAAATAATTATAATAATTTTCATGCAAAGAAACACAATATGTGAATATATTTTTAAAAATTATAATAAAAATGTTAATAAAAAAACTCTATGACAAAACTACAATAAACTAGTAGTCGGGACTAAATTTAAAATTTATTAAAAGTTTAGGGACTAAAATTGAAAAGCAACCTAAATTATATTTTAACCATATATTTATAGTGCTCGAAATCAATTTGACCTCTAAACTTTCTATCGGTACTTTTTTACTTTTAAACTCTCTATTATTTTATCTTTTTAACTTTTATTAATTTCATATTTATTTCCTTAATATATATATATATATATATATATATATATATATATATATATAAAAGAGAGTTATTTGTGATTAATAATTAAAAAACATTAAGTGACCA
>JBBPDJ010000008.1:3927859-3954883 GCA_037974625.1 Cucumis cinereus | reverse complement strand
TTTTTAAACTCTCTATTATTTTATCTTTTTAACTTTTATTAATTTTATATTTATCTCCTTAATATATATATATATATATATATATATATATATATATATATATAAAAGAAAGTTATTTGTGATTAATAATTAAAAAACATTAAGTGACCACACTTCTATGACACCAACTAAATGTGAAACTCCAAAAAAATGTTTAATGGTAGGATGGTACCATAAAAGTTGACCAAATTAAATATTTTAAAAGTTTGGATACAATTTTTAATTCCTCGAAATGATTTGGAAACTAATTATTAAAAATGAATATAGATGACCAAAATTGTATATTTTAAACTTTATATTAAAAATAATTTTGATATCATTCAAAGTTTATAAATTAAAGTCCGATTCAAGCATAGTTATTGTATAAAAATTCTAAATATAATTCTAAAAATCAATACATAGTTCCATTTCTTCCACAATTAAACCTATGGTTAATTCATAAATTTTGTCCGTATAAAAAGTTAGAATTTAGTCAATGTAATGTGATAAACATCTTAATACTGATTTTTTGTGAAATTTTATCTGACCATAAAGACTAAATTATAAGCTTTAAAATTATAGGGGATAAATTTAATCCAAAGTTATTCTCTTTTAGTCCCTTAATTTTAAAATTTTGCATTTTAGTTCAAAACTTTTAACAAATCTAATATCTCAAGACAGAAATTGTGCATCGATTACTTTGCTACAAACATGTAATTCATAGCAATATATAAATTCAATCTCTTACACACACAAATATATAAATTTTTGCCTAAAATAAAATATTTAAAAGTGTTTTGTTCACCATCTTTAACGATAACTCAATTTTAATATTATTAATTAATTTTAATATTATTAATTAATTTTATCTTTATAACTTGCCTAAACAAAAAAGTAAGGTTAAGTTTATTTAAAAGGATGAATGTATAAAGTTTGGTTTTAGAATCGATAATGTGGTCCAGTCACAGATCCCCACGTGGCCCACTCTCATGAACAGGCTGACGTGGAAACAATCCAGTCATTCCTTTTCCCACAATAAATCACATTTCCGTAAATACCCCTAAACCGGAAGGGCATTTTGGTAGTTCAAGCACTCCACAAACATACACAATCTGAGGGCCTAGATTCTTGGACTCTTTGGTCACTTCCCATTGGCTTTAATTTCAGTGAACATGAAAGAAAGAAACCAAAAACGCCATTTCATTTCATTTCATTTTTTAAAAAAGTAAATAAATTCTCTCCGCCGTACCGGAGAATTTGTGGATATTTTCCGGCAGCCGGTGTGGCTGTGGAAAAATGAAGAAGAGGAGTAGTAGAAGAAGAAGAAGAAGAAGTGGAGACTGAGGGAGGTTTATTGATATATGATAAGACAGAAAAAAAAAATGATGAGATTTTGGTATGTTGTGTTTGTTGTTGTTGTTTTTCTTTGTGAATTATGATTTTCTTTTTTGTTTGTTGTTGATTTGATTTGATGTTATCTTTTTCTGATTCGTGTTCGACCGTGGGAACAATTTGGTGGTGGTGTTGATTTGATAGTTGGTGTTTTGTTTACCGTTGACGAATGGAGTGAGTCTGAGTGAGTTTTTCTTGGTTGGAGTTTGAGATCATTTCCACGTGAATCACTCGAGGAATTTTCTGCTGTATTCTGTGTCTTTGTTTTTTTTTTTTTTTTTCCTTGATTGGATTTGAGTTTAATCTAGGTCTGCTTGTTTTATTGTTTTTGAATCAGGTGGTTCAGTTGAAGTTGTGGTTCTGTACGCGTTCTTACTGAGGGAATTTGATGATTTGTAGAGTAATTTTGTGCAAGAAGAAACAGAGTTCTTTGTGGATTTGATTGCATTGCTGCTGTTTTTGTCTTTTTGTTTCCGTTGGTGATTACTACGAATTTGGCGTAATTGAAGAAGAAGAAGTTGTTTTTGAAAGATTTGTGTTATATTAAGTTCGATTACTGTTAGTTTAGTTGAAGTAGAGCTGGAGAAAGGAGGAGGACCAATGGAGGCAGATTTTCAGCAGCATCATCATATTCTTCATGAACATCATCAGCAACAACCGCAGATGAATTCTGGCTTGACACGGTACCGTTCTGCACCGAGTTCGTATTTCAGAAGTCTCACGGATAGGGAATTCTGCGATCAGTTCTTCAATCGGCCATCCAGCCCTGAAACAGAAAGGATTTTCGCACGGTTTATGACCGGGGGCGGCGGCAGCGGCGGTGGCCCTGAAGGTTCATCCCAGAACCTGGACGAGTCTCAGAAGAGTGCTCAGGGCGGAGAAGTGCTTGTATCCACTGAAGCAAATCAACAAACACCTTATGTGAGTAATGAAACAAGAGCTATCCATCAGCAACCAAGCAATGTCAACAGCAATTACCCACCTGTTTCATCAACACCGAGTTTCTATCAAAGTTCAATGAAACCCCCACTTCCAAATCAGGGTATGATTTCACAAACGGATGGATCTGGTTCAATGGGAGTTGATCTAAAGCCGCGGATTAGAACAGATGGTGGAAGAACTTCGAATCTCATTCGGCAGAGTAGCTCACCTGCTGGACTATTCGACCACATAAAGATCAATGATAGTGGTATGTAATCTTTTCAACAAAATGTTTGAAGTTTGATTTTCATAAATTCTGATCATTTGGGGTTGAGAGAAACATGCTTTGTGCAACTTAGACTTTCTGGCTATAACAATTAATAACCAAACCATATTGATTTTCTATGATCTTCTGTTCTGTTTATGATACTAGAATTTAGCTTCCAATATTCCCAACATGGTGCTGAAAATTCTTAGCAACTGGCAGGCTATGCTGCATTGAGAGGCATGGGAAATTTTGGAACTCGTAGTAGCTTTAATGAAGAAGCGTCTCTTTCTTCTCCAAGCAGGTTGAAAAATTTCTCACCAAGGACCTTACCACCGCACTCATCAGGGTTGATGAGTCCCGTGGTTGGAATTGAGAAAAAAAGTATCAGAGAAACCAATCAAGATACTAAAGGCTTTGCCGAAAGCCAAACCAGCGACTATGGTAGTACTAGCTTCCCTGTTGGTTCTTGGGAAGAATCTGCTGTTATGTCTGATAACATTGTTGGTCAAAAACCACTTGAAGATAACGACGACGACGAGAAATCGTACTCGAATTTTAACATTTCAGATACTCAGGTATTAGCTAATTCAAGTCCATTGTGATTGTTTTCCTTGATATCTTATTCTGATTTGTCTCATATCCTTATTGTCTTGGTGGAAAACTCAGAAGATGGATACCGGAAATCGCCCTCCCTTGCTTGCTCATCATCTTAGTTTACCAAATACTTCAGCAGAAATGAATGCTATTGAAAAGATCTTGCAGTTTTCAGATTCTGTTCCTTGTAAACTTCGAGCCAAGCGTGGCTGTGCTACTCATCCCAGAAGCATTGCGGAGAGAGTAAGTTCGGATATATCGAACAATTAGTCATACTTTCTCTCAATCTTAACCATTGGCTATGATTTATTCTATTTCTGAAAGTAGATGCTGCAGACTAAAAATTAATAACATGGGTTGTGATTCTCTTATCTGTCAAGCCATCTGCTGGATGTAGATTACCCTGAATTTTTTCATTTAAGTTTATTAACGTGGGAATCTGTTAAATCTGAACTTATGTCCTTGATTCAATCAAGTAAATTGTAGAGAATTTTTCATGTATTAACTGAAAACTTAAAATCTTTTACAAATTTCCATCTTCTTGAGCTTATTAAGTGTTGCCATGTTAGAAAAATTAAGAAACTACACTTTGTAAGATAGATGGTTAGTCCTCTTATTGTCAATTGATTTTGATATGAAACTTCATGTTATCTAGTACTCTAGGACCGAACATGTAACGAGAATTCTAAACCATCTTTTCCTTTATTGATAACTTTTAGGTCAGACGAACTAAAATCAGTGAAAGAATGAGGAAGCTTCAAGAGCTAGTGCCCAACATGGACAAGGTAACTTTCTTTTCACTTTACACTAAAGGTTGGTGAAGGTTGAGTTAAAACATCTCTCTCTCTCTCTCCACAGCAAACCAACACATCCGACATGTTAGATTTGGCAGTTGAGTACATAAAAGGGCTTCAGAAACAAGTTCAGGTAATAATAAATTCAAGACTCAGATTGTTTCCACCACCATTGTTTTTTTTTTTTTCCTTATCTTCTGTTGATTTTTGTCCAGACACTTTCAGATAATCGTGCAAAATGTAAGTGCTCACATAGTCAGCATCAATAATGAAAAAAAAGGGATTGGCCGTGGAAATTCTTATGTACAGAGCATTAGCAATTTCAAATTTTAGGATAGAACACGAATGAATCTCTCTGAGGATATAACTACTTATTTCTGTACTAGTTAAGAAGAAAAAAAAGAGTGGGTCAACATTATTTTCTTTGAAGAAAGTTTGCAGAAGAAAAGAAAAAAGAAAGAAGAACGGAGAGCTGCAAGGACAAGCAGATGGTGAGGTACAGCAATGGTAAATGAAGACAAAGAACTGGTGAAAGCTGGTCATGCATGTGAGTTTAAAGACTTGCTGGTACTTGCCTTCCATTGTGTAAATTAAATAACTATATTTGCATGATTAGTAGATCTTTCATTGCATTTAATCTGCCGCTTTAGAGAGAGAAAGATTGACTTGGCTGGTGTAGATCTGGTTAGATAAATTAAGAAGGGAAGTTGCCATTAATGGCTCACCCAATGAATGGCTTAGAAAGAAGTGGGAAATAAGTTGCCTGATTTGTATTAGAAACGTTGCAGATAAATTATTCCTTTTGGCGCTACATTTCATTATTATTATCATTGTTACGTGCATTATTCATCTTAGTTTCTTCTTTTTTGATTTTTTTCTACTCATACTCTCAAAGTTTAGTTGTAGTTAGAGAATCTGTATTTGAGATACAAAGTTATTAGTTGTATTATTAAACACTGACTTATGAAGTCATTGGACAAGTAAGTGAACGGACATCGTGAAATAAATAAGTATGAAAATGGAAAATGGTAGGTTCCACATGCTCTATTTCTCTTTCGAATTTACAAGATTAGTGGATTTCATTTTGTAGAATATTGCCTGCATTATAAGAGCCAGAAATAGACACATTTTTTTTTTTTAATTACTTTATGGAAAAGGGAGATATAGTGTGGCAAACTTAGTGGGTTTGTTAAGTGAATCTCAACCACAACTTTTCTTTTTCCCTTTTGGGACCCAAACGTTTTCCCATTAGACACGAGTAGTAAATATGTCCAATTTAAAACTTTGTGTTTGTAAAGTTAGGTGGATTTGGGTGGCTGGCTTGATGGTTGGAGTTTTTGTGCATTATTAATTAGGTTTACTTAAGGGGCAAGTTTGAGAGGAGAGATGAAGTATAGATGGTGAGGAGCTAGAACTGCTTGGTGATAGCTTTTAGCTCGAGTTATTCATCAGCTTAAATCTCGGAAATTTTTCTAGTACTAGGAAAGTATTTTATTTCTTTTAGTTCGACTATGAATATAAGTAAACCTTACATTAATACTAATTAGATGTACTATATTTCTAAAAGTATATTGACGTGAGATCTAATAAATAAAGGGAGTATGAAATTTTTTTTTAGACATAGAGAAATGACGGAACTTGTAGTAAAAAGTAGGTGGAAAAATATATCTAGATTTTGGGTCTAGTTTCTATTTGACCTATAAGTTCTCAAATGTTATATTTATAGTCATGAAAAATTGTATGACAAATTTGTTGAAAATGCTTACAAATATAACAAAATGTTACAATTTTTTAGACTACTATATGTGTCACTTATACGGATAGTAGTTGATCGTGGTATATCGTTGTTAAATAGTGAAATTTTGTTATATATATATATGGTTCATTTTGCTATATTTGAAAACATTTTTATAGCCATTGAGTTTTGGGTTTGTTTCAGTTTAGCAAATAGGTTTCGAAATGTTACAATTTACCTATGAGATTTGAGTTTTGTTTTAATTGTGTCCCTAGGTTTCGGAATTTACACTTTTAACCTTGATATTTTGCTATATATTTACTCTTAGTCTTTGACGCTAATGTCCAGTAATGAATTTAAAATAATTATGAAGTGAAACTTAGCTTTAATTTTAATAGTGATGAAAATTAGTGAAACTTAATTAATTATAATACTTCTTAGTTTTTAAAAATTACTTAATTAATTGACATTAACTCCAAAGATGGAAAATAACTATTTAAGAAAAAATCTACTATAAGAGTGTAAGTCTTGAAACTTATGAATCAAATTAAAACAAAATTCAAATATCAAAGATACAATGTGTAAAATTTTATAACTTAATAGACCAAAAAGAAATTAGACAGGACAAAAAAGTATTTATTTAAATAAATCAACAATTGAAATGTTTCCATCTAAGAGAGATTATAGATTGGATTATTTCCATCATATTGGTAAGGAAATAAATATTGTTAAACAAAGTAATTTTAATAACTTTTGAAAAAGGAGATGACAATTAATAAAAATATTGCTAAATTAGACCCTTTTAGAAGTGTTGAGAAACTATTGTCCTTTTTGGATATATATATATATATACATATATATATATACATATTGTCCTTTTTGGATATATATATATACATATATATATATATATACATATATATATATATATACATATATATATACACACACATATGTTGAGATTCATTGATTCTATAATTGGGGGAGAGAGAAAGAGTTGGTGTGAGTAATAAAGGAACACAACTGCTCCCATCTACATGGAGCCATTTAAGTCAATTTTCATTAAATATGGATATGTATATATATAGTATTGTTTTCCCTTTTAATACAATCAAGAAGTTTAAAATGTAATCAGAGTTACTGAAAGATCTAAGTGGTGTTGGGATATGTGAGGAATCGGGGTGAAATACAAATAGACTCATGAAATATAAAAATCGTGGAAAAGTTATTGGGTTGAAAATTGTCAGAACGAGATGTGTTTGATATTACAATTCAAGCCTGAAACGCTTAATCAGAACATGAATTTATATTACATGAAATACATGAAATTATAACCCATTCCATTGTGGATCTCAAAAAACCCCTTAACTAAAATGTTGATGTTGATAAAAAATATTGACATCTAAAAATACCAGGAAAATGTTGACGTTGAGATGTTTTTGAAAAATTTATAAAAACAACAAAGTATTGAAATTAGTAAATAGATTGTTTTAGAATTTTAGACAAGTTAGTATGTTTATTATTTATCTGGCATTTACATTAGTGATATTTTGTTATGTTTTATGAATCTTTTTACAATCGAATGAAAATGTCTGTTCACGATTTTTATCGAAGTTGAACCCGTAGAAATGTGAATACATCGATAGAAATATTAAGATATTGACAGAAATTTAATACTACATATGTAATTAATGGTACATAGAGACATTGATTGAAACATTTGAGGTGAGTTTTCAAGGCAACTCTTGTTTTTGTTTTTTGTTTTGATTTTTTATATTTATACTATATATATTTGGAATTTTAGTGTAGTAATGGTAATAGCCATAAGAAGTTTGTAGAAATGGAATCTAACCAAAAATCACTTTTTATGGAGGTAGAAGTAGAACATTCCATCTAATTCATTAATTCATATAATGTACAAATACACAAATAATAGAAAAGTATACATTGTTTGTGACTTTGTTTCACTTGCTCTTTTAGTTTAAACACTTTTTTTTTATTATTATTATTTGATAGATTGATTGAACAAAAAAAGGGGACAAAATGTGATTTGACATGATTTTCCAAATTAAGATTTTATAATTTTTTTAATATTTTCTTTTCTTCTTATCCTTACGGACTCATGAATCTCTCTTCCTCTCTTTTTCGTCCGACAACGACAATACTTTATTCCATGTATTTTGCCTTTAACGATAACAAAAGCAACAATGAACAAAATTATTTCTGCTTCCTTTGATAACATACGATAATCAAAGACGACGAAAAAAAAATAGAGTTCTTTAAAATGTAAAATAGACCAAATATAGAAGGTAAGAGAGAAAAAAAATGAACAAACGTGAGTAAGAATTAGAGATAGAAAGTAAGGTATAACTATGTCATTCTATGAAAATTGGGCAAAAAAAACCTAGCCGATTAGGGGCTATTTTGACATTTGGGCAAAAGACCTGCCCATTAGGTCATTCATGAAAATACTTGTGGGTTTAGGCTATTTATGTAATTGTTATTGGCATAGAAAGTTTTTTTCCCTTTAATAGGAGTCTGTCGAATGAATGACCCAAAAAATTTGTGAGAAAATGTCAAATGATCTAGTTTTTAAAAAGATAATTGATGTCGAATGACCATTTGCTGACGTTAAATTCGAGTAAGATTACCAAAATACGCTCGTGTCCACGTAGAAAAGCAGTCTCACTCTCGCTCATCTTGCTCAAATTAGTGTCACTCTTGCTCGTCTCACTCAAAATCGGTATCGTTGTCACTCATCTTGCTCAAAATCGGTGTCGCTCGATCATCTTACCCAAGTCTCGTTCGTCTCGCTCTCTCAGCTTTGACTCTCTCACATGCATTTCTCAGTCTCGTGAGGAAGAAGTCGAGGCCCATGGACACCGTGCCGAAGAAGAAGAGGAAGCAAGAGAGTGCGAGATCATGTGCGTGAAGACAAAAGAAAAGGAAGCTGGAGAGAAAAGAGGGAGACGCATGGAGAAAAGAGGAGAAGAAAAAACTCTAAACAAAAGCAATATTGTAATTTCACGCGGTATAGATACATCTATAGAGAGGTTTTGACATTTTTTTTTAAAAAATAAATGGACTATTCACCATTTTGTACCTTTAAAATGGTTAATCTATAATAATATTTCCTAATTTAGCCTTTTATTCTAAAGTTATTAGCTTAGGGATTAAAAGCGTAATTTGACATTCTAACTACTATAAAACACTTTGAAATCCGCGCAGTTTAGCAAAATGCCGAGTGGCGGGAAAACGGCTGACGAAGTCCCAAACTCCCAACCGATCACAATTCACACACTTCATTCGCCGGAACTATAACCCCACGGACTGCCGGAAAGTATCTATATCCGGTGGCCGTCGTTGCTGTTATCCGCCCAAAGTAAAATGAAGCTGTGAACCGTAAAGAAGGTGGAGAAAAGGTCTGGTGCGCAAGAACAAATACAAGCTTCTCCTTCGAGCATCCTCATTCCTCAGTTAGGGAAACTCAAATTCAAGCTCCGTTTCATCAGCCATGGAAAAGTACTTGGTTCCGTCCGATTCAATACCGCAAATTCCTAAACCATTCCCGTGGTCGTCTCTGATTCAATTATTTCATACCCTTCATTCTGTTTTCCGGACTTGTCTGTTGATTATCGTGGTTGGTTTATGTGAGCAGGAATAGGTGGAAATTAAGTACTGTAGAACTGGATGGGAAGTTGGATCCCAAGTATCGCCAGGATTTGTCTAGACTACTTGTGCAATCTTATGCAGAGGTACATTTTCGACGTTTTTTTCCTTTGGCATTTTGGTTTGTAAAATGTTCTCCATATTCTCGAAGATTTCGTGATGGTAGTCCGTGTTTGGTTTTCATTTCATGAAGGTTGGAGCATTTCCTCATTTGTATCATATAGATGGCATTTTTTGTCCAACGAGTGTACGTCGTTCACGACTCAATCTTCGGTTTCATTTTGATTATTGTGTGGTTGGAACTGGGTTCTGTTTGTGCTAAGGATGTAGAGTCTACAGATGAATCGGATTACTGAGGGAGCTCAAGGTCATCAACTGCCATTTAAGAAGTCAGTGCATCTCTATCGAATCATCTTTAAGCAATGGGATGCGAATTGATTGTTTTATTTACCATTACTATTATTTTTTCTTTCTGGTTGTTCAATGCAATTCTTTACTGTTTTGTTTGTTGGGGTAAAAGAATTGGCATCTCTATAAGTATTCATTTTCTTCTTTTATTTTCGGTTCATCGGTTGTTAACAAGAACCAAAACTTTTTTCTTCAAAGGGATATAGTTTTGATTCTTTTTTCCTTTTATCTTTGCTTCATCGGTTATTATTATATGAAAATGTTAGATCTTTGATTCTGAGTCTCTCTCTCTCTCTCTTTTTTTTTTTTTTTTTAATTATAGATAGTTGTGAAGTTTGTTAATTTAAATTGTTGTGTACCTTCTTCAGTTACCCAAATCCTGCTGCCAAGTGCCAATTCTTGAAAGGGCTATCATTTTGAGAAATTTGTAATGTATAGAAAAGAATGAAGTGTTCTCTGTTTAAGTATCATTTCTTACATTTTCTTACATTTTTATTTTCGATCATTTTCTGTTTTTCAACTGGAAAATCATTCTTCATGCAATTTAAGTGATTATAGTACTTCTTACTTCATGAATCTCATCCATATATATCACCATTCCTCCCCTTCTCCCTACAATAAGCCTAAAGAGGAAAGGAGGAAAAAAGAAGCTAATTTTCATTCTTTTGTCAGACAAGGCATATCTGCCGTGGAATTCGACAACAAGGTGAATTATTAGATCGCTACCTTCAGACTGTGTCTTACATCCTTAATATCCTTACTGTCTAATCTTTGGTTTTTCCCAAAACGCTTCTATGGAAATCAATTCCAGGGAATATACGTGGTTTCAGCAACAAAAACAGGTTGTCTAACAGTTCACGACTTTGAGAGTCTTTATTTGCAGACTAATGAAACAGGTGACTATTGTACTTCATGTTCTGTTCTTCAGTTAGTTTGTCTCGTTTCTTTTCTTTTTGGTCTATGCATCATGGGAAAAACAGTATGCATGTTTTTACACAATATCTAAATCTCTGTAATAGAGAGCATTTGAGTGTTTTGACTGCTGTAGTACCTTCCCTCTACTAATAGGCTTGAGTGAAGACGAGAACAAACAATTACTGCACCTTTCCCTAAATGAACAGCTCGACTTTGTACGTTGGAATCCTGCCAATCAAGATGAGGTTCTTGTTCAATTCATTTCCTTGTAATTATGTGAATACAATTTTACTCAATACATGGCTATAGTAGTTCAATGTTTATTCTAAATATTGGTTGTTATTCCAATGCCAAGATCATTATCCTAGTTGTTTCCTTGCTTGATGTAATTCAAAAGGATTTGTGTGAAGCAATCTAGTTTGATGCTGTGAACTGGTAAAGATCACAAAAGAATTATATATTCTGAATTCTAAAATATAAAACATACCTATAAAGTTCCTAGCATCTTGTATGGTTTTTCTTTTTCCCACTTAGGGCCTGCTGCAGTATGGACAATGACTTACTTGTAATATGTTGGAGTCATATGCTAATGTAAAAGTTCATATAATGATGGGGTATCTTTCATTTAACTGTTATAATGCAACCCCATTGTTTCTACTTTGAACCCGCATGAATGTGCATGTTGTTTATGCTAAAGCTGATGTTGAATCATGTATTTCTTAGTGGATTCTTCCTAGATTTGCTGTTTACTAACGTATGTTCTCTACTTAGGTGGTCTGTACATCCATGAAAAGCAAGGAACTAAAAATATTTGACATTGGTTATATTTCTTCTAAACCAGTTGAAGTAAGTACTTTCACTTTTGCATTAACTCACATGTTTCAATGAATACTTGGATTTTTATATCCTTCGATTACAACCAGTGGTAGATCCAAAGATTTTGTTGACGGGTGGCTTTATTGCTTAGTAAAAATAATCTGAAAAAATATATAAAGAGTTGAGGCTTGAATCTGGGTCTAGAGGAAGTTAGGAGACAATTTTACCACTAGGCTAGCTTCTGGTATTGGTATTATTTTAGTTATATATATATATATATGTGTGTATGTATTATATAAAGAGCATAGCCCCATGGGCCTACACTAAATCCTCCGGTGATTACAATGTACAGTTGCTAAGTCCAGAAGTTTCTCATTTTACAAAAAATGCCAATACAATCATCTGCTTTCCAAGCTTCCATTTTGCTAAAAATACCAAGTACCAATACAATTTACTTCATGTAGAATAATGTCCTGTTTAACGTTCAATATATATATACATGTATGTCTATCAGTGAGAGACGACACTTCAAAATGGAGCAACTTGCTTGTACGATTGGTGAATTTTTTTCTCTCTTTTTGTTTATGCTCTAGTTTGTTAATAAAGGGCATATTTTTTAAGCATGTTTTGCTATAAAGAACTTAATTGATACAATTGTCACCATACCATCCTTTTTCTATTTCTTTTCACTGTTGAAAATGAACTATTGCTTAAGTATAGTTAACATCTGTCTGACCATGGACTGGTAATTTTTTCATTATCCTTGTAGGTGTTGAGAGTAAGACAAAGAATCAACAATGTAGGGTCAGATAATCATAAAGGTTTATCTGATATAGCATTTATTTCAGATAATTCAAGGTTGGCCAAACAACTCCTTATATTTAATTTTTTATGTTGGTCAATAGGTGTGCAACTATTGTAATTCATAATCTTGGAAAGAATGAATTGATAAAAAGCTTTATTTATTTGGTATTTGGCTTGACCGTAATAATAGAATTTTTGGAGAGACTGAGAGGTCTTGTGGGGAGGCTTGGGAGGTTAGGAGATTTAATACCTCTTTATGGGAATCTTCACATCGTCACTGTAGGCCTCTTTGCAATTATGATTTTGGTTTGACTTTGCCTGATTGAAGTTCTTTTTTGTAGTTTGTTCTTGGACTCCATTTTGGCTGGACTTCTTTATTTCTTTTTTGTGTGTATTTGTTATTCTTTCATTTTTCTCCGTAAAAGCATAGTTTCTCATAAAAAAATATCTGTTTCTATTCTTATGGGGTTGTCTTTTCCCTCCACACTTTAGGATTGAGTATCAATTTTAAAGTTACCTTGATGTTACTTCTTTTTTGAATGTATGTATGTATACATAAATATATATATGTAAGTATGTATGTATTTATGTATGTATATGTATGTGTATATACATACATATACATACATAATATTTATATGTAAGTATGTATGTATTTATGTATGTATATGTATGTGTATGTACATATTATATATATGTATGCATGTATATGTATGTGTATGTACATACATATATATGTATGTATGTATGTATGTATATTAAAACGAAGCTTTCAGTAAGAAATATGCATAATACAATACAAATGGATAGACAGAGGAAAAGTTTATTGTTGTTATATCCTATACAAGAAACCAAGTTTGAGATTGCAAGGAAGAGCTTCAATTGTTGACAATAAGAACCCAAAGTTTGAGATTACAAAACACCTTAGAAACAAGCATTCAAAAGAGATGTTAAATCGAGTCATAGACCACACTTCAAATAAGGACTCTCAGCTCCTGCAAAAGAAGAAAATTCCAGAAAGAGATATATGATGGCTAATTTCAACTATACCAAGTGATGCAGCGATTAGTATAGCTAATTTGAATGATATAGATGGAGCAGAGAAAAAAATTCATGAGTAGGTCATGGATGGAGCGAGGAAGAGAAACAATGCAAATAGTCAATTTTGATACCATGTTGAATAACAATGAAGTCTTCATTTTTCTCTATTTGATTCAATAAGATCAGTCTCATACAAATAGCCACTGATCTACGAAAGGTATAAAAGGAATACAAAGGAAAAAGGGTAACAAAACAAGAAGTTTTATGTTAGACCTTGGCCACAATTTTATTTATCAAAAGTCCGGGAAGGTTCAAGAGCTTCCCAATCTCTCCACAACTCTCTTAATGAGAATGTTTACAAAACAGAATAATCAAAAGATGCCTCCCTACATAAACAACTAACCTATAAATAAATGGAAAACATGCTAAAACAGTAAATAACAAACATTAAAACACAGTGGACTAACCACCCTTTTCCTAACCACTTTTCCTAGGGCCTCACAACACCTTACGCCTAATCATTATTCTTAATCACCCTTCTCCTTTCCCTTCATATTTCTTCTTGAATACATCTTTAGTATTTGGTGTCTATCATTTTACCTACTACAGAAAACAAACGTGCTAAAGACTAAAAAATGGGCCAAAACCATGTGTATGGATTGACCTTTACGTAAAGTTACCTGAAATTTGTGTTAGGCTCCTCTTCCCTGCACTCAGTGAAACCCAACACAAAATATAACAGAGCTCACTGCTCTGATAGCTTTGATATTTGTAATAAAGAGCACCAAAGTCACTATTACAAGCCTTAAGAAGGAAACAACAGCCACAATATCAGAACAATTCAGCAAGCTAAAAGAAAAGACAAGAGAATGGAAAGAAAGTAGCAAAACCAGCACATTCGAAAGAGCTGGTGGTCTTCTCCTCTAAAAGCCTCTACCAGCCTATACCAAAAACAACCTGCCTACACTGATTCCCACACTTTCCGTTTATAACAGGTTTTTTGTGGTCTGTCAACGATTATCCTCCTCCCAACGTTTTTGCAGCTCTTGTCTTCTGTGCAATTCCGTTCCTGCCCCTTCGTTTATATGTGTATAAAATTGCGGGTTTAACAACTTGATACTCAGGTCTTCTTTCAGTACATTTCTCATGTATCAATCAAGTTTAAATTGTGTTCAGACAAAGTCTTTAATATGTCAGTTTTTTTTAATGGAATACCAAATACATGAGACATACTGTCATAGTAAATTGTGGTATATTATTGGTGATTGATAATGCTAACTATTGATTTCTTCTGAACACCCGAACTTTCAATGTTTTAACGCCTCAGATAAGTCATCCCTATCTTTATTCTTAGAAAAAAATTGAAGATATATATATTGTCCCCCATGAACATTTTGCAGGTTACTTGCATCTGATACATGTGGAGTAATCAATATGTGGGACAGAAGAATTGGAATACTTCCATGTCTCGAGCTTACCAGTAACTCATGCAGTACCCTTAACAGAATTCAGCTGAATGTCGAAAATCAGGTTCTTGCTGTTCAACTAACTTGTGGACGATTTTGTTCCCTATGAATCAGATTTTTTCTCTTTCTTCATTACATTTCTCATAGTTAATGAGTTTGGTCCCATAATCTGAAACATTGTTATCTTGGTTTAGATTATCTTTGGTGCTGGTAAGCATGGAGTCATCTATATTTGGGATCTTCGCGGAGGGAGAACATCTGGTGCTTTTCAAAACCATAAAGAGGTAATAGAACTAACAAATTTATATGTATATAAGGAGGTTATAGATCTAAAAATCTTGAGCCATTGCTGAAAGGGTTAGCTTGATAATTTTTTTCATTGTTTTTTTTTTTTTAACAAAAAAGAAAAAAGAAAAAAAAGGATATGCAGCAATTCCCTTCTTGTTCACCTTTGTTCTAACTTCTAAGCTTGTTCTTATTTTGTTCCCCTTCTTTTGATTTAATCATAATAATTTTCACACTTTTTTTCCATGTATAATCAATTTTCTCAGTAAGTTTTGTAACTAGGGGAAGAACAAAACACTATCAAAATAAACTTCCTACAACTATGAAACTTTCAAGTGAAGTAATGAACAAACAACTAACAGTCAATAACTGCATTGAGAAGTGAAGATGATTCATAACTGAAACCTCCAAAATCTGTTTGCTTCTACTACTCCTTTTCTTTCTACTTCAATTTCTTGATTGTTAATAAGTTGTTTCATAATTAATGCCAAGTTTCTAACCTCAGGGTACGACACATTATTTACGAAGCAATGTTGTACCCTAATATCTGCCCTTAAACAATTATCAAACAAGTAAGCTTTCCAAGCTTCATCTGGAATAAATTCACTAGGAAGAGAAGGCAACTTAATGAATTGTTCATCATACTCAGTTAGGGTTCTATCTCCTTGTTACACATTACGGAGTTCCCGATACTTCTCTTACTTCAACTAACGAGGTAAATATCTCTTCTCAAACAATTCCTTAAATTTCTCCCATCTAAATGTAATCCTATCAGACTCCAAGTGTGTATGTGAACACTATCCACCAAGAAAGTGCAGCATCATTCAGTCTTAAACTAGCGAATAAAACCTTCTGCTTATCTGAAAAATCTATCAAATCAAAGATGTTCTCTAAATTCAAAATCCAGTGTTTAGCAACTTAGGGGTCAGTATCTTCTCCAAAACTAGGAGGTTTGCAGGCAAATAACTGACTAATCTTGTTGTTATGTTCTTCATTAGTCTGCTTATCTGCAAAAATCCTCATTTCACTTGCTAAATTGCAAATTTGTCATAAACATTTCCCAAATTCACAGCTGGTTCAGTTGGAACTGGGTGATTGTTAGTCTTCACTGTAGAAACAACTTCTTCAGTTGCATCTTCAAAGATTACTTCTTTCATGGCTCTGGATTTTTGGCGCATTTTTGTCCCTTTTCCAGCATTTCATTTGTATTTTTTTTTGTCAGTTTGTCTTGTTTGTCTTTTTCGCTTTATTTGGAGTTTGTAATGGTCTTTGGCTTCGTTTTGTTTGTCCGTGTATTTTTTTTCCGGATTCTTTGTCCCTTAGGGATTCTAGTTCTTTGTATAATTCTCTTGTACTTTGAGTATTAATCACATTTCATTCAATTAATGAAGAGGCTTGTTTCCGGTTGAAAAAAAAAAAAATTTGCTTGGGATTTCAATAAGTTCTGTGGTTAAAAATGAGTTCAAGAATTTTAGAATTCTTTTTCTACTGAAAGTTAACTGTAGAGTTCAAATTGCTGTTACACATTATGTGGCGATAAATTCATCCTATATATAAAAAATATTGTTGTACCAAATCATAGTTTGATGATACGGAATGAATGATTGTTGTCGAATAGAAGCAATGTTCCTTGATAATTAAATCATTCAAACATCAGTTTAGAATAAAAATAAATAAATGATATAGCATGGATCCTCTCTTGCAAAATAGCTAACTTCATTTTACATGTGGGGCTGGATGCCATAGTTGTCCATATACATATTGCAAATCCAAAAGGCAATCAGAATGCAATTTTATAGGCATGAGCATTTTTTTTTTCTTTTTCTTTTTTTTTTTCCGTTTTTTCTTGTCTTTGGCCATGCAGGACAGTTTAATGCAATTAAGGAAACAGAATTTGTGTACTTGCGCAATTAAGATACATTACCTAAACCATTTTCTCCATCCATTCTTTTTTTTTTTTTCCTTTCTCTTGCATATTGAGAGAGAGAAAAATTTCTGGCAACCGGATGGCTATCACTCTTATCTTAGAAGCCAATTATAAACAATCTACTCAGAGTAGGACATCTTATGCGACAATTTAGTTGGCCGTTGGCGTGTTGGTCAGATTGTAGATCAATTAACCTAGTGCAGTTAAGTTTACATCAAAATTTAACCCTCGTCTTAACTTGCCAATGAAAAGTTTCATCATAATGTTTCTTTTATCTTTCGATTTTTTTTCCAGTAGATTCTATATTGGAGCATCATTTAATATTTATCATGCAGGTGTGCCATCCTCCTCTAAAATCGTTTAAGCTAGCCTCAATGATTGAGAAAATTGGGACTTTGAAGGTACTTAAAATTTTACTAACATATATTCCAGTCCACTATTTCTTTTAATAAAAAAGGGTCTCTAGCAGTGAGACTGTTGAAAATGCATGTCTCTGCTTTTTTTTTTTTTCCTTTTCCTTTCCAAAACTGAGATTTCTCATTAAAGAAATGCAATGGCCACCAACAGTGGCTTAGTAGAAGGATTGCCAATTATAAATCAGAGAACGAGACTACAATTCTTAAAAGGTTGTGAACATTTACATCAAGAAAGAACATTGAGCAATACTAAATCGAGAAAATCCTCAATAGAAGAATGAGTGTTGTTGAAGATCCTCCCATTTCTTTCACACCAAAGATCCAAAAGAAGGAACGATTAAAGGCCAGTCATAAGTTTGCGCATCTTCCTTAATGGGACGTCCCACAAAAATCACTGGTAAAAAATCAAATATGGTGGCATGGCATGCATAATCAAACACCATCTAGAACATTTTTCAACAAATTCCAGTACTCCATAGCTAAGGAGCAAGAACTAAAATGGTGTCGGTGAGATTATGATGTACGTCAAATCTTGGTAAATTTGTTTATTTTAAAGAATTACTTCTATTATTGAATGAATTGAAAAGGATGGAGCGAAAAAGAGGCCTTTTTATAGCCTAATTCAACAGGTTTACAAACCTAAAACTAAAAAGGAAACTAAATCTTCAACTAAGATAATTAGGAAACTGAAAAGGAAATTAAACTAAGACAATTAGGAAGCTGAAATGGTAACTAAACCTTAACAACTAAGAAAACTAATCAAAACTAATTACATCAATTTCCCTCCCCCTAAGATAAAACTCGTCCTCGAGTTTAAGTTGAAAGTTGCAGCTGCTTCAGAGCAAAATATTCTGAAATTTTGACTACATTGAAGATGGGATTGATGTGGAGATCATTGAGTAGTTCAATCTTGTAAGCATTGTCACCAAATCTCTTTAATATTCTAAAAGGCCTTATCTTTTTTGGCTGCAATTTACTGTATTTTCTAGCTGGTAGTCTTGCTTTTCGAAGGTAAATCATGACTAAATCTCCTATGCTTGTCGGCTTCTTCCTTGTAGCTTGCATTCATTTTCTCAAGTTGGCTTGTCACTTCATCATGCAATTTAGTTATCCTTTCAGCTATGCTTTCTGCCTCCAAGCTAAGATCAACTCTGGAGGGTAGATTAGCAAGATCAACAGTTAGTCTAGGTAATTTGGTGTAGACAATTTCAAATGGTGACTTCCCTGTTGATCTATTCTTCATGTGATTGTAGGCGAACTTTGCTTGAGCTAAGACAAGATCCCATTGCTTGGGTTTATCTCCACCAATGCAACGTATGAGATTAGCAAGGGTTTTATTGATGACTTGGGTTTAGCCGTTCGTTAGCGGATGACTAATGGTACTGAATTTTAAAGTAGTGTTGAACTTCTTCCATAGAGTCTTCCAAAAATAGTTTAGGAACTTGACATCTCGATCCGAAATGATAGACTGAGGAACACCATGTAGTCTCTCAATTTCTTTGAAGAAAAGGTTAGCAATATAAATGGCATCAGAAGTCTTGCGACATGGTAAAAAATGAGACATTTTGCTAAATTTGTCAATTACAACAAGTACAGAATCATACCTTTTTTGAGTTTTTGGAAGCTCGAGGATGAAATCCATGGACAAATCCTCCCATATGCTTTCGAAAATAGGTAAACGGGTATAAAGACCTGTGTTTTGCTTCTGTCCCTTGGCGGTTTGACATGTAAAACAATATGTAACAAATTTTTTCATGTCTTTTCGAAGTTGAGGCCAATAATATCTGTCGCATAGAAGTTAATAGGTTTTGTCAATCCCAAAATGTCCCGCAAGTCTGTTGCTATGTAGCTCTTTGATCAAGACTTCACGAAGTGATGTTCTAGGAATGCAAAGAAAATTGTTCTTGAAAAGAAAGTTGTTAGTCAAATGGAAATCATAAAAGTTAACATGATCAACGCATAAAGGCCAAATGTTACAAAAGTCGGGGTCAGCTTTATAGAGATTGGGAAGAGAGTTGAAAGCTACCACTTGAGTCTTTAAAATAGTAAGAAGATGAACTTTCTACTAAAGGTATCTGCCACAACATTAATACTACCCGCCCTATGCTTTATTACAAGATGAAAACGTTGGACAAAAGATAGTCATCTAGCATGCATCCTACTATTGTTTTTTGGGTTTACAAATATTTAAGGGATAAATGATCTGAATATGAGATAAATTCTTGGCCCAAAAGATAGTGTTCCCAAACCTTTAATGCTCTCACCAATGAGTAGAGCTCTTGTTCATAAGTGCTCCACTTTTGTCTTGCTTCACTTAGCTTCTCACTAAAGAATTCAATTGGGTGAGTTTGTTGAGATAGGAGCGCTCCTATGTCATAACCACAAGCATCAACTGCTACCTCAAAAGGTTGAGAGAAATCCGACAGTGCAAGAATGGGTGTGTGAGACAATCTATCTTTCTAAAGAGCAAAACTTTGTGTTTGGGAGTTAGTCCATAAAAATTGTCCCTTTTCTAGACACTCCGTCAGAGGGAAGGCTATAGTTCTAAAATTTTTAATGAACTTCCTATAAAAAGATGTACGACCAAGGAAGCTTTGTAATTCTTTTACCATTGTAGGTTGAGGCCAATTTTGGATTGCCTTAAACTTGTTTGGGTCTACCGATATTCCAAATTCATTGATAACATATCCTAAAAATTTTATTTCTTTAACCAAGAATGAACGCTTCTTAAGATTAATGCTAAGTTGGTTATCTTGAAGTGTCTTGAATAGAGTATGCAAATGTGATAGCTGTTCATAATACGAAGTACTGTACACTAGGATATCCTCAAAGTAGACTACCAAGAACTTATTAAGGTAAGAATGCAAACCCTGAGTCATTAATCTCTTAGAAATGATGGGTGCGTTGGAGAGGCCGAATGGCATCACCAACCATTCATAGAGGCCCTCATTAGTCTTAAATGTCGTCTTCTACTCGTCTCCTGGTTAGAACCTTATTTGATGGTAACCGCTCTTCAAATCAATCTTAGAGAAAATCTTTCCTCCTAGTTGATCAAGGAGTTCGAAAATTCTAGGAATGGGAAAGCGGTATTTTATGGTCATCTTGTTTATGGCACGACTATCCATGCACATTCTCCACGTTCCATATTTTTTGGGAGCTAGAAGAACTGGAACGGCACAAGGACTTAAGCTAGGCCTAATATCAGGGGTGTAACAAATCGAACCGAACCGTCAGACCGATTCGGTTTGGTTTGGTTTGGACTGGTTTGTGAGTATTATAATACCCAGTCAAACCGAACCAAATAGGTTCGGCTCGGCTCAGTTTGGTTTCTGCTTCGCTCGAAGTTAGGTTAGATAATTTTAAACATGTCATTCTTCTTCTTCTTCACTCGCGCCGTTCAAGAAAGGGCATCTTCTTCTTCTTGGCTCGCGTCATTCTTCTTCTTTGCTCGCTTGGTTTGGTTTCTGGCATCTTCTTCTTCGCTCGACGTTTGGTTTCAGCCCTCGCCGTTTGTTCTCCTTGAAGCTCTCGCCATTCTCGTCGAAGTTGTTTGTTCTCCCTCGAAGTCCCCACTTGTGGTTGAGTTTTTGCCTTCTTCTCCAATCATTATTGGTAAACTCTCTTCCCCTTCTCAGGATTTTTCTTTTTCTTCCTTTTTTTTGTTGAACTCTTTTTTTTTAATTTCCATTTTTGTTCCAAAGATTTTCTATTGTTTGAGATACTTAGCCCAGAATCTTGCTTGAGCTCTTTCTTAGGGATGTGGGTGAGGAAATAAATCACTTTTAGGTGGTTTAATAAATTAGTAATGGTTCGGTGGTTTAATAAATCCAAAACAATAGGGATCTTTTAAATCAGATTGTAATTTTAAAAAATCACTTTTATTCTTCAAATCCTCCTCCTTATATTTATAATTTATGCTTTTAGGTGGTATAATTTAGTTTCAATCCCAACTCAACTCTTGGGCCAAACGGTCTCATCCATCCATCAAACACTTCCACTTCTTCATTATATTTATAATTTGCATTTGGGTTAAAGAAACCCAAAACAGAAAAAGATGGGGGGGGGGGGGGGGATTTAAACTTAAAGAAACTAAAAAATGATAATGTTGAAGGAGAGGGAGATTTTGAAAGCACGATTAGTACCGTATTATACTGTATAATTAGTACCTTTGGCTTTCATCATCTCTTATGTGCAACATAACATTGTTAGCAAACTCCAGTACAAGTTCTACATTCCAATTGCCATCGTAGTTGTAGAAGCAAATTATAGGATTTGATGTGTTTCTCTTTTAATGTTTGAGTTGGAGGATAAGGTGAGTTTTGAATTTAAATTTGTATTAAGTGGAGATTGCTGCATTTGAATTTGTTTGGTTTAACTAAAAAAAAAGTTACATGTTTATACTTCTTAGTTCTTACTTCTTTTCTATTTCAATTGATATAAGTTTGATTGTTTTGGTGTCTATCATCTTTCACATTATAAGTTATGTTAAATTTTATGTCCATAGGATGACTACATTCTTTGTAGACGAGACTTCAAAACAAAGTTGTTTTAGTCCATTAAGATTGTTAGGAAAAAGAAAACTTATTAACCACCTTCATCAGCATGGGAACATTTTATAAAAGTAGAAGGATGCGATCCTAAATATCCTAGGGCTGCTTGTTAGTACTGTGGGGCTACATATGCCTGTGATTCGAAAAGAAATTTTACAACTAATCTAAAAAGACATTTAGAGAAATGTAAGAAGTAAACAAATCAATCTGAAGATAATGTTGAAGGAGAGGGAGATTTTGAAAGTAGTTTGATTGCTACATTCTTCACTCAAGAAAATTGTGGAACAATGCTTGCTTGTATGGTCATCTTAGATGAATTGTCATTTATGTTTGTAATTTCATCTAGAGTGATTGTTGCAAAGGATTGTTTTCAAATGTATATGATGGAGAAAAAAAAAGTTAAAGAGTGCATTAACTCGAAGTGGCCAAAGAGTTTGTTTAACAGCGGATACATGGACTTCTGTGCAAAATATTAATTATATGATTATAACTGCTCATTTCATTGATGATGATTGGAACTTGCACAAAAGAATTTTGAACTTTTGTCAAATAGCTAATCATAAAGGTGATACAATAAGTAGAGCCATTGAAAAAAGCTTAGAAAGTTGGGGTATTGATAGGTTTTTTACCCTAAAAGTTGATAATGCGAGTTCAAATGATGTAGCCATTGCGTATTTGGTTAAAAAGTTTAGAGACAAAAATGGGTTGGTGTTGGATGGTGAATTTATTCACGTTAGATGTTGTGCTCATATCCTTAATTTAATTGTTAGTGATGCTTTAAAAGATTTGCATGTGTTTAAAGATTTTGCTAAAGAAGATAAGATGTCCACAAAAAATTGTCTTATGATGAATGTTCCAACGCGATGGAATTCAACTTTTACTATGTTGTATGTAGCGATTAAGTGTGGAAAGACATTTGAAAGATTATAGGAGCATGATTCTAGTCATTTGCCAAAGGATAATATTCCTACCGTTGAAGATTGGTGAAAAACAAACTATATTAACCTAAATACATTTAGTTAGAACCAAAGGTAATAACACAGAGGATAACACAAGGTGCAGAAGAGATAATAAAGATACCAAGAACTTGGTAACCCAGTTCGGTGAATCACACCTACACCTGGGGGGCTAAGTACCCAATTAAGAATCCACTAGGTAAAAAGAGTTCCATAAGTTCACAACTTATACTATGATAAACTATCTTGCATCAAACAAAACTCATAAGTTTAAACAAAACTCAAATGTATTCAGGTTAATATAGTCTGTTTTCACCAATCTTCAACGGTAGGAATATCATTCTTTGGCAAATAACTAGAGTCATGCTCCTTTAAACTTTCAAATGTCTTTCGCGACTTAATCGCTCCAACCAACATAGTGAAAGTTGAATTTCATCACTTTGGAACGTCCATCGTAAGACAATTTTTTGTTCACATCTTATCTTCTTTAGCAAAATCTTTAAATATTTACAGTCTTGTAAGAGATGACCTAACATACTTCACAGCATTTCTGATTCGAATGATAGACACATGTAAATCTTTTAAAGCATCACTAACAGTTAAATTAAAGATATGAGCACGACATCTAAAGTCAATAAATTCACCATCTAACACCAACCCTTTCTACCCCTAAACTTTTTAACCAAATACGCAATGGCTACTTCATTTGAACTCGCATTATCAACTGTTAAAGTAAAAAGCCTATCAATACCCCAACTTTCTAAGCATTTTCAATGGCTCTTCCTATTGTATCTCCTTTATGATTAGCTATTTGATAAAAGTTCAAAATTCTTTTGTGCAAGTTCCAATCATCATCAATGAAATGAGCCGTTATAACCATATAATTAATATTTTGCACAGAAGTCCATGTATCCGTTGTTAAACAAACTCTTTGGCCACTTCGAGTTAATGCACTCTTTAACTTTTTTTTCTCCATCATATAAATTTGAAAATAATCCTTCGTAACAGTCACTTTGGATGGAATTACAAACTTTGGATTTAATGCTTGACAAAATTTACGAAATCCTTCACTTTCTACAAACTTAAATGACAATTCATCTAAGATGACCATACAAGCAAGCATTGTTCTACAATTTTCTTGAGTGAAGGATGTTGTAACACCCCGGATTTTCAACCATAACCCGAGGTTGTTACTTAAGTAAAACCATTAAAATCAATTTTAAAAGACGAAAATAAAACAAAACAAATACTTTTGTTTAATCAAAATAAACATTAAAAGGTTATCAAAACGATCAATCAACCAAAAATAATGGAAAAGAATAGTACCTAAATGGGATCCCTAAAATAGTTTTCTAAACCAAAATAATTACGATAAGTAAAAATAAACAGTTTAATCGTAAAGAAAACAATGCCAAAATGTCGTAAGCGGAAGCAAAAAGGTCTTTTGGTCCTTCCTGATATGGTCATTGGTTCTACTTGTCCCTCACTGGTCCCTTCTTACCTTTGCCTGAAATAAAACATAGAAAGGATGAGTATAAAATATACCCAGTAAGGAACCCACTACTGATCCCACTAAGTGACCGTTAACTCCCCCTAATGACTTGTACTTTACGACACACAGTCGGGTGGTTGAGTAAAGATAGACATGTCGGAACATATCGCCACACAGACCTGTTAACCGACCCTGTCAAAGCAAATCGCCACACAGGCTTGCCCTCAGAACGGATACGTCGGAACAATTTACCACACAGGCTTGTTAACCGACCTTCAGAAACAAATTCACCACACAGGCTTGTAACTGGCCTTGTCAGAGCAAATCGCCACACAGGCTTGCTAACTGACTCATCGTTCTAGAATGGATACGTCGGAACAATTCGCCACGCAAGCTTGTTAACCTACCTTCAGAAACAAATTCGACACACCGGCTTGTAACTGGCCTTGTCAGAGCAAATCGCCACACATGCTTGCTAACTGACTCATCATTCTCCCACCGAGTACAAAATTCATTAGGTAAAGTTAACAGAAACCGTAACCAATAAATCAAGTCGAAAACATTGTGATCACAATAACCAGACAATTCTCATGCAACAGATAACACAGATAAGTAGTATGACGGGTCATGCATAATCCATACAAAATATATTCAAAAACCCGAAGTTAACACCACATTGCAGGCACACTAACCATCTCCACACCTTATACATCAAAGGGGTGGATTCGGTAGAAGTATTCCTTACCTCAATTCATAGAAATTCTCCTAGACGAATAGCCTTCAATAGACCCTAAACATACAAGAACTTTTATTAATACTTTCTTTCCAAAAAAAATATTAATCCTAACCCTTCATTAGCTACTTCCAAACTCACCAAATAAGTTGAAAGCCAAAACGGTCACACCACAAATACCCCCAATCGAAACTTCAATCTGAACCTTCAAACAATAAAGAAAAACCGAATTAATCCGAGGAAACTCTTCAAATAAAACTCCATTGGGTAACCTAAAACCCAAACAGAATTCTTCCTAAACCTTACCAAACACACCAACAGACAGTAGCGACGACGGTGACAGAAAGTGATAGAAGGCTCAAGCAAACGGCTCGGCTCGGCTTGCTTGCAGATCTGGACGTCCTAAGCGGCTCGGCTTGCGGACTGGTGTGCGGACGGGACGTAGGCTCGCGGATCCGGTGCGCGCAAGTGGGGATTCGGCGCGACGCGCAGGTGGAGGCTGGCTCAGAAATTGGACGATGTGGCTAGTGGAGGAAGACCGACTTGGCGCAGCGAACTGGCGACGACGGTCGTGGGGTCTGCGGCGGCCGGCGACGAGGGTGGTACACGGCGGCGAGATGAGAGGGGGCGGCTAGGGTTTCCTGCAATGAGAGGATTGGAGAAGATAGATGGAACACACGCTTCCCCAAGTGCTTTAAATAAAAATAATAATAATATTATTATTACTATTATTATTATTTTTTTTTCTCCTTTTCCTTTTCCAAATTCCCACACTTTGCCTCTCTCCTCATTAAATTCTCTTTTCTTTTCACCAACCACAAACAAACAAACCATAACAATTAAAATTATTTCCAAAATTAAACCCAAATTAAACATCCCAAAACTATAATTTACCAACAAGAATAAGTTAATTGATAAATAAAGTTTACAAATTACCTTAAAATTTAGGATGTTACAGATGTAGCCATCAAACTACTTTCAAAATCTCCCTCTCCTTCAACATTATCTTCAGATTGATTTGTATACTTCTTATATTTCTCTAAATGTCTTTTTAGATTAATTGTACCATTTCTTTTCGAATCACAGGCATATGTAGCCTCACAGTACTAGCAAGTAGCCCTAGGATATTTAGATCGCATCCTTCTACCTTTATAAAATGTTCCATGTTGATGAAGGTGGTTTAATAGGTTTTCTTTTTCCTAACAATCTTACTGGACTAGAACAACTTTGTTTTGAAGTCTCGTTTACGAAGAATGAAGTCATCCTATGGAAATAAAATTCAATGTAACTTATAATGTGAAAGATGATAGACACCAAAACAATCAAACTTATATCAACTGAAGTGGAAAAGAATTAAGAACTAAGAAGCATAAACATAGAAATTTTTTTAGTTAAACCAAACATATTCAAATGCAGCAATCTCCACTTAATACAAATTTAAATTCAAAACCCACCTTATCCTCCAATCTCAAACATTAAAAGAAAAACACATCAAACCCTTTAATTTGCTTCTACCACTACAATTACAATTGGAATGTAGAACTTCTACTGGAGTTTGCTAACAATGTTGTGTTGCACATAAGAGATGATGAAAGCCAAAGGTACTAATCATACATTACAATATGGTACTAATCAAGCTTTCAAAATCTCCCTTTCCTTATTGTTGTTCGACAAGAGATTGAGGAGGAAGTCCTCTCCTACTTCTCACAGCTTTATGAATCCAGATCCCTCAACCTTTTATTTGTATTAATGAAGGAGTTTCTAAGCTTAATTCGCAGGATGCGTTATCTCTGGAAGCTCCATTCACGGAGAAGGAAATCAAGG
>JBBPDJ010000008.1:3880201-3925043 GCA_037974625.1 Cucumis cinereus | reverse complement strand
GGGCCTTGACAAAAAAGGAAATAAATAAGGGTATAACAATTACACAAATACCCTTAGTACAATTATTTTCAACAAATAGTATAATGAACATATGTTCAGCTTAGAGCAGAACATTAAAAGAAACGAAAACAAAAGGGAGATAAATTTGCTAAGTTTTGGACTTGCTAATCTCTCACAAAACTGAATAAAAAATCTCTCGTGTGATGAGGACTTGCAATTGATCTGGTAAGCCCTAGTAATATTGTATGTAGGCCCAGCATTAACATTTTACGCATTCTTGGGACTCTAAGATGAAGTTTAATGGCTTAGAATTTAAACTTGAATTTAAATTTAAATTGAGATTAGATATAAACTCAATTTAAACTTGAAAGCTAATTAAATATAAGTATTAAGTAGAATGTGTCTATTCTAGGAGTATAAAACTCATCTACAACCCTTCATTAACTAAGCCCCTACCACCACACACACAGACACATTTCAGATCACCGAGTAAAAATCTCTCTCATATGTCAGGCATGGTTGTATTTTGGGATGCTCCTTAGATTGGACAATGAAGTTACCTAAAATTTCAGTATTTTCTCCTACATGTGGACTGAGATAATAATTTTTACTCATCTAACATGTGGACTGTTAATATGAGGAATATGAGGTTATACATAGTTGAACGCTAGACCTTTTATTGCATTGATAACATGTGAAATTTCTACACCAAGAAGCTTAAACTCTGAGGTTATAATAACTTTTAGCCATTTTATATGTTAAAAGATAATCCAGGATTAAAAATTTCCTATGATTCTTCAGGTCAGGTATTTTGGATGTTTATAATTTTCAGGTCACACATATTCATTGCCCACCCCCAGCTTGGATGTAAGTGAACTTAATACATATGTAAAATTGAATATATTCATTATGTGAGGCATCAGATAGTTTTCTAACTCTGTTTCTTTTTGTTTCGAAAGAGTAGAAATGATTCCAACATCCCCACAGATCAATTATTTTTGAGGAAACCATCATGGCTGCCGACAGATTCTGTAAGTTACTGTAACTTGTGCATCTATTTTGTTTCATCATTCTTACTAGTAGAAACCCAGTATTATATATGAATATGTGCACGACTAGAGTAGTTCTATTTTAACTCTTTAACCGTATAGCACAACCAGTGTTTTAAAAAGCTCTCCCAGGAGTGTGCCTAGGCTTAAGGTGCAGGTCTGGTGTCTTGAGCATGCTTGTCCAAGGAGTCTTCCTATGGCCGCATGTCCAAAACATCCTTCACCCACCTTCTGTTTATGCTTTATCCTTAGTTTAGTATGTGCTTTCATATTCATGTCCTTGTGTTTTACTTTCGTGTTGTTGTGCTTTCATTCCATGTCGGCGTGCTTGTAAGTGAACGCTCGCAAATTTCATATGCAAGCTTGCCACAATAGAAAATGTTAAAAATGTATTATAGGGGAAACCCACTTAGTCAATCCCCTACCAAGCCTTGTCACACTCTTTGCAACCAAACCTTTTTCTTGCAACTGACAGTCTTCAGTGCTTGCTTTAATGATGTTTTCAACTATTTACTTTCTCCCTCCCATTTTATAAAACCATTTTCTCTAAAAACGGGAAGGGAGGTCACATCATACACGTGAGATAACCCGAGACTTGTGAATTTAGTACGGCTGACTTGCTCGTTGGGTGAGAGTCACAATCGTTTGACCCGCATTCGAAAAGCTACGATTGTGACAAGTGGTATCAAAGCTTTGTTAGCTCCTTGGCCGAGTGAGACGAAATCATGTCGGCGATAAAAAAAATTGTCGAAGTCGCAGTCCGAGCGACTAACTGAGATCGAAGAGCAATTCGTATATCTGAGGGAATTGCCATATGAAGTAAGGTTTATCCAAGCCCGGCTGGATGGATTGGATGAGAAAGTTAAGGGATTAGACGCATTGAATGCTCGAATAGACGGTTTGCCAGTAAACGAATTGACGATGAGAGTGGATTCGATAGAACATAAGGCAACCCAAGCTGGTAATTTTGAACGTGGAGGCAATTCCTCGAGCTCTGTCGCACATATGGAAGAACGTGTCGAGGAGCTTGACTGTTCCCCAAAGACGATGTTGAAGTTTATTAGTGAGCTGACAGACGACTTCAGAACGACGATAGAGACCTTCAGGGCCGAGATGGCCGAGATGAAGGTACAAGTGAATCTGACCATGCGTGCAGTAGGGAGTCACTCCAAATCAATCGTGTGTTGTTTCTAGCAAGTTCAAAATCCTGGAACCCAAAGCCTTCAATGGGAACCACGATGCCAAAGAGCTTGAAAATTTCATCTTTGACATGGAACAATACTTTAAAGCCAGTGGAACGGTCTCCGAAGACACTAAGGTGCCATTAGCTTCCATGCATCTGTCTGATGATGCGAAACTATGGTGGAGGTCAAAAGTGAATGACATCCAAAATGGTCAATGTTCAGTTGACACTTGGGAAGACATTAAGAAAGAACTAAGGACCCAGTTCTTCCTTGAGAATGTCGAATTTATCGCACGAAGAAAACTACGAAAACTCCGACACACAGGAACCATCAGAGACTACGTCAAACAGTTTTCCGCTGTGATGTTGGACATTCGAGATATGTCTGAGAAGGATAAAGTATTCTACTTTGTAGAAGGGCTCACACCGTGGGCCAGGACTAAGCTATATGAACAGAAAGTCCAAGATCATGCCTTTGCTCTTGCTGTTGCAGAGAGACTGCTAGACTATGGTAGGGACCCTGGGTCCCAGAAGAAAAACACGCCAACCCCAAACTTTGGCAAGCCTAATCCCCCAAGGAGCTTTAGATATGACAAGAAACCACAAACCCCAAACACGAGTACTAACCAGGGAACTTATCCGTCAAGCTCGAATTAGACGAAATCCATCTCCTGTTTCTTGTGTAAGGGTCCACATCGAGTCGCCGAGTGCCCACTTCAAGGTTCGCTGACAGCGCAACAAGCCCAAGTACAATACTCTAACGACCTAGAGGGCGAAGCAGAAGAAGAGAAAGAGAATGAGGGAGAGACCCCTCAAATGGGTGCGTTAAAGTTCTTGTCAGCCATTCAGAAGAAAGTCTCTTGTTAGAAAAATGCCACAGAAAAGGGACTTATGTTTGTCGAAGCAGTCATTAACTCCAAGCCTGCAAAAAGCACCATGGTAGACTCGGGTGCAACTTATAATTCCATATCTGAACAAGAAGCACGACGATTGGAGTTGAAAATCGATAGAGACACTGGCAAGATGAAAGCAGTTAACTCTGAAGCACTGCCAATTGTAAGGATAGCGAAAAAAATATCTCTAAAATTGGGCGAATGGACAGGAGATGTTGATTTTATCGTGGTTCGTATGGATGACTTCGACGTTGTACTTGGAATGGAGTTTCTCTTGGAACATAAAGTCATCCCAATGCCATTAGCTTAGTGTCTGGTAGTAACGGACTGTAATCTGACAGTAGTTACAGCTAAGATCAAACAGCCTGGTGGAGTGAGAATGATCTCCGTCCTACAGTTGAAGAAAGGGCTCAACAAAGAAGAGCCCACTTTTATGGCTATCCCGTTGGTGGATGAGCCAATTGTGACTGAGTCTATTCCAGTAGAGATCCAAGAAGTTTTGAATGAATATGTTGATGTAATGCCACCGAATCTGTCGAAGACATTACCTCCTCGACGGGGGATTGATCACGAGATTGAACTTATCCCAGGGGCTAAACCTTTGGCAAAGAATGTCTATCGAATGGCTCCGTCTGAGTTAGCTGAACTCAGAAAACAACTAGACGAGTTATTAACAGTCAGATTTATCGACCAGCAAAAGCACCTTATGGGGCACCTGTGTTATTCCAGAAAAAGAAAGATGGGACTCTCCGACTATGCATCGACTACAGAGCTTTGAATAAGGTTACAGTGTGAAATAGATATCCTTTACCGATCATCACCGACTTGTCTGACCAATTGAACGGAGCACGGTACTTCACGAAGTGCGACCTTCGGTCAGCCTACTATCAAGTCAGGATAGCCCAGGGGATGAACCAAAGACCACCTGTGTGACGAGATATGGGGCTTTCGAGTTCGTCGTAATGCCCTTTGGGCAAATGCCCCCGCAACCTTTTCTACTCTGATGAACCAAGTATTCCATGAATACCTCGACCAGTTTGTGGTGGTGTATCTCGATGACATTGTAGTTTTCAGTTCCAGCCTAGAAGAACACCAAGTTCATATTCGATTAGTCTTTGACAAGCTACGACAGAATCAACTATATGTGAAGAAGGAAAAATGTGCTTTTGCCTAGAAGCGTATCAACTTCCTGGATCATATTATTGAACATGGGACAGTTGTAATGGATGAAGATAAGTTACGGGCTATTCAAGAGTGGAAAGCCCCAACTTCTATGACTGAGTTGCGCTCCTTCTTGGGATTGGCCAATTATTACCGTCGATTCATTAAAGGATTTTCAAGAAGAGCCGCACTGCTAACCGAACTGTTGAAGAAAGGCACAACCTGGAAATGGCCAACAGAATGTCAAGCTCCTTTTGAAGAGTTAAAGACCACGATGACGAGGGGTCCTGTCCTCGGACTAGTAGACGTATCTAAGCCGTTTGAAGTTGAAACGGATGCGTCTGAACTTTGCTTTTGGGGGTGTCCTTATCCAAGAAGGCCACCCTATAGCTTACGAGAGTCGAAAGCTCAACAGTGCTGAGAGGAAATATTCCATTTCAGAAAAAGAGATGCTTGTCGTGGTCCATTGTCTGAGGGCCTGGAGGCAATACCTATTGGGATCACCTTTTGCTGTGAAGACCGACAATAGCGCCATCTGCCACTTTTTCAGTCAGCCAAAGTTAACTTCAAAACAAGCAAGGTGGCTGGAACTTTTGGCAAAATTTGACTTCAAGTTCGAATACAAGAAGGGAACCAATAACCAAGTTGCCGATGGTCTTAGTCGGAAGGGTGAACATGTGGTCCTGTGCATGCTAGCCCCCATCTATGCAAGTAAAGTTGATGGGTCGATACACAACATCATCAAGGAGTACCTTCAGAGCTGTGGTTGCCTTAGCCAAAGTCGGCAAGACAAGACAGTTTTGGATCGAAGACTTATTGTTGACAAAAGGGAATCAGATATATGTTCTGAGAGCAAGGGATCTGAGGAAGAAGTTGTTGCACGAGTGTCATGACACCCTTTGGGCTGGTCATCTTGGGTGGCAGAGAACTTATGCACTACTGAAGAAAGGTTACTTCTGGCCGAATATGCGAGATGATGTCATGCAATATACTAAGACGTTCCTCATCTGTCAACAAGATAAGGTCCAGAAGGCGAAAGTTGCTGGACTTCTCGAACCTTTGTCTATTCCTGCGAGACCATGGGAGAGCGTGTCCATGGACTTCAGTACACATCTCCCAAAATTGGGTGATCTCAAGGCCATCTTAGTTATTGTTGATCGATTCTCGAAATATGCCACCTTCATCCCCACCACCAAACAGTGTTCTGCCGAGTTGACCGCACAGTTGTTCTTCAAGTATGTTGTGAAGCAGAAGCTATGGGAAGTACCGACGAGTATTGTGAGCGACAAGGATGGTAGATTCATTGGCACTTTCTGGACAGAGTTATTTTCCTTCTTGGGGACGAGTTTGAATATATCCTTGAGCTACCATCCCCAAACTGATGGCCAGACCAAGCGTTTCAACTACATGCTCGATTTTGTCGATGCACGGCAAAAGAACTGGGTCCAACTGCTGGATGTGGCACAGTTTTGTTTCAATGCTCAGACTGGTTCCTCCACATGGAAGAGTCCCTTTGAAATTGTAAGTGGAAGACAACTTGTATTACCTCACATTATTGATCATCCTTGTGCAGGAAAAAACCCCCAAGCTCACAACTTTACGAAGGAATGGAGAAAGACGATGGACATCACTCGAGCTTACTTGGGAAAAGCTTCGAAGCATACGAAGAAGTGGGCAGATAAAAGGCGTCGTCCTCTCGAATTCCGTGCGGGAGATCAAGTTCTCATCAAGTTGAAGCCTGAACAGATTCGATTCTGAGGACGCAAAGACCAACGTCTTGTCAGGAAGTACGAGGGGCCAGTAGAAGTCCTCAAAAAGATTGGGAATGCATTATATAGAGTGATGTTGCCTGCGTGGATGAAAATCCATCCAGTAATTCATGTAAGCAACTTAAAGTCGTACCACCCTGATTGCAATGATGAGCAGAGGAACAGCGTAGGTCGCCAAGCATCGACCTGAGTCAAAAAGAAGACAAAGAAGTTGAAGAAATCATGGCTCATCGAGTCAGGAAAGGCAGAAGACCGACGAGGAAGATCCACGAATATCTGGTCAAGTGGAAGAACCTCCCCGTGGAAGAAACCAGTTGGGAACGTGTTGAAGATTTGAAAGCTTGGAAGCAGAAGATCGAAGAGTTCAAGCTCCGCCAGTCGACAGGGACGTCAACTGTTTATGTGGGGGAGAATGTCTTGAGCATGCTTGTTCAAGGAGAGTCTTCGTATGGCCGCATGTCCAAAACATCCTTCACCCACCTTATGTTTATGTTTTATTCTTAGTTTAGTATGTGCTTTCATATTCATGTCATTGTGTTTTATTTTCGTGTCGCTGCGCTTGTAATCGAACGCTCACAAATTTCATATGCAAGTCTGCCACAATGGAAAATGTTCAAAATGTACTATAGGGGAAACCCACTAAGTCAATCCCCTACCGAGCCTTGTCGCACTCTTTGCAATCAAACTTTTTTCTTGCAACTAACAGTCTTCAATGTTTGCTTTAATGATGTTTTCAACTATTTAGTTTCTCTCTCCTGTTTTATAAAACTATTTTCTCTAAAAACGAAAAGGGAGGTCACATCATACACGTGAGATAGCCCGCAACTTGTGAATTTAGTACGGCTGACTTGCTTGTTGGGTGAGAGTAAATGCCGCACAATTGTTTGACCTGCATTCGAAAAGCTACTGGCACCTCACTTTGAAAAGGCAAGGCTCACAAAATAAGGCGCTCACCTTTTGTGAAGTCCCAAGGCTCGAAGCCCTGCACCTTGGGGCTTTTTTATTCTTAAAGAAAATAGAAATAATTAACTAGAAAAAATCAAATTTACTAAACCTAAATGCAAAGTTTTGTGTTTAGAGGTTTGTTTTTTCACATTTTCACTTCAATCATGCTTTCTCTTTTTAAAGTAGTACTTTTATATATAGTGCGTGTCACAAAAAAAAAGAAAAAACGCCTACATCTTCTTCTTTTTTAAGCCCTAGAAAGCTATTGCACAATATTGTGCCTTGAGTTTTAAAAAACACTGAGCACAACATATTGTTGGTCAGTTTTTATTTGACTCTCTGTAACCTACATTTTATTCAGTTTGGAGTTTCTTACATTTTTTTTCTTTCTTTTGCAATGATGTATTTTTTACATAGATCTATGTGGTTGGATCTTCTTCTGATGAAGGCATTCATCTTTTGGATTTTCATCCCGACTCCCGCTCTCCCAGCCATGTAGACTACAAGTAAGAAACTTAAGCATCGTGCCTGTATCGTTCTATGTTTTTGAAACATTATTTATTCATAGAGAAGGTATTGATATATTCTTACCTTTTGTTTATTGTAACCTTTCGTGTTCTAGTGATGAACTATGTAGTGCTGGAGCAGAACAGAAAAAACGACAGAACAGGTTTGTCAAATTGTCTGAAGGAGTTACTGCTTGTGCTGCTCACCCTCTTAATGGCACCATCATCGCTGGAACAAAGGTTTGTTTTGTGTCAATGGTTTTAATGTATTATTTTGTTTAACTTTTTAGCAATTTAGTCTTTGTGATAATTTAGTTCTTATCATAAAAATTAGTGTTAAGATTTAATGAGATTTCTTGCATAAATAAATCAATAAACTAATTAGATATTCAACACTTTTTAAAAAATATCAAATCTACATCATAAAATAATAAAGATTAACATCTAAATTTTATGAAATTTTTTACATTAGGGACTAAATTGTTACAAATTTAGAAAAATAAGGACTAAATCGTTATAAAACCACAATTAGAGACTAAATTGTTGCTTCCATGACAATTTGAGAACCAAAAATGTTTTTTACCGTACTTTTTGTGTTTCATGCATCATTATGGACATGAGTTTGATATATGGACATTGCTAAAATTAAAATATCTTCCAAGTTCCTGGCGATTTTAGCGAAGGCAATGCCATGTATTTTCAATTATGATTTACTATTTATTGAATTTTGTGAAATTTTCCCTTTACATAAAACCCTTGTCTTCTCAGTCCTCTTTGTTCGTTGTGATTTCATTTAAGGTTCACTAGAATGGCAACTCGGATTGCATTGTTTAGCTGGCTCAATTCGTACATACATATAATTTGGTCTTAATACGACAGAAGATGATGATGACTATTGTTATTCTTGAATCTGATTATCTTCCCTTTTGTCCAAGTAGTAACTTTTGGAACGATTGGTTTCAGAATTCATCCTTGATCATGATTTCCCAGAAGAGGCAAACATGTTAGAAGCCAAGATTGATGGAGAATGTGAAAGTACATGAAATATTTGCAACTCGAAGAAGCCGTGGCTGTCGACTAATCAGAAAATGCCTTCAGAACGTAGGCATTGCGTTCGTGGTGTGTATGCCCTTCCAAAATCGACGTATATAGATCTATTTGCAAGTTACAACTGATGATAAGGAGTTTTCTTTAGATCGATGTAACATTAAGAAAGCATACTTTGTTGAAAAAGGAATGTAGTATGCTAATTTTCATCGTTAAGTTTTGATTTAGGAGTATATCGCTAAATAGTGAAGTAAGGAATATAAGCATTATAGCTATTCGTTTATGTGTATCAATCAAATGTAGCAATATTGAATTGAACATGTGGTAAGCTCCAAAATAACTTAATAATTGTGTTATGAGATTAGTTGCACAAAGGACCCCCAAACACTTTTCAAAATTTCTACTTTTTGGATTGTGTTGAATTTGTCAAATTGTAGTTAGATTGTAATTGTATTTACTCAAAGGATTAAGTATTTGTTTGGGATGACTTACAAAAATATATGTTTTTTAATAAATATATTTTCATTTAAACACTTTTAATAAAATTTCCTTAAAATAAAAACAAAATATTATTCAATACTGCTACCAAATTGAATATTGACATATTTCTATAAATAAAATTAAATAGTTAATAGGTAAAGGTTATTTTTACTCCATTTACTAAAAACCACAAGATTTTTTATTCAAAACTCCATATGCTACCGAAGAAGAGATGATGATATTCGACAGGTTGAGAGTCGGCTGCCTTGATGTGGCGCTGAGTTGCCATGACATTAATTATAAAAGGGAGACTCCTAAATTCTAAATATTTAACCAAATCTTGCCTTAATTGAAAAAGAAAAGGGGAACATATGTATTCCTCCAATCTTGCCTTAATTTCATATTTTTCTCATTTTTTTTCATCCTAAATTCTAAATATTTAACCAAATCAAATTTTTAAGAGATCAATTATCTTTACAATTATTTTAAATTGACTCCAAAATAAACTCTCATTCAATCAAACTTGTGAATAAATAATTAATTGTACAAATAATTGGAACAATGAAATCATAATTCTCACTCTTTCTCAGACTCTCCTCTCTAAGTTTAAGAGATGACGTGAAGCCAACAAGCACTGTTCTTATCTTAACGACGTTGATAGTTTACTTAACTACTATTACTAACTCAACGAAATATCTAAAAAAGCATATGTAATACTTTTATATACAACTTAACACAATCATTCTGTTGTAACAATTTACCATACTAAAACTAAGAACTTAAGACAATATATACATAACTCTAATACACTAGGGGTGTGCAAAAACCGAAAAAAATCGACGAACCGAACCGAACCAAACCAAATCAATTGGTTCGGTTTGATTTTATTAAAAAATATAGAACCACCGGTTCTCTAAGGAATAGAACCAAGAGGTTTGGTTCGGTCTTCGGTTCGCCACCTTAAAAATCGTGAAAAACCAAACCGAACCGTAACCTATTATATTAATTATGTCAATATTTATATTAATAAAAATATATATATTAATTCACAAAAAGCTCGACACAAAACTTTTGTTATTATTTTTTTTCTTTAGGCTAAACCTCAGCTTAAGAATGATTTGACTTTTTTTTCTTTTTTCTAAATGGTTTGAATCGAACCGAACCAATCTAAACCGAAAAAAATTAGTTCGGTTCAATAACCAAAACCGATAAAACTCGATTTTCAATGGTTCAATATGTAGGAAAACCAAGAGGTTCGGTTTGGTCCTTGGTTCGGCCCAAAACCGGACCAAACCAAACCATGCACACCCCTAATATACACCTAACTAATGTCTTAACCTTCACACGTTACTAAATACAGACCAAAATGCATGTTCAAAGTTCACAACATGTGACAAAATTCTAAAATTGAACAAACTAACCACAGTAACTCAAACTTTGAAACAATCTTTTTTTGGAAGATGGAAAACATTTTAAAATCGTGAGATAAAACTTGACCTACTACTAGTGATATATTGTTCAATCTTAAAATTTTGTTATATATCATATACTCTATCTTAAAATTTTATTGTATGCCATCAACTCTAAAGATGCATTTTGTCTATATTTAGTAACTTGTGAAGTTAAAACATGAGTTAGTATATGTAAAATTATGTATATATTATTTAAGTTTTTAGTTTCAATATGGTAAATTATTAAAAGAGAATGGTTGTATTAGATTATATATTTAAGTACTACATATATCCTTTCTAGATATTTTGTTGAATTAGTAACTATAATTAAGTAACCTATCGTTAAAATATGACCAATGAAATGACCATCTCTTGACTTAGAAAAGAGAGTATGGGGAAGGGTGTCACAATTTAGTTTAGTTTACATTGAACTTCAATGTTTTGAAAAACAAGAGCCCTAATTCCCTTCTGGTATACATAAACCCTAAAAACCTAAAACACAAATCCACTTCCAATTAACTCCATTCGACAAATTACACAAAATCAAGCCCTCTCCCCTCTAATTCTCCTGGCCAATTGAATATCCTTAGGCATAATCGTAACCCTCTTAGCATGAATAGCACAAAGATTTGTATCCTCAAACAAACCTACTAAATATGCCTCCGCCGCCTCCTGAAGAGCCGCCACAGCGCTGCTCTGAAACCGGAGATCCGTCTTAAAATCCTGAGCGATCTCTCTCACCAGTCTTTGAAACGGAAGCTTTCTGATTAGAAGCTCCGTGCTCTTTTGGTACTTCCTGATCTCCCTCAGCGCCACCGTCCCTGGACGAAATCTGTGCGGCTTCTTCACTCCTCCCGTCGCCGGAGCTGACTTCCTTGCTGCCTTTGTTGCTAGCTGCTTCCTTGGCGCCTTTCCACCCGTTGATTTCCTTGCTGTTTGCTTTGTTCTTGCCATTTGCAATTGAAATTTGGAAAGGATTTCACAGATTTTTGGATTGGGAGAAGTTTGATGAATATTTATGGAATATGGAGTTTTTGGTTTGGTATTTATAGGATGGATTTTTTAATGGGCGGGAAAGTTTTTGAGTTAATTGGGACCGTCGATTTCGTAAGGTTATGGACGGTTGTTGTCTTGTGTCACGCGGATCGCGATCTGCGTGATATTTGAATAATTGATGATGGGATTGCCCATGCCCCATGTCATGTCGTTTCATGTTTTATATCGTAATCTTTTATTACTTGCCTTTTTCTTTTTCCTAAATATCAATTTATATCTCAATTATATCAATTTAGACTAGAAAATCTTAATTGTATTGATCTAAATCTCATATTAATAATTATATCAATTTAAAATCTTAATTGTATTGATCTAAATCTCATATTAATAATTATATCAATTTAAAATTTGAACTATCTTAAGAAACTAAATAAATTCTCAATTTTCAATTGCTTTTTTCTTAGAAATTCAATTTTGTGTATATTTAGTTCCGAAAAAAATGCACAGATCACCCAAGTTTCCTAAAAAAGCATTGTAGTTAAAATATTGTAAGTGCTTTTTTAAGTGTGGTGGATGATCCATGTCTACTCCAAAACAAAGGTAAGTACAGTAATATGTGTGTGTGTTTGCTTTATTTTTAGTTTTTCCTCCTAAGTGCACTTCCACTGGTATTCTCAATAAGAATAAAACAAAATGCTTTTTTTTTTTATAAAAAAAAAAAAAAAAAAAAAAACTATACAAAGTGCTTTGTAGTGATGCATGTGTTATTACTACTATGAATATTGAAAAGAGAATGGGAGAGAAATAGGGGAGATATAGAATAGTGAATACTCCTTAACATTCCATATACTTACACAAAATGTTCTAGAACCTTCTATAAGTTTTCATAATGTTATAGAACATTTCCCATTATTTCTAGATTGTATGTTCTAGAATGTTCTAGAACCTTGTAGAATCTTCTATAATATTCTCGAATTTGCCAAGGAGCCTTATATATCTCTATAGAGCTCTAAAACTATCTATAATATTTTAAAATTCTCCACGAGTATCTTCAAACCAATCTAAAATGAAGGTGATGATTGTCGTTGACAAGTATCATGAGATTGTATCAAGCACTTTGAGAAACAATCGTAATTGTTTATCCTTTTAAGAACCTGTTGGAGAAGGTTCTCTACAAAGCCTGAGACGAGCAACTCTCTCATCTCGACTTTATTCTCTATACTTTAGATCAACTTGTTCGAAAGGCATACAAAGTGCAACACTTGAAAATGTTTGTCATCAAAATCTTAAAACTAGATTTTAATAATATTATTATTATTTTGGTGACTGAGACTCTTCTTCTCGCTGGTTCTGTGACTATTTTCTTTCCAGCTTTTTTCTTAAAAAAGAAAAATCACTGGAAAGAAATAAAGTTGCTTAAAGCACATTTTATTTGGGAAGAAGCTTTTTTTTTGTTGTTGAAACGAATTTGTTCCAAGGAAAAAAAGAAAAAAAAAAAAAAGAACTTGAAAGCCTTTTGTTTTTCAAAAAATGTAAAAAAAAAAAAAAGTAGGTGGACTTGGAGATAGGGTTTTCTTGAGGATTTTGGAATGCAAATGGCCTATGGTGTACATCTGTTGTTTAACCCTTCATTCTATAATAATTATTTATTTATTTATTTATTTTTTACAAACCACAGATAATTATCCAAACAAAATTTCTATTCAGTGATTATTAATGAAAGAAAAAAAGGGGTATTGTCTTTTGTTGATAAGAGAAACAAATTTCATCCACCATTATTGTCTAAACAATTTTCAAAACAAGTCCCTTGTTGAGTTATTTTGTTGTCATCATCAACAAGACAACCCAAGAAAAGCAACAGTCAGAGAGGCAGAATCCAAAGTGAAAAAAAAAAAACAGACAAACAAATACCAACAAAAGTTAACAACCATCATCATCAACAGTGACATCAGAGTACATAATAATTGAGGCCAAAACAGTTTCCATTGCATCAAGAACAACAATGGGTTTCAAAAGTGAATTAATAATAAGTACATAATCTACATTGACATTATCACAAAATCTGTCCCCTAGTAATCAAAGGCACCATCTTGTAAGAATATGGAAGGTTATATCATATCATCAGAGGCTACCAATATAGTTTTCTCAATGTTCTTTCTATATCAAAACAAAGAATCAGAGAAGAAAGAAAAAAAAAAAAAAAAAAAAAGAGATAAAAACAAAATGGCATTTAATATGAGGAAGAGGTTGAATTTTCATCACAATTGTTCCACCAAAAGCTAACAGAAAAGCTAGTTGTTAGGGATCGAACATAATGCCACCATTTTGGTGGGATATAAAGCATCTCACCTTCCTCTAGAATGCAATCCACAAATTCCAAGTCCATCACCTTTGGAAACGCTTTCTCGTCTATGTTGTCTAGATCCACCTTCAAACAAAAATTCATGTAAGCACAAAACGATCGAGTTGTCGTAAATTGTAAGAACATAAACAGTGGAAGGAATAACTCTCAACAGATTACCGTTGTTGAAGCAACTTTTAAAAACAAGGATATGGTGATAACATATGAAGAAAAGATAAGCATGTCAGATTTTCATCAAACTAATGATCAGTTTCTTTACCTGGCTGGAATTGCAAAGCATAGTTTCAGCGTACGGGTAAAGCTCCTCGGACAATGAAGCATCATAAAGCCTAATGTACTTTTTGCCTAAAACCTACATAAGGAAATAGTACATAGTTAATTATTAGGGAAAAAAAACAAAGAAAGAACTTAACTAACAGCGGTTACTTGGTTGTAAACAATTACAGCATTTGTTTCCTTCTTTTTGGTTACACACAAATGCACATTATTGGCACATGGTTGGCTAACCGGGTGAGCACATCGACATTATTTCTGTCAATGAACATTATTGGCACATGGTTGATGGTTGGCTTACATACTTTTGTTCTTTTTGACTTTTACCTCTAAAAACACTACCAATTCCCAGACAGCAACAGAATTCCTTTCATAAGAATTATCACTTTCACTTGACCTCCCACCTCATTTTCCTCACAACCGAGGATGCTTTTAGCATATACCTTCTTTCTTCAGATCTCATCCAAACAGTTACCAAATCAACATATTCATTTAAGAAAAATTGCGGATTTATTGCAGTTCTATAACTCAGTGAATCAAAAGTCTTAGGACCTGAATGCTAATGGCATTATACATTTTTAAATTTAACTTAAGAAGTGACTTCTTTAATCCTCGAAGCACAAAGACAAAATGTAGGGTTGAAAGTACCAGCATAAAAGAAATACAAAAGTACCACAAAAAAAAAAAAAGGACTACAATGGTTTCCAGTTTAAACATTACAAAATGATCTACATGTACAAACCTGAGCTAATATGTTGTGATGAGGATCATGGTGCAAAGGCGTTACTGTCCCAGGTGGGCCAAACCAAGCGTTAAGTGATCTTAACTCACCACCCCCGACAGAACAATAATCAGGAATACAAATGTCCTTCCTGAGCTCATTTATCTGCCTTTAAAGAAAGAAAAGTATTGAGTAATATTTCAAGCATGAAGCGTCACAGGATAAAACTAGATTTCTTCAAATCCCCTACTGCCAGATAACACACGAAAACATGCATTCATACATAATACATAGAGATGCACATTAATATATTCATCATCTGGTTAGTTCTCTGAAGAATATAAAATGCTTAACAGATAATATTATGTATCACTATCAGTACATACCTGGTCAAATAATGGATGTTGGGCAAGATATGTAATATCATCAGAACGATCATTGGACTGAATCCTGCTAAGAAATTCGGAAAATGTAATAAGCTCTTGTTTCCATTCTGGACGTAAATAGTTCTTCCCAACCTGAAAAGCATAAAAGCTTTACAAGTCTTCAGTTCAAAGGTGGAAAATCTATCAGTTCCAATATCAAGTCAGCAGGAGAGACTGCAGGAGTTAAGCTACAATAGAAAGAAAAATGATAAAAATAGATAAACAACAAGAAAGAAAATAAACATCTCAAAAAGGAAACTTATATATTTGCTATTCCAGTAACAATCAACTTGTGCTTAATTCTCTGAGAAAAATTTTAATAGCCAATTTAGGACACATATTCTTAAAATCCAAGACTGTTCAACGTATTGATAATAAGCAAATGAACAGATAAATAAATCACCTCAACTGGAATTGTACGGTCACCGGCAACCTTTTGCAGGTAATCCATGTTCTTCCACTTGGTCCTAGCTGGCCAATGAGCCATACCATCACTAATAATAACAGGGAAACCTGGTTGTAAATATTCACGCAAGAATCCCTCCAGAGATAAAGAAGACATCTTTGCAATCATCTTATTAGTGAGAGCCTTTACAGGCAAATTCCAAGCAACCTACACAAAGGCATTAATTGTTATTACTTGTTAGAACAACTTTTTGGAATTGACTTGGAAACATTGAAAATATGATTCTATCAACACTGTGTCATACAAGAAAACAAAAAATTTGCACATTCATAAGAACTGAGAAGAAATGATGGAAGAGAGAAACTTATTTGAACGAGGTGGAGCCTTAATCAAATTACTTTGATGAAAGATCTAATATGATGGAAATCTACGTTAGTAGCTATGCAAGTCCCTTTCTCAAATCTCTCGGTTGAGGGAGGTTTTATTTATTTAATTTTTGAATAAGATCTCAATCGATGGTGCAGCTATTCTGTCAGGTTGAGTAAGCTGATATGGAAGGACCTAATGTTTAAAGAAAGTTAAAACTTTCGTTTGGACTTAATTCCTCATAGGCATTAATAATTGTGATAGAATTGATGCATGCAATCCTATATCTTTCTTAGTTTGGGGTTATGTGCGGTGAAGTGACATGTGATAGTAATGAGGACGTCAATCATCTTTTTCTTTGGTGCTTACTCGCCATTAATTTGTAGCAGAGTCTGCTATTGTGTTTAGGGTTTCAAGTGATTCTCCCTAAAAGTGTTAAGGAGTTCACTGTTCATACTTCAAATGCCCTGTAACCATCCGTTCAAAGGCAACAGCTAAATCTTGTTACCAAATGCTGTTAAGGCTACAAGTCTATGCTTTGGTTAACATGGAATAGAGGGGTTTTCTCCATCAAGAAAACCGTACTCTCAGATGATCTCCAAGTCGCCAAAAGATCTCAAAATTATGATCACCTTCCAACATATACTTTTTCTAAACAAAATAAACTTCAGAATAATAATTCTCAATACAGTAATCTAATCCATCATTAAGTTCTGCCGGGAAAATGCATGAAATAGAAAAGGAATGTCAATACTTCCCCTTATCATGAATCAAACCTGAAGAACACTGTAGCATTAATTAAACAAGCAGATTAACCAACTGTTTGAATCTGAAGGATCTCCTAGACTTCTTCCCGGGAACTCAGAGTCAACATTACTTTGGATCTAGAAGTAGAAATGACAGCCATTCAACAATGGCAGCAGTAATCATTTAGCAAAAAGCTCAATAATGAACAAACCATGAAGTTCCCTTTGCTAAAACCTAAATAGGACAGACCAATAGTGTATAGAGCATTAAGAAACAAAATATATCCATTTTGTTTTTGGAGGATAGAACAAGTGTATTTTTAACACTTTGATCTTTGTTTTCTAACACTTTGATCTTTGTTTTCTGATTTCTGTAGGTGAGTTGATATTTTGAGGATGGATCTTGAATCAAAGTTAAACTGAATCTCATTCCTTTTCAATGAAGTCCATCCCCTGCCCTCATGAGTCTCCACAAACAATTACAAAAAGCTTAAAACAGAGAAAAACAGCAAACACTTGACAAATGAATGAATGGAAAAAAGAAATCCCATAAGGAGAAGGGTTTAAAACAGAGTTTCATAGAAATCGGAATCACCAAAAATAAGAAAGAAAAACAGCCTCACCTGGTTATTACGCTCCTCACAACCCAAGGAACTCTCCTCTATTCGACCATCCTCCAAAACCCTAACACACCTGGCTTCAGCAGAGACCTTAGCAATGGCAGAATCCAAATCATTTCTCAAAAGCGGACCACCCATGATGACACCCATATCCAAAACCCTAAGTGCCTCCTTAAAGTCCCCACCAGCAAAATGAAACCTGGCCATGTAGAGGCAAGCCATGGAGTAGGCATCACGCCAGATTGGGAGAACAGAGTGCCATGGGCCAGAGTGAAGTTGCTCCCAGGCCATCTCTCCAGCAGCCTCGGCAGCGCGTGAGTCTCCGGCAGCCGCAAGAGCAGCCATGCTGACGTAGGCATAGCCACCGTGCTCGGAGATTGAGTGAAGAAGGGAATGGGATTCAGCGTCGAGAAGAGGGGTTTCGAAATGGAATGATGAAGAGCTTTGTTTAGGTTCAGATGAAGACATGGTTACAATGAAGAAGAAGAAGAAGAAGAAGAAGAAGAAGAAGAATGGAAATGGAAGTGAATGAGAAGAAGGTTTTATTGAGAAGTTGTTGATATTTAGCAGTTGAAGGAAATTGAGAAGAGAGAGGAGATATTTTGGTTGGTGGGGTAAACCAAATGCCACTTTTTTATAAAAAAAAAATTTTATTATTATTTATTTTTATTTTTTTGTTAATACTAAATAATATGTGAGTTTAATATCTATCCAATACAAAAATAGGAAAATTTTTATATTTCTTTTTTTGGGTTGAAATAAATGATTGGTTGTTTTCAACTTTTTTGTTAAATGATTTTTTTGGTATGTCTGAAACTTCTCAACCAAACAACCTCACTTACTTCTAGGTCTCCGAGATGACAATAGAACACAAAATTTTAGGATATTTAACAGTTTAGATTCTGTTTTATGTTTTCAAATTCAATCGATGTGTTTGATAAACAATTTAAATTTTGTTTTTCATAGTTGTTTTTAAATTCTATGATTCAAACATTGTAAAGTTTTAAAAACAACATTTTTATATTTTCAATACATCAAAAGTTCGAATTTCAAAATTTAAAATGCATAATTATATTTAATAAAGATAAAAATATTTAAAATATAGTATGTCATGTTATAAACTTGAATCATTTTTTTAAAAAAATTAAAATATATATTACTAATTATTATAATAAGAAGTTATTTTGAATGACAAAATTTTTAAAAATATTTATATATATCACAATCTAGATGTGATAAACCACAAGAGACTAATATTTATATCTATATTTATAATATTGTGGTTTATTTTGCTATATTTAAAAATACTCTATTAAAAGATATCTTGAGAACCTTTACATTATTTTAGAAAATGAAAATGGAAGGAAAAAGAATTATATATAAAAGTGCTATGCTTATAATTTTAAAAAGCTATAAAAGAAAATATCAAGGAGAAACAAAAAAGAAATATTTTGAGGTTGCCACGTGGCATTTTAAATTGACAAGAAAGTGACACGTATGCAATTGTTGGTGACTAAGAGAGGTCCACGTACATCTCTAAGAGAAAGAGAGAAAAGACAAGAAAAATATCATTTTTGAGAAGTCAATATCCACTGTCTATTTCCATATATCATAACTAAAAGTAACCAATCATACATTATATTCACAAAATATTATGAAAATTCCCTTTCATTCAAAGACATGAAAAATAAATAAAACAAAGTAAAATAACCAATGAGAGGTATCCCTTTTCATGTCGTCTATTAGATTAAAAATTATTTTCACATACGGTTATGAGTAGATTTATCAAGATGGATTAAGATTGAGAATCGTATAAATATGAAACCTAAAAACGAAGATAGAAACCCAAAATGATTGATCAGGAGATGGCCCTTGTTGGTCATCCTTGAGCGTCACATGTAGATTCGACAAAAGGAGAATTCTTATTGGGATGACAAATCCATAGTAAATTTTCAATCTGATTTATTGAACTCGAGAAGAGGGCATCCTAGTTTAAGTGAGCAATTGAGCTTAGGTAAGAAGTATTTTAGATTTTCAAGAGATGATACATAAAAGAACCACTAAGAAATTGAGTGGATGAAGTATTTCAAGGTCGATTATGAGCATAAGTGGTGGTGATGTGACTACCCAGGTAGTACTTCAATGGTCTAAGAGTTAAGAAGATGATAATGATGAACCCAAGTTTATTAGTTACGTTAGATTAAGGCCTATATAAGCAACACAAATCATCCGGTTAAGAAACATTGGAATCTCTTACTATTCAAATATCAAGCTATTCACAATGTGAGACTAACTTGAGCATTGAAGTGTGTGCACATAGCTCTTTCTATGTCGTACACTGATTTCGATCTCCATCATACAAATTCATGATTGATTCACTAAACCATTTTTCAGTATCAATTAACATCAAATATCATGGATTTAACATCTCAGCAAAAGGATGAATTGACATTTCTATTATATCGTCCCTAAATTGAAAGTACAACGATTAAATCGTTACAAATCAAAGTTTAGAGATTAAATCGTTACTTTCATTAAATTTAGGAACCAAAATTGATTTTTATTCTTACATTTATTTATGCTTTTTTTTTTTGTAACTATACTAAAACTAGGAAAAAAAAAAGAGTTCAAAGTTGTGAAAGTTCAATAATCTTTTGTCATTACATTTTTTTGATACTTTAATTTAAGAAAACATTATTTTGTAATTTAATCCTTAAATATATATTTTTTTATATTTAAGTGAAAGTAAAACAAACCATTCAAAATGGAAGCATATTTTTATGTACTTCAACATACAAAAACCAATTACAAATTATAGAGTGTTCCTCATAAAAAAAATAATTTTCACTTTTATGAATGAGAGTTTTTAAATAGTTTTTACTGTAACTAATTATAATTAAGACAATTTAATCTTAGGACCCAATTAATATGTGATTTTATAATATCTTATTAAATCCAACTTTAACTTGGGGTCCAAATTTCCCTAATTTTGTAATAGAAAAAGTAAAAATTATGCCTATAATTTCTAAGGAAAAAAAGAAAAAGAAAAAAAGAGAATCTAGGATGTATCAAATAAAAAGAAAATGAAGCCAATCACAAATATATTTAGAAGCTGCAACGTGGCAACTTAGAATGCACAAGTATATGACACGTACTCAATGTTGGATGACTAACAGAGCTCCACGTCACAGCAGACAAAAATATCAAGCAAACTATCCATATTGATTTGGACTAGCCACGTGGCAACTTAACATAACATAAACCAAACAGAAAATTTCCACTGCAATTTGTTCTCATTATTTTTTAAATATTCTCAGTCTAAAAAAAATTACCATTAGACTATATTATGATAGATTTGAAAAAAATATGGATTTAATTACTGACTAAATTTTTACTTTTACGAAAGTTTAAAGATTAGAAGTTTTTTTTTTAATCAGTAATATAATAAATGAATGTAGTATAGTAAAGTTTCGATACCGAAGATATTTTGATGACATAATACAATGACAAGTATATAATATTTGAGTGATCGAGAGAGTTCCACGTCATTGAAGATAAAAAAGAGATGCCATTTTCAAAAGTCAAAGCTTTTCAAACTTCCATCTAATAAAATCAACATCTCTTACTTATGGAGAGAAAAAGAGATGTACAAGAAAAAGAGGAACACATTAATCAATAGTCCACTTCTCCCCCTCTAAACATTAAAAATTTTAGGACTCGTTTGATTCGTGGTTCATTTTCGTTTTTATGTTTTCAAAAACAATACAAAAAAAATAATAAAAACGTATTTGGTATACATGTTTTTTAAAACGATTTCTAAAAATAGCACTCGAAATAGCGCATTTTCGAAAACAATAAATTGTCGTTTTTAGGTTTCGTTTGGTTAGTGATTTAAAAAAAAATGTAGTAAAAAATAAAAAATATTTTTCGTTTTCACTAATTTGAAAATAAATTTAATTCTAATTTAAAATTTTGAAATTTAAATTAAAAATTAAAAATTTATATTTGATCATGAATTTGAGAACGTAATACTGTACCCTAAACACGTTTATTGTTCTTGAAAATGAGTTATTTCAAGAGTTGTTTATGAAATTCGTTTTTTTTTAAAACAAGTACATCAATACATTTCAATTGTTTTCCTAGTATTTTATGTTTTTGAAAACATAAACACAAAAATAAATCACAAATCAAACAAGATCTTAGGATTTTACAAATTTATAATAAACTTAATTGACATATAGATTCAAAGGAGTATATTACTTTTATGAATTTGGTCCCACAATTTCAATTTAGTTAACCATAGTTTTAAAAGTTTTTTTTTTTCCTTTAATTATTTCTCAAGGTCCAGGGAGCTCGAACCTCCCTCAATTTAATGCTTGTCATATTATCAATATTGTTAGTTAGTTAGTCTAGTTGTAAATATGTTTTCTAGTTCAAGTCCCATTCAAAATTTTGGATCTGCTTCTGCATATATTTGTCAAAAACAGTTTTATAATCTAACAATTTAATTCATGAATTTTAGTTGGCCTCGATTGATAAAAATGCAACAATTTTATAGTAAAGTGCATGTATGAAACTATAGTTAAGTAAACAATCAAAGACAACTGTTTTCAATTTTACTTGAGGACTCAGAAGTACATACGTGACATTGAAAACTAGAAACCAAGAATTAAGCATAAGAAAACTCACCTTTTAATTTTGCAATATTTTAAATAAAAATATAAATTTTGAATTTAATATTAATAATATTAAGGATTTTTTTTATTTTTTTAAAATATCATTAATTACATTGTCTCTCCTCAATCAATGTTTAAAATATTCGGTCGGTCAGGTGCAACTCCAGTCACCCGCGAATATATATATATAAAAAAGAGATAAATACTCTTAGTAACACATGATTTATTGAATGAGAGTTTTAATGTCTTATTTGTTTTTTGATTCATGGAATCAAAATAAATTAATTACTTTTTTTAGCTTTAAAATAATTTAATTAGTTGGTACATATAGTTTTTTTTTTTTTTCTTAATAATGTAATCCAAATAACAGAGACATTTCTAAAAGTTGTGATCCAAATACCAAAATTTATTGGATATTATAGATAGAAAATATAAAATATAGAATTATTCTGATAAGAAAATAAAAACTCTCATAGCTACATACATTATTTCATGATATAATTCCTTTTTGGACTGAAATTAAAAACATATATATAATGGCGACTTCATGTTACCTAATTCACATTATACCTGATATATGTTTTGAAGTGAGTTTTGTAAGTTAATTCATGAACAATCCAATTGAAGAAAATATGCTGAGTATTTACAAAATACTCAGATGCTGAAAGGAACTCCAAAAGAAGGAGGATTGTACTTCAATAAATCTAGGAAAACAAATATTGAAGTCTTCACAAATGCTAGTTGTGCAAGCTAAAAAATAGATGGAATATCAACTGATATTATACCTTTGTTGAGGAAAATTTAGTCACTTGGCTAGGGAAGAAACAATTAGTCGTATTTAGAAGTAGTGCTAAAGCTGAACTAAGGGCTCTAGCTCAAGGAAAATGTGAAGGAATTTGGTTCAAAAACATCCTATCAAAACTTAAAATCATATCAAAAGAACCAATGGGAGTATAGCGTGACAATCAAACTACAATAAGTATTGTCAAAGATCTGGTTCATCATGATCGCATAAAACATGTAGATCATCAACTCTTTCATAAGGAGAAAATTGAAGACAAGAGTCTCCCTTAACTACGTGCTTGCTGACATTTCTACAAAAACCCTATTCAAGAACATTTTTGATGTCTTAAAAGCAACTGTTCAACTTGGAGGAGCGTTGAATTATGAGAAGTCTCACCTCTTTTGAAATGTTATTTATTGCAATTCGTGTAATATATATTTTTACCAAACAAATTGGAGTGAAGGATTTGAACACACAACCCTTTATCCTTAGGTACATACAGGTGCTAGTTGAGCTAAAACTAATATTGTTTCCTTATTTGCATTTTTTTACCGTTGAATGTGTTTGTCATGTTTGGCATTTATCATAATATAGATATATATATATTAGGACTACACCCACTTGTAGAAACCATAAGAATTTTCAGTATTTAGAGATCTACATAATACAACCTTATTTTTCATCCAATTCCCTATTTTACATTTATATTTTTAAATCTCTAACCAGACTTTAAAATACCAAAAATCTTTAGGAAAAATTATGAGACGTTGCAACTTAAAATAAACATACTATTAACAACCCCTTAATTGAAGAAAATCTACATCATCCCATATTTAACCAATACACTGCAATAAATAATTGTTACATTCAACTCAGCCAGATGATACTTTAGTGCTAGGCACTCAATTTTCTTTATGCCGTATCAAACCTACAAAAGTTTCGAACTCGATGGGGCACACCTCATTGTACGAGAAAAATATATACATTACAAATGTGGAGTGAACTTACAAATGCAGGAGTTAGTTGAAATTTTGAACTAAGATTCACATCTTCCACCTATGACCAAGTGATCTTGAAAGGTACATGGAGAAGGAAATGCTGAAGTAAATCAACTCACTTGAGGAAGCTAAACTCTATGGTTTCAATATGTCCCAGAAGTATATCAACTCATGGTAAGATAAATTTGGCTATATTTCTTCTCTATTTTTCTAAGAGGGCACAAGAGAGGCACCGAGAAACGTGCTTACGCTACGAAACATGTTGCAGATTGAAATTGCCAGCTGATACAACTTCATAGCTTGGCCTTAATATTAACTTGATTAGATTGACAGCTAACAAAGTAAAGGAGATGGCAGAGGTTACCAGGTGCAAGTGGAGTTGAAATCAGCCCCGACCGTTGCTTCGCTTCGGGTACCTAGGAAAATCGCATACTACACATTGACAGTCACTATTCAAATCAAATATAACAATGAACTTTAAATAAACTTTGACGCCTTTTCTCAATAAAAATGTCCACTGCATCAAGTTCCATATAACCTACAGTCTTGACAATGTTAGATACGAACAAAGAGGAAGGTTCCCAGCTGATCGGGGAAAAGAACCCCGTCAAGCATGGATGATGTCGGTGAGCTGCTTTCTTGCAGTCAATCCCTGGACATAGAATTATATTAGTAATGAAACATCAATTTAACAGAATTTCTTTTGATAGAAGAAAATTACAACAGGAAGAACTGGCACATTACAAGGAGGGATTTGGTACAATCTAAGGCTCAGAATATACAGAATCAGCAAACTTATGCTCCGAAGTATTGAATCAAATCGTCGTCAAGCAAAAAGTCATCGAATGAGCTTGCACCGTCGATTCCAAGATGGAACGGACTGTTAAATGCTCCAGAATCTAATGATAGACTGTTGATTGGTGATCCAAACTGTGTATCAACAGGCCGATCTTGTTCGGTGTTGAACGTTTCTTTTACATAGTTGAATTCTCCTCCTATCGTCTCATTGTTTCTATGTTGTGTTGGAATATGTACTCCTTCCTCCAATCTCATTTGAGGCTCATTTACAAATTGAGAATGCTGCACATCAAAATTGGATCTATACTCCACTGATGGGTTATAAATATTGTAAGCATTTTCGTGTTGCACGTCAGAATTCTGCATAACAGGATACAACAAAGGCCTTCCATCAACAAACATGCTCTGAGTGGAAATTATATTGATATTATCGGACGATGGTGTGGAGAACTTGTTGAACAACTGGGGAGCTGGTACTTCTGATTGGACATCCAAGTCATTCTCCAGTGGCCTCAAAGCTGTGGCAATATCCTGTTGTTGTTGGTTTCCTGGAATTTCAAATCTATCTAACGGTACATTAGAATGGTTAATATCGAGCTGAGTATTTCTTGGTTCGACACTTGGCTCTTCTGCATTCTGAGAGGGAGCCAGTGTTCGGTTGGCAGGCTTTATCCTGCCACCACGATGCCTTTTTCTCTGTTTTTCACCTTGCTCCTTTCCTTCAGCAGGTTGAGAATTAATGCGTAGATTACTGGATGGCTCCACATCCACGGATCGAGGTCTCCTATCCTCTTTAGAAGAAACTGACCCGGCAAGATCAACATCATAGTCACTTTCACTACTTGCTGCAGCTTGTTTTTCTCCACGACCACCTACAGGTGTCTCCGTTATTCCAGAAGCTCCATTATCACTACTTGGTTGTCGAATTAGAGATTCCTCTCGGCTTAAAACTCCCAACCAAATTGCACTCTCCTTTGCTGTCATTTTGTCTTGTAAGCACTTCGACTGCCGTACGTGTCTCCTTATCTTTGCAATGTCAGGTGACATATGCTTTATTACAGCTGTTAAGACTCCTACTTTCCACATCTTCTTCAAATCATGTGGCTTCTTATAAGGAGGACTATTGCCATGGGATAGCCCAAGTTTTACCCACCAATCTTCATTTCCGGAGGGCCACCAGGGTGGAGGAACCCCTTTTTCTAAAGGATACTTCCGCTGAGGGGGATCACAATGTTGCATCAAAGAAGATAAAAGAGACCCGAGTGTTGCATCCTGAAGGTCTTGAAGAACGCTCTGGGAACTACCATTTCCATTTCCATCTGCCTCTCCTTGGGCAAGACATTCTGCTTCATACTTGGCTATAGCAGCCGGTCCATTCTTGTCAAATTTAACTTTTTCCTTCCACCAAGCTCGAATGTTATCAGAAGCACCACTAACTGGTTTCCCCTTTTCAGGTATAATGCCATATACGAATCCCCGAGCTTTGCATACTTCCATCAGTTTCAACATATATTTAAGAATCCCATCTTGAGCTCTAGACATCTTCTTCCTTCGAGCCTGGTCGGACGTCTGCTTCGGTTTCTGCTTCTCCGCAGCCTGTTGTGCAGCAATCTTCTCTCTTTCCTTAATCCTTTTAAGCTTGATCCTATCCTTCCACATACGCCTCTCCAAATCCTCTGCATCGATTTCTTCATCACTAACATCTTTCTCTGCAATATTGTCACACCTTATATCATCAACTTCCATATCCGAACAGTCTCCCAAAGCATCATCAACCATCATAATATTCTCCATTTAAGATGATAATATCTGTTTGCCTTCTAGTAAAAGATAACAAAGAGAGAACACAAGGAATTCAGAATTTTATTAGTTCTATAACTTATATTGATTCAATAGGCATTCTCCTAAACGAAATTAAACTCCATCCAGTTTTCATTCAATTCGAAACAAAAAACTTCAATCTCTATCCACTCTTCTCAATTTCCTCACAGCCAAACAAGAACAAATCAATTGGCAAAATCAAATATCCATCAATCAGAAACTAATCCAGGCAACCAATAAAACGATTACAAAGAGGGGGGGGGGGGGGAATCTCCAAACAAGAAACTCTGAAAACCCAAGAATCAGCAGATTAAGAATTCAATCAAATTACGGCTAAATCAACGAAACCCAAATAAAAAAATCCAGTAAGTTCTTCAAATACCGAGGAGAGAAACAAAAACCAAACCGAATTAACTCAAAGGGCAGGTGGGAAAGTTCAAAATCTTACCAAATATCCACTTGAATCGCCAACTTATGAAAGAATAGACATAAAAATCGCAACCCCAGAAAGCGAAAATGGGTTAATCAAACAAGCGGAGCGAAGGGGTGAAAAGCCCTTGAATTCTTGAAAGAAGGCGACAAGTAGGCGATGATGCAAAGGAGGAAGAAAAGCAGTGGGGAAAAACAAAAACGAAAAAGGGTTTTACCAATTACAAGAAAAAGAAGAGAAAAATGAATTGAAATGAAATGAATGAAAAAAAAGAGATGCTGATGCTATTGGCTATTGCTGGGCGTGGGCAGCCAGATGTGTGATGAACGGTCAAGAACCTGACCCTTTTAAGTTGCCAAACTCCATTTTTTTTCATCCTCAAAACTCTTTAAAACCCAAATTCTCAAATTTTAATTTTATGTGAAGGCCAAATCAAAATCACTTCAATTTTTACCCTAAATTTGGTAGATTTTTTAATTTCATTGGTTGGATGTTAAATTTGGATAAATGTTGCCATTTGTACTTATTAGTCTATTGGTCGCCTAATTTATTGCTTATGTGAATAATAAAAGAAGGAAAAATTATTATAAATATTATTAAAATAGATGTAATTTCATTATGCTTTGTGTTCCAAGCCATGCGACATTTTTCATCGTCAGATGTGTTGACCTTGGTCATCCATCTATTTATATTCAGTGTCTATGTATCTATCTCATGCATATGAAATTGCATATAAATAGTGACATTTGATAGGCTTTGTAAGACACACATTGGTTGAAATTTCAAAGTAATTGGAAATAGTGGAAAATTTTGAATAATTTCTTATTTTCTATTTTCTTAAATTTCTTAATTATTTTATTTATTTATATATTATATATTATATTTTTTCGATTTTCGTGTTCTTGTTGTGTCTCATTTTTATTACACGTTATAAGCACGAGATCTTGTCATTTTCTCCACTAAAGGTGGGTCCCAAAGGTATGTCGATTTTTTTCTTCTCCTTATGATTAATAAATATTATTTTGCATGTTTAGTATATATTAAATTTTCAATATAATTACAATATTTTATAATAGTGTTACCTTGAAAAATATTACAAAAGTACAATTTTTTATTTGATACTAATAATAATAATTATTTATCATAAATGCTTAATGTCGAAATATACCCAGATGCCATAAAAATATGATCATCATAAAACAATTATTCTTTCTAAAGCTCGTTATATATGAATGCATTTAAGGTTACAAAATTTTAAATCAATATGTTAGAGAAGAATTTTTCTATGTTTCGGATATGCTCCTGTAGTAGGAATATCGAGAGAAATATTTTGAAAAATACTTTGCACTTATCTAATGTCTTCTCGTGGATGAATGAACTAACGAGTTATTGATTGAAAAATCATGAATTTCAGTCGACTAAAGAACCAACACTTCCTGAAGTGAATGCTGTAAATTTTAATAATAGTGGATGAAAAATTATGAAATTTGACCAACTGGAACAGCCTCATTCCCTGACGTGAATGTTGTGAATTTGACAATCGTGATCGAGGTTGTGACCGCAGTAAAAGAAGAATTAATTATTTTTCGTGGTTGATCATTATAATTATCCAAATTTCAAATAACCACATGAAATAATGATCATAAAAGAAAAGTTTCACAAGAAAAAGAGAAAAATGTGGAAGCAGATTTTGCGTATGAGATTAATAATATAATTGCTCATCCAGTATGAAAAATTTGAATGTGGTAGAGTTTTGAATCTCCTGAAGAGAAAATTAACATATTTGATAAAATAGCAAATGCTTTTTTTTTTTGTGATTATATCATAATTAATATTTTTTATCTAATATTTTTATATTTTAAGTTTTATTTCTCTTATTGTAATTATTTTGTTTAATGAAGAAACATGAATAGTTTTCTTATGCTGAATAACTAAAAAACAAGCAATGAACATATATGCCTGACAGACAGTGCAACTACGCACAAAATACTGACAAGTAAAAAATATTTTTTCAAACTAACAATGCTGGAAGCAAAAGTCAATACAATATCAGGTTCTGCAAATTCTAATTGAAGAATTTGGAAAAACAAATATTATTTTGCTTAGAGAAACAAAATTCACAATTGATAATGCATTGTTTTCTAGTCAATCAAAGAGAAATCTATTGAGTTTTAAAGATATACGTTGCAATAGTTATCATATTGAGACTAATAGAAAAAATGAGATATAATATCTTTATATTATATCTATTGTCTCAAATGAAAAATGTATAGTGGAAAAGTTGTCTGCTTTATCTTCTGAATTATATTATACTCATATACGGAGTAATTGAAACATATGCAACAATGAACCTGAAGTTCAAGAATCTAGACATATTTACAATTTGCCATAATCGATTGGGTCATCCAAGGTCTATAATGATGAGAGAAATTATTGAAAATTCACATAGACATCCATTGAAGAGCCAAAATATTCTTTAATCTAATGAATTATCATGTGATGCTTGCTCTCAAGGCAAATTAATAATTAGATCATCACTAACTAAATTGAAAACTTAATCACCAACATTTTTAGAACGAATTCATGGTGATATATGTGGATCTATTAACCCACAAAGTGAATCATTTAAGTACTTTTTGGTACTAATAGACATATCTAGCAGATGGTCACATGTGTGCTTATTATCAAGTCTAAATCTTGCATTTGCAAGATTACTTGCTCAAATAATTAAGTTAAGAGCATGGTTTTCAGATTATACAATTAAGTCGATTCGTCTTGATAATGCTGAAAAATTTACATTCCAGACTTTTGATAATTGTATGTCAATTGGGATAGGTGTTGAACATCCTTTAGCTCATGTTCATAAAGAAAATAGTTTAGCAGAATCATGTATAAAATATTTACAATTAATTGCTAGACCATGCTTATGAGAGCTAAGTTTCCTACATTTGTATGGGGACATGCTATTTTGCATGCTACATCACTTGTGGGTATTGCACCAATAACTTATCATAAGTACTCACCATTACAATTAGCATATGGCCATGAGCCAAATATTTCTCCACCACAACGTACTAAGATGGGTCCTCAAAGGAGGCTAGAAATATATGTTGGATTTGATTCTCCATCAATTGTTGAATATCTTGAACCCCTGATGAGTGATGTATTTATTGCACGATTTGCTGATGGTCATTTTAATGCTATAAATTTTTCAACATTAGGGGGAGGAATTCAGAAGTTGAAAAAAGGAATTACATAAAATGTATTATTATTGTCTCATTTAGATCATCGTACAAATCAATGTGAACTTGAAGTTCAATAACTAATTCATTTGCAAAATATAGCAAATAAGTTACCATATGCATTTGTAGATGCAAAGAATCACATATACCAGTTGTAAATGTCCCATAAAAAAAATTGATATCCCAACACAACAAGTTGTCATTAATAAATGTGGAACATGCCAGAAGCATGGTAGAAAGGAAGTCAATAACTCGATTAAGGATATAGATGTTCCAAAAGAAATTCAAAATTTGACTCCTGACAAGAATATTGAAGAAGATAAAAAAAAAACTGAGGACAATAATGAGATTTGGATAAACTATGTCATGACAAAAATAAAAATGGAACCGAACTAATGTGGTTGTTGATAACATTTTTGCATATAATATTACTCTTGATATTATATCTGAAAATGAGGATCCTGAACCAAAATCTATTGAAGAATGTCGACAGAGAAAATATTGATGTTTATGAAAAGAAGCAATTGAGGTAAAATTAAACTCACCTTCAAAATGTCAAGTTTTTGGACCAGTAGTCCAAACACCAGAAAGTGTCAAACCTGTGGGATACAAATAAGTATTTGTGAGAAAAAGAAATGAAAATAATGAGGTCACAAAGATATAAACAAGATTAGTTGTACAAGGGTTTTCACAAAGACCTGTTATTGATTAAGAAGATACATATTCTCCAGTGGTGAATGCAATCACATTAAGATTTTTAATTGGCTTGACTGTGTATGAAAATCTAGACATGCATCTTATGGATGTAGTCACAACATATTTATATGGATCTTTTGATAATGACATTTATATGAAAGTCCCAAAAGAATTTAAGATACCTGAAACATATAAATCAAATTCCCGAGAACTATATTCAATAAAGTTACAGAGATCATTATATGGATTGAAACAATCAGGACGAATATGATGTAATCGCCTGAGTGGATATTTGTTGAAGAAAGATATCAAAACAATCCAATATGTCCATGCATTTTTATAAAAAAAAAAATCACAGTTAGAATTTGCTATTATAACTATATACGTTCATGATTTAAATATAATTGGAACTCGTGAAGAGCTTTCAAAGGCAATAAACTATCTTAAAAAAGAATTTGAAATGAGATCTTGGACAAGCAATTTTTTTTTCTTGGCTTGCAAATTAAACATTTAGCAGATAAGATAATTGTTCATCAGTCAACTTATACCGGAAAAACTTTGAAAAGATTTTATATGGATAAAGCACATCTATTGAACATTCCAATGCAAGTTTGTTCACTAGATGTGAAGAAAGATATATTTCAATCTCGAGATGATAATGAAGAACTTCTTGATCCAGAAGTACGATATCTTAGTGGTGCACTTATGTATCTTGCTAATAATACAACACTAGATATTGCATTTTCATTAAATTTATTAGCTAGATACAATTCCTCTCCAACAAAAAGACATTGGAATGGAATTAAGCATATACTCTGTTATCTCTGAGAAACAATTAATATGAGTGTTTTATTCAAATAAATCAAAATTTAACTTAGTTGATTTTGTAGATTTTGGATGTTTGTCTGATCCAGACAAAGCTAGATCTCAAACAGGTTATCTATTCACACGTGGAGGAACTGCTAGATCATGGCGATCAGTGAAACAAACCATAATAGCCACCTCCTCAAATCATGTTGAAATTCTTGCAATGCACGAGGCAAGTCGAGAATGTGTATGGCTAAGATCAATGACTCAACACACGTGGAACATGTGGCTTGTCTTCTAATAAAAATCTCCGAACAATACTAAACGAAGACAATACGACATGTATAGCTCAAATCAAATGATGTTATATTAAAGGAGATATAACAAAGTATATATCACGAAAGCTTTTCTACACACATGATCTTGAAAAAAATGACGACATCACAATACAACAAATTTGTTCAAAAGATAACCTGGCAGACTTATTTATAAAATCATCACCTACTACAACCTTTAAAAAATTAGTGCACAACATTGAAATGCGGTGACTCAAAGATCTCATATGACAATTTCATAAGGGGGAGCAAATTGTGTTTTTGTAAGTGTATAAATTATATGAAATATATACTCTTTTTTCTTCACTAAATTTTTTTTCCCATTGGGTTTTTTTAGTAAAGTTTTAACGAGACATATTTCATATACGTAATGAACATCTAAGACGAAATATTATAAATATTATTAAAAATAAATGCCCCATTATGCTTGGTGTCCAAAACCATGTGACATTTATGAATCATGTTGCTAAAATATTTTATAAATTTCACCACAAAAAATTAGCTTTATTAAAAAATTTTGTTTAAAATTTAATTAACTCCATATCTTATGTACATTTTATAATTTATTAAACAAACATAAAGAAAACATTTTGGAGCAAAAACTTGGGAAATTACCACAAATAAGATTATTTTTAGGGGTATAGAGAGATTTTTGATGAGTTTTTAAAAAGATGATTTTTAGGACAAATAAGCATGTGAAAAGTCTATATTGCCCTTAAGTTAAGAAAACCCTAAAAATCAACCTCATGCAATTCTTCTCCTTCTCCCTCGCTTTCTCTTCTTGTGTGTGATTGCTCAACAAGGAAATAAGCAAAATTGAACACAGACCACGATTTCATATGACAGCGCACGAACCATCAGACAGAATTGGCGACTTCGAAACAAGTGACAATGGTTTCCACGACACGAACACAACTATTTTATCCTCAAACTTCAACAAAAACTTAAAACTTTTTGCTAATTTGTAAATCGATCTTAGCTCCAAAATAGAAGATTGAGTTTCTTTTGGCTTTACTTATTTTCTAGTTATTTAAAGGTAATTTAGGGTAGTTTAAGACATGTTTAACAAGTTTTTAGTTACAACTTTTTATCTCGCTACCATCTTGCAACTTTTAAAACTAAAATTTCTAAACCCCAAATCAATTTTTATAGTGTTTTAAGTGATTTAAGGGTGATTTAGAATGTTTGTACTATATTTTAATTTTTTGCTTATTTATTGTCAAAACAGAGCAATTGCAATCTTTCAGTCACAAAACAACATTTACAAAAGCCGGAAACAAACTTTATGGCGCACAGTAAGTACAAGTATAAACATTGACTTCATATTCATTGTATTTTGTAGACGTCTAGCAAACATGATTACTTAGTTATTCTTTCATTTTGTTCTTTTTAGTGTCCTCTACAAGTAGGGAGCACCTAGTGTGCTATGTCATGAGGTTTATGAAAGAATTTGTGACTAGAGGAAGCATTGTCATCTCGGACTCAGTAAGTTATCAAAATATTTCGAAAATGTTGAAAGTGTAGTGAAAAATAGCTTTCATTTTAATATTATGTTTCATTGGTATATAGATTGACACACGGAGATCATACTTACAATTGGGATTGGACGAGGTGCGAGTTGAGTTAGCTGATTTTTTGGGTTCATACATGTGATGGTCTTTTTGTGTTGCTTTATTACACATTTTGTCAATTTAACAGTAAATTTTGTTCATATTTTGGAACTGTTCATATTGGGGGGGGGGGGGTGAGGGGGGTGGGGGTACACTTTGGAGGTAGGGGGAGAGGAGTTTTTTCATTGTAAAGCTTCGAAGTAGTACAATATATTGTTGGTTATTTTTGTCCATAGTGGAAAATTTTAGACTTATGGTTGGGTTAGAGAGATTAGATTTATGATATTTTTGGCTACATCTATGTATTTATTGACTTCCACATTGTGGCTGACTTATATATTCTTTTTATAAATCTTAAAGTTTGGGGTTGTAAGCAATTATATATATGTTTAAAGTTTTGGAATTTGTAATATATTGCATATTTATGTGATTGTTGGACCACAGTACATGTACTATAGGTCCAATATTGTAACATCCCAAAACTTTGAAATAATTTGGGTTAATTATCTTCAAATAATAAGTTGGATTTATTTTAGGATCTAATTTGTTTTGGGATGTTAATTATTTTGGTTAAGAAATTAAATATATATATGAATATATTATTTAATTATTTTTGGTTAAAAGATAATTGAGAGAAGAGAGATGAAGATTTGCTGGTGATGGTTATGGGTTGAGTTAACTGAATGGACTAACTCCCGAGTTAGCTATTGGTGATGGGTTGAAATGAATTAAATGACTATGTGATGATATGTTAGGACAAATTGCTATGGACAAACCAATGGGGTTGTGTGACGTTATGTCTTTGCGGTTTGCTATGGAATGACAATAAAACATGTTTAAGGTGTGGGGTATTTGTGGTTCTCCTTTCTGAACTAAACTTCATATGTGTGCTTATGAATGTTTTAGACTAAGATTGCGTGTTTTGGAACTATGATAGCTGTTAACTTTATCTATTAGCCATGTTTTCCTCGGTAGGTGGGACGTTGGCTGCTTACTGGGTATTTTATACTCACCCTTTTCATGTTTATTTTTTAGGTAAGTATGAGAAAACTGACGACGGACAGGAAGGACCAGTGACCATGTGCATGGGGACTACATTGACAAAGACTTCCGTTGTACTGTTGTTATTGTTGACAAATGCTTCCGCTTTATTTTTGTTAAGATTATGAGTTTTCGTTAAAGTAACGACCTCGGGATAAGGTTGGAAATTCTGGGGTGTTACAAATATAGGGAACAAAAATATAATCAAATTGTAGAAAAATATACAAATTGCATTTAAAAAAAAAACAAAATAGGTTTGACGGTTTTAAACAATCATAAATAAGTACATTTTTTACAGTTTTAACATGTCAAGTAAACAAAAGTTCTTGACTGTCTTAAAATGTCATAAAATACTAATTTCTTGATGGGTTTTATGTGTCAAGTAAAAATGAAACATCACATTCTTGACGGTTTTTACCTGTCGTCAAAATGAACTAACTTGACGATTTTTAACTGTCAAGAATATTAACTTTTTTGACGTTTCTTGACTATCAACGATCATTTTTCTTGACGGTTTTTATGTATCATTCTTGACAGTTTTTACGTATCATTCTTGACGGTTTTCAACTATTGTAAATTAACATTCTTGACGGTTTTTAACTGTCAATGTTCATTTATTTTGACGATTTTGAACTATCGTGAACTTCGACATTCTTTACGGTGACTTCAACGACAGTTTTAAAACCGTTAAGAGTGTTAATTCTTGTAACATCCCAAATTTTAAGGTAATTTAAATTTTTATTTGTCAATTATCTTTTATTGTTGGTGAAACTTTAATTTTGGGATGTTATGTTGGATTTAAATTTTGTATTATTTGTTAAAATAATATTAGTATTTGGTTGATTTTGATTTAATTGTGGTTAGAGAAAAGAAAAAGGTGGTTTTAAAGAAGACAGAGGAAATTGTATTAAATGAGGAAAGAGAAAGAATTTAATTAAGAGAGAGAATTTTGGAATTTTAGAAAAGGAAAATGAGGGAAAATAATAATAAAATAAAAGTAATAATAATAATAATAATAATAATAATAATATTATTATTATTTATTTATTTAATGAACCTTGGAATGCGTGAACTTCATCTTCCTCCCTCCTCCCAAATCTCTTCAAGGAACAAAATAACCCTAGCCGTCACACGCAACCGCCACCCAGCTCCGCTTCAGGACGCCGCGTAGCTCGCCGTCGGTAGCTGCTCCGCTCCTCTCCGTTTGCGCCGCGTCGCGCTTGAGCCAGCTGAGGAAGCCGCACGCCCGACTCGCATCGCATCCCAACCGAGGAAGCCGCGTCGGTCGCACGCGCCCAACCGCTCGCCTAACCGCACCACCCATCTCCGTTTGTTGAGTCGAGGAAGACGAGCTGCTGCGCCCTCTGTTTCGCTCCACGCGCAGCCACGCATCCGGATCTGCCAAGCCGTGCCGCTCCTTTTTGCTCCACGCCCAGATCTGCGAGCTACGTCTCAACCCTCGATGTTCCCCACCAGCCGCGTCGCCCAGTTCCGAGCCGGCCTCCTCCCGCGTGCTGCATTATTTCCCTTTCTGCGTGCCAGTTTGCAAGCCGAGCCGCTTGCGACGTTCGAAACTGCAAGCCGAGCCGAGCTGCCGAGCTGAGCCGCCGAGCCGAGCTACCGAGTCGTGTTCTGTCACTTCTTGTCTCTGCTGCTACTGCTCGTTTTTGGTTTGTTGGTAAGGTTTGGAAATAATTCAATTGGATTTTAGGGTGCCCAATGGAATTTTAATTAAGAATTTTTCTTGGATTAATTGAGTATTTTTTCTTGGATTAATTGGGTGTTTTTCCTTGTTGTTTGAAGGATCAAATTGAAGGGTCAATTGAGATTGTTTGTGGTGCAATCGCCTAGGTTTCCATCTTTGTTGGTGAGTTTGGAAGTGGTTGTTGATGGTTAAAATCAATTAATATTTCTTTTGGGAAGAAAGTATTAATTAAAGTTATTGTGTGTTTAGGGTCGATTGGAGGCTAACTCGATTAGGAGAATCTCCGTAATTTGAGATAAGGATTATTTCTACCGAATCTACGCCTTTGACGTATAAGGTGTGCAAGATGGTTTCTGTGCATGCATTAGGGTGTTGACTTCGGGTTTATCTGGTTTATAATTCTGTATGGAATATGTATGATTTGTTTTACCGTTTACCTGAGTTATCTGCTGCATGAGATATGTTTGGTTATTGTGATCACAATGCTTGTACTGGATTTAATTGGATACGGTTTCTATTAACTTACCTAATAATTTTGTACTTGGTGGAAAACGATAGGTCAGTTTTCAAGTTGTACGACGACTTGATTCTGACTAGCCAGTGACCAGCCTGTGTGGTGTATTGTGACTAGCCTGTGACTAGCCTTTGTGGCGTATTGTCACTGAAGGTCGTGAAGGGGGTCTGTACGAGGCCTGTTCTGACGTTTCGTTCTGAGGGCAAGCCCATGTGGCGATTTGCTTTGATAGGGTCGTGAAGGGGGTCTGTACGAGGCCTGTTACGACATATTTGTCAGTACTCAACCACCCATCTGTGCGTCGTAAAGTACAAGCCATTAGGGGAAGTTAACGGTCACCCAGTGCAGTCTGTAGTGGTTTTCCTTACTGGGTATTTTTATACTCATTCATTTCTATGTTTTATTTTAGGCAAAGGTAAGAATGGACCGACGAGGGGCAAGTAGAACCAGTGACCATATCAGGAGGGACCAGGAGACCTATATTACTTCCGCTTACCGTTTTTGGGCTTTTGTTTTCTTTATGATTAAACTTTTGTAGGTTTTCTTTTATTTGTAACGATTTTGGTTAGAAAACTATTTTAGGGATCCCGTCTAGGTTCTTTTCCTATCTTTTCCATTATTTATTTGATGAAACGATTGAAAACCCTTTATTATTTTATTTGGATTAAATTAAAGTATTTGTTTGTTTTGTCTTCGTCTTTTAAAATAGATTTATTGATTTTTACTTAAGTAACGACTTTGGGTTAAGGTTGAAAACCCGGGGCGTTACAACCCACAAAAAGACTAATGCCCCTTCTTTAGGTGAATTTGCAACTACTCAATGTTGAAGTAGAAGACAATACTAACTATTCTAGAAGGTTAATTAAGTATTTACAATATGACATAAATATGCAAATTAGATTTCTCTAGAATTATGATGAAGGATGTAAATAAGTAACTCAAAAGAAAAAAAAAACTTAAAATAAATTAAATATTATTTAGGTTAAAGAATTCTAGAGAGTTCCTCGAGATAATAATAAGCTATGAAATATCTAGAATGGTTAGAATTCAAAATCTATAATGGTTAGAATTCTAGAGAGATCATTTTGCTTGGGATTCAAAGATCTTACATCTACATAGAAAGGTTGATGCTTCATTTGTGGACCAAGCTAAGCAAGCATGTAAGTCTAAAGAGAGGAAGAAAGTAAGAGAGTTAGAGAGAAACTTTGAGTGAAAGTGAGCGAGTGTTTTGAGAGTAAAAGAGTTGTTTTCTCTAAAAGTGTCTATCGTTTGTAAATTTTCTTAATAAAAATTATTTCATTCTTCCAAGTGAGTGTCTCTTTTCTTTTGTGTTAATTCCTCAACACTCAACAACAACACATAACCATTGTGATCACTATCAATACACCCTGTCCATCCCTTTGCCATCCTTAAAGATTCACGTCGCATCCATATTGAACTTCCAAAACCTGATATGTTGGGGAGTTTAAAGAGATTGAAAAGGCTCAAACGAGGGAGGAGGAGGTGGAGAAACCTCACAAGAACTCCTTTTGACCTAGTTGACCGCACTAAGTGCTTCTAAATTGAAATTTTGAGGGTGTTAGCGTTGAAATACCCTTGTTTAACCAAATCTTGTTTTGATGGTTCCACAAATTCTATTGGATGACCAACATACAATCCAACTCTTCACTCAAACATGAAGCTTGCCACAAATCCTAGTAAAACTAGCCTAAACAACCAACTTCCGTCAAAACCAAACAACCAATACACGAGAAGGTGAAAATAAATTTCAAATATTTTAAGAGAATTTACACTGCCACTGCCATATGATATGACTGGTAGAACAGATTTCTCATGAGCTATGCAAAAAGAACAAAAACCGAGATAAGGATAATCTCTTTAGAGTATAAGTTGTATAGATGATTGATTGAAATAAATTAGGTTAAAACCGTTTCAACAATAGAGTTTTAATTTTTGGTCTAAGCCTTGACGTCCCACATGATGTTTCAAGGCTTGGAAGGCTCTATAAAATTAGAGGAAGAAGGGAGAAACACTCAAACTCAACTTAATGCCCAAAATCATACAAGACTTTTGATAGAGAAATGTCTTGTTTTGACCTCAACCCTATTGGAATGTCAAGAATATGAATCACATCCTAAGGAAGGGAAAATCTCAAATTGATTTATCACAAGTCTTGAAAGAAAAAAAGTGATTTTATTTTTCTTAAAAATAATATGGCTCCAAAGGTGGCACTACTAGAATCCAATGAAACTTCACCAACAATTACACCCGCGGGTGAGCCAATTAAAACTCCCTACACTACAAAGCTCAACAATAAAACGGAATACTGCCTCAGGCTGGTCCATTGAATCAATTTTCTATTTATTTTTCCTTATTAAAAAAAAATAAAAAATAAAAAATAAAAAACAAGCGTATTAGGGACAACGACGCCGAATATTATGAAAACAAAAGTCTTTTTCCTTTGAGTTTCTGAGCTCTTTACGGTTCTGACCCCAACGGAATTTGCATAATTTTTCCGTTACAATTTGTATATATACTTCCCAACTTCTCCTTCTTCATTCTCTCATCCAAATTCCTTTCCATTTCATCATCACCCACGTCCTCCCTTTTTCTTCTTCACCTCAAAACCCCGGCGCTCTCTCCGGCGGCCTTTTCTTTTCTCAATTGGATGGGGATGACGATGCTGTCTCAACGAGAATGACGGATACTCAATTCCTATCATGTCGATCTCTTCTTCCTCCGACTGCTTCATTGACTCTCACTTACTCTGTCATGAAGACTCCTCCGATATTTTGTCTGGACACTTGCTGGAGTACTCCTCTGACCTTGAATCGCCGGCCACCAGTGAGGATTCTATCGCCACTTTCATAGAGGACGAGAGGCACTTCGTTCCAGGAATTGATTACTTGTCCCGCTTTCAGTCTCAATCGCTCGATTCTTCCGCAAGAGCCGACTCTGTTGCATGGATTCTCAAGGTATTCGATTCGATTCCTATTCTCCTCTCTTCACCGATCCGATTAATTTCTAATTCTATTCGTTTGTTTTACCATTACCCCTCGAAGAATCGTCGGCGATTCTCGAGTTGTAGATCTAGATTTATCTTCTTTGAGCAGAATTCAACGATTTAAGTGTAATTGAGCGATTTCGATTCCGATTCCACGAAGGCATCTGATTCTCTCTAATCCACAACCATCTCTTTTGTGAAATACTGTATTTACTTTCTGGAAAGTGTAACGAATGAATTTGTATTGTTTGTTGTTGTTTCAGTGAAGACGATGAGTACTGATCGGTTGTACTGTGTTTGTTATTTCAGGTTCAAGCATATTACGGTTTTCAACCACTCACTGCATACCTTTCCGTCAACTACTTGGATCGATTCCTTTATTCTCGCCCTTTGCCGGTAAAAGTCACTTTTACTTTATTGAAAATCACAGCGTCAAATCTCGTCATGATTATGTTCTTCTGTAAAGTTTTTTGATATTACGCTGAGATTGGACATCACTTTGATGGTGAGAATGAGTTAATTTTGCTTTCTCTTTGAACTGTTCTGAACATTGAGTATTGAGAAATTGGGTCATAATTGGTTCCGAAGTGTTTATGATGAATGATTGTTGTTGAAATGTTGTAATCAGGAAACAAATGGGTGGCCATTGCAGCTTCTTTCAGTGGCTTGTTTATCACTTGCAGCTAAAATGGAGGAACCCATTGTTCCTTCATTCGCGGATCTGCAGGTGCTTCAGTTTGTTATATTCAGTACTAATTTGAAGTTTAAAGAATAAATTTAATTTAAATGGAATATTAATGATGAGATCATGTATAGGTTGAAGGAGCCAAGTATATATTTGAACCTAGAACAATACGTAGGATGGAGCTACTTGTGCTGACAACTTTGAATTGGCGGCTCCGATCCGTAACGCCATTCAGCTTTATCGGATTCTTCGCTTACAAAGTTGATCCCACAGGAACATTTTCCAGTTTTCTCAACTCACGCTCCACGGAAATCATTCTCTCCAATATTCGAGGTCATTAATTAATTAATTAATCTAAAAAATCTACATTTATATTGTCAATTATTAGGTTGGATTAGGAATGGGCACATTTAATTTTGAGTACTCAATTCATAATTTAGGCTTTAATAATGGTGGATTGTTATTATTATGAACAGACGCTACTTTTCTCGAGTACTGGCCTTCCTGCATTGCTGCCGCTGCTTTACTTTGTGCGGCAAACGAAATTCCCAATTTGACCCTCTTGAATCCTGAACATACTCAGTCTTGGTGCAATGGACTCAGCAAAGTGAGTGTGTGTGTGTGTCTCTCTCTCTTTTTAAATTTGTAATTAGATTAATTTGTATTTGATAATATCTAATTTGTTTGTTGGTTTTTGTTAGGATAAAATAGTTGGGTGTTATCGGTTGATGCAACCGTTGACAATGGAGAGTGGTGGGGGGAAGGCACCGAAAGTGATACCGCAGCTCCGAGTGAGAGTCCGAGCTGGGTTGAGATACAGTGACTCGTCATCCTCTTCGTGCTCATCAAGGTTACCTTTTAAAATGAGGAAGTTAAATAATTGCGTGTGGGTAGAAGATGACAAAGAAAATTCCAAGTTTAGAGCAGACGAATAATAATAAATATAAAAAGAAAGAAAGGAAAAAGAAAGGGTTTTGATGGGGTTTCTTTGTGGTGGTGGTCTAAATTACTTATCTTCAAAAAAAAAAAAGAAAAGAAAAAAACCTTAAATTTTACATAATATAATATAATTTCACAGAGAGAGAGAGAGAGAGAGAGAGAGAGAGAACGAGGAGAAGGATAAAGAGGAAATGTAGGAAGAGTTTTCTTTTTTTGGGTAATTTCCAAAACCCAGTTCAGATTAAGAAAAGAAAAAAAGAAGTGGAAAATAAAGAGAGGAAATTGTTGGTTGGGTTGTGCAGATTCCCAAGGAAAGAAGGAGTGTAGATATTATTTTGGTGTGAGAAATAATAAAAATACAAAGAAAGAAAGATTAATACATTTTTATAGTTGTTTTGTTTGAAGAAAAAAAAAAAAGAAAAAGAGTGAAGTGGTGGTGGGGGGTTGTGTATTCAGAGGCAGCATTTATTAATGATTTGAAAGAATATAGAGGGTGTGGGTTCCACTCTCAGTGATGGTGATAAAGAGAAAAGAGGAAAGTAGGTAATTTTTGCAGAGAATTGTTTTGTTTTGTTTTGTGATTCAGCTGAGTGAAAATAATAATAATAATAATAATAATATTTTAAAAAATAAATGCAAAGGTATGTATGGAAGAGATGAAGATATCAATTATCTATAATCTATTTCTTTGTTGAGTTAAACTTAAATACTGTGGCGCACGTGCGAATGAAGCGTGTGTCTAAGTTATTGTATTTTATTTTCTTTTGTTGTTGTTATTTTTTTGGCGGGAACTGAGTATTTGTGTTTTATTTATGTTGGGCTTTCAATGTCAATGTTTTTTGGCCTAATTAATTATTATATATAAATATGTAATGAGGAATTTGTTTAATTCATACGTTTGGTGTTGACACGTAGTACGATCCATATACTTTCTATTTTTTTTGTTTTATAAATAAATAAAAAAGAAATATAAAAAAATGGTGGGATGGTTGGATTGGTGTTGTTGTAGTTGTGAGTGAAGAAAAGAAGCATGATAAGATTTTAGTTTCCATGTCTGCTGCATTGCACGTGATTCACAGCTGATTGTTTTTGTTCTCTTCTGCTCTCTTTTTACTTTTTCTTACCTCTCACTCTCTCTCTCTCTCTCCTTTTCATCTTTCATTTTGGTCATTTACCTTTTTACTTTTTATATATATATATATATAATAAACCTAAGTTTGGAAGAGTAAAATTAAAATTGAATCTAATAATTAAAATTGGCTCTGTCATAAGAAAAAGTCTATGTAAGATATAGGTGAGTTATGGAGGTGAGCCACTGAAAACTATCCTTAAATGGACAGTATTTTGACAAACAATGATTGTAAATTAGTATGCAAAATTGTTTACTACTATGGTTTAGGGTAAAATCAAGATAAAAACTAAAATAGTTTTACTTTTAAGTTTAATGATCAAAATAGATGTCCATGTTGCTAAGAGTTTAGGGGGGTATATTTGCTTATGTTCTCATTTCTTATTTTTTTATTCATATTTATCCTTTTTTATTTAAATAAAAACAGATTTATTTGTTAATTCATTAGTATTCTTTTTATTTAATTTTTTTTTTACACAAAGTAGTTATTCAAATTTATGTTTTTTGAGTACTTATTACTTTTTCTTTTATTTTGAAATTTCATACTTGACTTTTGTAAAATGTTTCACGTGGGTTATTACAAAATTTCAAATAAATAACTTTGATCAAATTAACTTAAAAATAAAATAGTTTAAACACCCTTTTGGTTTTTGTACTTTTATAGTTGTTTCATTTTGGTCCATTTAAAACTTAAAAATCATCCCTGCTATTAAATTAGATTTAGGGTTTAGGGTGACCTGAAAAATAAAAATAATAAGGATGTGTTTGACCCAACGAATTTGGAAGTAGGGAGTTATGAATTCTACTTTTCTTGTTTGACCCAACGAGTTTGTGGATCCCACCACTAAAATCATCAATGTTATACAACTCATTTCATCCAACTTAGTCAGCTAATGTGAGAGCACTTGCATTGGTGTTGTACCAAGCTGTAAACAAACTTTGATGTCTAAGTTAGTCCATGGAGTATTTATTTTAGTTAAGCGCACAAAAAAAGAACAAAAAAAAAAAAGAAAGAAAGAGAGGATTCAAATTCTTCTTTAGAGTTTACTTACTTCTCCTTTTTGAGGTTGTCAAATTGAGAAATTTACAATACATTTTTCACTTCCACTAACACCCCCTCACGATTACATGTAACATCGATGATATCAACATGGTTGTGACTCTTGAGGTTGTAAAATTGGTAGAATCGAGGTACCTGGAGTTATTTTTTTATTAGTATAATTCCTTTGGTTCAACTAATCGCACAAAAAATTCAAAAGGTTGAGTTTTACTTTTAAGACGTAGGATTGTTCATGCTGCCTCAAAATTTCTCTTAAGCTAAGTCACAACCGTGAACTATGGGGAGTTGGGGCAAGCTCAACCAAAAATGAGTATGAATTTTGGTGTGGGAAAGTGAACAAAAGTATAGGGAAAGTGAGAAAGAGTTTGTGGGGGCAAAAAACAGGGGAGACGAAGGGGCCATAAAACCTTGCTCCCCAACCAATGGCCACACTTCTCTTTTAAGGCAGGCCGCTACTGTGACATCCTCTCCCCTAGCTCAATTCCCATCCCAATCTATACCAAATCCTTTTTTTTTTTTTTTTTTTTTCTTTTTTTTTTTTAATTTTTATTCTAAACCCTCAAATTATTCTTTCTTTATTTCCAAAATCTAGGAAGGACCATTCACTCCTTCTTCACTTTTAACAAATCTAATTAATATCATAAAAGCAATTGTTTCCGCAGATATTAATTAATATCTTAAATTTTAGGTTTTATCGGTTTGAACTCTAAGATTTAGAAAACTTTGAGAGTTATATTAATTAAACCTTAAACTAAATTATATATTGTAAGCATCGACATATTTAGTATTGGCTCATGGGAGTTCGAGCCCCCTCTCAACTTTATGCTCTTTATATAATATAAATACAAAAAAACTGATATAATATATTTCTTAGAAGATAGCCTGATGGTAAAAAGTTCTATCTCAACTTCTTTTAAACTTAGGTTCAAACTTCACTCTTTACATTTTTTTTAGTTTTTTTTATTAAACTTAAACTATAAAGTCCCCTTCAACAAAATTTTGAAAATATTTACAAAATATACAAAAATTTCAAATTCTATGAATGTCTAACATTGATAGATTTGTCATTGTCAAATCTATTCTTGTCTATCATTGATAAATCTGAAATTTTGTTATATTTTGTAAATATTTTTGAAATTTTGCTATATTTGAAAAATGCCAAATATATA
>JBBPDJ010000008.1:3850394-3870982 GCA_037974625.1 Cucumis cinereus | reverse complement strand
TGGATTAAATTAAAGTTTTTGTTTTGTTTTGCTTACGTCTTCTAAAATGGATTTCAATGATTTTTACTTAAGTAACGCCCTTGGGTTAAGGTTGAAAACCCGGGGCGTTACAATTCTTGACATTTTAAAACAGTCAAGAAAAGGCTTTTTGTAGTAGTGGGAGGTTGGCTAGCCACGATTTTGAGAGACGGTGGTTGAAAGTTGATCAACGATGGTCGTCGATGACAGTTGTTGGAGGTTGACTAGCATGGATCATTGGAGGTAGTTGCCACAGTTTTTTTATACATAGGAGAAATTAACTATTAAACCCTCGAAATTTATTTTTCTAAATGTTAGTTTTGAGTATTTATCCTAAAACCACTTATTTTATAAACTTATTTTTTTTTCAAAATCTACATCATGTAGTTGTCAAACACATGAAATATTTTTCAAAACAATTTATTTGTTTAATTTAATCACTCGAAAAAACAATCCAAACATATTTTGCTTCATTTTAAAGTACTTAAATTTGTATGAATGGACTTTGATTTTAATTTTGGAAAATTGGACCAACCAATAAAATCTATAGTGGCTGCTGACTGTCATCCACATCATGAAATTGGACAATATATCTTGTAGTGTCCGAAAATCAATAACAAAAGACATCACTTTCATCCATTCTTGTTGCTGTCATTTTAGAAGAAGAGATTTAGACATAATTGATTTTGTTAAATTAATTTTTAAATAGATAAATTTATGTTTGATCAGACTTTGAAAATATGATTTTCATATATTTAGAATTAAATTATTATTATTATATTTGGTTTCAGAATTGAATTTAGAGTTACCCAATTATTCAAAACTGTATTTTTTATTTAAGAAATTATTATTTAACTAAATAAGTATGGTAAATATCTATTTCTATTTTTTTATTGTTAAATTTTTATATTGCATAGTAGATATTTTGAATAAAGTGAATGTTTATAATACATATCGAAAGAAAATTCAAAAAAATATATGACTCTTTTTTATTAACAATGTTTTTTTAGAACTATTAACAATTTAGTGATAAAAAATGCACATAATCTTTTATTTCCGTATTTAAAATTTTAAAAAATTATTTCACAAATAGCTAACCAACAATATTTTAACAAAAACTGAATTAGATAGTCATTTTGGGACTGATGCCAAGTAATCACCTAACATAAAGCACCTATCAACTAATTATCCTAAAATCAATTTGAATTAATGGTAGATTTTTTTAAAATCAATTTGAACTCATGCCAAATACCATTATTTTATCAAGATAAAAAATGATTTTAATTATCCCAAAATCACTTTCAAACATAACACTAACTATTCGTAGAAAAAGCTCACAAACATTTATTCAAAAAAAGAAAAAAAAAACCATAGGAAAACATGTTCACTTTTGGGAATATTAATAAAAACAAGTAAAGAGGTATTGCATCCCATGGAATAAAATATAAAATAAAACAAAAAGTTTTTTCCAAGTGGGATTTTTTTTTGCTATTTTTAAATTAATGCAACAGTTGAAGCACTTTCTTTAAGAAAAAAAAAAAGAATTATTTTTTCATTCACTAATTAAAAAATTATTATAGGTTATGCCTTGTTTGTCATAATCAAACATTTGATCTCAAAGTCGATAGTATAAGCTTTAACTCTAAAATATCAATTTTGCGTCTAGGTATCTTGATAAGTATAACTAAACATCTTTTTAAAATTAATATATCTATTACCTACAAAATTGAAAATTTAAGGTACAATTCGACAAAACTATTTTTTTTTCTCGTAAACAATTATTTTTTTTAAACAACTGTAATATTTATGAGATTTATTAGATATAAAATTAAAAATTTATAGATCTATTAGATATTTTTAAATGATTTATTAAAGTTAAAATTGAAAGTTGATGAATTTATTAATCACAATTTTCAAAAAGTTTAGGGACTTAACTTACAAATCACCCTCATCATTGGGTCGGTCTGACATAGTGATTTCTTACGAAAGTATGACGTCGCTATTTAACGCTCTTATGTAATAAATGTGTTTGGTCCTCTAGCATGTTTTTTTTGATACAAATAAACATTTAAATCTCATTATAAATATATAAAAAAGGAAATGCAAGGTGTTGATCAAAAGCATGCTGTAAAAATGTATAAAAGTGGCTGCAGAAATAAAGGTTGGAGAAATGATGCTACGCTGCTCGAGTTTTGAGCTACAACATGGTGAAGGGTCTTCATACTCTGAATGGACATATGGCACCACCTTATCTTGACACACTGCTAAACACATCAAGTCACCCATATGCTGAAAAAACATAGGAGAAATGGATGTTGTAGCATTGACAAAACTCGAAGCTAAACGTAGTCTGCATGCTATGAACTCACAAAGTGGTCATTATACGCTGAAGTGTCATGTTAACCTTTGAGCATGTCAAATCACTAAGGCAATAGAGCATACTTAGAACTAAACACTGTCGCATCATTGTTCCCAAGTGAATCCCTCGTATTTTTCCTATAAACTCAAAACTCTCCACCAATGAAAAGAACCAAAGAACCTATTAGAGAAGAAGAAAAGAGGGGAGATTCGTAGCAAAACCTTATCAATGCTACAACAATGGGAGATCCTAGAAGACCTCTTGATCGAAATTTGAAGTTGCAGCACATCTACTATTATTCTGTAAAGTATATCTTTCACTTTTTCTTGTTTATTAATGACTTTTGTGACTAAGTTGATCGTGCAAAACTTGACTAAAACCCCTATGCTGTAATATTTTAATTAGTATTATTAATGAATATATCTTTGAACCTAATGTGCATCTTTTTGCTGTAAAAGTTATTTTCTCCATCTAGCCAATCGTGGTAAAACTGTAGCACAAGAATCTTAGGAAAAAGTAAGCATGTCAAGAGTGTAGCATTAATACACAGATTTTCATTAACTAAAAGTGTAAGCATATATATAACACCAGTGTTTGTCAAGGATAATAAAGACACTCAGAAGCTATAGAGGAAGCGCTGGTAAATGCATCCTCCAACTAGTTTGATGTTCTAGACTATATCAGGAGATGGGTATAGTAGATTTTGTTGCTTAAAGAGAACATTATGATTTAAAGAATATTTTGATTAATGTTGTAGTTGTGAAAGTATAGGAAGTCCATGGTCAAGTCTGCACATTTGTTATTCACACCAGTTTTCAGTAGGCCTTGTTATCTTGTCATTCTTTAACTTGATTCATCCTACTTATTGTTTATAGAGGTATAATATTAAAACGATAAAACCACAACTATTTGTAATTCACTTTTGACATAACATTGAAAGAAACCTTGTGAAATAGATTTTAGCATTCTTGAAACATCCATCAAGTATCCCTATAGATTCAACCTCAGAATACTCCAAGTACTACTTGCTATTGTATTGATTTATACTTGGGTTAGTGCAAAATAGGTGATATAACTTGTACAATCATTACAAAACATAAAACTTCAGAATAACTATGCAGTACAAGTAATATTTTTGGAGTAAAAAAATAGCTGTCACCCCAGCGGATTTAGTACGAGTCCCTAAACTTTATGCTTTTTTATATAATATATATACAAAAAATTAAAATAATAACAATATTAGAAAATATGTTAGTGGTAAAATTGCATTATAGCTCTCTTTTTTAGTCCCTCGTCAACAAAATTTCTGGATCCGCGACTGACTGTCACCCATTCCAACCAAATTGAAGGCTGAAGCTCAACCAATATCCAAATACAAGGGCTTATAACATAGTTTGAACTTACAACAGATCGATCTAACCTTCGATATTCAAGCCTATGAGCTAACGTTCGGACTTAGCTCTTTGGATCAAAGTTATGTCAAGTTTGGATTAGGCTGACCCATTATTAGCCCCTTGAATATTAATGATTTAATTAGATAAGAATATATGTATATTTTATTTTTAATGAAATGTTATTAAATGTTAATTTATTTTATATTTGTATTACTTTTTTTATATATATATAAAGTTATTGGTATTATAAAATTTTATTTAATGTTTAATTGTCTTAAATACTTTTATTAGTTCTTAACCCTTTTAAAAAGGTTTTTGTTAACTGAAAAATTACGATGTAATAAATATATTTTTAAAAGAAGTTTAATTTTACATTTTTAATGTATAGAATAGAATGTATTTATATTTGTATATTTAATTAGATGTATGTATTTATATGTGAGAAAAATTACAATAAAGTTTAATTTTACAATTTTAAGTTTTATTTGACTTGTTTTTGAAATACAATAAAGAAAAATTCAAGTTGAAGAGCTAAAAAAAATTGCCTAGATTCAAATCTTATTGTTATCAATACATATCAATGTCTTAAATTTATGGAATTATCCATAAAATGTTTATGTAGAAAAAAATTATAATTTTTAAAAAATAAATAAATTTAAAACAAATTAACAATGATAATATTTATTTAAAATAGTGACATTTTATTGCTTATCTTTTTAGATTTTGTTTACGATTTAATAAAAACATCGATTCACTCCTCGGGCTAATATCAAATCTAAAGAAATATGAAAATATTGACAGGAATATCAACCTAACAGATGGAAATTTTATAATATGCATATATTAAATTCTCCTTTGATGCTTGTGTTAGGTAGATGTTATGGTTTTAATTGTTTGACTTTTTTTTTTATAATTATTTGAAAAGATAGATAATTAATTTATAATTTCTATGCCTTTTTTAACTTTTGTCCAATTACCAATTAATCGTTGGAATTTCTTAAGTTTCTTAGTACGAGGAATTAATGGGTGAGTTAAATAATTTGTGTTTAAGATGGAGAGCGACGCTGTTTAGTTTGAATTTAAGAAGTTTAGGTTTGAAGTGCAATGTTGTTTAGTTGAAAATTCTAAATTATTATGCTAACTTTTAATTTTGTCCATGAAAGTTTAGATTTCATCATGTTTCACAAGAGTTTAGAATTAAACAGAACGTTGGGAAATTTTAGAACAGTTGTAAATATAGTAAAATTTTAGATTAGATTTTCAAGGTCTATTAGTGATAAATCATAGCAGTAATGGAACGATAAAGTCTATCATAATATGAGAATATCGATGATAGATTTGCTATTTTTACAATTTTTTTCAAATGTTGTCATACAATTGTTAGGCTTCAAAGTACTACCTATTGTAATTTTTTTATAAGATTCTTGCAATTAAAGAAAAAAGATGAATATTTACCTCGAACATGTAATGAACGTCCTAAGTATTAAACATGATAACATTGTTGGTCAAAACGTACTAATTACCTTTGAGCTAAGCTCACTTTGATGTTCAAATAGTTGCTGGTATTATATTATTATACACGGTCAAATTTGCACTTAAACTTTGAGTTAAAGCAAGTACAAGGTATTTTGTGATTACAAGTTTAATTTTCACAAAAAAAGGAAAAAAAAAAAAGAAAAAGAAAAAAAACAAGGATCAAACCTTTTGAACCTAAATCTTTTTATTTACAATTTTGATTTTAAGGACAAAAATAAGGTTATTGCAATAGATAACATTTTTAAGGTTAACAATTAAAAGTATAACAATATTTTTAAAGAATTGTAAATATACCAAACTCTATTAGTTATTAACTCTTATTAGCGATGTAGTCTATCACTAATAAACTTTAGTACTAGATCTACGTTATGTTCCATCTGCACGGTCCTATAATGGTGCATTTAGGGTTTTGGGTTGGATCACTAAAGCAAGCATGATGGTTTGGCTTGCTTAAGCCTAGTCCATTTAGAACAATGCTTTAAAAGGTAGTAATAAACCAATTACTTGCAAGTCTAGACCACTTAAACCTATCATGTTCATGCAAAGCTCTATAGCCAAATACTTTAGATGCTACATTAATTTTCCATGAACAAAAATATGAAAAATGATTTTCCATTTAGATATAAGCAATGAAGTTGCTAGTAAATGTACCTGAATGATGAAAGGCTGAGAGTTTGTAGCTGAAGTTAATGTAGAAGACTAGCAGATGCAGATCAGCTTCTATTGAAAATGAACCAATTTTCATGTACAGCAAAAAACATTACCAATAATCGTTACACGAACAAGTTCCATCTTTAAAATGGTGAAATCGAATTCGGTCCCTAACGACAATCTCCCTGTCGTATACCTTTGAAATGAATTTTATCGCTAGATGACAGTCGCAACATACTCTCAAGTTCTTCACAATACGAATTGGGGTTCCGGGCGTTGTATTCATCAACCCAAAGGCAATGGCTAACTTCTCACTGTGCTTTAACAGAGCTGTTTCTCTGTCTTCATTGTCGTCGATGTCAAGCAAAACTTCTCCGGATTCAGGGACGTAACCAGCAATCTTCAACTTGGTGGTCATCTCGTCTAAGAACAAATAGAGTTGTTTCGTTTGAGGATGAGACCGATCACCGACAAGAAATTGATGGAACGTCCCATTCAACTCGATGGAGCTGCAGCCTGGAGTTTTCTTTTTCCTACTTACTGCAATCTTCTCCCTTAATGTTCTTGCTTCATCCCAATTCCCAGTCAAAGAATATATATTTGCTAATAGAACATGGCAGCCCAGATGGTTAGGATCCAATTCTTTAACAATTTTCCCAATTCTCTCTCCCATTTCAACATCCTTATGGATTTTGCAAGCACTAAGCAATGCACCCCATATAGCAACATCTGGTGTCAAAGGCATACTCGATATGATCTCTTCAGCTTCCTTCAAGTGCCCGGCACGTCCTAGTAAATCGACCAAACAGCCGTAATGCTCTAACTCAGGTTTGACTCCGTAATGACTCCCCATTGATTCAAAATAGTATCTTCCTTCCTCAACTCTATTACCATGACTACATGCACTTAGCAATGCAACAAATGTAACTTTGTTGGGAGAAACATTTTCTATCTTCATTTGTTCAAAAACTTCAATTGCTTCCTTAGATTTTCCATGCATAGCAAACCCACCAACCATGGCATTCCAAGGCCAAACCTTTCGCTTCAATTGTCGATTGCTGTTGAAAAGCTTTGATGCAAACTCTAACTCTCCACATTTTGCATACATATCGATCAGTCCGGCCAGCAACTGCTCGTTCATCTGAATATTCTTTTTAATATAAACGTGCATCCATCTTCCTTGATCCAATGCCACAAGATTAGCACAGGCAGCAAGGGCACTGACTAATGTGCACTCGTTTGGGCTCATCCCTTTTCGCAGCATGTTGTGGAAGATGTCCAAAGCTTCCATGAAATGACCGACCTATGTATGAAGATCACGTTTCAGCTTTTTTTAAGCAATACCTAGAACTAAACACAATTCATAATAAACTCAGTGATTGCTTACCATTTGATTTCCCAATGGATGCAGGGGCAAGTTTGAGGAAACGAGACAGAAAAATACTTGTCTCGCTGAGAAAGTAAATATGGCTTCTCACTATGGCATAGCGTATACCAGCACAGTATTACTGTGTCAAGAAGTAACTACAATCATACGACGTTAAGATTTTGGATAAATTACAACTTCTACTAAGGTTTTTAAACTTTTATAAAGATCGTCTCTTTATCCCTTACGCCCGTTTGTTAACCATTTGGTTACACTCATTCTATCTTTAAATTTCTTGCTGAATAGTTAACTTGTACTAATGTTTTCAGAAACCAAGCCAATTTTTGAAACTAAAAAAGAAGTCATTTTTAAAACTTAGTTCTTATTTTTGGAATTTGCCAAAACATTCCACTCTTATATTAAGAGAGAGGAAAATAATTATACAAATTTTAGAGAAAATTGGCTTAACTTTCAAAAAACCAATAACCAAAATTGAAATAGTTATCAAACAAGGCCTTAGCTTATTTTGAAAGAAAATAGGCCTAATTTTCAAAAACTAATAACTAAAATCGAAATGGTGACCAAACAAGGTATTAACCTACAATTTTTTCCAATAACTTCCCCATCATTGACACAAAATCGACAGTTGAAGGGTTGATTAGAATTTTAAGAGTAAAGACTCAATAAACACAAACAAGTATACAGTTACAAACGACACAACCTCGAAGTTTAAAGCCCGAACTTATAATTGAGCCTAAAAATTTGAAACAATAAAATGAATGAACTTCTATTTTTCATGTAATTACCTGAAGACAACCAGAAATCATTGTTGTCCACGACACAACATCTCTTTCAGGCATTTCATCAAACAGCTGCCGAGCTTCATCCATTTTCCCCAATCTCGCATACCCACTAAGCATGATATTCCAGGAATACATATCTCTATTGGGACTCCAATCAAACACCTTTCTAGCATCCACAACAAAACCCAAATTCACATACATCCCAATCAACGCATTCGTCACAAACAGATTGTTTTCCAGACCAAGTTTAACAGCATGAACACGAACTTGCTCTCCTTCCAGAACCCCAACACCATTGCCACAGCCCTTAAAGGCAAATGCAAACGAATACTGATTGGGCACCAACCTTTCTTCGCGGATTAAAGAACGAAACCTGGTGAAAGAATCTGCAGAGGAAGTGGTTGAAAGTGCAAGGGCATTGATAATGGTGTTGTAGAGGAAGAGATCTGGTTGGGGAAAATGGTCGAACACCATGTGGGTATAAGAAATTGGAGCGAATATTGAGGAAAGTCGTTTAAGGAGTTTATTAGTGGGGATTGGGTGTAGAATAAGGCCACTGGTGATCAATCGGGCATGAACTTGTTTGATTTGGTGAACTGATTTGCAGGAATCTAGTAAGAAGGAGAGCTTAGAAGTGAAGTCGCATCGTATCATTTTTCTGACAGGGACTCAGTGAAGAAGCTTGAAGAACATCACCTTGAGAGCAGCAAAGCAATGGCGGCCCTGCATTTCGCCATGTTGGGGTTCGATATTGTATTTGGAAATGGAATTACTATAAGTCAGAGGATTTTGTATGGATCGCGTAAATATGAATTATAACTTTTTGCTCATGTCAGGTGTTCTTTTTCAAAAAAACAAAAGAAACATAAATCTGTCGCACTTGCGAGCATACACCCAGTTTAATGAACTTGACGACAGTGATGAATTTAGAAATTTTGTAAAAAATGAGTTTGGAGATAGTTATATATATATATATATATATTATATAAAAGGCATAAAATTGAGGGGAGCAACCTATACTAAATTCGTTAGTACTTGCCTGTCTTTCCATAATCCTATAGTGATTGTTATTTTAACCTCATCTCAATGAAACATATCTATCTCTAGCTAGATATGAGAAATTAAATCTAACCACGATTCAAAGCGTTTGAAGATTTTGATATCTCCAAATTTTCAGCTATTTTTTCTATTTAATTTAACTCGAATTATTTGAATTTGTACTTAGAATAATAGATATTTAATTTGATTATTTTGAATGATAATTCAATTTAAATTAAGATTTGATAAAAGATGCATTTAATCTAATTGAGGAGAATTGAAGTTAACTCGGAGGTAGGGAGTTTGAAATTTTAATTTATGGAAATTACTTAGGAAAAGGAAAAGTATTTAATACATGTGTGAAAAGTATTGAGATAAGGAACTAGTTTCTCAAGTTTCTCATTCCAAGTTTGAACACTCCACGAGCAAGGTTCAAACTTACCTAAATGTTCTTGGCATGAAACCATGAATCAAGAATTGCAAAAAGAGCAAAAATATGAGGATGAGACTCTGTCATAAAATATCAAAAACTAATGTGCTGTATTTGATTTTCTTACTTTGAACTCATCCTACTACACTAAGAAGAACATAAAAAGGCCATTATACCCTTAACTTAAATGAACTAAAACCCAAATAAACATATATGAGTCCAATAATAAAAATCCAAAAAACAAGGTACATTTTTGCAAAAAAAAATAAATTAAAAAGCTCAATTGGTTTCATCCTGTAGCGTCAATTGACTCCAATTATAAATCTTTTGATCAATTATTGATGTTCGAATCTCTAAAATTGCGTACATCTCCTCTTGAATGTGAAAATTCAATGTTAACTGTAGTTTCTTGGCTATTGAACGTGTGATTGGACTCAGAGGTAACACAATGGTGTCTTAGTTCATATCATCTTCTCCCCCTTTTGAAGAATTTGTTTTCGAATCAAGCTCGTTATCTGCATAAAAGAGAGTTAAATCAAATACATTAAAAGTAGCATGCACACTATATTTAACTTTAAGATCAATCGGTAGGCATTGTCATTGATTTTTTTCATCATTTGAAGAGGTCCATCTCTTTTTGGGTTTAATTTCGAATCCTGTTGATGTAGAAATCTTTCCTTCTGAAGGTGGACCCAAACACAATCTTCCTCCTTAAATATCATAGACTTTAGATGTTGGTTAACCTTCTCCACTATCATGGCATTTTACTTCTCACTTTAACCTCTTTATGGAGCTTTCGAATCGTGGTGGCCTTCTCTACAACTTGAAAATTTACCACCTCGAAGAAAAAGGCAACAAGTCAATAGGTGTTAAAGGATTAAATCATACACAATCTCAAACGGTGGATATTTAGTGACACTATGAACAACCCTATTGTATGCAAATTCAATAAATGGTAGAAAATCTTCCCAAGCTTCGATATTTTTATCTATTAGAGTCCTAAGCATAGTCACCATTGTTTTATTGACTACCTCAGTTTGTCCATCAGTTTGAGGATGACATGTTGTGGAGTAGACTAACTTAGTACCATGTTTTCTCCAAAGTACTTTCCAAAAATGACTTAAGAATTTTACATCTCTATCACTAACAATGCTTCTAGGAATGCCATGCAATTTAACTACATCCTTAAACATCAAGTCGGCCATGCAATTTAACTACATCCTTAAACATCAAATCAGTCACGTGTTAGCATCATTAATTTTATTACATGCAATAAAATGAGCCATTTTGCTAAACCTGTCAACTATCACAAAAATGTTATCTTTTCCTTCTTAGATCGAGGTAAACCCAACATAAAATCTATTGAAATATCTAACCAAGGCCACTAGGAGTTGGTAAAAGAAAATTTAGTGTAACACCCCAAGTTTAGGAGGGGGACATGAATGAATTGATATCAAATGAGAGAGATCCTGAGAACATGAAAATAAGGTTAAGAAAGGCTTAAAAGAAATGAAAGTTACTACCTATACCAACAAGCTGCACTTTTTTTTTTTGTGGCTCAATCATAGGAACTTCAAAGTTAAGCGTGCTTAGTTTGAAACAATTCTATGTTGGGTGACCTTCTGGGAAGCGTTACAAACAATCCATGCGATTTAGACTTAGACTTAGCTTCCGTACATGTAATACATCTCTCACACACCGCATGTACATCATGTCTTATTTTATGCCAATAAAAATGTTTACTCAACATGTCATATGATTTAGTGATCCCAAAATATTCCATTAAGCCTCCCTCATGTGCCTCTTTAACTAACAACTCCAAAATATAACAAGTGCAAAAGCAAATTTTATTCTTCGTAAAAAAAAATCCAAACAACATATAATCGAGAACAACGCCCAGTTTTGCTAGGAATTTTCAACAATAGGTGCAAAATAAGTGTCTTATGGATACAATGTTTTAATATGTTCAAATCCAAGCAACCTAGTGTGAAGGGTGTTTAGCAAGACATACCTTCAAGATAGCGTGTCTGCAACTACATTTTCCTTACCTTTCTTATACCGTATAACATAAGAAAATATTTCAATGAACTCCAACCATTTTGCATGTCTCCGATTCAGCTTTTATTGACCTTTTAAGTGTTGTAAGCTTTGGTAGTCAGTATGGATAACAAACTTCTCTGGCCACAAGTAATGTTGCGAAGTTTGTAGTGCTCTCACTAAGACATAAAGCTCCTTTTCATATGTAGGATAGTTAAAGGCAACTCCATTCAACTTCTCACTGAAATACATCAATGATTTGTTCCTGCATTAAAACTGCTCCAATCCCTATTTCCACTAACATCACACTCAATTTTAAATGTTAGTTTAAAATTAGATAAGGTAAGCAAATGCGCATTACGTAGCTTATAGTTCAAATCATTAAAGCATGTTCTTGTGCTTGATTGCTTGATAAGTTTATTAAGTGGTGCAACTATGGAACTAAAATCCCTAATGAACCTCCTATAGAAGCCAGCTAAGCCATGAAAACTTCTAATCTCACTAGTGTTCTTAGGTGTAGGCCACTCCCTCATTGTTTAACCTTCTCAAAATAACTTTCACTCATTTATTAGAAACTACAAAACCTAGAAAGTTTACCTTTTCCATGCAAAAACAACACTTTTTGAGATTAGCATAAAACTTTTTCCTTCTAGGTGCATCTACAACACACCTAACATGCATAACATAATCCTCTAGTGTCTTAGAAAATATTAGAATTTCATTAAAATAAATCACAACAAGCTCTCCTAAAAGTTCACGCAATCCATGGTTTATAATTCTCATAAAAGTCCTAGGTGCATTAGTTAAGCCAAAAGGCATAACCAACCATTCATACAAACCATGGTTAGTTTTGAAAGTGGTCTTCCATTCATCTCCAACATTCTTTCTAATTTGATGGTATCCAAATTTTAAGTCCATTTTTCAAAACAGGCTACAACCATACAATTCATCTAGCATAACATCCAACTACTGAATAAGATGTCTATACTTAATTATAATTTTATTAATTGCCCTACAACCTACACACATTCTCCAAGATCCATTTTTCTTATGTACAAGTAAGACAGAAACACTACAAGGACTTAATAAGACATGAATACTACAAGGACTTAAACTGTCACGTACATATTCGTGAGCAATCAACTCTTCAACTTGTCTTTGAATCTCTTTGGTCTCTTGTAGATTGGTTCGGTATGCTCGATGCCTTTCAATGGTGATAACTCCTTAGATAATTCTTTGAGAAAAACATCCTTGAATACCTACAAAAGAGACATAATACATACTAGAAAAATAGGATTCAAGGTCTTCAGTTAGCAAACAAGTTTCTTGTAACGCCCCAGATTTTTACCTTAACCCGAGGTCATTACTTAAATAAGAATTCATAATCCTAACAAAAATATAGAGAAAGCATTTGTCACTAGTAACAACATCAACACAGCGGAAGCCTTTGTCAATATAGTCCCGAAACACATGGTCACTGGTTCTTCATGTCCGTCGCCGATTTTCTCATACTTACTTGAAAAATAAAAATGAAAAGCGTGAGTATAAAAATACCCAGTAAGGAACCCACTACTGGGCCCACTAGGTTAACTATTAACTTCCTATTAAACTGTACTCTACTACACACAGTCAAATGGTTTGGTAGAAACACCCATACAACCCAATGCCAAGGTCGTCCTAGCAAGCCTGTGGGACCACATGCACAAGCAACTATCGTCCCACTTATGGAGTACAACATGACTAATAGATAAGGTTAACAACTACCATAGTCCCAAAACATGCAAATCTTAGTCCAAACATTCATAAGCACACATATGAAGATTAGTTAAAAAATGAGAACCACAAACACCTCACACCTTTATCATGTTTTATAGTTTTTCCATAGCAAATCATAGAGACATATCACCACACAATCTCATTGATTTTTCCGTAACAATCCGTCCTAACAGATCATCACAACAACAGTTTAATCCTCATGTAACAGTTAACACAGTTCAATAGAATGACAATGTAACACCCCAAATTCAAAGGTAATTTGTAAATTTTTATTTATCAATTATCTTACTTTTGGTTGGTTTTTGTTTTTTTTTATTAATTTGGGATGTTTGTAATGAGTTTAATTTTGGATTAATTGTTGAAACAATATTATTGTTGGGTTGATTTTTTTAATTGTGGTTGGGGAAAAGAGAAAGGTGGTTTTAATGAAGAGAGAGAGAGTTTTGGGCATTTGGAAAAAGAAAAAAAAAGGGGAAAAATAATAATAATAGTAAAAGAAATTATTATTATTATTATTTTATTTAAAGCACATTGGGAATAGTGCAATCCATCTTCTCCAATCTTCCTCTTCTTGCAAAAACCCTAGCCGCCGCCGCCCTCACGTCGCTGTCGCACTCTCTCCCTCTCCATCGTCGCTGCAGCCGATGCTAACTTCTCCGCTAGCCACGTCAGTTCGAGCCGTCCGCCACGAGCAGCCGTGCGTCGTGGAGCACGAGCAGCCGAAGCCGCACCCTCCATCTCGCACGTGCCCAGCCGCGTCCAGCCGCTCGTCCGTCGCACAACACGCCCCACACGATGCCGCTCGCCTAGTCGCGCCACCCATCTCCGTCGTCGAGCCGAGGAAGCCCCGCACCCAGTCGCTCTCCTCGCGTCGCGTCACAGCCGTCAAACGCGCCGTTCGAACGCACAGCCGCGCGCCCCGAAGCCACGCCTCACCGAGTGTCGTCCATCGCCACGCGTCGCTCCGTCAGGCACCGCCGCACAGCCCCGTGCGCCAGCCGTTCGCGAAGCCGCGCCTACATCTCCGCTTTGTTTCGCGCTGCAGCTGACGCCTCAGCCGCACGAAGCCTCACCGAATCTGTAACCCCGAGCCGTATCTGCTTCCCACGAGCCGAGTCGAGCCTCTGAGGTTTCTGTCACTTCTCGTCTCTGCTGCCTTTGCTCGTTGTTGGTTTGTTGGTGAGTTTGAGTTTGGTTACTGAAGAGATAGAATTAATATTTCTTTTGGAGAATGTTTATTAATTAATGTTCGTATGTTTAGGGTCGATTGGAGGCTAGTCCGATTAGGAGAATGTCTGTAATTTGAGGTAAGGATTGCTTCTACCGAATCTACACTTTTGGCGTATAAGGTGTTAAGATGGTTTTTGTGCCTGCTTTTGGGTGTTGGCTTTGGGTTTATCTGGCTTATAAATCTGTATGGATTATGCATGATCTGTTTTACCATTTACCTGTGATATATGCTGCATGAGATAATAAGGTACATTTCTACAAAATAAAATAAATTATAGAGCTCAATTTGTTCCATCATGTAGCGTCAACTGGCTCCAATTACAAATCTTCTGATCAATTGTTGATGCTCGAATCTCTGCAATTGAGTTCACCTCCTCTTGAATGTGAAAATTCAATGCTAACTTGGCTCTTGAACGTGTGATTGGTCTCAGAAGTAACACAAGGGCGTCTTGGTTCATATCACCCGCTAAACGTCTGCACGTCATCGTTTGCGCTCAACCACATGTCTCCATTGCACTGCCCCCAGCTCGTTGTCGTCTACGTCTGGGTTCTCACAAGTTCTCCGTTTGCCCCGTCGTTTTACGTCGCTTGTCGGGTCACTATTACCAGAATCTTGAGGTTGTGGGTAAGTTTTGGCTACCTTGACTTGTTTTTGGGTTTGTTCTTGTTGTGAATACCAAATGTCTGTTATAATGTTACTGACGCAATAGAGACAAGAGCAATTGCAAAGTAAAGATAAAGAAAAGTAACATGAGAAGATGTTAACCCAATTCGACGCAATGACATAAACATAGCCATATATTGGTGATATAACACCTAAATTGGGTTTTCGATAGAGATAACGGAGGTAAACATTTTTTTACGAAAGTCAGGAAAAATCGTCGATACCGTTGATATATCGTTTTACAAATATTACCCATACGAAAAATTGGTTGTCATGGATATATCGAGTAATATCGTGAAAATATGGAAGAAATGTTGTCAACATTATGCAGATTTTTAGCACATATATCGAAAAATATCGAATTTTCATTTTTTTAAATACATCATTTTCTTCATTTTCAATTTAAATTGTGACTTTTTTCCCGAAAAACCGACATATTCCAATTTATTAAATTGAACAATTACCTGTACTAAATCCAAAATCCAAACAAAATATCAACATACTCCAAAATCATTATTACCTTTAATTTCCAAAATTGAAGATCAACATATTTCAAATTCTTCTCTCAATTTCTAATCCAAGATTTACCTTAATTAAATTGATTTTTTTTAAAAAAACCAGCATATATTAACCCTAAACATAACTCAAACATTTTCCATTGAATTTTGACATAATTTCATCTCGATAATTGAGGTGATTTTTGCTTTTTTCACCCTCCAAATTTTCATTTCGAAGATTTTTTTAAATATTATATATTAAAAATTTACCTCTTTTAAAATATTTTCATCGAATTTTCAAATTACTTTACCAGTCAAATTTTCATTTCCAAAAAACAAATTTGGAAAAATAACATATATTAAATTTATTCATCTACAAAAATGTTTTCATTAAATTTATACATCACTTCACCATTCAAGTTTTCATTTTCGAAAAAAAAAATTTAGAAATTAATGAAGACACAGACTCAAAGCCTTTATATTATCAACATTCTTCAGATAAGGCATCGTCATTTGGAGGTAACATGGTTTGATCCAATGTATCTTCCTATCGGTAGCATTGAGGTTGATATCGAGACTCATGAATGACATACTTTCAATTATGTTAGAAACTTTGAGCATACAATATATGATTTGGGAATAATATTGTCACTACCAATTAAACTAAGCTAATGTTGGGCTATTACCTCCTAATCATCTTTTTACTATTGAACTTGTATTTGACCTTTATTTTGTATGACCTAGACTTTATTAATGAAACATTTCGTTCATGATTAGTTTTAGGTTTTCATTATTATCTATAATTTCATTATTGATCATATATACTTGACTTTTAATAATTGATTTATACACTTAAATTCATAGTTCATTACTCAAATAAACTAGTTATAAAATTTTACCAAAAAATTACAATATTTTATAAATTTTCATGATATTAGTGATTTTTCTAACAATATCCACCGATATCTAAATATGTATCGATACTTAAGAATACCGAGTAGATTGTAGATACCGTATTTGTCATCTTATTTTTGTTTTTTTTATTTTATTAATGTATATTCTCAATTTTCATATTCTCCTAATGTTTTGCTATAATATGCCCTTAACAGAATATAGAAAAAAACTTAAATTTATATGAATTGAAGATATTTAAAAAATAAAAAAAAGAGTTTAATTAAATTTCCATTTTATTATTCTCGAAGATATTTAAAAAATAAAAAAAGAGTTTAATTAAATTTATATTTTATTATTCTCGAAGATATTAAAAAAAAAAGAGTTTAATTAAATTTATATTTTATTATTCTCGAAGATATTAAAAAAAAAAAAGAGTTTAATTAAATTTCTATTTTATTATTCTCTCTCCACATTCCCTCATCTCACGTGTTCTCTTTCCCTATTTTTCTCTAAGGTCTCCATCTCTCTCACACTCTCTCCCCACCAACTTCTCTTTACTCTCCCTTCATTCCCATTTTTCTCTCTCCTCATTTTCACGTTTTCTCCCTTTCATAACCAATTGTTTTTCTCTCTTCTCTCTTCCATGGGCACATAAAAGTGGAGATTTTTTTTTCCTTTCCATATAGTCTCCTCAATCTTAGCTTGACGTTGCGCAAAAAAATAAATCCTTTTTTCACTCATACCCTTTCTCCTCTCCAAAAAAAAAAAAAAAATACAAATCTTTTTTCCCTTCTTCATCTTTTTTTCCCTACAATGGATGAAACTCAACCGGCGACTAAAAGAAGAATTCCTCATTTCTTAAAAAAATTCTTCGATGGGAGAGGATAAAAAAGATTCTTGAATGAGATTGGTACCAAATGACGTGGAAACCTCTGCCTTCAATTTTCTTTTCAATTTGTTTTACAGTGAGAGAAGAGGAGGAGAGGAGAAGAAAAATCAAATCTCATTTTCATGGATAGAAAATTTCAAATCTTCCCAATTTACAAATTATCCCTAATTGGTTCTATACTAAGATTTGAAATTCTATACCCTCTGGTCTCTTCCATTTATTTTACAGGAAGAAATTCAAGATTATCCCAATTTACAAATTATCCTACATGTTTGAAATTCTCTACCATTCAATTATTGTAGGAGATGTTATTTTATGTTCCACTTGTTACATTAGATTTAAATGACAAGATATATTTTGTTTTCTAGATTTCTAACTCTTTGTACAATGTGGTTTTATGAGATTTGTGTGCATGAATTAGTTTTGTGATAGAACTGGTTTGCTTGATTTGTGCTTTTCTTCGCATGAATTTAGTCTACTGCCATATTATTATTCTGATTCTTCTTCTTATTATCATTTGTATAAAAATACTATAGTATAATTTCATGTCTAACAATCAGAAAAAGAGATTCACAAAATCTTTCATAACTTGAAAATGGAAGTAAATTAATAATCGATTTTAAGATGGAGTAGTATTCTCTTTACGATTTTTTTGGCTAAGATTTCATAAATACATGAAATCCCTAACTGAAATTGAATTGAAGAATTAGTAGTGTTTACATGAAAAATTCTTCCATTGATAAATTATTTTTTAGAAAATTACATTAAAAAAATAGTGTTTGGATTTTATTATTAAAAATACATAAATATATAAAACATTTCTAATGGAATATTTTTAATTTGAAATCATTTTCATAAAAGTAAAAATTTGAATTTCAACAATCAATAACAATATTTTTTTGTATTAGTGTTATTTTTTTTGGAATTTATTATTTTCTTAAATATATGAAATTTCTCGTTCAAATGCCGACAATGGAGATTTAAAACATCAATATTGAATGTTATAATATTCTTGAGGTGTAGAAAATTATTTTGGGAATCCAAAATAAATTTTCATCTTTTTAATGACTACGATGTCGTTCATAATTATTAGTTCATAGTTTATTTATAAAATGTGAGCTAGTAAACATGAAACATTTTTAAAAAAAAAGCAAAATAACATGGGCCTCGATAGTTTTCTCATCCGAATAATAATAGATAGAATTTGTAAACCGTTTTCACGAGTGTTGTAGGGTGCTAACACTTTCCATATACACAAATAACTCGCCTTTAATATAATTGGTGGTGACTGCAAAACTATCTATTTTAAGTGACCCTTAAAAGAGGACATCGGACGCTCCACGTCGCGATCACGTTGCGACACATATGATAAGGTGAATTTGTTGATAAGGTCACGAGATGAGCTAATTCCAGCGCTTCAGATTGATTTCATGTTTTCAAGATATTTCATATTTTGACTGAGAACATTTCAATAACCGGCTTTAATTATAAATATTTTTTTATTTAACAATTCAAGGAAACCTCAACTAATGAATTTTTATTTTTTTCGGTTTGAAATTTTCACACATGAAGTAATGATTCATGTTAAAGATCTCCAAACCCTAAACCCTAAGCCCTAAACTCTTTGAGTGCTAGCGTTTCCTTCATTGATAACAACTATTAGTGATAGTAATTGATAACACATTTCTCAAATAATAAGTTATCACTTATATCAACTATTAGTGATATTCATTGATAGCAACTAAAAACATATTTCTCCAATTGAAAGTGTAACGCCCCAGATTTTCGACCTTGACCCGGGGTCGTTACTTAAACAAAATAAACTCACAATCTTAACAACAATACAACAGAAGCATTTTTTTTCAATAATAACAACAACACAGCGAAAACAGAGGAAGCATTTGTCAATATAGTCCCCATACACATGGTCACTGGTCCTTCCTGTCCGTCGTCGGTTTCCTCATACTTACCTGAAAAATAAACATCAAAAGGGTGAGTATAAAAAATACCCAGTAAGGAACCCACTACTGGGCCCACTAGGTTAACTGTTAACTTTCTATTAAACTGCACTCTACAATTAGCTAATGTTCCACCTACCGAGTACAACATGGCTAATAGATAAAGTTAACAGCTACCATATTCCCAAATCATGCAATCTTAGTCCAAAACATTCATAAGCACACATATGAAGACTAGTTCAAGAATGAGAGCTACAAACACCTCACACCTTTATCATGTTTCATGGTTTTCCATAACAAACCATAAAGACATATCGCCATACAACCTCATTTGTTTGTCCATAGTAATCTGTTCTAACAGATCATCACAAAGTCATTCAGTTCATCTGAACATAGATAACCATCACCAGCAGTTAACTAAACCGTTTAGTTAACTCACCACACAAACCAGTATCAAGCATTTCGTCACATAACCAAATAAGTCTTATCAGTGTACCACACAGTTAAGCTTGACATACGAATTATGCATTGATACTTAATAAACCTTTATCACATAAACCATAAACATCCAATTTATCATAAGTATACCGTTGGGTCCACTAAGTGACCGTTAACTTCCCCCTAATGGCTTGTACTTTACGACGTTCGGTCGGGTGGTTGAGTATTGACAAATATGTTGGAACAGGTCTTGTACCGAGCCCCTTGACGACCCTGTCACAGCAAAACGCCACACAGGCTTGCCCTTAGAACGAACGTCGGAACAGGCCTCGCACAGACCCCCTTCTCGACCTTCAGTGACGGGGTACCACACAGGCTGGTCGACTAAACGCCACACAGGCTAGCCGACGATACGCCACACAGGCTAGTCAACTAAACGCCACACAGGCTAGTTGACGATACGCCACACAGGTTGGTCGACGATACGCCACACATGCTGGTAACTGGCTAGTCAGAATCAAGTCAGCTGTACAACTTGAAAACTGACCTATCGTCTCCCACCAAGTACAAATTCATTAAGTGAGTTAACAGAAACCATATCCAAATAAAT
>JBBPDJ010000008.1:3783600-3797738 GCA_037974625.1 Cucumis cinereus | reverse complement strand
CAAACAAATTAAACTCAAATTAAACATCCCAAAATTTCAACTTTACCAACACTTAATAAGATAATTAATAATAAAAATATTACAAATCACCTTTAAAAAATTTGGGATGTTACATTAATATGCTTGAGAAGTCCATACGTATGTGTTTGGAATGATAGAGTTTTTCTATTTTAGTTTATTTGTCTTTGTTTGAAGTGCAAAGTTGAGTTCATATGTTAGGAGTATCGAGTTCTTTTTTAAAAAAAACTCTCCATATTTTGTTTGTATGATTACTATTTTTTTTTCAAACTTTGTAAATATTCAATAATTCTATCAAGTTTGAATAAAGTATGGATGACAATTTTTTCTTTTATTTTTTTAAAATTTTTCTTGCTTTTGGATTTTTTGTAATAAACAACAATTAATCAACTATATTTCTTGCACGAGTACAGTTAAATAAAATAAGTACCAAAGTGAAATAAAAAATTTCTATTCCAAATGTTTTCTCCATCAATTTTTTCATCATATTCTTCTTATTTGTTCTTGTTGTTGCTCTGTTATTTTTCTTCTGCCATTAATTTTTAATGGAATTTTTTCCCTCAGCTTAGAAACCATGGAGTATCTCACTACATTTTTTATAATAATTCTACTTCCAATTCCTCAAAATTTGGAAGATTATCAAAGAAGAAATCTCCATTTTTAATCACTTTTTGCTAGAAAATGTTTTTGAAAACAGATCTTTATTTTATAGTTTTTTTTTGTAATTTATTGTTTTAATTTTTGAGTTTTTGTTTATTTTTGTTCCATCATTTACTACATACTTATTTTTCTAAATTCTTAACCTCATTTGATATGTGTATTCATTCTACATATAACTACTGTACTTAAAGTAGACAAAATACAATTGTTTATATAATCAACAGCGGTACAACACACTTTAACAATCACAAAGCATCTAAGTTGAATATGCACAAATAATAGGGTTGTCTATGGTTTATTTACATGTTTACAAAATAATAGACTTAAATTGGTCGTTGGAATTGGTGACGTGAAGGTGGTTGTCAGGGTTGGTCTCCAGAATTCTTGTCTGAGGTGATTGTTGAAGGCCAAAATTAGTTGTTAGAGTTGGATGGGCAAAGGCGATTGTTGGAGTTGTCAAATATGGATGTCGGAGCCCGTAATTGTCGTCGAAGTTGGTTGGATGAAAGTGGTTGTCAAAGCTGGTTGCGCAAAGGTGGTTATCGATCGAAGGCTCGTAATTGGTTTTGTTGAAGTTGATCGTGCAAAGGTGGTTGTCGAAGTTTTCATCAAAGAGATTGTCGGAGCCCAAAATTGGTCTTCGAGTTGGTGCCTGATTTATCGTTGCAGCCCAAAGTTTGTTGCCGGAGTTGGCCATGTGAAAGTGGCGTCAGAGTTGGTTCCTAGAGTGTGGCAATGGGTAATTGTCGATAGTGGTCATTTAACAAAACATTGAAAACATTGAAAGAAAGGATTGTTTGGGTGAGCTGATAAAATATTTTTAAACTTATTTTTGAAAAAGTTAAGAGTATTAATGCAACTTTCAAAAGCTCAACATTATCTTCAAAAAGTGGTCTAATGGTTTCCATCTATGTAGTTACTCTAAAGGCATTTTTCAACTTCTTTATATAAAAGTTTGAGGGTGTCAATAAAACTTCGGAAAGTTTGATGATTTTGGAAAAAAAAACTAATGGTCTCTTTTAAAACTTAACGATACACGTACATTTTTTAATCTTTTTTTAAGGTTTAAAAGTATTAATAAGATGTTTGAAAGTTTTGAGATAGTTTTTTTAAAAAATTACAAAGTTTAGAAATATTTTTTACAATTTAGCCCAAAAATAATAATGGTGGCAAGGAAACAAAATTAAACTGAACCCAGCAATAATTTGAGAAGAATACACACATCAATTAGACATTATGTATTAATCAAATCTTCATTACAACTTAAAGACTATATAGCTACAATTATAAATTACATAAACCATAAATTAAACTTTTGAGAAAATTTCAAATACACATTAATTACAGCATTAAATTCATTAACCAAACTACTAATTAATTAAAACTTAAAAACAGAAATTAATCTCTGCCCATAAATAAACTTTATAAAGAACCTCATAACTATATTAAATTATTACAACTATGCCATTGTTATGACAACCTTTATACACTAAAATACAACTCAAACTTAAAATAACATAATTTATTTTGGTCCGTTTATTTCATAGGTTTTTTCGCATAATTACTGACAAACATTTAATATCCTTATTTGTTTCACAACATTTCACTTCTTAAGACACTTGATATTATTGTTCAGAAAATTTTAAAACCTATATGATATGGGTTTTTTAATACATGCAAAAAAAGTGAGTTTTTTATGTCTACCGTTACCATTAGAACAATTAAAATATAGTTTGATTAATTAATAAATTAATATTAATGATTAATTACTATTAATTTTAATTAAGTTTTTTAAATATAAAAATATTATTTAGAGTTAATAAATGTTTAAGTAATATCTTTATCATTAACATTTTATGCTTTCTTAACTTATTTAATATAAATTATTGTAGTTAATTATCAATATTATAATGAATTTATATTAATTTAATTACTTTTAGTGATTGATTTAATTATATTTAATTTAAAAGTATTAATTTCTTTTCTATTTTATTAATTAAATAAGTAAATAAACAATTTCCAACCCGATAGTAACGGATGGTGGGTTTTGTAATGGTTTCAACTGCAAATGAAGTAAAACTGAAAGAAAAGAAAATTGTTTGAATTCAATAATTAAAGGATCCTAGCTTGGGTTAACCGAGTTCAATCTATTCAAAATATTTGCTCATTAAATTTTTATCACTAAAGAAAATTTATTGTCTATACCTAATCAATTTAATTAGAAAAGCTAACTAAGTCGTCCTCAAAATCAAACTAGACTAATTCGAATGGATGAAAAGAATGCCAACTCGAATCAACCTAATTGCATTATGATTTAGGGAGAGTTACGTTGAATAACTTCTTTGTGTCTAGTTAATTATCTGGATGGATCAACTCAAAGTTAATTAGAAGAATGCATAAATAAATTGCTAACGATTAGCTAATCTAATTAAATTCTTCATGCAACTAACAAGAGAGTTTCACAATCAAAGCGATCATCATACTGTCTCCAAGCGTCCACAATATGAAGTAATTAAAATCATTCAAAACATAATTGAATCCCAACAATACGATGACTTAGTTCAAATTCTTACAACTGACATAAAATACAACGAAATCCCTAGGAACCCAAGTTAGAAATTGTATTTTATCCTCTCATCCACATGTCGGATGATGAGGAGGAGTTAGAGGACTTAAACTTTCACAAGAAGAACTCAGAAAATTGAGAAAAAACGAACTATGACTGCTGAAAATCGGAGATAGCCTAAATGGTGGCGAAAACAAAAAATATATAAAATTTGTAACGGGGTCGTGATTTTGTGTGCTTTACGAGTCAAATGTAGCTACTGCCTTACAACGCCGCGGCACTACAAGGCAGACATGATATTAGCCTCTTTTGCACTTCTTTGGCTCCCATTGATGTAACTTGACTTTGTTTTCGCTCATTTTAGCTTCAAATTGACATCAACACCGAAGTCTACCATTGATTTGTTCAAAGCCTACAATATAGCCAAATAGAAACGTAAAATCATAAAACGATATCGAATTAGATAGGATTAGGTAACACATTTTCGGTTCTATCAAATTTGTTAACAGTTTGAATGAGAGATTCGTCGATTTCGTGAGTTCGACATATTCTACCACAACTAAAATCTAGTGGAAGCAGTTAAATTTATTTGGTACGGATTTAGGCGATGAAATCGTTCCGACCAATAATCTTTTTGACAAATCAAGAAGGTGAATTTTGGGTAAATTCAAGATAAAAAATAGAGAAAAAATTATAGAGAAAATCTTTGTAAATTGACTGGAATAAGATATCCTCTATCCCAATGTAGCCTAAGAAAGTATTTATAAACATTGAACTGAGGTCGTGACGCAAGGAAGCAGTACCGCAGCACTGCAGGTTCAATGTGCCCCCAAGTAAGCGCACAGTACCACAGCACCGAGGCAGCAGTATTACTTGGAAACCTTAAACTTGACATTTTTTAAATATCAAAGTATTGTGTTAGTGCAAAAAAATTCCGGAAAAAAAATGAACCTCTGCTTTTTTTTCGTTATTCTCGACGCTTTTGTTAAAAATTACTAATTTCTTGACAAAGTTTTATACAAATGTCAAGTAATTTAAAACTGCCAATGTCAAGAAATATGGTTTTTCTAGCAGTGTCATGTAGAAAACTTTTGATGTTGTTGTTTCTAGAGGTCGCTGCAATTGAGGCCATGGAGTTGGAGTTTCTTGGCATTAAAAGTACAGTTGTCCAACATAAAAAAGGTTTAAGAAAATCATGAGTTTGTCCTATATTGAAAGAATTTAAGAAAATCATGGGTTTTTTCCTTCATTTAAAAAGTTGAGGAAAGTCATAGACTATAAAAGGACTCTATACCTTTTGTTTTTAATTGTCTCGGTTAGAAGTATGCTAACTCTAATTAAATTCCTTTTGTATTATCTAGTTGGAGTACGGGTAAAAGGTGTGAGTGGCCAAAAGCTTTGAAAGAGTGTTCTTGTAATTGAGGTCGGGAGTGAGAGCACTGTTCTTTGTGATTGTAGCAATTTTTCACATAGTGGATCTCTTTCTTGTCCTTGGTTTTTCTCTATATTTAGAGTTTCCACGTAAATTCTTGTGTTTCCAGGTTTTAATTGCTTTCTCATAATTTCTCTATTATTTTTCTGCTTACTTCCTGCGATATAAGTGGAGGAGGCTTTTCCGAACAGGAGTTTAGGCAGCTATTTTGTTTGGGCATTTGCCATTGGTGTTGAAGTTAGACAATCAAAATGGGAAGGATGATGTATTAACCCGGTGGCAAAAAATATTTTAGCTATAGGGGCACAAGGATAATCAAGAAGATTCAGTTTAGACATATAGGAAATCTCAGAATATGGTTGCAGATGGCTTATAATCTCCTTCAACAATGGATGATCAGTCCCAATCTCATGTTTGGTTGGATGAACATGTTCCTACTTATAGTTGGCTATGACTTTTAGTGTATAGGCGAATTTGTCGGTCTTCATCTTTCTAATTGTTTGATTATTTGTTCACTTTAATAATAAGAAGAAGAACTGTTAAAATGGACGATATTCATAAAAATAGCCTTCTTATTTTATTGAGCATGAAGATACATAAGAAAACACATAACCTCTCATTTTTGGGTACATCTTTTCAGCTGTGTCACTAGCCATTTGCCATACAATCAACAAACAGATATGAAAATAGAGAACAAGATGGGCATCTGGTTCGATTATTAGATGAATCATCTTCATCTTCAAGTTTTGAGGAAATTTTCAAACCATCTGGCTGAGAGCTTTGGAATTCTCTTTAAATTGTTTTTGTAATCAATGTAGTTTAAACCGAACCGAACTGCATATCCACTTGCCCATTCAAAATTATCCAAAAATGACCATGCAAAGTATCCCTGTACCTTTACGCCATCCCTACAATTAAAGTTTTCGAAAAATAATATATGTCGTGAGAGTATTCAAAGCTTCATGTAAATAATCGATTGTGTTGAGAATCCCACGTTTAAAAAAAAGGATACGAAGGCCTCACAGTAGTTATAAGATATAACATAATCTATACTCTCTCATTTAATTTTGAGATACAACCTCATGTTTGTCTAGTAAAATAGCAGAGCCTACGAAACTCATGTAAACAAATGGTAAAAATAACATTGTTTTTAAATAGAACAAAATGAACTAAAATTAAATACGAAGGCCTCACAGTAGTTATAACATATAACATAAGCTATACTCTCTCATTTATAAATATAGAATGTATATCAATGATAGAGTACTATGTGTGTATGTTAGTGACACAAATAATAGTCTATCGTGATCTATCATTGATAGACTGATATTTTACTATATTTGTAAATATTTCTTGTAGTTTTATCACTTAAAACATTTTTCTGAAAAAAGAAATCATTCTAAAAATGATGGGATCGAAGAGACACTCTCTTTAAGGAGCATGCTAATGATCCAAAATTGAAAAATCGAAAAAAATCTTATAATTTTTAGCATATACATGAGTTATTTATCTACTTGTCAATTGGTTTTAAGATGAAATCTATATTTATTAAAAGCATATCAAAAGAACTCGTGTCATGATATTTTCTTATACTTACTTGATTGCTTCACGAACACTATGAATATGGTCATGATGGTATTTTGCTCTAGCCCTGTCCATGATCATTTCCTTAAATGGGGGTCCTTCAATTTCGAGATATCCTACGATGATATATTTCAAATAATTTAGAATAGGATAAACTAATTATGTTCAGTTTTTCGACAAATACATAGGTGTATTACAAGCTGCATCCATCTTCAAGCATCCGACTAAAATGTACAATCACAAATTGTTACGTGACAATCTTTTTATTTTTTTTAATCTTTTATCTTTTGTGATCAGAAGAGATGCACATAGATGGATATAACTTTGGTTGCACCTAAGTATTACTTTGTTTATTTATTCTTCTAAACTTAGGTATTCTATTCATACCATTCTCAGTGATATAGATGACCGGGTCTTTGTATTGCATCTTCGTATAGACCAATAAACTTTTCAACCCTTGTGGATAAACAGCAAGCCAAGATATTTCACTAAACTATATATACATAAAACATAGACAATACAAATTGTTAGATGAGATATATGTAGATAATAATACGTAATCAACAAAGAAATCTTTCACGTAAAATTACCTTAGGACCAATTGAAACTCCATTGCGATCGGCTACAATCAAAAAAATGAAAAAAAGAACATTTCAAAATGTTTAATCAAACAACTTGAAAGATCAAAACAACAAATCTGAAAAAAAAAAAAAAAGTGACTTAGATATGATGAAGTAGTATTTTGAGTAGTTAAATTTAAACACATACTCGAAAGGTCAGCTCTATAATCAGTTAAGTAACTTGGTTGAGGACCAGGTGCTTTGGGATTGTCTTTAGCATAATTAGCTGTGTAGTAATTTAATCCAAGAAAATCAATTGAGCCTTTGACGGAAGCACTTTCTTCTGGTGAAAACTTTGGTAATCTCTCTTTTACCAATTCCCTCATGACAGGTGGATAATCTCCATATGTTATTGGATGCATGTACCTATAATATTATATTGGAAGAGTTAGATTTTCGTATAATTATTTAAACAAGAAAATTTGTGAAAATATCTACAAATATAATAAAATATTACAATTTATTTATGATAGATATGATAGATCAAAATAGATCAAGATAGACTACTATCTGTGTTTGTCATGATACAGATAAACACAGATAGTAGTCCATCGTAGTTAGACTGCAATCTTTTGCTATATTTTGGTTCTTTTGACTATATTTAAAAATAACCCTAGATTTTATTGTCAAAATTCTAATTTCCATCTTATTTGAAATGAAATGCGTGAAATTTTTATTACATATCGTAAAAGAATAAAAATTGACATCAAATTGATGAATTTTTTTATATTAATCAGGATATGATTGTTATAAATTTAAAAGTTTATTAATACTCTATTGTTACGTACCAAAATTCAATGACTAAATTATGAAACAATTTAAAGTATATGGACTAAATCGTTACAAGTCAAAGTTCAAGGGGTAAATCGTTGCTTTCATGAAAGTTCTAGCTAGGAATTGACAATGTGTTCATAACATGAATTTGTTCTTTTTAAAATATTGGTAGAAATTTGATAACATAACAAATGAACTTATAGGTGTACGTAGTTACGCTAAACTTAGTATATGTTTAAGAGTGATTATGAAATGGTCAAAAACACTTTTGTTAATTTCAAAATCACATAGAAATATGGTTTAGAGTTTAGGGCTAAAATCACTTTTGTTACCCAATTCTTCCTAATATTTTCAAAAATCAAACCAAAGTTATAAACCTAAAGAGAAAAAGTAGTTTTCATAAACATGTTTAATTTAATTTAATTTAATTTTTTCTTTTATCCTTTTAAAAAAGAAAAACATATTTTTGTTATTCATAAATTTTGCTGGGAGTTGGAGTGTTGCTTTAAAAAATGAAAACCCATATAATTACCACGTTGACAAGAAACAAAAAGCAAAATCGTTTGATTTAAAGTCTTGAAAAGTCGGTAATAAAGCAATGAAACTATGAATATGACTTTATAAGATTAATTTCCAAAAATTAAAGAAAAACAAAATGAATATAATATTAGAAATTTTGCTTACCAGCCAAGAATAAAATCGAGAGCTCTAATTGCAGCCCTTTTATCTGCCTCACTATTTGAATATGGAGCATACCAAAGTGACACTAATGTGATACCAATCCTACCCTTTTGATGTGCCTACATAATCCCATGATCATAAAAATCTCTTAAATCATTAATCATAACTAATTAACAATATATATATATGTGTGTGTGTGTGTGTGTTAAAATTCAATGTATATATATTGAAATAGTTTGAAACTTTATGTGAATGCTTAATAGTCGCATAATTTTAGGGTTAGAAAACCTGATATTTTGATTTGTAAACTTTGACAGCAGCTGCATGAGCGAGAAGTTGATTATGACCAACAATGTATGGTTCAGTGCCAGAATCTCCACCAAGACAATGGTATGGTTGCCAAGACGAACATCTACCGGGAGCATTGGCTCCCTGGGCATAGCCTCCCATACTGAAGCTCCATGGCTCATTGAAGGTGATCCAATGTTTCACTCTATCTCCAAATTCTTTGAAGCAAAGTTCAGCATAGTCTCGAAAATCGTTCCTAGAAACAAGTTTCCAAAACATATAAAATTTTGTTTTTCAAATTAAACTAATGTTTCACCCGTTTAGACTTGAAGAGCTTGTTTTCGAAATTTTTAAACATAGTTTATGTTTACTTTAAAAATAATAATAATAATAAGTTGATCAAACAACCATATGACATAAGTAGATTAATGATCCATCAAACAATCATAAAACTTGTTTGGTTCAAACTTCAAACATCATTTGTAATTTTGACGCAAACCCTAATTTTTATAAATAAGTTACCAACCTCTCGAATACGTACAAAGAACAATTACTTATCCAATGTCAATTTATGTATAACATATTCTAGCTGTTATTAAGTTAAAAATTTGAATCTTGCTACGTCGAGTATAACATTTTTATTTAAAAAATATTGTATTTTCATATTTTATTATTGCATAAGAGTGTGAAATATAATTTTTGATACTTACACAATTTGATGTCCCCTAAAGCCTCCATATTCATCTTCTAAAGCTTGAGGAGTGTCCCAATGAAAAAGGGTAACATAGGGTTGGATGCCTAAGAGATTAAGAGTTTGAATATATAAATTAAAATTAAATCCATAAAATAAAATTTAATTAAGGAGATAATTATAATAATAATAATAATAATACCCACCATGTGCAAGTAGTTCATTGGTGAGATTGTTGTAATATTCAATCCCTTTCTTGTTCACTCCTCCACTAAGTTTTCCCTCTGAAATAATAATAAATGAAAGTATAATGTAAAATAAATAAGACATGAGTAGATTAATGATACTTAAAATGAGTAATATTCTATATATTTTTTTTTTTAAAAAAAAAGGACAAATTCCATTATCCAATTTTCTTTTTTTTGATGGGTTGGATTTAAAAGTTGATTTTTTGAAAACAAAATTGAAAATTTATTTTATAAAATTTAAAATAAAATAAAGAAACACATTTTCAACGTGAAAATAATTATAGAAAACGTGGGAGAAAATTAAAGGCTAATTAATTATTTAAGCAAGTAATTGAAAATGGTTTTTTAATTGATTTAATTAATGTTTGCTTGTTAAACCATTTGGTCTTTTGCTTTTTCCATTTTAATATTAAGTATGTGAATATCATTTAATTTCTTTATTTCGTTGTTTATCTTTTAAGATTATTTTCTAAATCAATTTCAAATTTTTAAAACTATCAATTTTTTAGAAAAATAGTTTTGGAAAGTTAGCTAAGAATTTTTGATGTTTAGTAAAAAAAAGAGTAAAATTTAGCATAATTTTCAAAACAGATTGTTTTTAAATATAGCAAAAAATATAACAAATTCGTAATTTATGATGTTACTGATAAAATTTAAAATAAAATTTTATTTTATTTGTAAATATTTTCAATAGTTTTATTATTTACAATCATTTTTCTTTCAAAACTGAAATGGTTTAATTTAAATATTTTCACTCGAAAATAAAGTCAGGATACTAAATATTTTAGAAGGAAACACAACATCATTAACATGACAAACACTTCAATCCAAAAAATGGTAATTCCAAACATCCTATATACTTACAACCCTATTATTTCCTCAGTATTTTTTTCATTAATTTTATATTTTAATAATAAAAGAATAAAGTTTACTAATTTTAAACAAATAACTCAACCCTTTTTCCTTACTTGGCAAAATTCTAGACCAAGCAAATGAGAATCGGTAGGCATTGAAACCCATTTTCTTCAAAATGGCTACATCTTCCTGCATTAAAAAGAATTTATCAATTAAATTTTTAAAATATTAAAAAATAAATTAAAATATTTACAAAATATAGTAAAATGTCACAGTCTATCTATGATAAATCGTGATAGACTATGATAGACTACTGTTATCTGTGTTTATCTGTATAAAGATAGACACAATAATAATTAATAAGATAAAACCTAAACATTTTCATCTAGTTTACGTACCTTGTAGCGATGGTATTGATCAACAGCTACATCTCCATTACTGTGATCATAGATTCTTTCTGCAATTTTACAAACAATGAAGTAAGTCTTTTTTTTTCCTCATGATTTTTAAAATTGTAAATATAATAATCAAGACTTAAAGTATTTGACATAACAAATATAAAAGAATTTACAAATATAGTAAAATTTAGATCCAGATCATTGAATTTATAAAAGTTTATCGACGATAAGCCTATCACAAACTGGAGTCTATAAAAAAGAATACACTAATTTTTTTTTTTTTTTTTAATTTTTGAAGAATATAATCTTGTCTGTAAACTAAATAATGAAAATTGATGATTGTGTCGGTAGTTATTTATGATTAAATTATTAAAATGTTTTTTTAATGAAAAATAAATATTTTAGAGCATTAAGACTTTGAAAACTTTAATATCTTGAAATAAATTTAAAACATACTTTTGTTAAAGAGTGATTGACATGACATACTGTAAATCTAGAAATAGATATGGTATTTTTTTTATTACATTAAATTATAAAAAATTTCTAATAAAAAATATTATAAGACGTCTGTGACCTCATTATTGCACTTCATTATTTTTTATTAGAATAAAAAATTAATCAAGGATATTTTTGGACCATTTTTTGAAAATTTTGAAAATTTAGAGATATTTTTTACGTAAACTACAAAGTTACAGACATTTTTTAATTATAATTTAGCCTTTTTAATATGAAGATGTCTATGAATTCTGATTGATCTATAATAAAAATTCAAAAAAAAATTTTAAGAATAATAATGCTTCTAAATCTATATTGATTGTAGTTTAAAATGTTTATTTCAGTTCTATATTCAATTTTAATCACTCTTCAAAATAGTCCATTTTTTAAAAAATGTCATTTCAAATTGGATTCTCAGACCACATATTTTTATAAAAATAAATAAATAAATAGATTTTTTTCAAAAAATAAAAAAAACAAAGTATTTACTATTCAAAGAAAAAATCTGTAAAAAAATAGAAATTTATTATACTTGATTTTTTTTATGAAGCGTAAATATTTTGTTTATTTTTTTATTTTTGACAATTTTTTTTAAATATTGAAATATACAAAATAAATGAATAAAATAAGTGGGCATAAATGATGAATTATTAGGGTGTTCTTGAAAAAATAATTGAAAATTGTAGTCTTTTTATAGTAATAATTTACAATGAATATCTATATGAATTACAAGAGATTTTCCAAAAAGAGAAAAAAAACAAATCACAAGAAACCAAAGAAAGAGACCTGGGTGTTGGTGGGTATAGGTATCCCAAATACTTGGCCCTTTGCCATCTTCATTAGCAGCACCTTCAAACTGACATTAAATAAAATATATTTAAAAAAAAAAAAAAAAGTAAAGTCACAAATAAAATCACTACAAAAATAGCAATTAATCACTTTTTTTAATTGTTAAAAAACAATTTAAAAATTTAAACTTTTTAAAAATTAGCTTAAATGGGACCTATATGTCTTCGAAGATTGAGATTCTTCAAGTTCAAATTGTCTATTACTAATTTATATTAAAAAGAAAAAAACAATGAAAACTTGTGGGTCTTATTAATGGTTTCTTCCCCAACCATAAATAAATATTTATTTTTTGTTTTAAAAAAATAAGTAATGTTCATGTACATTTCTTAGAAGGATAAATACATGCACTTAGAGGGCCCCGATAGGTGGATTAAGTTTTAAGATAATGTATTTTATTTTAAACACCAAAAGGGTATTAATAATTTTATATATAAAAGAATTTAAAAAAAAAAAAAAAAAAAAACTCATACATTTGGTTGAACTTATTCAAATATGTTTGCACAACAATTTTCTTTAGTTTGCTTCACACTCAAAATACTTTTATTAATGTGAAATTACTGTAAAGAATCACTATTAACAAATGTTAACGACGACCGACGATCAATGTTGATAACGATAATAGCCGACAATCGATGGTGGTTGTCTAGCTGATCAATGGTAGCTAGTGCTCATTGGCAACGACAAATGGGGAAGGTGAAGTTGGAGATATTCGGGAAGGGTAGTACAAGAGTATTTTGGTCATTTTGTATATTATGAAAAAAAAAATGTAAGTGCAGCTAGAATGTATCCGTTTTTTGTGCATTCCAAGCTACATCCGTTAATAGTATATTTTTTTTCAAAATTTGTATTTCTAATGTTAAAAAGTAGGGAGAATAGTTATTCAACACTCCAATATTAAAAAAACAAAAATGTGAGAGAAAATTGAATTCTGAAGTAGTGTTTCACTAATGAATATGGCTTTTTCCCTCAAACTCATTTTCTAAAAAGTCCATTTTTCAATAATTATCGAAATTATAAATTTTGTTTAAACGACTTATTTTCAAAACTAAACACTTGAAACATATATTCAAACAAGCTATCAACATAAAAATCATTAAGAAACCTTTTAGTTATGTACTAATGAAGTAACTCTGAAATGAAGTGTGTCGTCTTTCTCACCTGATAAGCAGAAGATGCTGAGCCAAAAATGAAATCTTTAGAAAAGTTACTTCTTCTTATTAAATCAATAGAGTGGGCAGGTGGTTCATAAGCTTTTGAAGCTCCAACAAAAAGAAGAAATACAAAAGTAAGGAAGGCATGATTATATTTGAAACCCATCCTTTGTTTATTTTTTGTTCTTCTTTTTTTTTTTTGGATGTGTGAATTGTTCTTCCCATACTCCTATTTATATAGGAAGGGTATGGGAAGCCATATTTACTTTTATGTTTATATTTCTAAGAAAACCATTAATTAATGACATCTTGATTTTTAAATAGATTTTATTTGTCTTTTCTTTTCTATAAAAAGAAACTTCATTAATTGAAAATGAGCCATTTTTTTTTATATGATAATGAAATGATTTACACTGTCAATCCTCGCGATAAATTTGACAAAAATTAGTTGTCAAAAAATTAGTAGACACACTCGAATATATAACTAGATTCAGATATCTATAGCAACTCGATTGTATTCAATTCCAATAATCGAGATACATTAATAAAAAAGTAAAAATAAAAAGTAAATGCAAAGGAAAGGTAGAAGTAGCTCAAAGTCCATTAAAAAAACAAAGATAAAAGGGGTGGAGAGCATTTATGAGATTGGAAAGAAACTCTTTTAAGCTAGAGAGCATTTATTACTCTATTTGCTTAATCACAAGAAGTGCATTAGAGAATATGCGACTGAATGTAATATCCCAAAAATTGTAAATAATTTAAGTTTGAATTATTTAAAGATGTTATTTGTTGGGATGTTGATTAAATTGTTTTGGTGGGAATTAGATT
>JBBPDJ010000008.1:3761717-3783500 GCA_037974625.1 Cucumis cinereus | reverse complement strand
TCAAAAGTCTGGTTTTAAATTCTTATTTTGTTTCAAGTAATGATCTCGGGTTGTGATAGAAAACTCGGGGCGTTACATTGAATTTCAAAATAAATTGAGAACTAGAAGAGCACCCTATCTCCTATCCCATAAAATGTATGAGATCCCTTATTCTTTTTTTCTAACATGAGATCCTCGACATGTTCTTTTAACTATTTTTTTCTAAGGTTCATTATTCTTAGATCGGATCATCTTTCCAATTTTTAGTTTTTTTAACTAAATGAATGCTCATTTAGGCTTTGTATATTAGATATCATGTGGTTTAATGCATGTCCCAGGCTCAAGATTCAAATTTCAGATTGACCACTTGATGGCCTCAACATTCACCTACGTCTCCTGTGGCCTGACAACATCCTTAGTTGTCATGAATTGCTTCTAAGAGTGAAGACTACTATCCCCACAAGCTAATACGAGCACTTTCTGTACATTTTGTCCTCACCAAAAATAGGATTGCTCCAAGTTAAGTATGCTTAATTATGAAGTTTCTAGGATTGAGCCACGAAAAAAAAAAGGTGCACCTTGTTAGTATAAAAAGTAACATTTTTCAATGATACTTTCATATGCTTAGGGTCTCTTTCATCCGGATGTAATCTAGTTCATTCTATTTGGAAAAACGTCTCACTTCTATCGTAGAAAATAAACAGAAAAATAATATATCAATAAAACTAGAAACACAAAAATTGATATGAAAAGCCTCCAAATTTGAGAAAAAAACTAGGAACTAGAAAATCTACAAATTAAAAAAAAATGTTAAAATCACATAGAATAATTTAAAAAATGTTACAGTCACATAATAATTTTCTCTCAACTTCAATTATAAGAGTACCCCCTCAAAGCTTTTGACTCCTCACATATTTTTCTCATTCTCAAATTAGGGAATACAAAATAAATTTAACTAGTGTTACATTAAGCTTAAAGTGTTTCTAACTGGAACATTGAAAACCAAAGTCATAGACTCCCTTTTATAGTGCTTAGAGTCTATGGCTTTCCTAATATTTTAAATGTAGACCAAGCACATGATTTTCTTAAACATTTTTTATGTGAGACACTTGCACTTCTAATATTTTGTAAAAAACCTAAAATATTTATATCTTTTAGAAAATTATCAAGGATTTTTTACAATTATTTAAGAAGTGGACCATTGGATCCTTCACTCAATTCTAAGCCAAATTTGTGTCATTGGATCCTTCACTTTATTCGAGGACAAATTGGAGTCATTAGATCCTTCAGATCTCCCTATGACAAATTAGAGCTATTGGATTTGTTTGATAACCAAGTATTTTTGCGTTATAAACAGGTGAGGTTCATTGTTGCCCAATTATCCCAAAATCTCCAGCAATTGAGTGAGACATAAAATAGAAATTTTTTCTTATAAGAGAGCTATGTATTTCTCATAAGAGAGAAAACTTGTAACTCCTATTTATTTACTGAATTCTTCCATCCTTGCCCGTGGTTTTTATCCTAATTTGTTTAGGGGTTCTCCACGTAAAATCACTATGGTTTATTCTCTGCCTTCTTCTTTATTATTATTATTTGACATCTACTTTAATTGCAATCTTACTCTACTTGATAACAGTTCTCGTTCTCAACAATATTCCTCTCTTAAAATCGAGTCATTACATTTTCATCTAAAAAATCAGTTGTCTATGAAAAAAGTAACTCAATCATATTTATAATTAAGAGTGTAAGGTCCATTAATTTTTTGTTTTAATTTTATTTTTTTAATGAAAATCTTCGAGGGAGTGTACAAAACTAATCAAGGAGACAATTAGCTAAAGAATGTCTCATACATATATCTATAAATAAATAAATAAAGACTATACCTTAAACCCTAAACCAAAAATGATATCACATTTGAATGATCGAGGAAGAGTCGAAAAAGACGATACAATTGGTTTTGAATGTACAAACTCTCCACGGCCGGTATGAACACTCTCAAAGACATCATACCATTTATTGCATATCTTTTGGTTTTTGTTTTATCCATTCCTTAAATCATTTTCACAGGCCTTCTACACTATTTCGTGTCTTCTTTTGGTTCACAAGTGTTTAATTCAAATATAGGGTATACAATGTGCAATTTTAAGTGGGCATTAGCTCTTATTTAATTCAAATATGGTAAGTATTACGAAAATACTCAGTTAGTAACCTTTTATTTTTTGGCGATACTAGCGTTGTTATTCATGCATTTTGCCAACAACAAAGAGTATATATCGGTGTTTATCATTATCAAAATATTCAGTTATAGTAAAGGATAGATAATGATATATATTGATAGACATCGATAGATTTCTATTAGATAAAATACTCGATTTGTATCGATACTAGCCTTGTTAATAATTTTTCATCTTCTAAGTAACGCTAAATTTATAGTAAGGTAAGATTTCTCTCTATCTTAAACCCTTCTTATTTTATCTTATCTTTCTTTTCTTTGTATTAATTAATTAATCTAATTTGATAAATTAAATAGGTTTAAAATAAAATTTTAATTGATGAAGTAAAATAAAGTTAGTTTGAGAACAGTTATATCCACCGATCGATTTAGTATAGGCTCAGTGGACTCGAGGCCCCCTCAACTTTATGCCCTTTGTATAATATATATATATAAAAACTAAAATGATACCAGTAATAGAAAATAGTATAGTGGTAAAATTGTCTCTTATTGTACATCTTTTTTCCATATTATTTTTAGCTCCCAGTCAACAATATTTTTAAAAATCAATCCAATTTTCAAAAACTAAAAAAAATGTTTTTTAGTTTTGTTAAGATTTTAACTAAAAAACGTAATAAAAAAATAATTTTCAAACCTAGGAAAATGAATTAAAGTATTTATCAAATATTATAAAATTTTATATTTTATTAACGTTTATTAGTATCTATCATCGATAAAATTTAAAATTTTGTAAATATTTTTCACAATTTTATGATTTATTCAACTTTTATTCAAAATCAAACTATACTCACTTTTCTAAAAAAAAAAAAAAAAAGGAACAAAATGTCAATCTTGCAATTGCTTTACAAACATGCTGGAAAGGTCTAGATATTATTACGAAGGTTCAAGAAAAGTAGCCAATTATTCAACAAGTACCCTCATTCATTATAAAACCCTAAAATTAAAATCATATTTAAAACAAAATACCATCAAATTTCTTCCATTTCTCAGAAATTGACCAATCATTCAAACAAAATAATTGGTGGAATTTATGGCTCAACTTTATGGCTCTTTCTCATTCATAAATTACATCATTCATTCTCAATTTTTCATGAAATTTTGAAAGAGAGAACATCTAAAATGCATATGATTGACATAATTTCATATGCATTTTCTGTGTATGGAAAGTTTCTCGGAGTTATTAACTTTTTGAAATGGTTATTTTTTTCTCAAAACATATATAATTAAAGAAAGTTTTCCAAAAGTAAAAGTAAGAATTGGCCAGAGGCTTTGAAGGAGAAAACAAGTTTCGGTATATAAAATACAATATACTCGATATATACTTGGATTCTATAGAAAGAAACTACGATATATTTGATTAAGGGATGGACATGACAATTTGTACAATATATTATATTGTCTTATACATTGAATAATATATTCGATATGGATCTACATTTTTCAGTATATTTGTATGCACACAAAAAAATAGCATTTTTCAGTACATTCGACATATACTTGAGATCTTAATGGAAAAATGATCGATTTTTAGTTAAAAAATATGGAAGAAAATAAAGTAAAAGTATATTATCATTTTAATAAATAATGAAAAAAACAGTGGAGAAGATTGATAAAAATAGATGTTGAAATCGTGGACGATCCACGATTTCGATCTACATGACACCATGTCTCACCAATTTACTTTTGACTGCCACGTTAGAGGATGAAAATCGTAGACCAGGTCCATGATTTTCATCTAAGATATAAAATTTTGTTACCAATTATGTTTTAAAACAGCTATTGGCCAATGATTTTATGCCATCAATATGGTACATTACATTGATTTTTTTTATGTTTATAAAACAATAAAAACGTGTAGTTTGACACATAAGAAAAATTATTTATCAAATCATATTTTAAACTTATTTGGACATTTATAAATCTTAGACGGAAATAGTGGATGTGGTACCATGTGAATGAAACGTCTATTTTTGTCAATATTTTCGACTTTGTCATATTTGTCTTTATTTATTTATTTTTTTTCACGTTATTTTTTAAAAAAAATTTGCTTATCACAAAAAGAATTAACCCAAATACCCTAATTATCAACAAAAGTTAGTAAATAAAAAAACAAACTCAAAATTAAAAAATGATAATAAAGAAAAAAAATAAATGTTTCAAAAGAAAATTTAAAATAATGAAAAAGGATTAAATTTGGTACAAAATTTAAGAAATTGTACACTTTTTTCCATTTTCTCTTCTTTGGAATAAAAATCTCTATTTAAGGACTAACAAATATAGTGAATGGTTTTTATTTCTATTATATTCTTATATATTTACGTGAAAAACTACTTTTTAAGTAAGATGATAGATACAATTATACTCAAAAAAAACTTTAAATTTTAAAAATTGATCCTTCAAACCTATATGATCGAACCCTAAAACATACATAATTGTGTAAATTATAATAACTGTATAACTTACTTTTATTATTTGTGGGTTCATTTTTTTATAATTACAGTAAGTATGAGAGTTCAATTTAAAATTTTTTAGAAGTTTAAGAATCTAATTTTTAAAATTGAAAGTTCGAAGGTCTAATACAACTACTATATTTCAAGGTAGTTTTTGTAGATTGTCGGATTTTATTTTTTATATATATAGTAGCATACCATAAATGTAAAAGTTATAGAGTTTAATTATTTTTTGTATTTATTTAGGTCAATAATTAATTTGCAATGTCGTGTTTCACGCCACATTGCTAAACGACATTCGAATTTGGAAGTATAGTAATATATATAGATAACGATTGGAAGGCCCTACCACTTTATAATTTAAATTCCAAATTTGTTGTGCTCAATAATTCCCATTTTCATTTTCATTTTCAATTTCATTTTCATTATCATTTTATAATATTAGCCTTATAATTTTCTCCCTTTCATATTGTTCAAAAGGGTTACATTTTTTAAATTTGTGTGAGTTCGTGTGCAACGAAAAATTCAGTTTTGTCACATTCGACGAGTTTGAAAATATATGTCGTAGATTGGTTGATGTAGATATAACTTTGATGTCTTCTCATTGTTTTACTAATTGATTTTCTCAAATAAAACAATATTGATGAAGAAAAATTAAATATATTGTAACATTATTATTTTAAATGCTTGATTTTAATCACTTCATTAATATACTAATAGAAACTTCTATCACTTACGGTCAATATCACTAAACAGTGTCTATTATTGACAGAGTTTAAAATTTTACTGAATTTTGTGAATATTTTTGTTCATTTTGATATATTTGAAAACAACTCTATAAATTTCTCACTTCAATATCATTTATGTTGATATCTAAGGGAATACTTTTGTAACGACGCAACCTTTCAAACTAAGCCAAGGTCGTTACTTAAATAAAAACATTATTTTAAAACTAAAATCATGCAAAATCTAAACCATTTTATTAAAGAAATGAATACTTTGTCCATTTTGAAAATTTTCTTAAATAAAAACATATTCATGTAGAAAACCAAATGCTTAAAAAAATAAACAAAATAATTAAGCCGGTCGAGGTCTTCTAAGTTAAACATAAAAGAAAATTCATAAGTTTCAATAAAAATTATCTGTAACATCCCAAAAATTTGAGATAATTTTAGTTTGATTATCTTAAAATAATAAGTTGGATTTATTTTGAGATCTAATTTGTTTTGGGATCTTAATTATTTTGGTTAAGAAATTATATATATATATATATAGGTATATATATTTAATTATATTGATTAAAAGATAATTTAGAAATGAAAGAGAAAGATTTGATTGATTTGGAATAGAAATAGAAAAAGGAAAATATTTATTTGTACTTGAAAAAGGAAAAGAAAAAAGAAAGAATAATAATATATATTATTATTATTTTCTTTATAAATAAGTTAGGGTTACTTGAAAAGCATGAAAGTTAAAAAAATTTACAATCTTCTTCTTGAGCCCTTCACCGCTGCGCTTCTTCGCTCGTCGATGTCGTTTAATCTTCCAAATTTGATTTGTCCGTTGTCACTCATGGTCGTCGACGTTAGTTATATGGGTAAAGAATTGAGTATTTTATTTTGAATTTTTTTGGATACCCAATAAAGTTAAATTGAGAGTTAATTTGAGAATTATTCTTGGTTAATTAAAAGTTATTTTGGAGCTATTGTTAGAATTAATTCGTAGAGTTCCGTTACAAATTAATTGGAGCGTCGACAACGAATCGATTTGACTTGGAGCTTCATTGGGTAATTAATTCGTAGAATTTTTTCTACGAATTGAATTGGAGTTTTCGACAACTATTTGGATCAATTTAAGGAGTCATATTTCAAGCCAAAGAGAATTTTTCTGTATTTTGAGGTAAGTATGAGGAAACCCACGACGGATAGGAAGGACCAGTGACCATGTGTTTGGGGACTATTTTGACAAAGGCTTCGGCTATATTTTTTTTTTCAAGTCTATGAGTTTTTATGTAAGTAACGACTTCGGGTTAAGATTGAAAATCTGGGGCGTTACATTGTCTATCAATAGCACATAGTATTCTGAAATCTCATCATGTCATAATAAGTATAGCGGAAACATCATATCACAATAGTCTTCAATGACAGGATCACAAATTCTTTTTGTTCCTATCAATATTGCTTATAGACACTCATAGTAAGTGATATACCTGAAATTTCACTATATTTTGATTCATTTTGTTATATTTAAAAATACTCCTTATGATTGTTGTCCCTCGATAAAAAATCATTCCACCTCCCTCATTTTTCATTTCTTTTATCAAAATTTGCAATTTGAGTTTTAGATCTTAGAGTTTGAATCCTTAAAATTAAATCTACAAAACTCTTTCACAAATTCTATATTATTATTATTATTATGGTTGAATTGTGCTTTAACAATATATTAATCTTAAAACACAATTAAAATGTGTAACAATAGAAACTTGAGATCATATAATTTTATTTTTTATTTTTTATTTTTTATTGGTGGGGAATGTTGTTTGGTTGATCCAATGGGTGTGAATGTGGAAATAAGTTGATTGATACCTTCGAAAAGTCTAGGAGCTCATAAAATAAATAATTATTATTTTATTTTTCTTTCAGCCCTATTTTTGGGATATTGACATTCAACTAAACACAATTGCTTATTCAATTGGACACCAAGCTATCATTTTGTATGTGTTACCCCGGCTGTTTATGAAAATGTTAAATTATAACTTGAGAATGACATTTTCAAATATAGCATAATGAACCAAAATATTTATAAATTTAATAAAACTTCAGATTCTATCAATAATAGATACTCATAAACATTGATATAGATAGAAGTTTATCAGTAATAGACATTAAGAGACATTGATACTGATACAAAGAATAGCTTTACCACTTAACTGTAGTCAATCGAACAACCTTCAAATACAAATAGCCTTCGACACACACACCTTCCAGTGTCGAGTACAAAAAAAAAAAAAAAAAAAAAAAAAAAACTTTCTGTATTGACAAAAAGCGACTTAACCCAACCCAACAACTCCAAGTACAACTCACTCAATAAAAAGGGATGACCAAAAAGGAATGGAAACGGCCAGCAAGGCAAACACCCCCACAGAAGGGAAGAAAGCCGACCAGAAGCAACCCAAAAAGGCAAGAATCCAGAGGCACCATGAAGGAGCAAGGAAGCCGAAGATAACATAAATAATAAATAAAACAGTTTCTTATTTTGTTTCCTTCCAATCACTTTACTCCATTTATTTTTCTCTTAATTTATCATGTTTTAAAGACACCAACCGTCACATGCTGACATGCATGCATGACAGGAAACTTCAACATTAAAAATCTTTGAAGCTACAGGTTTATTAGGGCATAGTCGTTGTATCTTCACTTTCTTTGTATTCATTTAGGTTGTATTATACGTACTTTCTTCATATTGGGCCTATATATATTATTTGGGCTGATTTGTGACAGTCAACGCAGTTTTATTTACCTCACAGGTGAAATATGTTATTTTAGAGTATCTCAACCCTACAGCTTCTTTCACTTCATCTATTTTCTCAATTAGCTATCAGCAATTAATTATATGGATTCCATATCATCTTCATCATACAAATAATAATACTAGTTTTGTTCTGGTTTTCGAACTACTCACTAACAATTATGCTCTTGTTATTCATGTACATGTGTGAAGTCTCATAGTTTGTTGATATTGATCAATAATTTTGTATACAAAGAAACAAAAGCAGAGCATTGAACAAAACAAGAGAGTTTAAGAACAAATTTATGCATATAAAGTTATTGATAACAAAATAGACCTCGCCACAATAAATATAGAAAAGAATACGTCTCGTAGGATGTTTTTAGTCGCTTCAACTAGCAATTTAGATAAACATCAGATTCCATTTCAAATTAAAGAAAACAAACTCCGTCGTACATTATTAATGAAATTAAAGCATACAGATTAATGAGCAAGACAATGCAATTCAATGTGATGGATCATCCTTAATTTTTGAGGAAATTTTCAAACCATTTGGCAGAGAGCTTTGGAATTCTCTTCAAATTGTTTTTGTAGTCAACATAAGTGAGGCCAAAACGAATCACATATCCACTTGCCCATTCAAAGTTATCCAAGAATGACCATGCAAAATATCCTTTCACCCTTACACCAGACCTACAATGAGTTCCAAAAAATATCATATCAGAAAATTTTGTAAGTCCACATGAGAAATATATTTCATATTATTAGATAACTCATGAGATTCCGTTCTATCTAGAAACCAAGACGATGGGAGATTCAACGCCTCAATATATCCCTTCAAGACCATGTCTTTTTAGGTTCACCCTTTTTCTGTAACTTCTTATTTTTTTTCCTTTTGCTCAATATGGACTTCAATGACTCTTAAGACCATATAAGATAAAACAGGAGCTTTTATCTTAATTTCAATGGTTTACAAAAGGGATGGTCAATGTATTTTATAAAGATTGTGTGTTCTCTTGAACATTTTTTTCTTCGAATTCTCAACAAACATAGAGTTTATATAATCAAGAACAATATTTGATGTTTCTCTTAGGTACATTCACCTTTGTGTACTTCACTCTACAATTAAGTATATTGAAATATATTTTTGTTTCTTTCATAAAAAAGATAGGTCTCGTTTGGTAATTATTTCGTCTTTTGTTTTTTAGTTTTTAAAATTAAGTTTATTTCCTCTCAATTTCTTAAATAGTTTGCATCATTCTTAAATACAATGGTTGAATTCTTAGTCAAATTTTAAAAACAAAAACAAAATAGTTATCATACGGAACAACAAGTATCTTTCAATTATATTCAGCACATAAAAGAAAAAAACCCATATATATATATATATATGCATGCATGTATAGTCTTGTTTTGATATACTTACTGCATTGCTTCTTTAAGAGCCATCAAATGATCATGATGGTATTTCACTCTACGTCTGTCCATGAGCATTTCCTTAAGTGGAGGACCTTCAATATCAAGGTATCCTACAAACATATGGTTTTTAATAAATAAAATACATTTGTATATTTAATTTTTAAAAATATATTTTTGTTATAACAAGATTGTATTTTTTTATTATTATTATTACATACCATTCTCTGTGATATAGATGATTGGATTCTTGTACTTGGTCTTTGTGTAGATCAATAGATTTTTAAACCCTTTTGGATAAACAGCCAGCCAAGATGTTGCATTGAACTATGTAACATAATCAAAACTAATTATTAGTTATATTGGATATTTTCAAATGCGATAACAACAAGGGATAGTAATAATAATGGAGAATTATCGTACGTGACAAAACTATTGAAAAAATTGAACTTAGTTCTATCTGTATCTATCAATGATAAATATAAAATTTTACTATATTTTGTAGAGATTTTAGTTCATTTTGCTATATTTACAAATGCACCAAAAATATTTGTATAAGTCTACAAATGACAAAACTTTTGAGCATAAATTACCTTTGGACCAATTGAGACTCCGTTTCGATCAGCTGCAACACAAAAACGTTATAAAATATTCAATCAAAATACCTGACGAATTTAACAATGATTGATAGCCACAATATCAACATGACCTTTAGATGAAAACATTATAGAGATAACAAAAAAGTTTGGATCTTTGAGAAAATGCATAAAATAGAGTGTCAGAACAAATCAAATGCTGTGTTGTGAAATGAACACTATCTTGAAAAAAAATTACAACATGACCTCAGTGCTAAAAGCAAAGTGCTCCCCCCAGAGAACTCAAACAACCACATTTTAGAAACCCCAAAAGAAATCGTTTTTAGACCTCAACTAAAACAAAACACTTTCAAATCTAAATGAATACAAAAAAAAAAAAAAAAAAAAAAAACGTTTTCAAAACTGCAAAATTAAATACTTGCAGATCTTTTAATATGGGAGAAAAGCAGAAACCTAATTTTATGACAAGTCGTTCCAACAATGGTCCATTAGTCTTTACCGAACAAATAAGAGAGATGATAGAAATTATACAGTTTATAGTAATGTATGCATACTTGATTGATCAGCTCTATAATCAGTTAAGTAACTTGGTTGAGGGCCAGGTGCTTTGGGATTATCTTTAGCATAATTAGCTGTGTAGTAATTTAATCCAAGAAAATCAATTGAGCCTTTGATTAGAGCAACTTCTGCCCTTTTAAATTTGGGTAATCTCTCCTTTACAAGTTCCCTCATGCTAGGTGGATAATCCCCATATGTTAGAGGATGCAAGAACCTGCCACAAAATAGTATATATGTTTATTTTAGTAGTCTTCTCTATTTCACTAATATGGAAGATCGAAACAACTGAAATAGTTATGAAATGAGACCGAAATTCATTTATAGTTCTCTATGTCAGAGAGAAATTTTGCTTACCAGCCAAGAGCAAAGTCAAGAGATCTACTTGCAGCCTTTTTGTCAGCCTCAGTATTTGAATATGGAGTATACCAAATAGACACTAATGTGATACCAATCACACCCTTTTGACGAGCCTACAAATTAAATCCCATAAGTTTGAATATATATTATAGTGATCAAAACAATCATTAAAGTTTTTGGTTCTAATTATAGGTTGTGAATTGAAACTAAATCAGGAATCAATTGTTAAGGGTAAGTAGTTAAGAAACCTGATATTTGGTTTTGTACACTTTGACAGCAGCGGCATGAGCAAGAATTTGGTTGTGACCAACAATGTATGGTTCGGTGCCAGAATTTCCACCAAGGCAGTTAAATGGTTGCCAAGAAGAACATCTACCAGGAGCATTAGCTCCTAGGGCATAGCCTCCCATGGCAAAACTCCACGGTTCATTAAGGGTGATCCAATGCTTCACTCTATCTCCAAACTCTTTGAAGCAAAGTTCAGCAAAGTCTCGAAAGTCATTTCTGTAAAATTGATTTGATCGAATTTTCACCCAAATGATTCATCTTTTGAAAGTCAAGAGCTCGTACAGTTTATTTTTGTAGGAAAGAAAAAAAAACCTAGTATGTTTAGAGTTTTTTTTTAATATAATTAAGAATAAATTTGTGTTAAGTTGAAAGTATTTTTGCTAGTACATAGTAACTAAGACCTTATTTGACCAACATTTCGTGTTTTGTTTTTCATTTTTAGCACTGTTTCTTCTGTATTTCTTATAGTAGTTTGCATCTTTTTAAAGCCTAATAATTAAATTCTTAGTCAAATTTTTTTAAAAAAAAATTAAAACTACTTTCTTTTAGTTTTCAAAATTTTAGAAGAAAATAAAGAATGTGACTTAATTTTCAAAAACCACGACCAACCTAAAATCAAATGGTTTGAAAATCGGTCTAAACGATCAATCTTCTCAAATGTAAAATTTAAAATATAACTAGTAACTAACTTTTTAATCAACCTCTTTCATCATTAACCCAAAAGGAAGGTTTATTTCATCCCAATCTAAGCATGACTTGGTATTTACTTAACTTAGTACTTCAAACATATGATTTGGAATAAATATTGATTTCCAAAAGAATAAAAAATATTGGATATGGACAAAAGTGTTTAGTTGATAATAATTTATATATATATATATATATATATATATATATATTAGGCCGCTTAGATTGATTTAAGAAAATTATTTTTATCTAAACTCTTTTAATGAAAAATGTTTAAAATACATATCAATAGCTATTTTGAGTGCATGTCAATCATTTCAATTCTTTCTAAATCGACTTATTTTTTAAATTAACGACCTGAAAATGTATTCCAAACACATTCTAACATTTCAAGTCTCCAAAGATAATTTTTTTGTAAGTAATTATTTTATTAACAATTTCTTTATCCTTGGAAATATTATTTGGTATTTTAATATTGCATTAGAGAAATATGGAACTTTTGTGCATGAGAGATATGGAATTTTTGTACTTACACAATTTGATGCCCTAAAAAGCCTCCATATTCATCTTCTAAAGCTTGGGGAGTATCCCAATGAAAAAGTGTGACATAAGGTTGAATTCCTACAAATTAATATCGAAAGTTTTGTGTATTAATCAAATTAATTAATTTTGTGCTTGACTCAATTTTGACACTAAACCCTAAATCAAATTAATTACAATAGTAAGTACGAAAATTGCAATGGATAGCAATTTAAGAATATGATATTTTAAGTATGTTATAGACTTTTCTCGATTTACACATATGAAACTTTCAAATATATCAAGTGTATCAGTGTATCAAAGATAGACATTTCATGGGTTGGATTTGTTTTTTGCAATTTTTGCAAAAATAATAAGGTCGAGCTATGGACCTAATTTTCAAATTTATTTTGTCAAACCTACGAAATAAAATTATAATAATACTCACCCTTCGCTAGCAATTCATTGATGAAGTTGTTGTAGAATTGAATTCCTTTCTTGTTCACACCTCCACTAAGTTTTCCCTCTGTATAAATAATAAAGGAAAGTATAATTTAGGGGAAAAAATGTCTATGCATATTAGACCCGTTTGATAACTATTTTATTTTATTTTTCAAAAAAATTAAACTTATATAAATATTCATTCTATCTATAGATTTTCTTGTTTTGTTATCGGTCTGATAGAAATGTTGAATGAAGTATGATTTTTTTAAATGACTCGGAGTACACTTCGAAATTCTTACTTGGCAAAACTCTAGCCCACGAAATTGAGAATCGGTAAGCATCAAAACCCATTTTCTTCATAAGGGCAACGTCTTCCTGCATTACAAAGAATTATCCACATAAGTTTTTAGACATATATCATACGATTATTTTCAAATAAAGAAAAATGAATCAAAATAATTACAAAATATAATATAACATAACGTAAACATATTCTTCCCCAGATTACCTTATAACGATGGTATTGATCAACTGCAACATCCCCATTGCTACGATCATAAATTTTCTCTGCATTTTTAAAGAAATAATTTCGTAAGTTTTTTTTTTATCCTTTTTAAATGTATTTCATTTATTATTATTAAAAAATGATTATGATTATTTTAATAAAAAATGAGATGAATTGTAACGCCTCAGGTCTAGGATTCAGACAAGAATTCGAAGTCCGGATTCGACAGCTCCGGCAAAATCATCTTTGCTTGTGTTAAACGCTTATTAGATTGATATCTTTCAGGATACTTTGTCCTCACTCACTTGCATCCTAGTAAAACTCATAGGAGATCACCCAATATAGAATTGTTCCAAGCTAAGCACGTTTAACTTTGAAGTTCCTATGATTGAGTCATAAAAAAGGAAGATGCATGTTGTTGGTATAGGTAATAACTTTAAATTCTTTTAAGTTTTTCTTAACCTTACATCCATGTTCTCAAGATCCCTCTATATTTAGATGTGATTTCTCTCCTAAACTCGGGACGGTACATGAATTGTCTTAAATTAATGGGTAATTATCATAACAAAAAAGAGAAACGAACCTGGGTGTTGGTGAGTATAGTTATCCCAAATACTTGCTCCTTTACCATCTTCAAAAGCAGCACCTTCGAACTGAATTAATGGTGAATCAAATTTAAAATTTAATATACACACACATAAATACAAAAAATGAAATGCAAATTTTTTTATTTTCTGACCTGATATGCAGATGATGATGAGCCAAAAACAAAACCTTTGGGAAAGCTACTTCTTCTCACAACATCAATTGGGAGATGAGAAGGTTCTTCATTTGCCTTTGCAATTACAATTAAACCAACAAATAACACTAAGCTAAGAAAACTATGGCTTTGTTTTGAAGCCATTTTCCTTTAGTTTTTTTCTATTTAGAGATAAAACTAACACTCTTTCTTGCCCTATTTATACTTGAAGATGATGGGAAGCCATTGAAGCAAAGCTTCCAAACCTTCCTTATTTTATTATATCATTACTTCTATATTATTATATTTATGATAATTAATTAGAATAATTTGGCCAGATTGTATAGAGAAATTAATTAAATATCATCAAATCATTAATGAATGTCCAAATTGATCGAGGATAAATTTATACAGTGACCAATTTCTTACGTAAGGATCTATGTGGCAACAAGTTCTTGTTTCATCCCAAAGTTTCAATTCTGGTTTTAATTTTTATTCAATAGATATTAGAATTTACAGTAAAATTCTATTTAAAAAAACAAGTTTTTGAAAGTTACTATTTTTAGCTATCAAGTATGCATTTTCTTTTTTTTAAAAAAATATGATTAGAAGGGAAAAAAAACACTTATGAATAGAAGTAGCGTTGATACTCTAATTTTTTAAAACTAATAATGATTCATGTGCGATGCCTGTTTTTTAAGAACTTCATGATTTGTAATTTTAGTTTTTATGTTTGTAACGTTTTGTTTAGTGTGAAGTTTTAAATTGAAAATTATGTTAATGAAGTATAGTGAAATAACTTTTACTATTCTATAATGTATGAACGTATGTGATATAATGAAATCTCTTTCTAAACCCTAAACTTGTAAAATTAGTAATAGATGTAAAGATTCCAAATATAACGTCAATTAACTACATCCAAAATAGTATTATGTTTAGATAAAATGTACTTATTCGGCTTTAAAGTTCACTTTCACATATAATAAATTTATTTTATACAGTTTACTTTGAAATCTCTTTAGACAATTTTGTCATTTAAAATAAAATTTTCGCAAAATATTGTTTTTGGTTTATATCTTGGAATTCTTATTTTATTTTAGTCTCTTTTTTTTAATGTCTAAATTTAGTTCTTAAATGACAAAATTGTTAAAAATATTTAAAATATAGCAAAATTTTACTTTCTACCAGTGATAGACTTTAATAGACGCAAATAGACATTATTGACGTCTATCTGCGTGCATCATTGTTTATCGCTAATAAAAAGTACATGTTCAAGTTGAAATAAAAGTCTTCTAATTAATAAACATTTTTGTATATTTAAAAAATAAATCTAAATTACTCAAAATAAACAAGTAACATGTTTCTATCATATTTATTTCAAAATTATACATAGATTGCGGTATATTTACAACAAATTTAAAAAAGAGAAAAAAAAACAAAAACATGTAAATTAATAAATTATTATAAACTCACTTAAGTTTACAAAAATTGAAAAACAAAACATACAAAAACATAAAATAGTCAATCACTCTCTTCTTTGTCACTTAATCGTTCTTTAAATTGTTTGAACTTTTAACAAGTTTATCTTCTTTTCCACCTCTAGGTAGGTAAGAAAGAACGTGAATTGTATGGATAAAAAAATCTACAAAAGCATAAAAAGTTTATAATAATATTAAATTATCAATTTGAAAAATGACATATATATATGTTTAAAAATAGAGAGATAAATGTGATATCACCTTCTACACCTAATGCTATACTTAATTCTATAAAAACTCAAAGAAAGAAGAAAACATGTTTAGAACAATGTTGCCATTGACAAAAATAAATAAATAATAAATAGTTCTAGAAAACTAATGAAAAAAAAATAAGTGAGAGGGAGTTACAAAATGGGTTTAGGGCCTAGTGCAGTGTAAATAGTTTATTCTATTATTATTCTTTAAAACCCAGTATATATATATATATATATAAATTAAAAAAGAGAAAAGAAAAGAAATAAAATTTAGAGGAGTTAGGACTTCAAAATTATTAATTTAGTTATTTATAGGAGATTTATTCCAAATCAGGATAATATTTTATTTTTATTTAAAACAAATATATTTACAAATTATGAAACTATTGGAAAATATTTTTTTGATAAAATGATACAAAAATTATTATTTTTACATTTTATATCAATTATTATCATTTTTCTATAAAATGAGATTTTAATCCCTCATTTTTTAGATATCATAAAGAAGAAATTAAATTTAATTCTTTACAAAAAAAATTATTTTTTAAAGTGAATTATTTTATAGATAAAATTATTTTTATAAAAAAAATATTTTTAAATTTAAAACCAAGTTCACTATTAACTCTATTATAAATATTTTTTAAATCTCGTTCCTAGGTAAATACTTGAACAAATCAACATTTAAACAAAATTTAAAGATATATTTACACGTGAATATTTGTTCCATCGTAAAACTATAATTTTTTTTTTAAAAAAAAAAGTTGTTTTCTATTCGAATGTATCTATAATCTATAATCTATTGATTTTTATTTTTATTTTTAATGTAAAAAATTACATTGTATAACCCTACAACAAATTATTAAAAAGGGCAAATAGAGGAAGCAAATGTTTCTCTCCTAAACCCCATTTAGATATAATATAGATTTTAAAATAATAATAATAATTATTATTATTATTTTATTTGGTGATTTTGAATATATTATGAATAGCCAATAATTGTGTTTGTGTTACTAATTTTGCAATATCGTGTTTCACGTGATGTTGTTATTATGTAAAAGACAAATGGAGAGGTCATGGAGATGCACAAACTAGTAGTTTAATAATTATTATTATAAGATTATGAAAGAGAAATCTATAAATTAAGAGTTCTTCATTCTATGAAATAAAATATAGAATTAGACTTTTCAAAATATATAGATATATTATAAAATTAGGGAAGAGATTTTAAAGTAAAAAAAAAAAAAACATGTGGATGCTGTTGCAATTGGGGCTAGCCTTATCCAGCTCATGAATAACAAATCACAAGAATATTAGATTTTAGATCTAATTTTTATTTGTTACGTTTACTAATTTGCTATGAACTATAGTGTAATTATAATGGAGTTCTGCTCCTGTATCGATTGGTAACACGATTTGATCACAAACAAAATTATTTAGACTTTTTTTTTATCATATTTATTTAGAATAACGAATTTGTTACGTACATTTAGGTCACTGTTTACTCAAGTGAAAACTTAATAGATCAATGACGATAAGAAAACTGAGCCTGATTTGATTAATTTTTGTGTTGTTTACTTGTCTGTTGCATTCGTAGAACTATTTGGGATTCGTTTCCAAATTTGTAATCAACAAACGCAAACTAAATAACAATTGAGAGTGCTCAATCCAATTGCGTCAAAAAATTGTGTCGTATTGTTACCGTTACCATTATGATTACCATTACGACTACCATTATTGGTACTGTTCCAGTTGAAAAGTTATTAATTTTGCATCTTTATTGTTATTGCTTCCCTTACAATTTGACCTCAAAGTTAGAGGTAAAGGTAATGGAAATAGTAAAATTGACATATTTACTGTTATAATTACTATTATAATTATCGCTTGACCCTCAGAAGTAGAAGTAAAATATAGAATATTTTCATAATTTTAAGCAAATGCGATCAGAAGCAATTCAATTACATTTACACGATTCAAGCTTATTACAGTTGATCCATCAATAAAATTCTATTATTACAATTACATCAATTCTCATTATTTTTCGATAAACGCGACCTAATACCTAAGTCTTACCAAAGACTTGAGGCCTCGTTAAAATGTATCCGAAGAAGTCTAAAACTAAGTCCAAAAGCTCCAAATAGAAGTTTCAAGGTAGGAATAATTATAAAGAAATTAAAATTAGGAACATTTTTTCAACATCAATATAATCCAATACTTTAGAACAAAATAGAATTTTATGATGAACATTTATAAATATTGCCTTAAAATTGTCATTACTATTATGATGGAGTCCATTTTGAATAAAAGGTCATAAAATTAGATAGATCTTATTATTATCAATGTCAGAAGACACTAAATACATGTAACATCCCAAAAATTTGAGATAATTTTAGGTTAATTATCTTAAAATAATAAGTTTGATTTATTTTGGGATCTAATTTGTTTTTGGATGTTAATTATTTTGGTTAAGAAATTAACTATATATTTATATATATATATATATATGGGTATATATATTTAATTATTTTTTTGTTAAAAGATAATTGAGAGAGGAGAGAGAAAAATTTGATTGATTTGGAATAGGAAAAAGAAAATATTTATTTCATTATTTTGGTTAATAAATTAAATATATATTTAATTATTTTTGGTTAAAAGATAATTGAGAGAGGAGAGAGAAAGATTTGATTGATTTGGAATAAGAAAAGGAAAAGATTTATTTGAATTTGAAAAGAAAAAGGAAATAATAATAATAGATATTATTATTATTTTCTTTATAAATAAGTTAGGGTTACTTTGCAAAGCGTGAAAGTTATAAAAAAAAATTACAATCTTCTTCTTCAGCCCCTTCACCGCCGCGTTTCTCAATTCACCGATACTGTTTAATCTCCTGGATTTGATTTTTTCGATGTCGCCGCAGTTAGTTATATGGGTAAAGTATTTGCTATTTTATTTTGGATTTTTTGATACCCAATAAAGTTAATTGAGAATTAATTTGGGAATTATTCTTGGTTAATTGAAAGTTCTTTTGGAGTTATGGCTAGAATTAATTTGTAGGGTTTCTCCTACGAATTAATTGGAGCGTCGACAACGAATCAGTAAGATTAAAGAACTACCTTGAAGGGTAAATTTGATTAACGATTTTTGAAAAAATTGTTAATTAAATTGTTATGTATATAATTATTTTGAAGATTCGTGAGGAATTAATTCGTAGAATTTTCTCTTCGAATTAGATTGGAATTCGGCAACCAATTGGTATGGGTGTTCAAAAAAACCGACAACCCGACCAACCCGGATTACCCAACCCAAACTGTAAGGGTTGGGTTGGGTTACATTTTTTTTTGGGTTGGGTTGGGTTACAATTTTGCAAAAAAACTATTATGGGTCGGGTTGCTGGGTTTTAGAATTTTGGGTCGGGTCGGGTTGGCCCGGCCCGACCCGAATTTTTTGTTTTTTTGTTTTTAAAATATATATGTATATATTTATATATATAAAAGCCCTAATTTACTAAACCTTCCAGACGTCCACTTCGGCACTTCCCTCGCGCAGCGCCCAAATTCGCACGATTTCAATCTTCTTCCCCCGCCGACGCACATCTTCCTCTTCCCTCGTCGCGCACATCTTCCCTGCCCTTCCGACGCACGACGCACATCTTCCTCTTCCCTCGCCGCGCACATCTTCCCTGCCTTTCCGACGCACGACCCACATCTTTCGACGAGGAAAACTATATCTATTGCTTATTGGGACCACAACCCTCAGTTTGGTGAGATGTAATTCATTTGGCATGTGTATATATCTATATATTTATATGATGGTTTCATATGCGTAATCATATGTTGCTGTAATGATTAGATTTCTTTTCTCTGCATGGTTGTTTTATTAAAAAAAATTGTTAGCTTATTTTGAGTTATCTGCTATTCTGTTTGAGATTTTTTAGATAACAAATGTACTTAAGAATTATGTTGGCCGTTCTCTTATACGTTTGTTGGCTAAAAAAAACAACAAATAGTTGAAAGCCATTTCTTCAATAAGGAAGGCATTGTATTGGAAGTTAAGGCTAAAAGGATCAATAACAAAACAACAAAAGCCATCCAATCTACGTCAATAAAAAAATGAGTGATTATTTTTTTTATAAAAAAAACATCTTGTTTAGAGCACTCCAATTACGCACGACGCACATTTTATTTGGTTGTTGCTACTTTTGGACTTTGTATTGGTAGATTTATTGTGAAATTTTGAAGATTTAATTATTAATTTTGGAGCTAAACCATTTGAAGTGAAACAAAAATTAAATTATACCTTATAGACGACTTATTAGTTATTATCATACCAATATAATGTAAAGTTATCATCATATCCACAGTGTCTAAAGAATATTTGGGATTCTCCAAAACTCGTCACCACGAACACGGAGTCGGGTACAGCGGAATCACCCTTATACAACTTTACGGTGAGTTTAATATTATAATTGTGTAAATTGTGTTATGTTTAATGATTTGCTGATTTTAGAGTTGTAATTTGTGTCATTTGTTGATTTTTATTCAAAATTTAAGTGTTTATTAGTTTCTTTATTTTATAGATGGATAGCAGTAGTGGGAATGCGAGTGCTACTGATAATAGTGAATTTCCACCTCCGCTAAATCCAAGTGAAACTTCAAACTATATACCACATCTACCTCCTAAGTCCAAAAGAAAAAGACCTAATAAACTTACTTCTTTTGTGTGGGATCATTTCACAAAAATAGAAGTCAGTGCTAACGATGGAGCTAGATGCAAGTGTAACTATTGTAGTAAGGATTACGCATGCGACAGTAATAGTTGTGAAACTAGCACTTTGAATGCCAAGTTTGGAATGTTTAGAATACCCTTTAATGAACTTTGAACTTTTTTTTTCTAATAGAATGCTTTGTACTTTATTCTATATTTTGTGGACTTTTTATTCTAGTATAATACCCTTTAATGAACTTTTTTTTTATTATTAGTACAATTGTTACTGCACTATTTTTTTTTGTTTTATTGGTAAGTTTCTTCTCTTCCATAATTCATATGCAGTCAAAAAGGCTTAGAGTGAGATTGTCTTCATAATTAAGGTAATTTAAAACTATCTAAAGGTGTGTTTGTTTAGGGTTTTCTAATAGTATAAATTATGGATTGTAGTGTTTGTTTGAAAGCTATCAAAGAAAAGGAATATAGTGTTTTCTAATAGTATAAATCATGGATTGAAAAAATTTACAACCCGCCAACCCAACCCGACCCAACCCGGATTTTAAGGGTTGGGTTGACCATGGCATATTGAACCGATAGGGTTCAAGTTTTGCCAACCCGATGACTTTGGGTTGGTCCATAATAATCCTTCAATCCGGCTCATGTACACCCCTACCAATTGGTAAGTTTAAGGTATTTTATCCAGAGATTAAAGTTAAAATTAATTAATAATTTTATGAAAAAATTATTAATTAAATATCTTATGTATAGGATTAAATTGAGGGAGAAACTCAAGCCAATGTGTTAACGACACTTTGAGGTAAGAGACTTACTACTGATTCCACGACAAGTATTAGAGATACTTACGAAATTATTTATGTGACATCTGAGTTGTGAGATTATGTGATAAATGAATCGACTGATTAGGTAACAAATTTGAGTTAGTTTAATTAATAATTTTTATGGAAAATTATTAATTAAAATTGGATGTGTAAAGTACTTACTATTGGTTCCTCGATAAGTAATAGGGATACTTATGAAATTATTTATGTGACATTTGAGTTGCTTGATGTGG
>JBBPDJ010000008.1:3748108-3761617 GCA_037974625.1 Cucumis cinereus | reverse complement strand
GGTGGAACGTTAGATGCTTTTGGGACTAAGATTGTAGAGTGCAATTTAATAGGAAGTTAACAGTTAACCTAGTGGGCCCAGTAGTAAGTTCCTTACTGGGTATTTTTATACTCACCCTTTTCATGTTTATTTTTCAGCTAAGTATGAGGAAACCGGCGACGGACAGGAAGGACCAGTGACCGTGTGTTTGGGAGCTTTATTGACAAATGCTTCCGCTGCAGTCTCTGTATTGATGTTGTTACTTGTGAAAAATGTTTCCTCTTTAGTTTGTAAAGAATATGAGTTTTTGTTTAAGTAACGACCTCGGGTTAAGGTTGAAAATCCGGGGCGTTACAATACATATGGAGAAAAAACAAGTATTAAAGAGAAAGAAATGCAGATTTAGGTTAGAATAATCTGACACCTATTCATCTTCTTCTCCATTGTATTTTCTCTTTTCTCATTTTGGACTGTATTAATGATTAAGAGGGATCTCCCATGGATTATGAAGTACAATATATGGGCTAAGTTACTCTTATAGCTAGGATTTATGTAGATTTTCTCTTCTGTATTGGTTGATTGTGAGGAGACTTGAGCTTGTGCACTGGTTAACCTTGGTTAAATCAAGCCTATGAACAACAAGGAGCACTATATTAGATTAACTTGTTTAAAACAGAACTTGACACGCAAAGTAGTGCTTTAATCAATCTTGTTTGAAAACGACATTGAATGAATAAACTAGACGTGGAAGTTAATGAATTCATCTTTTGTAACGTCCCGAGCTTAGAAGGGGGACATGAATGAACCGATACCACATCTAAATGAGAGGGGTCCTAAGGTCATGAAAGTAAGGTTAAAAAGGCTTAAAAGAAAGGAAAGTTACTACCTATACCACAAGGTATACTTTTCTTTTCGGTGGTTCAATCATAAGAACTTCACAGTTAAGCGTGCTGAGCTTAGGAAAATTCTATGTTGGCTGACCTCCTAGGAATTTTCCAAGATGCATGTGAGTGAGAACAAAGCATGTCGTGTTGGTTTGTGGGGACAACTTTCACTCTAATAAGTCTTTAACACAAGTAAGGATCATATGGATGATGTTGCCAGGTCGCAGGAGATGCAGGAGAATGTCGGGGCCTGTTAGGGGCTAAATCCGAATTATGGGTCTGAGGCGTTACATCTTCGCATCTCACTAGAACTTAATGGAATCAGGTAACATGTATTGAACGGGTTCGTCTTTGCATGATGAGCTAATTAGTTATTAGAACGGTTGATTAGGGTCCTAATCAATTTGGCTAAGCATAAATAAGGATCTAATTTGATAATTCTATGATCGATGAAGCAACTTGGGAAAACTACGCATTAATTGTAGCTAGGTGATCTCATCATGGTTCTCAATACTCTTTTATTCACTTTCATTTATTTTTGGTGCAATCATAGCTTTAGTTTTTACTCCGACACAACTCCCCCTACCAATTACCACCTTACTTTAAGCTTTTTGATCAAGAAATCATAGATTTCATTTTTCTGGACACATGAAATCGTCGAGAAATGTTCAAAAACGAGTCAGGAGTTCAACTCTCGAAGACAAAACAATCGCTGGAGTTTGGTTGGGATATCCCTATCAGGAGACCATCTCTCGATGCTCCAATATCAACCGTCGGGACATAAGAATAACTCCCGACACCTACAAACGACGTTGGGAGTTAGGAATCTCTCAAAGATCGTTGGGAGTTTGGTAGATTTTTTTTTTCTAAAATACGTAGCCTTCCATTATTACTTATAATTTTTAAAAAATTTTAGACTTTGTAACCTAAAATTTAGAACTCAAATCAATAATAATGCAAATTGTATTCATACATTCAAATCAAACAAAGTCGTCAATAATATTTTAACAAAACCTAAATGATAGTAACACATACTTGTATCATGACAATTAATATATTACAAGTTTCATCTCATAATTGAAGTTTTGTAATTCATTTTATAACACATTTAGTTATGTCTAATACAATGAAAGAACGTCACAAAGTAATTTCTCCAAACTGAGTAAACAAAATACAGAAAGTTCAAAAGTGGTTTGGTTAATAGCAACCTACATCCACTATGCTTGAGAACGAATTTTATTAAGATTAAATTTTAGAAATCCATACAAGTAAGTTCTAATTCTAACTCTAAGACTCTATTTATAGAAGAAATTTAAAGAAGTAGTTACAAATTAATTTTGAAGCTTAACTAAACTTTTACAAACTGTTTTGATAAACTGATTTTAGGTTGTTAACTTCACATACACCCTAATGTTTCCTTAAATTTGAATGCAGCTAAGACCATATTGCATGCATTTCATCAATTTTCATTAGACTAGTTAGTTGACTCGAATGAATTAATTGGCTTTTCCAATTCATTCGATTAGGTGTAAACAGATACTTAACTTAGATTATAAAAATTTGATGATCGAGTAAATTGAATGAAGAAAATTTTGTAACAACCCCCAATCTAGGTTTTATAATTCACATATTTGTCTCAACTTTTCTTGCTTAGTTATTTTCGCGCAATATATTTTCCTATAACAAAACTGAAAAAACATAGAGGGTGACTTGTCACACAGTCACGAATGTCAAGCGTAAATCACAGACAACAATTGTAACAAAAATACTAATAAGTAAACAAAGAAAGATACACAGAAGTTGGTAACCCAGTTTAGTGATAAAACCACCTACATCTTGGAGGTAAAGTGTCCATGAAACATATTAATCTACTAATATTAAATAGTCAAAGTAGTTTATAACGTAGTGTGTATCTGCAGTACTCGACTACTACAGTGATTCACGCGTAGAGCTCAACTCATTGCTCACTAGGCTCTCTCTAGATGTGAGAATATTTCTTAAATGTACAACCATCTTTTAGAACAACACGAAAACCATGCTCCACATTTCAAATTCAAGAAAACTCATCAACATATAGCAATGAACTCAAACAAAGCAAAGCAAAACTCATCAACATTAATTGAACTTCTGAAGATCTTAACATAATTTTAACACCTAAACTTATCGAAAGTGATTTGTGACATAACTTGAAGTTACTTGAATAAGTCTGAAAATAATCCAAAGCTTCCAACAGAATCTTCAAATATTAGAAACAATTGCAAACGAATTAAAATTAGTCACAACTCCAATGCAAACCTCTCTTCCAGTGTTTGTTTTCAAAGATTAAAACTTATTGAACCACTGGGATGTAATTTATTTCGACTTCAGATACATAAAAAATAAATTGAAAAAGTTATAGGAATGGTATAATATAGAAAAATATACAAGAAAATAACTATTTAATTAGTGTTTGTAGCTCACAAAAGATGAATCATGAACACCCAAAAGAAACATCAATGTCTGAAACTCATAAACTTATCAATCCACATTAGACCAAAGGCATAAACATAAAGAGTAAACATGAGCTGAAATGACTCTAACACAAATCATAACAACTGCAATTGGACAAAATTATACCAAAATCATTCTTCCATTGAAGTGTTTGAACTTCACACATATATATTAATAAACCTCTTTCATGCTTTAGCCTTTAGTCCATATATTGACCAAATAATTCTAGTGTTTGAGGAATTTCTTGAACCAATGAGCTGAGCTTTTAGGGTATCTTTTAAATCCATCTTTATAATCAACAAAGTTGATGCCAAATCTTACTGTGTACCCATTTGACCATTCAAAGTTGTCCAACAATGACCATGCAAAATACCCTTTCACTCTCACACCATCCCTAAAAGAATTAGCAAAGATATGTTCAGTTGTTAGAGACAAAGTAAAGATAGAAGCTATGAGAGAGAGAGAAAAAAAAAGAAGAAGAAGAAGAAAGAAAGAAAGAGAGTTGTATTGAAAGGCTCACTCAATTGCTTTTTTTAGGAAAGAGAGATGAGCTTTATAGTAATCAATTCTGAAGTTGTCCACAAGTGCTTCCTTTAAAGGGAGAGAGGCATTGTTAAACTCATCAACTCCTACGACAGAAAGGAAACATAAACAAGATAAGAGTAAGACACCGATCAATCTAAAAGGTTAAGTTGATAGGTTATGGTAAATTAAATTATAACAATACATTAACATTTTTTCTCACTTGTGGTTTGGAAAATTCATAGAATGTTAAAAAACCTGCAAAATTTGGTTCTTGTAGTTTGAAGAAAGTTATAATTTAATCTCTATGGTTTATAATTTGAATTAAATCCTTATTGTATGGTATCATAATCATCGTAAGTAAATCTACGGTAGAGACTAGTTATAAAGTTTTTATCAAATCATATGACCAGTTTGTGAGGTTTTATCAAATCACAAATACTACATTTGAACTTTTAAAACCCTAGCTAGAAAATAAATTTTAACTTTCTCCAGATCATAGAACAAAAGTTGTAATTTAACCTTTATAGAATATTGAACAAGTGGAAATCAATTTTAACTAAAACAAGAAATGACATCACACGCGACCTTCTATTCTAATACCAAGTTAAATCTTATCAACTGAAAAGATTAAGTTGATGGATTATAATAATACCAGTTTGGTCTTCAAACTATGAAATTTGTTCAATACTTTAGTCTCTATACTTTCAATTATCCAATTTTAGCATCTAAATTTTCAATAAATCTTAAACTTAGAGACTAAAATTGGACAATTGAAAGTATAGAGATTAAAGTTGAACAAAAACTTTAAAGTACAAAGACTATAATTGAACAAACTTCAAAGTATAGGAACAAAACAAAATGGTCTATTAACCTAAATCTAATTATATTTATACTATTCAACTTTGAGTAAGGGCAAGTTTTCAATTTACTTTTTGGAAGGAAAAGTAAATGAGTAGTTGAAAAGATAAAGTAATGCTAGAGTAAACAAAATAACATACCATTCTCTGTAATATAGATGAGAGGATTATTGTACTTTCCTTTGATATACAAAAGTACATCACGAATGCCTCGAGGGTAAACTGCAAGCCATGGGGAAGCTGCCTTCGGACCGATAGGAACGCCGTTACGCTCGGTCGAGAGAGCAGCACGAGCATCGGAAAAGTAGGTGATGCGGTTGGCATTGGGAGGTGGTGTATATGATGCATAATTGGCAGTGTAGTAGTTGAATCCAAGAAAATCAAAGGACCCTTTCACTAACTCAGATTGCTCTTTTGTGAAGGTTGGTAGTCTCTTTCTAACAAGGGATTGCATGCTCTTTGGATATTCTCCAAATGTTAATGGATCCATGAACCTACATTTTGAACAGCAATTTTTATTTTTAATACTTTTAGGTTTGATGGTTGTTATATTTGAATGCACAAAAATTGTTTTAATTAATTTATAAAAACTTGTTTTATTTTTTAAATTATCATTCATAAAAAGTAAATCATAAAATATAATAAAATCACCGAATAAAAAGAAGTAGTGCTTATAAATTTTTAAAAACTAAAAACCAAATAGGTAATCCAACGCAACTTAATTACATTCTCGTCAACAATTTCAAGCCACCTGAATTTTGAAGATAAACAAAGTTTTTATTTAAATGATAATCGAAGATAGACTATTATATGTATCTGAACGATAGATTTTAATCAACTATCATCTATATCTTATTTTCAAAATAAAATGATACTTTCGAAGTTTATGTCACCAATTTTTACGAGAAAGTAAAAAAGTAATCATCAAAGAGCTAATAGTGGAAAGATAATCAAATTCACATAAAAATAAAAAGGTGAAAGTTTATATTCAAACCGAAATGATTATATTTCAATGTATGGGTGCCATATGATGACATCCCAAATGCCAACCCAAATAATGGCAACACAATCATGTCATTTTTAATATCATAAATTAAACAATATATACTTCTCTTTCTAGATGTTTATATAGGTTTTAACATTGTTCGAATTCTCTATTTTGAATTTTGTTCAATTTTAATTTATATAATTTTAAATAAATTAATTTATAAAAATTATTTTAAATGATAATTTTTTTAAAATATTTATAAATATAACAAAATATTACAATATATATGTGATAGACCAAGATAGATCAACATAGACTAAATAAAGATAGTAGTCTATCTTAGTCTATCGCAGTTCATCGTAGATAAACTGTGATATATTTTGCTTTAAATATTTTGGTTCATTTACTATATTTGAAAATAACCATAATTTATATTTATTTAATTAGTTTTAGAGCTATCAGCAAAATAAACAAAAATATTTACAAAATATAACAAAATTTTAGAATTTGTCAATGATAGACACTGTTAGATTTCTATAAATATCTATCAGTGTTTTTCATAGACAACGATAGACTTAGACACCGATAGAAGTCTATCAGTATCTATTAATATCTATCATTGATACATTCTAAAGTTTTGTTATATTTGTAAATTTTTTTAGTAGTTTTGTTATTTATAATTTAAATAATAATTATTTAAAAAAATATTTATCTATTGATATTTCAAGTGATTGAATAATTAAATTTAATAATGACCATATTACTTGTTCTCTTGCATTTGATTAAATAATTGTAAATACTTTTAATAGTTACGTCATTTATAATAATTTCTATTATTTTTATTATTAAAAAATAATTTAAATAATAACTAAAAAGATATTTATTGATATTTCAAGTGTTTAAATAATTAAATTTAATAATGACTATATTACTTGTTCATTTACATTTCACTAAAAAAAATTATGTAGTTTTAGTTAAATCAAACACATTCGTTTAACTTTCAGACATTAATTATATCCTGTATATCTAAACACAGATATTAATTATCTCACATTTAAAACTCAGACATTGAACCATACAACCCTAATAGTATTTTAAATAGGTTATGTCCTTACTGAAATCATTTTTTTAAAATTGCATATGGGAAGTAACAATTTTAGTGATAATAATTATGTGTATAACAATGTTTTAAAATAATTGGTAAATATAGCAAAATTCATCAATGATAGACTCTATTATTGAGGTAGATTCCTATCTTTGATGGACTATATCCCTGATAAAATTTCTATTAGCGATCTAGTATATCACTAAAAGACATTGAGAACGAGAGTTGAATATTTTTTTGTATATCTAAAAGAAGAATAAAAAATAAAAAAAATAAAAAACTTACCAACCAAACATGAAATCAAGAGCTCTATATGCAGCATTGCGTTCTCTTCTAACATTTGAAACAGGAACAAACCAATGACACACCAAGGTTATTCCTATCAAACCCTTTTGAGACTTCTGCAAATAATAACTTCAAACCTCATCTCAATTGCATATAATTACATAATTTTGAAATATAAATAAATATGATTACCTATCATAATAACTTTAGAATGATTAAAATCATTTTCGTACGTTATGTCCAAAGTCACTTTAGAATTCACCTTTAGTCACTCAAAATTATTTTATAGTTGAATTTTACACTTTTAATTGCATTTTTTGTTTATAAAAATTGATCAAAACATTATTTTTTGAATACTTTTTAAAATGAAAAGAAATTGATTTTAACAATTTTGGAATCACTCTCAAGCCATATCATGCATTATTTAATACAAGATACAAAACCTGATATTTATCTCTATAGAGTTTGACTGCAGCAGCATGAGCAAGAATTTGATAGTGAGAAGCAACATATGGCTCAGTAGCAGCATTGCCACCACTGCAGTTGAGGTTCTGCCAAGCGGAGCATCTATTTGGAGCAAAGGTGCCTTGTGCATACCCTCCCATACTATAAGTCCATGGCTCGTTCAACGTGATCCAATACTTCACTCTATCTCCGAAACTTTTAAAGCAAAGTTCCGCATAGTCTTGAAAATCATCTCTTTGCATCAAACCAATTTTCATATTAGTGTTAATTTTAATATTCTCTCTAGCTAAACAAAAATAAAATATGATTTTAATATCATTGGTTTCTACCATTATATTAATAATAAATAGATAAATAATATAGTCCACTCCAAATCTTTCACATATGGGAAGTGTAATAAAGTATAAGTGGGGCACTTACACAATATGAGGACTCAAGAAACCACCATATTCATCTTCTAAGGCTTGGGGAAGATCCCAATGGAAGAGTGTAATAAATGGCTTTATTCCTACATTTCAATATATAAATACAATAAATCAAATAACAAAACTTATATGTTCTTGCCCAAATGAAAGCCACCTCCAAAAAATTAATCCTCAATTAATTTTTGTTTAAACATAAAAAAAATAGTTTGAAAAAAAAAATAATTTCATTAGGTTAAATTGTTTTTATACGAAGCTGCAAGTAACATGTATTTATAATTCTTGTGGATGTTATATTACAAAAGATTGAAATATCTCACCATGTTTAAAAAGATATTTGAGTTATCCCTTATAATGTCGTGAGATAAAACTCGTATTAATAAGGTAGAGTAATATTAGTTGCGAACCACTTTGAATCACAATTTGTAAACATATATAATAAAACAAATAAATGATAATGTATATATTTTTGTATGTTAATATACAATAAATAGAGAAATGAAAGTTTATGTAATCATGTAGTAACCTTTAGCTACTAACTCATCGATAAGGTTGTTGTAGTATTCAATTCCTTTTTGGTTCACTCCTCCACTAAGTTTTCCATCTGCCAAAACAAAGGGGTTTGGGAGTGAGATTGAGCCCTCCATCTAAATTAAAGGACAAAAATTGACAATATAATGAATAGGTTTGTTTTCAAATATAACAAAATAAACTAAAATATTTATAAATATAGCAAAAATCACCAATAGATGTTGATAGACTCTAACAGATTATTATCATCTATCAGTGATACATGTTGATAAAAACTGATAGGTGTCTATCAGCGTCTATTACTGTGTTTCACTGATAGACTATAAAATTTTTATATATTTGTAAATATTTTTAGCAATTTTGCCACTTAAAAAAAGTTCCTAAGTATCGATATCCTTTTTTTTTCCTAAATACCTTAGACCATCACTAAATTTTGAAAGTGTATGTATTCAATCACTAAATTGACCCAAAATCTTAAAGAGATAGATAAAGGTAAATTTGTATTACATGAGAGCTTGAACGCATAACCTTATATTCTTATAACATTTAAATCACTCATTGACTCAAAAGTAAGCATATGAGTGAAAAGGCAGTTCTAATATTTATATCATCTAAATATAGAAAAAATATGTTAGGGATAGTTGCAAATGTAGCAATTAGATTAGAAATAGCAATATTTTTAAAAAATTGCAAATATAGCAAAATCTGTTAAAATTTATCAATGATGCAAGTCTATCACTGATAGACTAGACCATGTTGCAAATATTGGTCTACACTAATAAACCATAAGAGTCTATTAGCGATAGAAATTTATTATTGATAAATTTTGCTATATTTGTAATTTTTTTAACATATTGTTATATACTTAATTATTATTCCAAAAATTGCTATATTCACTACATTACTAAATACTCACTCTCATATATGGATATTAATTTTGATTTAAAAGGCCCTAAAAATTGAAAATAAATAATATAAACTATGAATAAACTTATAGCAAACAAAACTAGTATTAGATCTATGCTATTTTTTTTTTGTTTTTTAGTTTTATTTTAATCTTAGATCTTAGGACAGGGATGGTTGAGAGGCTTTAAGGGATAAAAAAAATTCCGAAGTTTTAGATCTATTTTTATGTAATGCATGAGTTTGGATAGGTTACGCGTTAAGTTCAAGTTTTGAGTTTGATTTTAATTTTGTTCGTATTTAAATGTTATTTGTTTATTTCAAGTTTTAAATTTGATTTCAATTTTGTTTTTAAATTTTAAAATGTTACAATTTTACTATTAAGAATTAAATTTGATTAAAAATTTCAAGCTTTTGGATCCGTTTGGATTGCATTAAAAAAGGTGTTTTTCAAAAAAAATATTTTTATTTAAAGTTTTTTTATCAATTTTTTTTAAATGCACCTCAAAAACTATTAAAGCTAATTTTGAGTCGCTGTGAAACACTTTAATTTTTTTCCAAAATAAATTATTTTTTAAATTAAACGAATGTGTGTCTAACACATCCTTTAGACTTTGAACATCGACTTTTCATTAACTACGGATTACTTCCTATATTCATTATTGTTAATATCTACCAATTAACTAACAAGAATTATGATTATCACTACTAAAACTAATTTTAAAATTTTACTTCATAATTATTTTTACTTAATTAACAGTTCATCAATCCTAAAAACTGAAAAAAAGTGAGTAATAATATTTTAGTGAAAAATCAAACGTTAAAATAAAAATCTTAAAACTTAAGAACTAAATTAAAATAAAACACAAATTTCAATGATAAAATTATAACATTTTTCTAAAATAAGAACTAAATTAAAATCAATAGCACTCAAAGTATAATATTTTAAGATGTAGGCATTTTTTCCAATAAATTATTACTATGGTTTTAACAATTATTTTCAACTTGGTAAACTAAAAGATTTTGCAATTTAAAAGACTAAAATACTAAATTGATACATTATTTCAAACCTTATAGGTTACTTTCCTAGTATTTTATTTCATTTTATTTTATTTTATTTTATACTACTTTTTAATAAATAAAAATATCAAAAAAAAAAAAAAAAAAAAAGAAACTTACTTGGCAAAATTCTTGACCAAGAAATTGAAAACCTATAAGCATCAAAATTCATATCTTTCATAATCCCAACATCTTCCTGTTTCATCACATCAATGTAGTTAATACAAAAGTCAAATTTATTCTTGCATTAATTATATATTAATTGTAAAGGAAAATGACCATATTTTGTAATATATAAATCAAATTTTAGGGACAGTTTGGATTCTAAATATTGTTTCATGGATATAAATATTAAATATGTGTATTATAAATGTGTGAAATAATTAATGTTTGTGTTTGGATGTCCATGATAAGAAATTTTTATAAATTAAAAAAAAATTGAAATTATTTACAAAATACTAAAAAAAAATTAATTGGGCTATGAATAAAATTTTCCCTAAAAAAAACGAAAAACAACCAAGAAATAATAAGTAAATTAAATTAAGTAATTAACTATTTGATTTGTTATATGAATCAATAATAATATCACACCCATTTTAATTACCTTATATCGATGGTAAGCATCATTAGCTTCGTCTCCATTGCTACCATCTTGAATCTTGCCTGCCATTCATCCCAATATTATATTTATTGTTAGAAATTTTTGTACGATAATGATTTAATTTATATGAACGAGTAAAATGAAGTAAAATATTAACAAAATATAGTAAATGTTTAAATCTATTATTGATAAACATTGGTTGAAGTCTCTGTCATTGATGAAACCTAAAACTTTGCTATATTTTTTAAATATTTTCAACAATTTTGTCAGTGTTAATTATCTGATAAAAGTAGGTTAATTATTTTTTATGAAAAAACTGTTGAAAGTATTTACAAAAATAGCAAAATGACATAAAATGACATAAATATTTAGAGATTATTATCATCTATCACTAATAATCACGTATAGATAAATACTCGTGTTTATCACTATTTATTACTTGTAGGCAATGATATGTTTGGGTAGATTATAAATTTTAAAATTTTAAATTTAAGAACATAAGATGTGATTTAAATCAATCATAATCAGAAATTAAAAAAAAAACATAATGAAATAATATTATTTAAACAATCATTTAATGATCCAATATGTATTTTTCAATTGGCCTAAAAGGGTCAAATTGGACAATTTACTATGATTAAATTTTTGACCTTTTCTGTGTTTAGAGCAATGTTTCAAGTTTGAATATATCTTATATTAAGTAGATTAAATAAGAATATTATAAAATAATATATTTGTCAGACTTTGTCTTATATGTAGACACCCTGATTTCAAAGTAATTATAAATATTTAACTTTTTAAAAAAGATATAATTATATAATATAAACCTCTTACAAATTATTAATCTTTTTTAATAAAGACATATCAAGATACCATTAAAATAAATAAATAAGTGCAGACATTTCAAGATATTTGAATTTCTTAACCACCAAACCTTTCATGGAAAAGATTATATTATTATATCAATAAGCTGGAAATTAATATTTTTTAAAAAAAAAAAAATTACTTTTACTTTATATTTAGCTAACATTATTTTTTGGTTTAACAAAATTACATTTGTAAAAATCATTTTAGTTTTCAAAATAACAATAAATCTTCCAAAATAAAAAATAAAAATCAAACTTTATTATTCAACTATTATATAGTTTTCTAAGCAAAGAAAAAGTTGAACCATTAATACAAATTGATATGTAGTGATAGCTACAAAAGTAGTTCTGCAGAAGGAGGAAGCAAATAAAAGAATGATTATGAATAGTATTCGAAAATGGGAGTAAAGTTCTATATTAGCAAGATTGGACGATTACAAGGTCGATCCTTATCCTAGATAGATAGGAAATATGTAAAAGAAGGAGTCGAGAAAGGTTAGACCTGGATATTTGTGTGTGAAGGTATCCCAAATACTAGGTCGTCGACCATTCTTATTTGCAGCTCCTTCATACTGAATTAAGACAACCAAAACACCAAATTACATGACTCATAATTCCAAAAATGGGTTAGAAATAATTGAAATTATAAAGTTTTGAACTTACTTGGTAAGCTGATGAAGCAGACCCAAAAACAAAACCTTGTGGGAAACTATTTCTATTCAAATTGGACTCAACACCATAGTTATTATTGTTGCCACTTACAACAACAACAAGAATGAAAGAAAGGTTTACCACAAGATATCCTTTCAAACCCATGAGTGTTTTTCTCCCCATCTACACATAAAACCTACCACAATAAGTGCTTTATTTATAACCATTATTATTGGTGAAAGAAAGCAAATTACCAAAAAGCCACCAAAGAGAAATGAAAAACAATAAATTAGTAGTTGTTTTGTCTAGAGAACTAGTTTATTGTGCAAAGTTGGAAACTTTTTTTGAAGGAATGAATTAGTTGAGAATATAAACTAGAAAGATGTTAAGTTTTTATGAAATATTTGCTTTTAGTTGATTAGGAAACTTTTTTTTTTTAAAAAAAAATATTGTTGCAATCATTCTTTCTTAATTTAGGTGCATAGATGTAGGTATAGGGAATCCAATTCTCGTGAATTCTTCGTGGAAAATCCCTACTCCGATCTCCGTGAGGAATTTCACGGAAATGGAAAATTGAAACGAGGAATGAGGATGGAGATGGAAAATGGCATCCACTGCCTTGCCCCGTCTTGTGGACACCTTTCTTAAGAATCACACATTAAAAAAACCAAACTGTTATATGAAAAAGAAAATCATATGCATGCTTGACACGTGGAAGCCACTGCCATTACTCTCCTTTTGACTTGTCCTTGAAAATTACAATAAAAAAGTAAAAGAAAGTTTTGTAGAATTTTACTTTCTCTCTCATACATGCATTCGAGGATGAAGATGAAGAGTTTCTGGAATTACCTCACCTTGCTGCCAATCTCAAAGTAATCTTGAGGGAAGAATCACAAGA
>JBBPDJ010000008.1:3708433-3735141 GCA_037974625.1 Cucumis cinereus | reverse complement strand
GCGAATTGTTCCGACATATCCGTTCTGATAGCAAGCCTGTGTGGCGATTTGCTCTGACAGGGTCGGTTAACAAGCCTTTGTGGCGATTTGTTCCGACATGTTTGTCCTTACTCAACCACCTAACTGTGTGTCGTAAAGTACAAGTCATTAGGGGGAGTTAACGATCACCTAGTGGACCCAACAACTTTACCTTACTGGGTATTTTTATACTCACCTTTTTCATGTTTATTTTTCAGGTAAGTATGAAGAAACCGACGACGGACAGGAAGGACCAGTGACCATGTGCATGGGGACTATACTGACAAATGCTTCCGCTGCAGTCTTTGTGTTGTTGATGTTATTAATGTGAAAAATGCTTCCGCTGTATTTTTTTTAAGATTATGAGTTTTTTTATTTAAGTAATGACGTCGGGTTAAGGAAAAAAATCTTGGGGTGTTATAGTTGTATCGCAAGATGTTATGGGTATTCGTCGAAATCATCATTCACATGAACTTGAATGGCTAGTGTAGTGGAAGGGCTTACCCGAACATGAGGCAACATGGATGCTAGCCACAAAATTCCAGCAACAATTTTCCATCTTCAACCATGAGGACAAGGTTCAACTAAACCGGGGGGTGATGTGAGGTCTTCAGGATTAGTGGAATATACTAGAAGGTGTAAAAAGGGGAATTCTAATGAATGTTAGTGATATGGGTTGGGGGACCACTACTCCGTTAGGATGGAAGAATGTTAGTATATATAGAATAAGAAGAAAGGATTACGACAGACTTTTTGGTGGTATTTTGGTTGGTCTTGAGGAAGAGTTCAAATATTGATTTAAAGTGAATTAAATTCATATTAAAACTGTAGATTAAACTTAATGCTTATATGATACACATTAAAACTATAGATTATGAGAGGATTTAATATTTGAATACGATTCAAATATGGATTAAATTAAATATAAGATATTTAATTTAGAAATTAATTAATTAGAGAAATAATTAATAATTTAGTTTAATTAGATTTAACTAAATTTGACTTAATTAAATTAAAACTATAGGTTATGTGAGAGATATTCATTTAAATATGCTTGAAATGAAATATTGATTAAATATGATTTAATTTATTTTAATTAATTAATTAGTTAATTAGCTAATTAATTATTTTAATTTAACTTTAATTTAATTTAATTTCATTAAAATTAAATTAAATAACTCCCTTACGGGAGTTATTTTTGGGAAACGTGGAATGCTCCCACGTTTTTGCCAAAATTATCTCTAACTTCTCTTTCTTCATCCATAAGAAAGGGAAGAGCATATTAGTGCTGTAGGCTAATCGACATTTTGCAGAAGGGCTGTAGAAGAAGAAGAAAAAAAAACTCTCTCCATTTTTCTCCAAACAAAAATTTCCAAAGAAAATCTCAATTGGTTTCACAAGCCAAACCTCCATTATTCAGAAAATAGGATAGGTTCTAACTGGTAGTGGCTACAATTTGGTGTATTTGTAGAATTCAGAGTCTTCAATGAGGGTGAGTTTTTTGCTCTTTGTAGTTTTGTTTATAAAAAGCATGCTTGGTCTAGAATGTTTCTGTAAATTTTTTCCAATGTATTAGTATTTTAATTTTTTCCAAATTAAAATTGTGAATGGTCCTGTAATTCTTCCGCTGCAATAAGTTTTTATCCCATCAGAGACAATTGGGGCGTGGACATAAAGGTCTTTATGACACAACCAATAATTCACTTCATTTTCAATTAGGCCTGGATTTAGCCTTTTTAGGGGTTATTACTTTCTTGGTAGCTCAACACATGTACTCTTTACCTCCGTATGCATTCATAGAACAAGACTTTACTACTCAAGTTGCGTTATATATCCATCAGAAATAAATACATAGTTTGATTCATTATGATAGGAATTCTCATGGAGCTATATATTGTTTTTTATTAGAGATTACAATCTAGAACAGAATGAAGATAATCTATTGGAAAGAAGTTAGTCACAACGTCTTGCCTAAGTTTCAAAGGTAAACAACGAGTTAGCGAAAGAAAAGAAACTCCACATAAGAAGTGGAAGCTTAGCGTAGGGAAAGATGTTTAATTACTACCGGTAAAAGCATATTCTGCAACTCTAGGGAGTCTTTTACCAAATAAGCTACGCACCTTGTGCTTCTTCCATAAGCAAGTAGCTTTAGTTTGGAAATAAGCTGAAAGTCAAGTAGTATGAGTTGAAGTGAAAGGCGCTAGTAAGTAATAATAGATAAAGTGGAACACTATTGGTTGAACAAAAGATGTATGACTTGAGAAAGTAAGATCTCTAATCTGTTGTTGGGAAAAGGGACCTCGCGTCATTCTCAAGCCACCTACAACAACCTTAGCCGATCAAGTAGTTCGCTCGTTCTCTTGATCTTCTCTTTCTCCTTGTTCTGTTTTGGTTGAGGTGGAAACTCTTCCCAACCTTATGTCGAGTATCCAATTCCCCATTCCATTTAATCTGGGCTATGCTACCTCAAGAGAATCAGATCGATCGAATGGCGACTTTGCGTCTGCTGCTTAGTCTTAAGTTTAGTTAACATTTGGTAACCTCACCTAACTATGAGTTTTTTTCTTTCCCTTTGAACTTAACTATGTGTTTATTAAGAATCCCTGATCTCTGCTAAAGCTAAAGGTGAAATGAAATCTCTTTAGTATCCAAGTACCTCTACCTATTCGGTCCATAAAAAGTTCGGTACCTCCTCGCTGTCTTAACCGAGCTAACTTTGTTTTATTTCCTACGATCCCAGCTTGTCGTGATAAAGATGATGTTAGCTTTGGCGAAGATTGACTTATTTACTCAAAATCAATTGGGATGTCATTGCGGATTCAAAGGTAGCTTCGAAAGGGATTACCTTAGTTTCTTGTATACCAAAATAGAAGACAGGTCCAAATCTTTTCCAAACCCTAAAAGAGATCTTTAGGTGGGCAGGGCACTCCACTCTAGTACTTTCCTACGTAAAGCAACGGTTGTAGCAATTAGACTTATTCAGTAAAGGCAAAAGCAAGCAAAGTAGCATGTCTATACAATGATCATGTACGATGTTCTAGATTGGCATACATTGGAATGGAATTTATTTCAAAAGGTAAGACAAGAAAGTCAAAAGCGGTATTCGTTTGAAAAAAGTCTTATCCTATATTTTATAGTATTCAAAAAGAAGAACTTCTCACTTATTGAGACTTTATAAGAGATATTACAAATTGATATGCTACTTGGGTTTCCGTGCAATCTTTGGAAGAAGTAGAAGCAAGCTAGTTACTCTTATGCCCACCCCATGTTAAAAGAAGAGTTGTAGCTTTAGGAGCGAATGAAACTAAATACATGATTTTAGACTAGAGTTATACAATATTGCCTCCGATCCTCTATTTTAATAGAGAGAATCTCTCAGTTGTAATAGCAATAGGATATAGGAGAGATTAGGGAATGATTGGTCTTAACGATTCCCTTCCCATAAAAGGATCATTGCCAACATATTCTCTAACAAAAGAAATGACCTAGACTAGATATCTCTTCTACCACATCAAGAGGAAATTTTGATCCCACACTTGAGAAAGTTTAGCTATGTCCATAGCTCTTTCAAAGGAAAGTAGTTTTCTTAAGAAGTCAAAAAAAGAATCTAAGGCTACTAAGCGGAAGAGGAGATTCCTAGCAACTAACTCTAATAATAGTCGTATCGTAGAAAGAAGGTCAACCTTACCTCAGGTAATCACTGTTTTCTTTCCCTCAAGTCAAAGAGTAAAAACTCGCTTTCGAGCTAACCTTACATGAAGCCTACCTGGCAACAAACAACAAGAGTTCTCATTCAAGGCAAACTAATCATTCGTTCCAAGTTGAAAAGGGAGAAGAGCGAAGCTAATTGATCGAGTTGACGAGGGACAGGGAAGACTTCCCTATATTATGTATTGATGGATAGGTTGGTTGCACTCTCTTTGCAGTAAGAGCAATTCCTTTTGATTCAATTGCAAGTAAACAACCTCTTTTTAGAGTTTGATACGAACAGTAAGCGAAACAATTTATATGTATTCCTAAAAAATGTAAAAATACTCTATCATGATATATGACAAAAGCATCACCATCACTATGTCTGTAGACAGTTGGATTCTCTTCTTCTTGAGAAGATTAGATCTAGAATAAACAAAGGCTAGAAAAGCAGAGTTAGACTACGGCCACGCCCAAAGCATCAAGATGTGTTATTCTTTTAAAACAGTAAAAAGACAAGACCTCTTACACCGAAAAAGTCAGAAGTTAAGTGTTAACTTCAGCTCCCATTCCTCCACCAAAAGAAAGCCTAAGAGAAGATCATGCTACCAATCTTAGCTGGCATCAAAGCCAAAGGAAAGCATTTGAACAAGAGAAATGAAAGAAGAGCTTATTCGTATTCAATGCGACATGACCCAGTGCCTTCCAGATTCACATTAATGAGTGGTGTGACGACGACCACCATGATTTAAAAATAACGATTTTTATGTAATGGCTGAAAAAGAGAGAACATGCCGAACAACTTTCTCTTTTATATGATATGAGAGGACGACATCTACTTCCTTATTACCATTTAGACAATCTTCGATCCTTACTACACGTCATTGGGGTCAAAAGATCTTTATTTGTGGAAAATAGCTCTATCTAGATTCACTCCCAGTGAAATAGCTGCTACCCTCTTTGGTCTTGAGTGTTTGAACTAATACAAGTCTCTTGAGCTCTTTATGGTAACTAGTCTAGATCGATTCCTAAAAGGACTGTAAAATCTTTCTTTGTTAAAATAGATAAGAGATTTGAAATTCTAGAGAAAAGCAAGATTAGGAACCCCCTAACCCAGACTAAGATGCACTTTTTCCCCTAAACCTAGAAGCAAGTCAAGCGGTATGAAAACCCATATCCCTTTCCTGTGTATTTTTTTAATGATATCCTTTTCTAAGATAGGATAGGTCAGAGGCAGATGTTTTCGATATTCGATATTTGAGACTCTGTCACAAATAGGTATGAGATATCCGATATACGATGCGAGATGCACTTTTCGAATAGTATATATTGATTTATATTATTGTCATTTCCATCTTTCCGTGTTTGGATCTCGCGTGTCTGAGGTCCAATCAGATCAACCAACGATCAGTTTATAGAATAAGGAGTTAAGCAAGAGCCAGGAGATTGATAGAAGAACTTGGTCGAAACTTGACTAAAATGGGTTTGTGTTCAACTCCGCGGGTTGGCTGGTTGAAGGATTGCTTTCTTCCGTCTATTTTTTCCTTCGAGGTCTTCTCTTAGCAAAGTAGGTTCAAATCACACTTGTGGCTCATTACCAGTTGGGTTCAGGGATAACAGTCAACTACTTCCTCTATAGTTGTCAGCTCACTTGACAGATCCGATCAGGTGTTCATACTTTGGAGTAAAAGGATTGGAACCTTTTACTTGTCGGTACCAATGATTCCTTACCACTATAGTCGATATGGTCTTATTTTGGAGGGTGGAACGGTGATAGAGGGAAGGGAGAAGCAGAGTCGAGCCATAAAAGAATGCAAACATATAGTAGTAAGCAATGAGATTCTCTCTTGTTGACCAAACTATAACAAGTTTGCGACTCTAATAGAAACAAACGGTAATCTCTTCCTATGTCTATTATAGCTCAATCAACGAGCTTGATTTTCTAGGTCAAAATTCTCGTGATAGCAGCACCTATGCGTTAATTTTCATTTTTTGTAGGAACTAATAATCTAGAGAAGCCAACGAGTCCAACACAACAAGAACGACTCAATTTCAAGCTAAACGAGCGAAAATGGGCCAAAAGAAGATTGAGTGACATTTTTTTAAATAAACAGATTCCAGCGCCACCTTCAGGGTTGTCGCACTGAAAGGCAATAACTGCCAAAATGGAGTAGCATTGCGACGCTACAAACTTTTTGTTTGTCAATCAAGCGCGAGTGCCTTTTCCCAAGCCAATCGACTTAAATGGCTTATATAAGCCATTTTTCGTTTGTATTTTCATAATCAGCACTTCATTTTTTAAATTTACCAAAAACTTGGGTCAAATCTCTTGTAAGTTCTCTCTCAAGATCAATAATATTCTCTCTCAAATTCTTTCAAGAAATGTGTTCTTTGTTTGAATTTATTCTTGAGGTACTTTTGAAGTCATGAAGAACTAAGGTACTTTTCTTTGAAAATGAAAATTCTAGCATTTCTTTCTTGAGAATCATGTCTATTTTGCTCTCTATTTTCAATCTCTAGATTGATTTCAATCTTTCTTTTGTAATTAATTCTTTTTTGATTGGCTTGATCACCCATGATTGCAGGAACTTACTTTAATCTTTAATGGCACTAAGCATAATTTTTTAAGCAAGATTGATTGAGAATTGTTAAATTGATCTCAACCATGTCTTCATTTTGATCCTTTTTTTTTATTATTATTTTCAATTATAATTTAATTAATTAATCATTCTTGAGATAGAGTCTTTCATTGCTTTTAAATGTCACAACATTGAAATCTAGAAACTTAATGCAAACTCTAAAGAACTCATAGAAACCACTAAGATGAAAATGATTTATTTGAGTTTAGTATGAATTAGATTTGATTCATGATTAATTAACCAGGGTTAATTATTTTTCATGAACTAAATGTGGATTGAAATTGATTACAAAGAATTTATTTGTTCTATGATGGAAATAATGCTAGAATGATCTATTCCCATTTTTAATTTGATTGAGAGAAGTCTATTTATTTTTGTGCCCTTATATTCTAAAAATCCAAAAAGATTTATTGCTTTCATTTACTTTATTGAATTGTCACTAAATCCAGCTCCCATTATATGTTAGAATTTTGTATTTTTAATTCATGTTTTGCATACCTAAACATAGATTCTCTTGGGTTCGATCTCAAACTTCCACTATACTTCTTTTGTTAGTATTTTTCATATATAAAGTTTGGGTTATAAATTTCTTTTGTTGGTTGAGAATTGAGGGCTCTTAAACCTAATTTGCATGTTTTATCTTTTTCACGACATTCTCGTATTTTCACAACAACAAATTCGCACCATTGCCGAAAAATCTTGGCAATAGGTTGCAAATCTTTGATTGAAAGTCTTCAATTCTAAGTAAAAATACGAAAAAAAAAAAGATTGTGTGTATCTTTATCATTCCTTTGTGGCATGAACCGCTCCTCTGGGAGTATTGAGTTTGATTTTTTGAAGATATAATCCATGAGGAAAGAAAATTACGATAAGAGAGAAGAGAAGAAAGATACCATCAAGATCGAATTCTTAATCAATATCATGAAAGAGAGTTAGAAGTGTTTTAAGATCCAGGAAGAGAAGAAAACCAAAGAAGAGAAGAGATGGGAGAAGTTCGAGAGAAGACTTTGAGAGAATTACACGAATCGAACCTATACAAAGGCCACTTTTCATAGTCTAACCCAAGACGCGTATTCCTTTTGAGTTGAAGTCGGGCCTTATTCATCTTTTGTCGATCTTTAAAGAGAGTTGGGAAGAGGACCCACACAAGCATCTAAAAGACTTCCATATGGTGTGACTCGATGAGACCCCACGACATAATGGAAGAACAACTCAATTTGAGGGCATTTCCTTCCTCTTTGATGAATAGTTCAAAAAGATGGCTTTACTACCTTAAACTCGGATCCTCACCACTTGGAAGAGCCTTAAGAAGAAGTTCCTTAAAATGTTTTTTCCTGCCTCACGCAACATTTGTAAGGACATCTATAGAATATGACAAGCCATAGGAGAATATTTATATGAGTATTGGTAGAGGTACAAAGAATTGTGTGCAAGCTTCCCTCACCACCAAATATCGGACTGATACTTGATGCAATATTTCTATTCTGAATTGTTGGCTTTGGATCTTACTACCATTGATGCGACTGTCGGAGGAGCTCTAGCGATCTCATTTCCACAATGGCGGACACGCCTAAAAATTTGGGAGTTGAACAACAGACTCGAACTTTCTTCTCAGATGTCTACCTTAACTTCTCTTGTGACTCAATTAGCAAAAGAGACAAATCAACAAGTTAGATGGATGAGCTTGCACTTGAACTTGGAACTGGTGAAATTTCGACTGAAACATGGAATCAATCAATATACCGAGGGGCGAGACATAATCGCGACTTAAGATTCAAGTACCATTGAAAACACTAAAGGAATGGGTGAAATGACTACATGTGATAAAGCAAAGACTTACAAACCGACCAGAAGAAGAAAGGATTAGATTACCAGATCCTAGACAAAATCTTCCTTATTTCTAGGTTATTTCAAGTGAAAACAGCCAATTTTGCATTTGCCAATGAATTGGATCTAGCCCAATTTGATCAATAATGGGATTCTTCGTTAGAAGAAAGGTTGGCCCACCTAACAGATGATGAGATTCTCGATCTATTTGGTCGAATTTGGAAAAATCTTTCTCACTATTCATTTTATTCAAGATAGGAAGAGCTTTCGATCAAGATGTTTTCACCTCCTCTATTTGAGCTCTCTACCGAATCAGAACCTTTATGCGTTGGTAGGCTTTCAACTCAAACGTTTTGATACCTCGGGGAAACATCTCTATTTTATTTTGAAAAACGCAGTCCAACTTCAAAGGCAAGTGAGTCAGGTCAAAAAGAAGTTTGATTGTTGAGATGGGATTATATCCATCCTACTCAAAGCACTACACTACGAATAAGGGTATTCGGGTTGGATAGGCAGTCGAGCTAGGAACTCCTATCTGTAGGGCTGGCTTTCAAGACAAAGATGACCTACTCCTGCTCGAGCTTTTCGATCAACCTATCCCCTAATTTCAGAGGCATCTCAATCTTAGGTAGTGTTAGGGATCACTATTTAGTTGAATGAGCCTGTCCCTCTAGCCTACAATATTGGGTTGATATGGCTGACGATTTTTGGGGACCTTCATATAAGTTTGTCGCTAGGAGTCCCTTTAATCGAAGGTGGGACTTAGCCTCCTAATGCAAGGTGAGACTTAGCCTGCCCTTCTTTTCTTCTAGAATCCACTCCGAGTCGGATCGAAAAAGCAGCTAGTCCAACATCTTGAGCAATCGAGATATTGGACAACGAACATTTGATAGAATTCCTTACCTCACCCTAAGATGAGAGGGAAGGTCGATTTTTACTAGAATCCTAAACCTGATCTCTAACCCTACACCAATTAATGATGAGATGGGAGAAGTTTCTCTTTTTTCTTTTTTTCATCAATGTTAGCCCAGTCAAGGCTCATTTAGGCCCAATTTCAATTAACAAACCTACAATATGATCTCTTCCCTGGCTCTATAATCCATCCGTCTTCCCTAGTCTCATCAAGCCCTACTCTCTTGGGCCTAGCCATCTTTCTCAACTCGAGTTCAAAGTTCAATGACTATCATCATTAACGAACACCAGTGCTAATAAGACAAAGAAGTGGGAGTTTATGCCTTCTTTGAATGAATCAGTAACAAATCATTAGGGGAATGAGGGATCAAGAGATGGATAGGATGGGAATTGCCTATTAATCATTGGTGGACCTTCCCTTTCACCGATCACAGTGCTCTCAACTGAGTTGTTTAGGTTATAGAATTCCATTTGACGTTGAGGATTTCGGTTCAAATGTTATAAATGTATGTGGTGCGAGTTCATCTCTCTCAACTTCTTTAGGTTAAAGGGATTGGTGATCGAGGGGACCAGGACATAGTGACCAACACTACCTTTTTCTGATCATCATGGCCTTTTTTCCCTTTGCTCTTTTATGGGCACTCAAAACTCATATGACCTTTCTTCTTGCAAGACTAACACTCTATGTTTTTCAAGTTCTTTTGCTTGTGCTTATTCTTTTTTCTTACACATATTCTTTTGCGCAACATTAGTCTTTTCAAAATGTTGTTCAAATCTCTTTTCATCTTCCGTCGAAAGAAAATGGTCAGATCAATCACAAAACAAGAAGGAGTTTCACAGGAGAGAGTGGTTGTCAAAGACTCAAATGACTGAAGCAAACTTCTCATTCATTGATCACTCTTTTGTATATGGCATTTTTACTCTCACAGCACAAAATTCTTTTCGAATCTTCTTTATCTTGTCTAAGTTTTTAGCCACACGCTCATTCCCTCAAGCATCTTGCATGGAAAAAACCATTGTTGAAGAACCTTCACGTTTACCATTGTCACTGACTCAAACATTCCCCTAAAGACGACAGGGAAGTCTCCCATCTTTCACATGCAGACTAAATGTTTCCCATTAAAACTAGTACCTTATCCTTGACCACCATTAGCACAACTTCGAAGAAAATTCTTTATGGTCTACAACTATTGATGTTGTTCATATGTTTTCTTTTGTTGTTTGGCTACAACAACATCACTTGATTAAAGAAACCATTAACACCAGATCTTCGAACTTCTCTTTTCTCTATAATTAAAAAAAAATCATGTTCTTTGAGAAGCAAATGCATTCTCATCTTCCAAACATCTACATTTAGAGGTTCCATTTTGTGATCCTTGATGATCGTATGCATTAATTTTGTAATCATATCAACAATTATAGATTCAAAAAATTGTATCACTACCATATATGCATAACCTGGACTCTCATACCAGGTGATAACAATCTTTAGCTGAAAGAAAACAAATTTCTAGGAATGTGCATAGCTGAGACCTGCTATTGTTGAGTGGTAGCAAATGATAAATCTTGCTTTATTTTATTCGAAAAACCATACATATATTTCTATAAATATCAAAGTCGACATTTGAAATATGAAAATAAAAAACTTTTTTAGATCACTCCACATTCTCTAGACAACGAATTTCTTTGAAGTATGTATCCTACTTTCTTCTTAAACCCCAACCTTAGAAAACAACATGCTTTCTAGGGGTGTACATAAGTCGGGTTGGACTGGTTTGGAGAAAAAATATGGATCAACCCAAAGTCATCGGATTGCAAAAATTGGACCTTATCAGTTCAATATGTAAGAGTCAACCCAACCCAACCCAACCCATAAATTTGGGTTGGATCGGGTTGGGTTGGGTTGGTGGGTTGTATTGTATATATTTTCAAGTATTTACTATCTTGGGATGGTGCTGGTCTTCAAGATCAGAACATGTGTTATTAGAAGAAAAATATTTCTATTTTATGGATATGACCTAACCATTTAAAAGAATACTATTGAAAAATAATGTGAGAAGGATGATATGAACATAAATTAATTGGGAGAAAATATATCCAATCTTCTTTCAGTGATGGATTCATAAGAATTCCTCCAACAAAATATAGATATCTAAACTGGAATGATCACACAATATCAAAGTCTCGTTATGGCTTGCAAAATATTCTTCAAGCACACCCTTTTTCAACCACTGTACTGTCAACTTTTCGACTACTTGCACTGTCATTCATAATAAATCACACTTGTAGTGTTATTCATAATAAATCACACTTGCACTGTCATTCAAAATAAATCACATTTCACACATTTTTCTTTTTTCTTTTTGTAGTATATAATAGTCAAAGTCATTTACAATCCTAATATTCAAAATCTAATTATCATTTAATTTGACACCAACCCTAAAAAAGATTCATTCTAAAATACACAACAGCTAGGGATGGTCACAATCACAAACAAAGAGTGAGAATATTGTAGATATTGAGCAACTATGTGACTTCTGAGTTTAATTGAACAGAAGCTAAACCTACAATTTTTTAATTGAACAGAAGATAACATACAATAAAAAATTTAAACCTACAATTTTTCAAAGATTTTAGCGTCGAACAAGGCTCAAAGACAATAGAAAAGGAGAGGGTTATTGACAGATAGAGATGATGGGGGCGTCGAAAGATTCGGAGATAAGAGAAAGGGAAAGGGTTATTGACCGACAGAGATGAGAGATGGGAGACGAGAGATTTTTCACGAACAGTGAAATGTGAACATCGACATCGGCGAGAGAAAAATAGGAACAGATTCAGGTTTGTTTATATATATGCGTGTGTGTGTATGTGTGAGTGAGTGTGTGTGTATGTGTGTGTGCTTGGGTCAGGTTGAGTCAATCGAACCCTAAATCCCAAGAACCAGCTACCCGACTCAATTATAATTTTTTTCAAATTTATAACCCAACTCAACCAAAAATAAAATGTAACCCAACCCAACCCTTACGGTTTGGGTTGAATAATCTAGATTGGTCGAGTTACCGGGTATTTGAACACCCCTAATGCTTTCCCTTCATTTGTTTATGCCTTGCGGATGGTGTCCTTTTAAGATACCCAATGGATCCTCGAAGCAAGAGATGGTGTGTCTAACTACCTCATAGATAGAATCCAGAAGACACTGAGTTAGTCTATAAATGGATGCATCCTTTTGCTATCTCTTACAACCCCCGTCACTAGAAATTTAAAAAGTCACAAACCTCGCTCTACAGTTTCAAACGTGAAATTTTCCTAAAGCACAAGATATATGACTACAAAAAATGACTGCTCAATCATGACACTTAAGTCACCTTGGACTAAGTAAAGCCACATATTCCACAACGTTTCCATTTGAATTGTTGAATCGAAACACAAACGAATAACTTTAGACACTAGATCTCTAGATCCACGTGTATTCTAAAATATGAAGGACTTCTTCAATTACGTTCTTAAATCAAAACTTCAAAAGACCACATGACGGAACTTTTCGAGTATTTAGAGTGCTGGATTTTTGTGAGATTTAAAAATGTTTCAAAGAATTTTAGCATCTCTTTATCCCTTTAAACTAAAGTCCTTCGCTCTGCTCCTACTCGAACTACTTTGCTCCACTACAATGCTTACGTTACAAGCGTCCACCTCACAAAAGTGCTTTACTCGACCTTATGTTACTGTAGTGGCATCAACTGATGTTAATGTAGCGATTCTCTTTTGACTTTTAGTCAAGTAGCCCATGGAGCGATTTTGAATACATGGCATAGCAAAAAGCACCAAAGCATAGGTAAAGTTCTTTCGACCTCACATAAGCAGGCTAACGGATGACGATGAATAATCAAACTAGCAACCGATAGTTCTCTTTCTGTATCGAAAATTCCACATGAAATGTCATGGACCTGGAAAAGAAAGTTAGGCACTAGATAGACATGAGATTAGACTAGCCAGCAAATATACTATCTGAAGGACACGAAGATAGACACACTTTAGATAGAAGGCCATTAGCTAGACCCAATATGGCTTTAGAGGTAGACTAGAAGGCAAGTAGCAAGAGCCCTTAGAAAGCGATAATTTTTTAGGACTCACGAAACAAAACGTAGTATAAAACGAAACAATTATGAACGCAAGCTAGAGGAGGACAGAAAAGGTAAGTCAGCGGCTGAAAATACAAAGGTCAACGACCTTGCCAAAGAAATCTAAGAGTCAAAACTTAACAAATTCTTCATTCCTCTTCACAGTCCCATTAATTATAGAAGAGAAGCTTGTCTTGGAGTGCGCTAGTTCAATGACTAGAAGAGCAAACCAGCAAGAGCATTAAGTGATTTTCTCAATAGAGTGTTGTGTTGTCCGAGTCTCTTCAAGCAACTTATCACTTTCTGCTAGTGCATAATCATGCCTTTGGGGAGTTGTGGTCATAAGAGCTTACCTGTAGGCCCATATAAAGTGGCTAAGGTCTATGAGCATATCTTCTTGTTATTGGGAGTTGATATTAGTTATCCAAAATCCTTATTTTCCTGTTTAGTCTGCTTCGTTACGGAAGTGGTTTCTATTTTTATATCTGTTTCTTCCTTGCTTTCTCTCCCTTTCCTCCATTTCGGAGGTTTCTCTTACATTCTTAGTAACAATGGTTGATGATATTCTGCCTAAATAGTAGACACAAGTAATAAGTAAGAGAATACTAAAGAATGGAGCCATAGAATTTCTCAATTCAGACACAAGGTACATTAGATCTAATAGAATTATTTTGTTGTATCCAGACTAATATCAATCCAACCAATTTCATGAATAAAATGTGACCACAAAAATATTGCTTGTTACAAATAATATCTTGTTGTTGCATTGAAACATAGAAATTTTGACTAATCTAGCTAACACTGAACTTGGCAAAATGAAATGATTGAATAATTGAAAAATGAGATTAATCAGGAATACACATTGAATGCTAGATTAAGTATTGAGTTTCTGGTAGTAGATCAATAATAAAAAAAGTGTTTGTGATTGTTCTAGAAGAAATGAAACAAAAGATATGGTAGAGGTAGGACAATTATTGTATGATGTGTACCCAATGCTTGATGCAAAGGTGCATAATAGATTTATATGAAATGAGTTGTCCCGTAATCAAACCTATTGTTGTTGATACTTTCTTTTTGGTTCATTCTTCCATAACCCAAGCTCGGAGAAGGAAGAGATAAGCAGACTCTATAGAGAATGTGGTTAGAAATCCATAACAGAGCTCGACCACAACGACCAAATTGATTATCTTCATGCATTAGGTTACTAGCTTACCTAGTCAAGAATATTTATAAATCATCACAAACCTCCCTTTTTCTTTTCTATTACATTTTTTGGATTATTATATGATGATTTTTTTCACTTTCCATATATATATATATATAAATAGAAACAAATAGACTATAAACAAATCTGTTGTTGCATAGGGTATGCGATAATAAACTAATGGAAATGCGATGAAATAAGTATGCGTTCAAGTTTTTCTAACCTAGCCCAAGTATAAACGAGATTAGGTATCTGGTAAGTCCAGGGACGAGAAAGAGGGACTTTGTATTTGCACTAGTTAATTGGTTAATGTTCTTTTGGAGAAGTAAACTATTAAAGAGATGAGTGAATTAATTCAACGTTGTACTACTCCATTCTATTAATTTAAACTAATCTTCGTAGTTGATATCTGATGAATGGAAATATGTAATCTAACCTTAAAGCAATGCAACTGTTGTGTTAAGAGAACTTTGTGGTGACCAATGTTAAGAAGTTATGCTAATCTATTCATAAACATGGTAAATTCATGGATTCAATACTAATTAAGATAAGCAACCATTTGGTGCCTTGATGCCATAAATATTGTATTTTTATTTATAAATGATGCACTGATAATCGATAGGTTTACTCTTATTTCTAAGTTACTCCCTATCTTTTCTCACCGTGGTCTAAGTTACTTACTATTTCGAGCAGTTGACTACTTTTACCTAAACGAACTCTCCATGTGTTCAAGTGTATCGCTTGATAAAGATCAGACAAAATGAACTACTACCATGCTTACCTACAGATTAATTTACATTTCCTAACCCATAAGTGGTTTTATCTACTCATAAAACTTAAAGTGTTCAAAAGCTCCTTGGTTCCATAAAGTGAATGGATGGAGAAAAGAAATCTAGACAGAGTTTCAAGGATTCTATCTCTAATCTGGATGTACAAATGTCTCTCTAATGTCTAACTCCAGCTCTCTTTTATTTAGTCTTTGAATGAGGTATTTAAATGCCTCGGACCATCATTGTCCTGTATGCACGTTCCATGTTTTCAACACTAATTTCTGCACTTAATGGGGCTTGGACACGTTCCAAAAGCCTCTCAACGCCTCTTTGAACAATTCAGCTATGCGTCAAGAGATAAATTCCTTTAGCGTCGCTTTCGCTTTAGGCGTTGAGAAGTCTTAAAATCACTTTTGCTACAATCTTGCAATGAACAATATCAAGAGATCAAAGGATCTAAAAAATACAGTTTTGTAAACATCGAATGCATAACACACACAAAGTATAAATTACAAGTATAATTGATGTGTTTTCTATGTGTTTCTCATCATAATACTAAGATTTGGACACATAATAACACATATTTTTAGATGCTATCACACTTCCAAATTTAAGATAATGCTTTTTCTCAACCAATTACTCATACCCTTGGCTCAAAATTTTCTTAATTAGATACGACGCCTAGACTTCTCAACGAGTAGCTAACTCTTAGCTGCATCTAACAACTGTATCACCTCAAAGTTAAGATATTCTACTTATAAAAATATTTCACAGATTTCAAATGCAAGCAAGTTTAGCCCTCAAAAATCATTTTCTCAATGCCTAGATATTCTTATGCGTTTATTTCCTAATGGTGTTTTTACGATTACATACATTAATGTAAGGCCTTACAGAACTTGGTATTTCAATGAATTTGTTCCTCATCACAGCTATAACTCTTATCATCGCATCAGACATGAGAGCTATGCTCTTTTTTTTACCACTTATTATCAAATGTTGTCCATGTCTTAGCAATAACATTGGAGTTCAAATATTGTACAACAAATTTTATTTTCAACCATGGTCACAACAGTACACTATTTTACAACAAAAAAATTTAAATTTTGACTTACATTGGCCGTATACCCCTAAATTTGAGAGGCAGCAAGGTCTTCATTGATGAAATCGAGTTATTAGAGTATCTTAGGCAGTTTATGAAAATTAGGTTTGAGGAAAAGCTTGCTCGCATTCAAGATGTATAAAATATTTCTAAGTAAAATGGCTTAAGGTTAAGTTTCAACATCAATCAAGTTAGGCTAAGCGTTAACTACCCCTAAGCGATCATTGAAGTCTAAAGTCATCGCATTTCAAAAAGGAAAAATACAGTCAAAGAAATGATAAAGGTATTCAGCACAGAGAACACAAAGTTTAGACCTCAAACAACTTGTATATTTATAATTTGTGAAATGGTAAGGCGATACAAGTTGTTTACAAAATGTATCTAGTTAAAAAGAAGAAAAATTTAATGATTTGAACAACTATTGTGATGGGTATGTGCATTATGATTCTATGCTATATCATGAAATGGATATGTGATACAAATTTTCCTAATCTAATCCAACTATAAACTAAATTAGGTACCTAGTAAGTCCAGGGTCGAACACAAGAAATTTGTTGTTTAATTGGTGAATTAAGTCTTATTCTTTCAGACAAAAAAGTGACAAATCAATGGATGAGTTATCTTGTGCGTTACAGTAAACTAATCTATCTAGTTGGTATGTGGTGGACTAAATGAGGATGGAAACGAGTTGGTCATTCTCAAAGCAATGCAGGCGTTGTGTTGTAGAAATTATGCGATGGATATGGTTAAAAAACTATTCTTTAATCCTTTACAAACATGAAATGTATTCATGCACTTAGTACTAATTAAGGAAAGCAACCTTTTGGTGCCTAAATGTCACAAATATTCCATTTCTAGATATAAATGATGCACTCACAATGTGATAGGCTTATTCTTATTTCTAAGTTTCTTCCTATCTAAGTTACTTTCTAGATATAAATGATGCACTAAAAATATGATAGGTTTATTTCTAAGTTACCTCCTATCTTTTCTCACCGTGGTCTAAGTTACTTACTCTTTCGAGCAATTGACTACCTTTACTTGAAGTATTCTTTCGATTCGTTCAAGTTTAGTATTTGGTAAACTTTAGACAAAATGAAAAGTAAACCATGCTTATTTACCAAATTGATTCCTAACTTTCTAACCCATTACTGAATTAAGGTACACATATAAACTATGAAAATCAAAGACATGGATGTGATGAAACTCAAGGTAATCATATTGATAATGCAAATTTGTTACAATGATTAGACTATCTAATACAATTACTTGAAGTGCAGAAAATAAACACAGCACAAGAATAAATGTAACTTTTTCTTACTAGAGTAGAATGATCTCTACAAAGCTTATCGGCTGCGGGTGAATGGATAATGGAGATGGAAGAAAAATCTTGGTAGAATTTTGTCTCTGGTGTATGTGGTCTACTTTATATGATGATCTTGATGATCTCTTGAAAGAAGTATTTATAATCTTTCGACACTCATCGTCCACTAAGCACATCTCGTGTTCTTCGGTGCTAGGTTTATGCTCAATGGGTCTTAGACACGTTCCAAAAGTAATGTATCGCATAGATTTTCGATGCATAACTCTGTGATGGATTGCATTGTAGTCTCAACGCCTCTTGAAAGTCTTGTTATGCTTCAAGTGATTTCTTTCCTTTATTAATTCTTCTCAGCATTGCTTCTAATTGGACGTTGAGAAATATTTTAGTAATTGAACTGTCATTTATAAAATCCTGCGATGAACAATACCAAGAGATTACAGTTTTCTAATATCATCGCATTATAAAAATGTAACGCATGGAAAGCATAAAGCATAATTTCTAAGTGTTTTTTATGTGTTTCCTATTTGTTTCTCTTTATAATTTTGAAAAAGGACACATAATAACTTGTTTTTCTACACATTATCAACAAACCCACAAAAAACAACAGCTTCAAATGAACCCCATACACACAACGCTAGAATGGAGCACTCTGATCTGCTTTAATTGTGTTGGAACAAAGTTCGTGAACAGACCTAAGAGAGAAATAGTTGGATCTCAAATACCCTAACAAACAATATGGCTAAATTCGTTCCAATTAGAATAACCCACAAAAAATGCCTATAACGAGCTTCGAACGAACCTCACATACACATAGCGCTGGAAATGGAGCTCTCGAATATGCTTAAACGATGCTAGATCTACTTCAAACGACACTGGAACGGAGCTCGATGGTATTGAAATGAAGTTTCATGATGCTGCAAGTGAGCTCAAATGGAGGTGGAATGATGGCACTTAGTGTTGGATTTTATGTCCTAAAACTCATGTTTGTAAATGTTAAAATATTCTATTATTCAGTAAAGTTCATGTTGAAGTATTGTTCAATGAATTGTTATTGAATAAGAGATTTGCTTATGATAAAACTCAAAATCCAATAACAAGGTTTCTTGACTATAATATGAGTACTTGAGCTTTATGTAGAGACATAAACATAGATCAAGTTTGAGTAATAGTCTAAAGAGTCTATAGTATAGGAATAAGGTTGGGCGCCTTATTCTGAGGACACTATGGATGTGACCCACTTTGTAGTTAGTAGAAGCGGTGTGATTCCAAGACACTCATGTAGAGACATGTGAGTGGAGACATCTAATGCACTGAGATTGTATAAGACCAAACCATAAAATATTCACTTTACGTTATAACATCGTTAACTTATTAAAACTGACTATTTCGGTTATGGATGACCTAGGTACCTCGACATTAATTCTGAGCTAACTATAAACTCCTTTTCACATAAGATTATCCTTAGATCTGCATAGGTGAAGACAGTTCATCAGCACTGGTCCAATACTTAGTCGAAGAAGAAGAAGAAGAAGAAGATAATTGGGGAAGAAGTTTGTGCAGCGTGTAAACGAAGAGCATTTGGTGGATATGGAGAGAAATAGAGGAATAGAGGGAAAAAGTTAGGGTTTTTTTCCTTTTAATATCCTTTTTTCCTAATGGGGGGTTTCATTGATAGGCAGTTAAAATTTGAGAGAGAAATGAAAAGAGGGAGAAGAGGCTAGGCTTTGCTTAATTTTTCTTTTTTACATTTCGAGAGAGAAATGAAAATGGAGGAGGGAAATAAAGAATTAGATTAAAAAAATTCTTTATACTTTTCTAACATTCTTGACATTTAAAAAATAAGAAGAAAATATAGATTCAACTTGACGTTTTTAAAACGTCAAACAAATACCAACAAAAACAAATTTCGAAAAAGATCTCCACTTCAACTTTTTTTAAAACATTATTGACATTTTTGCTTAAAGATTATTAAAAACATCAAGTATTTAAAATTATAAACGTCAAGAGAGTCTCTTTTTCTGGTAGTTATCCAATGCGTTCGTATAGGTGATATGTGAGTGAGGATATCCTATGTAATGAGTTTGCATAATACTGGACCGTAAAATAGTAACCACTAGATGTAACTACGCTAACTAGTTATGTTTTTGTTTCAATAGGATGACCCAGGCAACTAATTCTTAATCTTAAATGTATTATAAACTTCAGTTTGTGAGAGATTGTCCTTTGATTTGTATGCCTAAGAGTGGACAAATTGCAGACTCAATATGCCTACCATTTTAGTGACAAGACCGAGTGGAGAGCTGAAAACATAATTACATAAGATTAAATTCACTCATTCCTGACTTTAGGGTAATTAGATTATTGTTCCCTTAAATGGTGTCTCCGAGACTTCAACAAAGAGTCATATCCTCTCTCTGACACGAGAGAAATTTTTGTTTACTAGTTGGACCATAGACAGGTTGTTCATTAGAGGAACATTGGTATTTAAGGACTAGGAAGTAACCCAGAGGTAAAATGATAATTTCACCCAACTGGTGTTATGAACAATTGTGAAGGATTAACTTGTTGTTATTGGTATATATCCCTGAATACAGAAATATATCTATAGTGAGAAGAATTCAGTTGTGAGTCTTTATTGGAGTGTACACACAGTTAACGAATATTGTTTAATGTGGTTAATGAGTGTAACCAATTAATCTCATATCATTGTAGCTTCTGATCTATAGATCCATTAGATCCTCATCCTAACTCGTAAAGTGTAATTAAGTTCTTATACTTTGAATGGAATTTGAATCGTTCCAATTCACTTAGGAAAATAATATAATGTATGATAAAGCATTATAATATAAAGTTTATATTTTAACTAAACTTTATGATGTATATTATATTTTTTATTTGATTTAAAATTAATGTATGAGAGAATAAAATATTTAAATGAGTTGAAATATAAATTTAATGTGAATTAGATTCATATAAAAACTACAGGTTAAAATTAATGTGTATACGATACACATTAAAACTTTAAGTTATGAGAGAATTAATTAATTAGAGAATTAATTAATTGTTTAGTTTAATTCAATTTAATTAAATTTGATTTAGCTAAATTAATTAAAATTAAAATTATAGTTATTTAAGAGATATTCATTTAAATATGGTTTAAATAAAACCTTCATTAAATATGATTTAATTAATTATTAATTTAATTAATAATTTTAATATTAATTTAATTCTTTTAATTTTAAAAAATCAAATAAACCCCTTACATGGGAGTTATTTAAAGAAACGTAGGTTGATCCAACGTATTCTTTCTCTCTCTATCTTCTTCTTCTTCAATCAACAGAAGTAGTAGAATAGAGTAACCTAATTGATGAAATTTTGTGAAGAAAAAAAATCTCTCAAGCTTTTTCTTCAAATTTTTCTCCAATTCCAAATTTTTGTACCCACAAGCCTTAAACCTCAAATCACTCGAAGGATAGGAAGATACAAGACGTCAACAAGAGTAAGTCTTTTTTTCTCTACAATCTAATTTTTTTTAAAAGCATGCTTAATATTTAATACAATAGGTTCTCTATATTTTTTCAATGTATGAGTATTTCCAAATCCCAATTAAAATTGAGTTAGGTCTCTATATTCTTCTGTTGCACTAGGGCTCTTATCCCTTCCGACATATGGTTTATTGTGATTGATTTAACGAAAATATGAATTTGATGGAAAAGTTGTATCAAAGGCAAGGAAAGTGGTTTTCAAACCAAGAGATCTTGTACTTGTTATATATTAGCCTCAGGATGGGCATTTCTGTGAATAGCCCCAGGGTGGGCAAATATGTGACAGCCTCACGGCAGGCATATGTATTAGATTAGTCCCAGGGTGGACAAGTTTATGATTAGCTGGTGGCCCTATGTACGTGACGTCGTTTGATAATTATTGTTGGTGCGTTGGGTTTGACTCTGTATCAACCATTGGTGCGTATAGGTTTGATGTGGATTTTCTTGTGGTCATTATCTTGGTTTTCCCTCTGCTCGGGTGCTAAATACACGTGAGTTGAGTCGGTCGTGTATTCTCGAGTCGTGAACATGTGTGAGGTAGGCCTGGCCATGTGTTAGTACTCTTTGATGTGTGGTGAGCCTGGGTGTCACTACAATATGTTTTGGAAAGAACCTGAATGATTTACTTATCTATTTTTAAAATGAGTTATTTGAAAGTTGATTTTGTGTATTGATGAGTTTGGCATGAATATTTTTATCTTGGAAACAATGTGATTATTTACATTTATATTGATTTGAGCTTTGTTACTCATGTGATTATTTACATTTATATTGATTTGAGCTTTGTTACTCATTAGGCTTCTCAGCTCACCATTTTCTTTTTAAATGTTTCCACCCTCCCCATAGGTAGCAGAAGAGTTTTAGATGCCAGAAGAGTTGTTGTTTGCCATATAGTAGTGAAATTGGATAGGTGTAAATTTATGTATGATGTGGGTCTTTGAGATATTAAATAGCAATTACTAAAAATTATGGTTAAGGATTGAAAGTTGATAGTTTATTAATGGGAGATGTAGGATAAGACCATGTAACTTGGCTATATATATGTGTGTATGCTTGTGATGTTTATGTTAGAAGAATAATACCTTGATGTTGATAACGTATTGCAAATTTTATTTTTAGAAGAATGTTTGAGAACAGGTTCAAAAAGTATGATAAAGTCGGGTTAAACAGGTCATGGATGGACGAAAGTGCCATGAAGGCAAGTTAATTTTTCATCTTCACACCTCTTTCTAGGATGCCAGGGTAATTTGAAAGGGGGTGTGACACTAACTTGCTTGTGTGCACTTGTGCATAGCACCAATCTTCCACATACTTGTCATACATACATCGTTGGTTTTTATGTCCTAAAACTCGTAATTTGTGAATTGTAAACTTTTCTATTATTCAATAAACCTGTTGTTGAGTATTGTTAATTGTTATTGAATAAGATATTTTCTTATAATAAAACTCAGAATCAAATAAATAAGTTTCCTTGACTATAGTATGAGTACTTAAACTTTTGTAGAGACATAACGTGGATCAAGTTCGAGTAATAGTATAAATGGTCTATAGTATACGAATAAGTTTGGGTGTCATATTTTGGGGACACTATGGATGCAGTCCACTTTGTAGTTAGTACAAGCGGTGTGATTCCAAGACGCTCATGTAGAGATATGTGAGTGGAGGCATCCTATGCAATGAGATTCTATAAGATCGAACCATGAAATAGTCAATTTTACATTATAACACCGTTAAATGATTAAAACAGACTATTTCAATTATAGATGACCTAGGTAACTCAACCTTAATCCTAAGCCAACTATGAACTTCTGTTCACACGAGATTATCCTTAGATCTGCAGTTCATCAGTATTGGTCCATAGATCTTCCATTTCAAATGTAAGACCGAGTGGATAGTTGAAAACGTAGGGTGCAAGACAAAATTCACTCATGTTCGCTTTTAGGGTTAGTAGATAGATTGTTCTTTTAAGTGCTGACTCCAGGTCTTGAACAAATGAGCCACACTCTCTCATTGGCCCGAGAGAGATTCAGTTTATAGGTTTGACCATAAACCAACTGTTCATTAAAGGATCAGTTGAAGCTTAAGTAACAAGATGTAATCTCGAGGGTAATATGGTAAATTGATCCAATCGAGAATACGGACAATCTGTGAAGGGTTGACTTACTAATTATGGTTATATTAGGTGGACACAAATATATGGATAGTGAGAAGAGTACGGCTATAGGATATAGTGGACAGTCCCGATTAGTTAACGGATGTTGATTAACTTGGTTAAAAGAGTTTAGCCAGTTAATCTCGGATCGTTGGAGCTCATGATTTGTTGGTCCATTAGGTCCCTCTACTAGCTCGTTATGGATTTAAACTTAGAACAAAGTGATCAAAAATTCAAATTTTTCGAATTAGTTGATAGAATGAATCGTTAATAATATTTTATAAATTAACGTTTAAAAATTTAAAGAAAAATGGTATTTCAATGAGATTTAAATAGAAAAATTCGAACAAGAATTCGAATTAGGTCAATTGGATTGATCGGGATTAAGTGAAATTTAATTAATAAAATTAATTATTTTTTATTTATTTTAAATTAATTATTTAATTAATTTAATTAAATTAATCAAAGGGCAAAAGAGGAAATTTGATTTTCTGTCAAAAGTCAAAATTTTGAATTTTTACCTTTGGAAGTCAAATGTTGACTTTGACCATGGGTTAGTGGATATCCCATTTTTTATGAATAAGCTATTTGCTGATTATGATGTTCTTCAATTGTTCTTCCACCTAATCCACTATCTAATTGCATGTTGTGTGTCAAATTATTATGCAAATGTGATTTGCATGTATATTGACTATATAATGCATTCATTAGTTGGATAATTAGATGATGAAAACTTGTTGAAATTTTGAGAAAATTTTAAGTGTTCATAAACTCATTTTTCTCAAAAACTCACAACATTGGTCACTATCTTGATCCTACAATCAAGTTCTAAGCCTTGGAGATAGTAGAGAAGATCCTTGTGGTTGTCTACAACTTAATTTCATTCAAATCCACCAAGTATAGAGGGAAATTTTTGAACTACAAATGTAAGTGTTCATAATTTCCATTTTTTCTCAATTTTTCCAACATGTTTAGTCCTCAAAATTCATGAAATTTATAGTGTTTTAGTTCGATTCTCTTCCGCTAGCATGTTACTTTAACTTTGATACACATGAATATTATAAATTAAACTAAGATAAATGACATTCCATATTATTTGAAATTTAAAAGGGGGTATGGGATATTTTTTTTCGAGATGTGTTTTTTCATATTTCTATTTTTTTTTATAATATGTAGTATAGTCATTTGAATTTTGAAAATAAGATGGTTTTCAGAAAAGCCTTTTATGGCGTGTGAATGTAGTATATATGTTTTTTTCATATTGTCTTTCTCGTAAGACTATTTCATTATTATTATTTCCAAAATGTCTCAACATTGTTGACGGCAATAGACACTGCAAGAAAAAAAACTTTACGCCAATACAAAAAAAAAGTGTCAAGAGTATTTTGTCGAAATAAACAGCTTTAGCCAACACAAGAAAACGACGTAAGCAGTTTGGACTTAAGCTCGATGTCTTCGAGCAGGCGTCGAGATATGTGATACTACTCTTGACTCCGCTTGATAGGCGTCGGTCTATATTCAACGTCTCCTGACGCCCTTTTTTCCATCATCGGCCATGTTTGAAAAATAAGATACATTTTTAAGCACTGTCGAGAATATAATTTTAGGCACCAGGATATAATGTATATGTCGACGCTCCTTAGAAGCGTCAGGAAAGAGTTTTATTAAACCTAACTCGTCTCCCTTTTTCTAGATATGTTCTGTATGTGATGCGTGCCACTCGTTTTTTTTTCTCTTCCTCTCATCAGTTGCTCCCACTGTGCTACTCACCTGAGGCCCCCGATCATCAAGCTCAAGTTTTTGTTGTCGTCGACTCTATCACACCCGCAACCCCTATTCCTTTTTTCTCACCTTATTCAAGTTCTCTGCTATGCATAGTCCGCCACCCCGAAGCACCACCGCTCTCTTTTTTCTCTTGTCCTCCGCCGGTTCAAACCAATGTCGTGCATAGTCCCTATTGGTCGGGTTTGGATCTTCCTCAGTGCGAGGACATTTTCCTATATGTTGCTTTGATTTGGTTTGGAATCTCAATTTGTATTTTGCATTTGCTTTGTATTTGAGTTTGATTCAAACAACTGTAGATTCTTGGTTGTCTTTGATTTAGGTCTATGTTAAACTTTTAGATTCCCGATTATCTTTGAATATGTGGTTTGATTTAGATGTATGTCGATTTTTAATTGTTTGTTTGAGTATTGATGATTAAATTTCAATCTAAATTTCTGTGTTTGTTTTCTTTACATATTGTGTTGATATTAATAGTATTAATGTAGTCATAAATTGAATAGTGTTAATATCCACATCAACACATGAGATAAGTTAAATAAACATCTATCCCAAAATTTATGATTACTTTGATACATTTTAAAGTTTATTTTTATGTTGAAACAAGATAAAATGTTGGTTTTGTCTTGTTCATTAATCATATCCTAAAATTACTTTCAACAATTCTTTTCTTAAGAGTATGCCTAATTAAACGATAGTGCTTAATGGTCCATGGGGAGGAACGCAAATAAAATATGAATTTGAGAAAAAGAAAGAAAAAGAAAGCCTCAAAATCTCAATGCCTAATGTACACAAGGTATCTCCAAAACCTAAAAGGTGGCTTAAGTAAAAGTGAATGTTAAATGCTCGGTATAATTTGGGCTAGATTTTTATTTAAAATTTCATCTCATCAAGCTATTCATGGAAACAGATTAAGGAGCTTAAGATATTTTTGTAAAATTGAGTCTATTTAATTAAGCTATGTGTGTAGAAAGCCCTATTATATTTGGTGAGCACATCAACTTTGTGTTCATGTAGAGCTACCTTGCATCCTCACCTGGCTAGTTGTTAGTCAGGGTTTTCAATCACAGAGGTTTTTCTTAATGTTTTAAGGGTGTGTTTGGGAGTGATAGTTTAAGTAGTAATTTTTGAGAAAAAAGATTTAGGTACAATTGATTTGTAAACAATCAAATTTATGTTTAGTAATAAACTCTTAAAAGTGATTTTCATATGTTTAAAAATTTCCTTATTAAAAGAATGATGTTTTGGGTATTTAAAAAACTATATAAAATTAGGTGGTGATTCCCGTTTAATCATTTTTCAAGAATTACTAAGGAGCTAATACTTCAAAAATCAATTCTGAATGATTTCTTATTTTTCTATAATCACTTTTGAAAAACTGATTAGGATCTTGTAGTAGTAGTTACACTAATAATGTTCGTAAAGATGCAAAACAACAATACTCAATAAAGATATAGAGACACTCAGACATTGTTAACCCAGTTCGGCAATCTAGCCTACATCTGGGGGGTTTTCACCATGATGAGATCGACTTTATTATTATCACAGAATTTAATCACAGTTCCAGAGTTACAAGATATGTCATAACTTAGATAATAACAACAGTAGCACAGATACAGAAGAAATAA
>JBBPDJ010000008.1:3665035-3699257 GCA_037974625.1 Cucumis cinereus | reverse complement strand
CATTTGTTTTCTTTCTTATTAAACTCTTGTTGGTTTTAATTGTAATGACTTCGGTTAGAAAACTATTTTAGGGATCCTGTCTAGGTTCTTTTCTTATCTTTTTCATTATTAATTTGATTTAAACGTTTGGAAACCCTTTTTTACTTTACTTGGATTTAATTAAAATATTTGTTTTGTTTTATCTTCGTCTTTTAAAATGGATTTAATGATTTTTACTTAAGTAACGACATTGGGTTAAGGTTGAAAAGCCGGGGCGTTACATTACAATACTTGTCTATTCGAGCATTCTAGGCTCCTGGAGCTTGCTTCAACCCATAGAGTGCCTTTTTCAACTTCATTACATTTTCTTCTTTTTTCTCAACTCTATACCCTTGAGGTTTCTCATTGTAGACTTATTTCTCAAGAACTTCATTGAGAAAAGCTTATTTCACATCCATTTGATGGATTCTCCAGTCGTTTTAAGCTGCTAATGAAATTATTAATCTAACAGTTTCGAGTCGAACAACAGGAGCCAATACCTCATCATAGTCAATGCTAGCTCTTTGAGTATAACCTTTCAGCACTAGTCTTGTCTTGTATCTTTCAACTTTTCCTTTTGCATTCTTGGCTTTGTAAACCCATTTCACAGCAATCGCTTTGTGATCTTCTGGAAGTGAGACTAGCTCCCATGATTAGTTCATCTTGATTGCATTAATCTTTTCATCCATACTGATTTTTCAATTTGGATTCATCATAACTTTTTGAAAGCTCATGGGCTCACAATCGACAAGAAGACAAGACAAAGAAAGATTGTCTTGATTTTTAGTTACCTCATTGAGTTCTTGTAAGCTTCTGAAAATTTGAACACTTTCACTTGAGCTTTCATTTTCTTGAGAACTTGAAGTTAGCGAAGCTGGTGGCGTAGAAGGCCCCTCTCTTGTTTGCATTTTACTTATTTTCCATATCATTTTCTTCGAAGTACAACAAGAAGTTGTAATCTTTGTCATGCAGTCCTCAATTCAATTCTCCTTTTTCATCAAATACTATATCTCGACTTAGGATTTTCTTTTTCGTATCTGGATTATAGAGCTTGTATCCTTTGGTATTGGGATTCATAACCGATAAAGATGTATTTCTCACTTTTATGATCTAGCTTGTTTCTCTTTTCATTTAGTATATGCACATAAGCAATGCTTCCAAAGACTTTAAGATGGAAAATTAGGTTTCCTTTCATTTCATACTTTTTGTGGTGTTTTTTCAGATACAGTTTTTGTGCAGATCAGTTGGATAGGTAGACTTCACATGCAACTCTTTCTATCCAAAACTCTTTTGAAATTTTTTTTGCTGTTAAGCATACTTCTTGTCATGTACAAAATTGTTCTATTCTTCCTTTCTGCTACTCCATTTTGTTGAGAGGATCTTGGCATTGTTAAGGGTCGACGAATCCCATGGTCTTCACAATATTTTTGAAATTCATTTGATGTGAATTCAATAAATTCTCCTCCGCGATTAGATCTCATGGTCTTGATCAATAGACCACTTTCTTTTTCAACCAGGACTTTGAACATCTTGAAATTCCTAAACACTTCTAATTTATGTTTTAAGAAACACTTCCATGTTTTTTCTCGAGATAACCAATGAATAGAAGGAAATAGTTACTCTTACTGAGTGAGCTTGGCTTGACTGGTCCGCAAACATGTGTATGTATGAGTTCCAAAGGCCTTTAAGCTCTTGAGTTTGACTCCTTTGGAAAGCTCTTATTAAATTACTTTCCAAGTAGACATCCTTCGCATACTTGATCAAGGTGGGTTATGGAGGGTAGTCCTCTCACCATGCTATTTTTGAAAATTGACTCTAATCCCCCAAAATTAAGATGTCCATATCGAAGATGCCAATGCCAAGATGCATCTTTGTAACATATCTTGAGACATTTTGCAATGTCATTTTTAATGTTGAGCACAAACATCCTATTTTTGTTCATTTGCACCTTAGCAATCAAATTACTTGCATTATAAAGGTTATAATCTTTTAATTGAATGTCATGACCTTTCTAAGAGTTTGCTCAGGTTCAAGATATTACTCTTTATATTTGGTACATAATAGACATTTGAAACAAGTTGGTGCTCACCATTCTTTAATCGGATGAGAATGTTACCTCTTCCTTTTACTTTTACCTTCGATTCATCGCCAAATGCTACATTGCCACTAAAACTAGTGTTTGTGATAGCTTCGGTTTAATCGTTTGGTTTGAATTAAGGTGACGAAATCCACTCGATCACTATCCACCTTTCCAATATATGGGACCCTCAACAAGTCATTCATGATAATGTTTATACAGTTTTCTAAATCCAGCTAGGATTAATTTTAAAAACTAAAGAAAAAAATTAAAAAGAAAACAGGTACCCTTAATATCAATTTTAAAATGGGTTTAAAAATGTTTTAGAGAGTGAAATAATTATTCATAAATCAACCAATATTTTTAATATAACAATTGTGGTATGAGAATCAAGCGTCTTTGTAAAGTCTTGAGCTTAGGAGAAAGATATGAATGAACCGAGATCACATTCGAATGAGAGAGATTTGGAGGATATGGAAGTATAGTTAAAAAAAAAACTTAAAAAATTGAAAGTTACTACCTATACTAACAAGATGTGCCTTCCTTTTTGAAAACTCAATCACAGAAACTTCATAGTTAAGTTTGTTTAATGGACTCATCTTATGTTGGATGACCTCCTGTAAATTTTTCTAAGAAACATGTGAGTGAAGACAAAGCATACTGTAAGAACTCATGTTTGTATGTATGGACAACTTTCATTCTAATTAGAAGCATTCAAGGCAAACAAGGATGGTGTTGTCATGTGGCAGAGAACACAAAGGAGTGTCGAGGCTATTAGTTATCCAATCTAGATTCTGAATTCAAGCCCAAATCCTAAAGGCGTTACAGTCTTACCTGTAAAATGAAAGTCTATGTCAATTATCATTGAGTTAAACTCACTTTTATAAGATTACAATCAATTCAAACTTTATATATACATCTCAATATCTAAGAGAGTATTTGAAATATAAGATTTTACAATGCTTCTCTTGGTTTACCATTATTATTTTAAACTTGCTTGCATTTGCATGTACTTCAACGTCACACCATATCTTATTAAATTCATATGATTGAACTTTGACTATGACCAAGAAAAGAACAATAAATTAAATTAAAGAGCAGTACCAACTTGATGGAAGAAAACGACAGTAAATTTTTTATTTAATCAGAACTTACAATATAAAAGTTTTTCGTAATTAAAAACAAGAAATTAAAAAAAAAATAACAAATAAACAAAAACAAAAATCTCTTAGAAAAAGTTACGAGAAAGACTAACAAACAGTTGGCCGACCTATCTGTTTTGTTGAAGACAAAATCATGGAAGAACGGTCTTGTTGTTAATTGTAAAACTATTAATTTATTTCATCTTTTGAATTTTAAAAGTTCCATATATAAATATGTTTAGATTAGGTTTCTATTTAATTAAGGTCATTAACATTACTTTTAATTTTAATTTGAGGTTAAAATACGATTTTTGGTGTTCATCTTTTGAAGTCCGTTGAATTTTAGTCTATATACTTTTAATTGTTTAATTTCAGTCCTCATATTTTTAGTAAATTTTAAATTTGGTCTTTCAAAGTTAATTTTTCACGAAAATTGATTAACTAATATTAGTGGTTTTCAATCAAGAAAATCCAATATGTTTATATTTTTTCAAAATTTATAGTCGATAGATGGTAAAAATAATAAAAGGTATTTTTAAAAATAAAACAATAGTTAGAATTGTGACTAAATTTAAGATTTATTAAAAGTATAGAGACTACAAATGGCCAAATGAAAGTATATGGATTAAAATTGAACAAACTTCTAAGTATGGGGACCAAAATGATATTTTAATCTTTTATTTTATTATTGTTTTTTTAGTACAATAAAGGTTGTTGTCAAGGAATCAACAACTAAAGAAAAAAAATAGATAATCAACGTAGAGATTTACATGGTTCTCTAACAACATGTTAGGTACGTCTACTAACAGAAGGAAAGCATAGCTTGTTATTTGTTAGAGAAAATAATGCAGAATTACAAAGCAATGATTCATCTAGGGTCAGAGAGTTTATATAATGTACTTCTCTACCATAGGTATTTAACTCAGGTTTAAAGAAGACATTCCAACAGTAGTCAAATTCAAACCAGCAATCGCTAACACGTACAGTTGTTAGTTGACTCGTTTTCTTCTCTAGTCCAACAAACATATAAGAGGATTTGAACCAGTAATCTTAAAGAAGTAGTACAATGTCAATTATCATTAAATTATGCTCCATCTTAGCTATTAACTATTAGCTAGTTACTTGATAATCTAGAGTATAACACAATGAAAGCATTAGAGATATGCCTTGACTACTTTACTAATGGGTAATGGGTGAGTTGATTTATCATTTTTATAGGTCATCTTGGATTTCAAGCCCAAATAGGAAAAGGCAAAAGTAAAATTGTGGAAAATTGGACCAAATATAAGCCCATCTTGAGGGACCCTTGTTGCCATATTTTCTCTCTTCTAATTAACTTCTTTTTCCTTAAACTCTAATGTGTACCACATAGTTCTTGTGATGCCAACAAACTTGGTATAACGCAAGTGCATGTATCAAGTTATAGTACAACAAAATGGTCAAGAGATCGAATATTGTCCTCAAGATATTGAATGTCCAAAATATGCATAGTCATCCTATCTTCAAGTTGATTGTTTTATTTGAGAAACAGACTTGTGATGATGATTTTGTGATGAAATGAAAAAAAATAAATTAATAGATGAAATTTTAGAGTCAAATATTTACGAGTGTTGATTTTTTTTAATTACTTCATTAAGTCATACAAAGGATTCTATGGGGTATTATGTCAATGATATCTTTAAGTTTAGAAACTATTTTCTGCAACTAGGACCACTCTCACTCATATCAGTCAGAGAACAATCCTCATGAGCAAGAGTTCACAACTCACTCAAGATTCAAACTAAATTACAAGATTACCGTTTGAAATATTTGTCTCTACAGTTAACGGTGTTATAACTAGAGATTTCATATTTCGTGGTCTGGTCTCATATAATCTCATTGCACAACATACCTCCACTCACATGCTTGCACATGAACGATTTGGATCAAACCATTTGTAACATTTACAATTTGAATGGATTGTATCAATAATGTTACCATTATAAGGCATTCAACATTATCCTTATACTATAGACCATTCAGGTTATTACTTGAACATGATTCACTTATATGACGATCGCATACAGTTCAAGTTACATTTATTAGCCTTGGATCTTAGTTTATTGGATTTGAGTTATGGGAAATAAATAACATTTATTTATGAACTAAATAAGGATTTATTTATATATAAAATTTGTTTACATAATTATATATAAATAATTATACATAAATCCCGACTAATTAATATATTTTGTTCATGAATTTGAGCATTTCAAATTTTTCTATTTATAGATTTGATCCTTGTTGGTCTATAGTAATGTAATCTAGCAAAAGCGTCTTATGGACCTACATATTATAAGCTTCAATTATCTAAGATTAATTAACCAAACTTGTTGATTAAGTAACTTTCATTCATTAACTATAGGGCAAATCACTATATACCGATACTTGCACTCTTATGACTCGAAGACAAGTTGTGTCCATAAAAATCATTATAAGGACGTCAATCATTCAAAGGTTGTTCGTAAGTACAGTCGGGTCAATAGTTCGTTTCACCCCTATAATTATCTTTGTCTTCTTAAGTATCATTGATTCTCAAATGAATATTTTGGACCATAAACTAAGTTCTTTTAGGGCAAGTGAAAGGGTGGGGCCTCTTGTTCAAGTTTCAAAATCAATACTTAAGAAACTACTCATCTACTTACCCTATGTGGAAAGGATTCAATTCAATATCGTGAAGTTATGTTTCTAGCTCCTATTCGCAAGTCTCCAAAATGGTAGGCATATTGATCAGTCGACGACTCGGACCACTCTCACTCATGTTTATTCAAAGAACGAGCCCTTACAAACAGGAGTTCATAACTCACTCAAGATTAAGATCGAGTCACGTATGATCATCTTGTGACAGAATAGTTTCTTCAATTAACAAAATTATAAAGAGAATAAATTTTCGGTTATTTAGTCTTAGCAAACTCTTTGTATTGTATACCGCTACTCACAAACTATTCACAGCAGAACCAACAAAATTGGTTGCTTTGATTTGTTTATAGAATTAATAAACATACAACCCACAGCATCATACCTTTGTCAATACATTAACAACAACAACAAATTCTTCTTGAAACAGTTTCTTCTCTACGATATCTTCCTTTCTATAACTTTGGCAAGAATTCAGCTTGTGAGAACCTCCTTTGAAAAAGTGAAGGAATTAGGGAATGAGATTTTTTAAAGAACTTTCCTCTAAATTTGAGAGAGCTTATTTCATGATAACTCTCTGCCAAATAAGAACAATCATAATGAAAACTATGTACTAAAATATAAAAAATAAGTAAATAAATAACAATATCTCTAACCACCAATCAAGGAGTTTATTTAATTTCTTTTTTTTTTTCTTATTTAATCAACCAAATTGTGCCATTATATTCTTGAATAGATAAATATTTTTTTTAATTCAACTCCTAGATAGGTATAGACTAGATAGAATTGAAGTCCCAATAGTTGTAAGAATTCAACATGTAGCTTATCCAATTTAATAATAAAGATGGTCATATTTTAAAAGTGTGACTATATAGTTGTCACATTCAAATTTTAGTAGTATCTTTAAAACTCAAAGAGAGAGTCTAATGGTGTGTTTAGGGTAAGAATTAAGAAGTTACAAATCTAGAAAATTGTGAACTCCTGAGGCCCACAGTGAAAGAAGTTGATAAGATATAAAACTAATTTTTTTTAGTGGTGGGACCCACCAATTTTTTGGGTCAAACAAGGAGTGAAGTTCACAACTTTTACTTCTACGGCCAAACAAATCCTTAAGAGAGCTCAAATGATCCATGAAAAGAGCTTAAGAGAGCTTAGAGTACCCATGTGGATAGCCTAGAAGAGCTCAATATGAAGCCTAATGGAGCTTAGACAACCCATGAAAATCTTAGTGAAGCTTAGAGAACCCGAAAGAACCTAACAGAGCTCAAAAACCAACCTACTGAGAGACCTCAAAGCGATTGAGTTTGAAGCCATCCAAATTCATAGTAGACATGCCTTAAAGAAAACATTAAGAATTGGTGAACTAAGCATATATTACAGCAATGGTTTTGAAAGCACAAGGGTGCTCGATTTCTTTTGTCTTGCAAACACTTGGACTATTTTCTCTCGCTATGCAAATTTACCGTTAATCCAAACATCAATATCAAACGAATGAAATGCAAAAAAAAAAAAAAAATGAAATTATTTAAAGAAGAGAATAAAAAGATGAAGACATATGTTGTAATTTCAATGTCATGTTGCCATCAATTTGACTAAAAATCAATGGTTTTCCTTTTAGTTTGGCATTTTTGTTTTGGCTTTGCACTCCAATTTCCCTATGATTAGATATGAATTTGCCTTCTAATTTAACACATACACATGTATTTACCCCCCTTCTAGAATCAACAATGTTCAATTAAATGAATTTAATTTATGTAATTTGAAATCCCAGAAATGATTTCAATTCTAAAAAAAATTAGAAAAAATAAATTATTTGAAGATAGTTAGTTTATTGAAAATTATAAAATTACGATGTTAAATAAATTATTTTACCTCTAAATTCCATGAAATCGGACCGTTTTAATCTAAAACAATTACATAAAAATAAAATAATTCTCTTTGTTGCAACAACAAATAATGAAACTCATTTGAAATCTTTTAAGATTTGAAATCTCTCAAAATCAAGAAGCATTAAGCATTTTAAATCGATTCAATGTTTAATTTTACCGTTTTAAACATTATTTCCATACAACTAAAATTAATTCTAAAATATTAAAAATTATATGTTTAAGAGTGATTTTAACCTTTAAAAAAAAAAAAGTGGTTTGAACCATTTCAATTTAACTTTCAAACATATAATTAGTCCCTTAAATTTGTTACTAAGTCAACAAGCCAAATGAAACCCTAACTTTCCTAAAATGATGTCAACAATGGTGAATATAACTCTTTCTTGTTCAAGGAGAGACCTTATAAAAAAAATGAAAAAACGACTCTCGAGGTAATAAATAAATAAAGCTTAAGAGTTTTTTCTTCTTTCCTTTTTTGCAAAGGTATTAAATTAATGTGTGAGGTAGAAGAATCGAACCTCGAAGTTAATGATAACAAACACTAGGTCAGTTGAGTTATGTTCATTTTGGCGTTTAAAAAAGCTTAAAGATCGTAAAAAAAAAACTTATAGTAAAACCTAATTATTATAAACCGTCTTTTTGTTGTGTGTGTGTGCGTTTTATGTCGAATGTCATATATGTAGATCAATCTAATTGTCAACATAACCATAGTTCAACGATAATAACATCTACTTTTCCAATAAAAGTTTGAGGGCATTTTTTTGGTACTAAAAAGGAAAGAAATAGTATATTAAAGTTGACTTATTGAAGATACCGTATACACATCAAATTTGATTTACCATAACTCACATCAAATTTACTTTTTTCTTGAGCTCATCTATCGTGTATCGACCCCTTTGATTGTCTCAGAATACTTCAGAAAAGCATGTCCGATGTCATAATTTCACCTTTTTGAGAAAAAAAAAAAAAAAAAAAAAAAAGGAATATCAACCATAATTATATAAATAAAATAAAATAAAATAAAATAAAAAGGAATATCAAACATATACTCAATGTACAGTTTCATAAAAAAGCACCAGATTGAGGAGGCAGGAAGCTAATGCAAAAATACCAAACTTTATTTCACTAAGCAATCTCTTGAATTGAACCCTAAATGGTTATTGCATATATTTATTTTCATATATTATATTATTACTTTATTAGTTTTAATAAATTCAAATCTCATATTTAACTCTCCAAACTTGTAGCTATTTTAATATCTCTAACTTAAAAATTAGCTAATAAACATACCCAAAACTTCTTCTTCTCTATTCATTTCCTATTTTAATTTAGATATATAAGATAAAATAATCTTTATAATCTAAAAGAAATCAACGATCAAAATAGGATTTAAACATTTTTATATTACGTCATCACTTACGAATAGCAACATAGTCTATTGTATCTCAAACGTTTGAGTTTTCAAGGACTATTTCACTCTTTAGGGAAATGATGAGTTATACAATCTACTTTCCACTATGAGGACATTTTATATATTATATATAAATGTTTAAATTCTAAGACATAATAACATCTAACAAAGAAAAAGCCAAAACCACATCTTTTCAGGATCAAGACTCACTTTATTCAACAACCACATTTCATGATCATGCTTCATTTCTTGAACCCTTCTAAAGAACCCATTATACAAAGAATTGAAGCTTTGGCCTTACAGGTCCTACAAAATCAAATGGAGACGTGGAAAGATTATAACAAAAAATAACTCAATTTCCCAACAGATGTGAAGTTTGGTTTCAAAACAAGAAGAAATCAAGAGATTGTTTATAAGCAGAAATTGTAAAGAATGATGATTCACTTTGATTCTTAGTTAGATTCTGCTGTAATGGAACAGAGATATAAATGTCTATTGGGAGCATGTTGTGAAGAGGGAAAAAAAAAAAAAATCCAAAAATGGTAACCAAAAAGAATATTAAAACCAGCAGAGTGAATCCTCAATTCAACAATTTCTTTTAGGAATAAGCAAAAGGAATGGTGATGGAAAATAGTTATGGAGATGAGATTGAGAAACACAAAATATGGTAATCTATGACTAGAAGATCACTATTCCTCATTTTCTACCTTGAAAATTTTATCTGGCTCCCCTTCAGTAAGAAAACCATATTCTTTTACTTGTTTCACTTGCAGCTAACGCCCGCTTCAGCAGCTCGACGAGGCTTGCTTTTTCTCCTGCTTCCATTGTGACGAAATCCATTTGATCTCGTTGATTCATCAGTGCTTGATCTTGTTCCGTCCCCATTTTCGTCTTTCACTGGATCGAGCTTTTCTTTCACTTGTGAGTTTCTTCTCCTCCTTTTACCATTTTCTGCTGCAGCTGGGCTTTTCATCTCCTTGTTCACAATGTCACTTCCTTTCAGATTCTCGCTATCCTCGTCTTCGATCTTTTCAGCTTCTTCCTCATCTATCTCATCCTTCAACGGCTTCTGTGGCCTTCCCCTTCGCTTTTGTGCAGGAATCTTCTCTTCCTCACCACTTCCAGCATCGTCATGATTTGTGACGGTTAACTTCCTCCCCTTTCCTCTACCTCTACCCATCCTCTTTTAAGAACTCCAAGAACAAAAGAATCACGCAACAGATGACCACTGCCAGAGACAAAACAAGTATAAAGTAATTACATATGAAATAATTCTAATTCTCCTAGAAATAAAAAACTCGTGAAGTAAATAAACGCAAGATGCTCGAATACAGTAACCAGCTGATAATTATATATCAAGCATGAAGCATCTGATGCTTTTACAACTTCCTCAAACTTATATGTATGGAGACCTAAACAGTAGAATACAGACCCTTGAATTCTTTAGGAATGAGATGAAAAGAAGCTTGAACAAAATTGAATGACAACAAGAAAATTACAGGTCACGCAGCCCAGGAAAAGGGCAAATTTATCAAGCTCCATCATAAGTTCATCTATCTCAAATCATTGAATGTAAACACATAAAAACTATACACATATAAAAGTTCCAATATACTGTGAACTTAGTTTAAATGAGAAAGGTTGGCCTCTTTGGTTAGCTAGGGCGTGTGCTATTTTGTGGGATGGCAGAGCGTTTAGGGGTGTGGAGAGGGACCTTAATGATTGTTGGTCCTTGGTGACTTTCCGAGTCTCTTTGGACTTCAATCTTGAAGACTATTTGAAATTATCCTCTAGGTAGAATGTCACTTGATTGAAACCCTTTCTAGTTTTGAGGGCTGGATTTCTTTTTTGTTGCCTTTGTATTCCTACGTTTTGTCACAATGAAAGGAGTCGTTTCTATCAAATATACATAAATATAAATAAATCTATGAGTTTCTCAATTCTTTTCATATCATTTTTATCCTCCATTGATATCAATAGTTCTCATACTCGGCTTCGAGAATCAAATTAATACCTAAGTCTATACACTGAGAGAGCATCAAGAGTTATAAAAAAGATTAAAGATGCTCAAACCTATCAAATTAAGATTATGCGTTCACTGTTACTAATTCTAAGTTCAAATCCCGATTGATATTTAAAGCTTGGGAAGTGTTAAACGAGAATATATATATATATATATATAACATTAAATATACTCTAACCTATAAACTTAAGATTAGAGGAGACTCACTAGTATGAATTCTAAGTCCAAACCCCAACAGCATCATTTCCTCGAATTGATATTTAAAGTTCACATGTGAGGGAAGCATTAAACAAGTATATATAAAAGATTAAATAAACTCTAACCAAGCAACTTAAGCTTTTGAGTTCAATGGTAGTTTAACCTAAACTGAACTGGAAGTACCTATTGAATGTTTTTCTTGAACAAAGTTTCTCAGACTTAAAGTTGACTTCCCCACATTAGGTAAGCTAACAGAGCACACAATTCATTTCCCAAGATTTGAAAACTAAACCAAATGCAAAACAAAATAAAGAACAACAGAGAAGTATTCCCAAAACAGAACAGCACATTCAAAAGAAATACAAAGGGAAAATCAAAAACTTCATAAAAATTCCTTCCATCCATTCTTGAACCCACCTCTCAACAAAAATTGAAGCAAAGAAAAGAATTAAACAGAACCAAGAAGATAAACAAATCTCAATCGCAAATAACCCAATTGGAAGCAACAAGATTCTCACAAGTAGAGACTAAAAGAAACAAACAAATACCAGAATCAAGAAGAACACTGAAAAATAGCCCAAGGACAGAGACAAACAAGATCCACAAAAAAGAAACAGAATCGGATTGGTAGAAAGCAAGATTAAAAGAACAAAAACAGTTAATCGACAAACTAATTGAATTCCATAAACAAGAAAAGAACAAAAAACAAGAAATGAAAAGCAGAGAAATGAAGAAACCTGATAAGAAACGAAGCCCATATGAATCATTGGAAAGGACCCATTAGAGAAAAAGCAGTGAACATGAAGAAGAACCAAAGAAAGTTCACAAAAACACAGAAAAGTTCATATGGGTATTGGTGGAATCAAGAGAAGAGAGTGAAAAAAGAAGTGAAGAAATTGAGAACATAAGCAAATGATCTGAAGAAGGGGTTTGAAAGAAGATTGAAATTGAGGATTTAAGAAGGATTGGGATATGGGAAACAGTGGGGAAGGCCACTTAAAGACCAGCCCATATGAATCAGAGAAAGAGAAGTAGAGAGAGAGAGAGAAAGGGAGGAAAGAGGCGTAAAACGAAGAGATATTTGTTGATAGAATGTGAAGAATTTGGAGCAAAAGTCCATTGTATTCTGAGGCGTGTCCGTGTTAAGAAAGGCTTCAAATTGCAAGGTCATGTTCGTAATTTAACTATCACTCATGAACTACAGACTGTTAAAACCGTGTCGACTGTTTGATTTTACGAAAATATCGATTAAACATTGACATTCTTGAAAAGGTTATAAAAGTAAATGGAAACTATTTAACTTATCGAGATAGTATTTAAGAAGATATTTTATGTTTGAAAATTTGAGTAGTAAGAATTCTAACCGTTGCGCTTAAAAATATGCAAATCATAGTAAGAAACTCGGATGAAATATGTTTAGTTTTCAAAAACCAAAAAATAAATAACGAAAGAGTTAAAATTACTTGAATTAGTAACTAAATATTGGTTCAAACACTAATTTTATCTTTGTACTTTTAGGTTTGTTCAATTTTAGTTCACATATTTTCAACTGTCCAATTTTTGTACTCATATTTTCAACTGTCCAATTTGATGATAATAATAAACTCGACGTAAAAGAATATAATATGTGAATATGTTATAAAATTTATAGAAAATATGATAAAAGATAATAAAATGTTTTTCGTGCTTGATGGATTTTTTACCAATTCACTTTTCATGTCGATATTAAACCCATTAAAATGTAGAAATATGTTGATAAAAATAATGATTTGTCGATGAAAATTGAATATCATGCATGATATGACATATCAACAACTCTATTCTACATGTCAAAAAAATTTGCACGTGATAGTAAATTTGTTAAGACATATATCTTTAACCATGGTTAAACGTAATTCAACTCGTTTAGACGTACATATTTCTCGCATGTTGTTGAATTTAAAAATAAAAAATAAAGACTTTTAACCTTCACGTAAGAAGCGAGTCGATATTTCTATTATCATCGAAATATAGACAGTGAGTATGAATTTTTTTACTAAGTTTAAGACATGTGAAATGGTTACTTTTAAATTTAAATTTAAATTTAAATTTAAATTTATTTATTTATTTTTTAATGAATCACTTGATTTTTATGATTTCTTTTTTTAAAATATATATATATATATATATATATATATATATATATATTTAAATGAATAATTTATTGAGATTTTAAAATTTGAGAGCTCCAAAATTCAAAACCCTAATGCTTTAGAAAATGAATTAATCTTTTTATCCAAAGTGTGGTGTCATGGGAATCTTGGGAAAATATTTAGATAACTTCCCTTTATTAATTCATTCATGTGTCAATTATTTCATTTCTCTCTTTCTCTTTCTCAAATTTAATGAAACAAATTAATTTGATTAAATATTTTTGTTTTTATTTTCTCATTTAAAACTACTTTTTATGTTAAATCTATACTAAAATACAATGTTGCCATCAACATATGCAGTAATGTTTATAAATTTCTCATTTTTAGTTTTTTTTTTCTTTTTTTCTACTTTTATACCATTCACAGATCATGTGTCGGTTATTCATTTGACATATTTGATATGTGAAATTAAGGTTAGATTTCGATTAAATTACTCAAAATGTGCTTAGTGTAACGCCCTAAGTTTAGAAGGTAGATATGAATGAACCTATATAACATCTGAATGATAGGGATCCTAAGAACATGAAAGTTAGGTTAAAAAAGGCTTAAAAGAAATTAGAGTTACTACTTATACCAACAAGGTGCAACTTCCTTTTCGATAGCTCAATCATAGAAGTTTCAAAGTTAAGCGTGCTTAGCTTGGAACAATTTTAAGTTGGGTGACTTCCTAGAATTATCTTAAAATGCATGTGAATAAGAACAAAGCATGCTGAAAGGAGGTGTCAGTTGTCAAATCTGAATTTTGAATCCTGAGCCTGAGACGTTACACTTAGATTAAATTATTCACCTAAAAAAAGTTTTATTATATGGTTGAAATGAAAACTTATTAAAAATATTCAATGTTGAGTAACAAAAATCCAATGTGACAAATTTGTTTAATAATATGACACAAAAGTAGCAAAAGTGAAATATGCTAAAGCTTCTAGTTGGAGTGCAAACCAAGGATTTTGGTTTTTGATTCTTGATAAATCTAGGCTAAAGTTCAAATTTTGATTCTTGGTATCTAATCTCGATTTGCTGATTATTTGATTTTTTGTTTTTTTTTTCGAGAAAATTAAGCATATTTTCTATCAAAATTATTTTGTATCTTTCTTGAATAAAAGTGTTGAATTTTTTAATTCCAAAAGCAAGTTTTTGAAACTTTTTTTTTTTTCAAAATCTGACTTGGTTTTTGTAAATACCGGTAGAAATTAAATTACAAAACAAGAAATTTAGAAAAGAAATGGATACTTACAGATTTAATTTTCAAAAACAAAAAATACGAAGAGAAATTATTTTAAAGGACAAAAGTTAGAAATATTTTTAAAATAGAAAAATGACAAAATAGAACTTTTTTTCTAATTTTGCTATATTTATAAATAAATTAGTTATTTTGCTATATATGAAAATACCAAATGATTACCTAATGATATCATATAATAAAATTTTCTATTATCATCCTCGAAGGGTGCCCCTATTGGAGAGTAGAAATTCATTGGACAAGTTTGATCTTTTATTTTATTTCTTTTAGGTAAAACGAAATACACGACTACACATCTCAAGATACATAAACATCGTAAACCACTCAAGTTAAAAGAGTTTGGAGAACGGTCGATACTCGATTTTCCAAAGTTTTATGCACAACAAAGTGAGACAACATATTTCTAACATGCGGCCAAATATAGAGAAAACAATAACTCTTGAATCATCTCCTCGTTCTTCAGCCTCCGCAATAAGTCTACCAACTTAATTTTCTATTTTATTGATCATGAACTTTTGAATTATCATATGTATCAAATGATAATCTGCTGAAACTATTTACAAATATAACAAAATATCACAGTTTATCAATAATAAACCGCGATACAAATAGTACTATGTCGTGATCTATCACTAATAAAAAATAAAATTTTACTATATTTATAAATATTTTAGTTTATTAGGTAATATTTGACAATTAAAATTAACCAATTTTAATTTAAAATACAATGACTAGACTTTAGACATTAGACATTGGATGAGTTGAAAAATTAAAATTCCATTTTAACCAAAATTATTTTAGATGATTTTATTTTGTATTTCATTCTCAATAATTTTTTTATTAAAAACTTGAATTTATTTTAAAAACTCACAATCTTTGATCCTAGTACACATATCCTATGTAGCTTATTTTCAAATTGTTCATATAGGTAATTACTCATCATCTAAATATAAACAAGAGATATGTTTTAGAGTATTTATGTTGAAATATAATTATAAAATAAATTAAATGACCAACATCACATTCATTATTTCAAAAATATTTAATAACTAAAATAGAACATTCGAACGAAAATTATTACAAATAGTAAAACGTCTAAAAATATTATAAAATATAACAAAGTTCTAGATTTTGTTAACGATGGTCATTGATAGACATTTAGAAGTGTCTATCATTGATAAAATCTGAAAATTTTTACTGTAATTTATAAATATTTTTGTTCATTTTATTATAATCAATTTAATTTATAAAAAAACATTATTTGTAAAATAAGGGTTAATAAAATTGAAAGAAAAAAATACAGAGAATTGTTATCAATAGCAAAAAAAAAAAAATCAAACTATTTACAAAATATTGCAAAAAAAAAATTGAAATGGACTGTCGTAATTAAATTTTGCTATATTTTATAAATAATTTTAATAATTTATTTTTTAAAATATCCCTATAATTAATATTTTGTTTTTATTTTCTTGTAGCTTAAAAGGTTAAATTTCTATTTTTATTTCTTTATACCCATAACTAAAATAATTTATTTGCTTCATTTAATTATTCTCTGACAAAATTAAATTTTATGTAAATTATAATATGCGGTTGCAGGACATTATTTCTTGGATATTATTATTGCTATATCTAAAAGTCTACATTAACCTATGTTTATATAAAACTGTGACATTATAATAAATATGAAATTAAAAAGAAAAAGCATAAAATTTGTAACAAAAATAATTTAAAAATATACATAATTTTTTTTTAAGAAAAAAATATGAAGATGTGCATTGTATTAATAGTCCATGATTGAGATTTTTGGCAGGTATTAAATAATATAATTTTTAGGAGGGGAAATAACTCTTATAAAGTTATAATTATGATTTATTTTTCAAAATTTTTCATAATAATGATTGAATTGTTTCTTATTATTTCATAATAATTTACTATAATTTAATAGGTAATTGGTATATGTGGCATTAAAAATATATGTTGTCTAACAATTATCTTTTAACCCATTATTTTTTACTACTTTTACAATAATTTAAAATATATAGTTGGTGTTAAATTGTATAACATTCAAAGGATTAATACATTATATAATCCCTTTGGATTTGACTTGTTTGTGTAATTAGTTCAAAGTTTATTCTTTAGTTTAGGAAAAATCGTCGACCTATGAAAATCAGCCCAACTTCGATAAAAAAAAAAAAAAAGAAGAAAAATATCAATTTTCACTCGTTTAAATATTATTGTACGTAATTAGAAAGTGAGAGTGACTTTAGAGATATTAGAGTAAGAGAGTAGCGAATGGTAAACATTATAATACCTTCTCAAAAAGTATCCCTAAACCCTAAACCCTAACCTTTTGATGATGTTGTTCTTCTGTCATTCAGAAGTAATTTTATGTTAGAAGGAGTCTAATGCTTGTTCAGAATAGAAGTACTTATCCAGAGGGAGCCTGTTGATGAATTCTAGGAGATCAATAGAAACAAGAGGTGTATGGGGTCGAATGTATCAAGTATCTATCTATACTTTCTATGATAGTCAAGGGAGCCTGCAGTTGCAACACAGAGTCATTAAACTTGTATCTGTGTGCTTATAGTTATTATCACAAGTTATGATTATTCTTGTGACTTTGTACGTTGGAAGAACTCTTGGTGATAATAATAATATTGATCTTGATTGGGTGAAAACCCCCAGATGTAGGCGACATCTGCCAAATTGGGTTACCAACGTTTGTGTGTTGTTTTTTCTAACTATTCCATGTCGCATTGCATCTTGTGTTGTTGCTTAAGTCATTTGCGTAACTGCTGACAGTATACGATCAGAACATACAGATTTACCCATTTAATGGGACGGTGGACATCCCTTTTTTCGTGTTTGGCTAGGGCTAGTCTCATCCCTTTAATGAGGTCGAGTATTTTTGTAGCATCTGAAGTTTAAGAGATGTGCATGAATGAACTAATGTCACATCTAAATTAGAGATAACTTAAGATGATAATTACTTATACTAACAATATGTAATTTTCTTTTCTACCACTTAATCGTAAGAACTTCAAAGAATTAAGTACGGTTAACTTGAAGAACTCCTATACCGAAGAAGGGAAAAGTTGGACATGTAATTTCTAAAGTTTGATATTTGTTTGAAATTGATTCCTATATTTCTAAATTAAACAATTAAGTTTAGAAAATTCTAGATTTTGGTCCCTCTAAATCAAATATTCCATTAGACATAATGATATAGAAGCTGATGTGACATTTAAGAAAATAATAATAATTACTATTATAATTATCATTTTAATGAGAATTTAAAAGGAAAAGAAAAAATCCCCCTCTCTTCTTCCCCAAACTATGAAATTTCAAAACCAAAAGTTTAATTTTTTTAAATAAAATAATAATAAATAAATAAATACAAATAATTTATATATCAATACTTCCTATGTAAGAAAGTAATCTTGGTCTTCTTTATACCTTTTTCCTTTTACTTCCCCATTCTCAAAATTATAATATAAATTATTTTTAAGACAAAGTCACTAAAAATATTTTTAAATATAACAAAATAGCAAAATAATTTTTTTATTATTATTTGACCATATTTATAAATATATAAGTTGACCATTTTCCTATATACAAAAAGAGTTCGAATTTTAAACAATATGGTTAAAAACATACCGGGACATTTTAGACTTTTCAACTTTTGAGTGTAGAGTACTTCTAAGTTATGCAACAACATAATTTAAATTTTCAAATAAAAAAAGAGAATAAGTTTATAAAAGAAAACTTTATCAGTATCTATCATCGATTATAAATATTTTGGTTCATTTGCTATATTTGAAAATGCCCCTAAAAAAATTCATATGGGAAAGCTAATTAAATATATTCCTATTAAAAGAAAGCAAAATATATTTCTAGCTCAACCTAATTGTTTAGGTACGTATTTGTTTCTTAGTATAAATGTCAATATTTAAGGTTAAATTTTACGACATTATAACTCAGACTATAATACTCTGCACCCCAAACACACAGTTTATTATAACCCGTAGAGTATAATAATCCATCATCATATGCTCGAAACAACTCCTTGATGAGTACTTAGGACATACGAAAATTCATTAACCTCATTTTAATACAATAGAGATAGAGATATTCGAACCACATGTCTCTTGATCGAAAATACATTTATTTACCAGTTGAATTTTGCTGACTCTAACAAAGATCGAATAACTATTTGAACGAAAATAACATCATAAAGCACAGTTATTAATGAATAAATAAGGGAAGTCATGACTCATTGATGATGCATTTACAAGTCATTTATATTTTGACAACCTACAAATTAAATAAACAATAACCCTATTTTCCTTTGTGAATATATCCAATTTTGTATTAGAGATCTCAAACATAAGGCTAATCCCTTTTCTTTTAATCTCAAATGAGCCTTAGTTTTGGGGTTTTCACTCAATAACTATGCTACTAAATAAAGCTTGTCATGTCTCTCCCAACTAATAAATATTCTTCATATTAGGCAAACTTCAATGATTTTCAAATTTATAGTTGTTGCTTGTGTCAAATGAATTTTGTGATTCAATTAGCTAAGGCTAAACTCTTTTATAGGAGGTCATTAAGTATATATAGTTTGAAATTTTTCTTAATTTTTAAGTATGCACACACCCGCATAGTGTGTATCTTGTATATGCGTGAGTGCGTGTGTCTAATATATAATTTTTATTGTATTATTAGAAAGAAATATCATATTTCAAATTACAAAATCGATTGTAGAGTTATATAGTATGTAGTGTACTATCTTAAATCCTATGATTAGAATTGAAAATAGTATAAATATGAATAAATTTTAGGTTTTGGAGGAGTTGCACTTAAATCTTGACCAACGCATGTCATTTCTTGGTTCTCAGTCAGTGAGACCCTGTGTGTCTAGTTATTTGAAGCGCCAAATAACATATTTAAATATATTCCAACAAGAGCATTAACCAAAATAAAAAATTCCCATTTTACTTTACCTTAAACATTATAAAGATAGATCAACCTTGGAGACTATCATGCCCTAAATCGCATCAACAAGGTAAAAATAGAAACACTACACAAACTTAAACTTTCACGTACATACCTGTGAGCAATAAACTCATCAACTTGTCTTTGAATCTCTTTGGTCTCTTGTGGATTGATATGGTATGCTGCTAGATTTGAAATCTGAGCAACTAGAATAAAGTCAATCTTATGTTTTATGCCCCTCAAAGCCAGTAATTTCTTAGGTAATTCCTCGAAAAAAAACATCCTTGAATTCTTGCAAAAGAGATTAAAAAATACTAGACAAAGAGGATTCAAGATCCTCAGTTAGAAAACAAGCTTCTTTAATGTAACCATGAGTATGATCCTTTTTTAAAATATAACTTTCCTAACTTCACAACGACTTAGCACTCCAACTTGCTAGTTTTCTTTGTTTTTCTCTCTAAGTCGTAAGCTATGATCTTGCTTTTCTCTCAATCCTTCATTTTCTCTTAAACTCTCCTTTTCTTTTCTCAATCCCTCATTTTCTCTCCAACTCTCTTTTTTCGTTTTTCTTTTGCTTTTGTTGCTACTTCTTCTCTTCTTTTTCTAACTTCTCTTGATCAATAAGCACTTCTTTGGAAAATAGGGTTACAAGTACAGTTTTCCTACCATTGTGTGTGAAAGTGTAACGATTAAGAAAACCATCATAGATAACCTTCCTATCCAATTGTCATTGCCTTCCAAGGAGTATGTCACCTACATGCATGAGTAGAGATGTCTACGGGACGGGGTGGGGCCAGGGATGCCATTCCCCATCCCCATCCCTGCTCCCCATTTAATTTCCCATCCCCGTGAAATTCTCCACGGGAATCGGGGCGGGGATTCCCCACGGGGAATTCGGGGGGATCGGGTTCTCCACGGAGAATTTTTCTCCATGATTTATCTTTTTAGAAAAAACCAATCAATTTAAAACATTAAGAAAATTCTAATTCAATAATTAAACATATCACTAAATTGTTTAGTATGGTAAGTTTTATATGACAATTGATTTCAAAGATAAATTTGTAAGTTTTGGCCTAAAAAACTAACCAACTTTTTAGTAAAAAGAAATAAACCTAAATTAACTTATTAACATATATCATCTATATTTAAATATTGAATTTAAACATATTTATTGTCTTGGCCAATAAACAATAAAATTTTAAATTTAAATGTATTATTTATATAATCATAATAACATAGTTTTACATAAATATACTAAATAAATAAAAAAAACTATAATCGAGGCGGGGACAGGGAATGAAGCAAGGACAAAGTCGGGGAATGCATTCCCCATTCTCGTCCCCATTTAAATCACGGTAAATTTTCCCCCACTCCCTCCCCCATTCCCCACCTAATCGAGGAATGCCCGTCCCGTTCGAGGTGGGTCCCCGAGGGGCCCCGTTCCCATGGGAATATTGGACATCTCTATGCATGAGTATCACGTCACACAATACTTCATCCTTGTATCTCCCTATGGAAAAAGGAACCTTCGCCTAGTTAGTCACCCTGAGTTCTCCATAATCATTAAGTCATTGCAGTATTTAAGGTCATGGATGAGGTGTAGTATCCAAATCTAGTCGTGAGATTAAACTAGAGCTCACCACATTTGTACAACTTCCACTTTCAATCACAACGCTACACAGTACAGTTTGTACAAGACAACGTGTATGAAAAAGGTTTTCTCTCTGATTTTCCAAATCATCCTTCTTCATGTGTGTACTTAAGGCCTTTCTAGTGACTATGGACAATCTTGAAGTATCTTCCACTTATTCCTCTCTTTCTTCATTACTCACTAAATTTTTTGTCCCATCATCATTTTCACTCACATCGGTCACTATCTCGTCTCCTCTAATGATCACTGTCCTCTTATTAGGACATTCTTTACTTATGTGTTCCTCTCCTTGACATTTCCAACCCTTAAGGTCTCTATTTCTACCTATGGGTGCCTCCACCTTTTGTATTTTTATGAGGATTTTGCTTTCTCTTTAGGTAATTTATTACTCCTATCTTGGCTTTAAATTTAGAGTATGTGGATTTGTCACCTAAAGTTGAATGGAAAAAAGTTTCAAAAGTGCACCTTGATTTGTGTTGTAAAATTGTTTTTCAACCTTCTCTATAAGATGCACTAATTCCTCACATCCTCACACTCTTGTATTTCAACACGTTCAACACATCAATATTTAATCCATGAAAGAATCTGGCCATAGTTTTTACTTCATTCTCATTCATATCCAATCTTTCCATCAACATCTCTATCTCCTTGAAATAATCCTCTACACTCTTATTCCCTTGGTGTAACGCCAAAAGTCTTAGTGCACAATCTTTTAAGTAATGTTTCAGCACAAACCACCTCTTCATGAGTTCTCTCAATTCTAGCTATGTCCTCACTAAATCCTCCCAACGCCTCCTCCTCTTATAACACACCTTATCCCATCATATTTGTACATACCCTTTAAAATTTGTTATAGAGATATTTACCATCTTCTCTTCAGAGGGATTGTTACCACGAAAGATATGTTTTGCCTCATGTTTCTTAGAAAAAGTCTTCAAGATTAGAGGTACCATGAAATTTTGAAAATTTAACTTTGATTTTTCCAAAACCTCGATCTCCATGGCGGTCACCTCTTCTACTTTGTGGTTTTCTATTGTGAAAACCTCGTCTTCCTCTCGGAGCATGCAACTCCTCTCTCCTAGGCCATCTCTAACAGAGTTAGAGATTCATTTTTCTTTGAGTCTTTTTCCTCCTCAAGATTTCCCACAACATGTCTCCTTACTTCAAGTCTTTCCCTAGCTTGAAACCTTTGTTTTATTCTGTCTAATGTCATGTTGATTAAAGTGTCCAAACGCTGCATGACTTTCTTATTGAGTCCTTGTATCTGCCCCTGTGGAACACCTACATAGTCTGTCATTGCTATAAAATAAAAACAAGTAAAAAACAAGTGGACCTCACAAATCACTCTCTCACATGTTTATTTTGATAGGTGACGTTCACTCATGTTTACACTCTTTGCTTTAAGCCTTCTCTCGCAAAATTGAATGCTCTTAAAAAGGAAAATGAGCCAAAGTTTTACAATCAAGTTCAGAAGAACAAGCCAACAACAAACCAAACAAGACTTACTGTAAAGTGTCAAACACAAGCAAAAAATCAGTCAATTTCAACAAAAGTAAAAAAAATAGAAATCAAGAATCTCATGTACGAGATTCAAAAAACTAGACAATAAACAACAAGAATTATAATCTAGAATTAAGAATCTAATATTCGAAATTCCAAGAGTTATGCAAGATGAACAAAGAAAGACATATAACTAGACAAGACAATGGTAAAAGGAAACAAAGCGTTAGGAAAAAAACTAATGACCGTAATTTTACTGAAACCACAATTTAATTCAAAAAGCAAAATGCACTTTTAAAACTATTTATTCTTTTCTTATGAAAATTCAGCAACTTAACGTGTTTGTTTGACATGCTTACTTTTTAAACCCTAAACCCTTTTCTTAAAAAAAATAAAAATAAAAAAAATAAAATAAAAATTGGTGGAGAATAAAAAGGAAAAAGATAAAAGAAAAAGTGAAGAACTGCATAATAACATAATGTGATTAATTTGGCTTCAAAATCTTAAACTGAGCGTTGTATTTGCATGCTCATGTGTTGGGAAAAAATACGATTTACAAAGATTTAGTTATACTTATTGGATTTCAAAATGAGAAGGCATGAGAGAAACTGATGTGTAAAAAAAGTAATTACATATTAAAGGGTAAATAAATCTTTATAGAAAAAACGAACAAAATGAGAATGTTAGGCCTCGTTTGGTTAGTCATCCAAAAATTAATTTGAAAAACAAAGAATTTTATCGAAAACAAAAAAAAAATTATTTTTCACTGTATTCAAAAACACGTTTGGTTCCAATTTAAAATTTGAAAATTCGGATTCAAAAATCAAAATATATGTTTGGTTGTAAATTTGAAAATGAAATATTGTATCTCATATTCACAATTTCTGAAAACAGTATCTAAAAACAAATAAAACGATAATTTATTGTTTTCGAAAATAAGTTTTTTCAGTGTTGATTTTAGAAATTGTTTTTAAAAATATATATATACCAAACTCGTTTTAATTATTTTCTTGTATTTTTTGTTTTGAAAACATAAAAACAAAAATAATCACGAATTGGGATTCCCATTTTCCTCTTATAATATGGTAGAGAAGTGGAGATATATATAAAGGGCATTTAAGTAAATTGGGCACAAGGGCAATATTGAGAATAAGTGAATATTCTCCACTTTCAGCGCTAACACACCCAAAAGAAGAAAAAGGTGTGATACACACCTAGAGGGAGAAGATTGAAATTTTCTGCAGCTTGAGAGAGAGAGAGAGAGGGACGAAGCCACTCCGGTTTCTACTGATGAGGGCAAGGCACTGAAGGATGAATTGATGGCCGAGGAAGAACGCTCTACCAGGCTTGCTCCAGTCAAGTGATTCTTTGTCTTTTTATTTCTCTAATTTTGTTTATGAAAAACCGGCGGCTTGGAGACATTGCCCACGGTGGACATAAGCGGTGGTGCGGGAAGGCAGCACCGGTCCCTATCCGCATTGACGCTGGAATACCCTGCCACAGGTAAGCTCGCTACCAAGGGACAAAGAGAGAGCGTAGTATTTGTATGCATTGTGTTTATTTCTACTCGGGTTCTTTCTTTTGTTTCTTTATGTTCAAATGAGGTAACTTGAGAGGGAAATGGAGATTGGAAGGCAGAGTAGTATGAATCAAATTGATGAAATATGTGTAATGGTTTCTGATTTTGATTGAAAATAGCTAATGAATCAACCATTAGGCGACGGAATTGAAATTCAGAGCCACGAATCAAGAGGAAAATCTGATTTCAGCCTGGGTATCGTTGAAATTTGAGTTTCTCCCCTTTATTTTTCGTTATCCATGATGTTTTGACCCAATTTGGTTTTATCCACTTGGAGCTACCAACAAGATTAATTCTCATAGGTATAGGTTGGGGTATTTATCTGAGTTTATAACGACTATGTAAATCCTACTGCATTTTCTATTGCTTTTTCGTACAAATTGCTACTAGTTTCCTTCCAATAAAGATGCAACAGTACTGAATTTGGATGTCTATTTTTAATACCTTTTCAATTCAAAGTACTCCCCCAATACTCAGCTTTTCAGGTTTTCCATTTTTTGTTGGATGATCTTGTTGGTTAGGTTGAAATCATTTTAGTGACTTGTATATTCAGTACCAGGTTTGGATTCTGAGAAAAAAGAACTCATTTTAATCTTTTCTAGAGCACGATGGTTGTGTAAAGCATCTCATATCATAATTCATACATTTGTTGCACTCTTAATTGAGAGTTTAAAGTTCTCAATGAATCTTTTTATGAGATTGATGTTATATTGTTTTTCTTCCTGCAGATTATTTGTAGAAAGAATATACTCATGTTGAGATGGTTCGATGCTGATAGCTTAGCCATGTGTGAATGAAGCCTTGGGATTACAAGTTGTTCAGTTGGTTGTTTTCAGGTGTGGATCTACATCAATCCTTTAAGCAGTACATTTTGCTCTCCCTTCATTTTCATCTCTTGTTATGCAAATCAAGCACTCTCTAGAATCAATCTCAACAATGAAAGCATCATAGAGAGGACTAGGAGAGAAATTTTGATATTACTTCACCCGGAACCGAATCTGAATCCCCGAAATTCCTCCTCCTGTGTGTCTATATATATTTTTATTCCATTTCCATGCCAAATCATAGATGATAAGGGGGTGTTTGTTGGACCATAATGGAATAGGAATGTAATGTAATAGAATAAAAAGTCCTTGTTTGAATTGAGCGTTTTGGGTTTGAATTGTAATACCAAACTCATTCTGTTCCCACAGTTTTCAATCGAACCTTCTTTTCAATCATTTTCATGCTTCACAATTCAATTTTTGTTTCGCCCTCGCCAAGCATTCCAACACCTCTCAGATTTTTAATAATCTTGATTACATTTCAACTCTCCAAACAGCTCCTAAGAACACTTAAAATAGGGAATGGGATTCCCACGAACTCTAAAGATATGGAAAATGGGGATTGTAAATTACAAAGAAGCGCTCCATCTCCAAGAGAAACTCGTCTCGGCTAGAAAAGCCAGTAAAATCCCAGACACACTCTTATCTCTACAACACCCGCCCACATACACACTCGGAAAAAGGCGAACTGATCATAATCTATTAATCCCAGAGTCCGATCTAGTGAAGCTAGGAGCTGAACTTCACTACACTGAGAGAGGGGGAGACATTACATTTCATGGTCCAAATCAATTCATTTTGTACCCAATAATTTCCCTTAGAGATGTTGGATTTGGGGCTAGAAAGTATGTGGAGAAGCTGGAACAGACCATGATTGAAATGGCATGTTTGTATGGAGTGAAAGCTAGAGCTGGGGAGAAAGGGGAAACAGGGGTTTGGGTTGGAGATAAGAAAATTGGAGCCATTGGAGTTAGAATTTCAAATGGGATTACTTCTCATGGTTTAGCTTTTAATGTGGATCCTGATTTGAGGTATTTTAAGCATATTGTGCCTTGTGGGATTGTTGATAAAGATGTGACATCTTTGAGAAAAGAGACTAAGGAAGTGCTTCCTAGTGAAGAAGTTTTGGAAGAACATTTGATTTCTTGTTTTGTTAAGTTATTTGGTTATTGTAAAACTCAGGTGGAGAAGACTCCTTTAACTCAATTAGATTTTGAGGATGAGATTGAGAATTTGAAATAACTTTTAGTTGTGTAATGTAACCATACTTTTTTTAATAATATTTTAAATTAGTTTCTTAGCATAGCTTTCTTAACATCATATTAGGGTTTAGTTTGGCTCACGAAATAATTGTTTTTAATCGTGCTTAAGAGGAAGAATATTAGTTTTTGGTTTGAACAAGTTGGTTACGAATGTTTCGTAAATACAACAACAAAATAATTGTGTGATTAACTATTATAATTTAGATTGAGAAAACAACTTTGGTCTCTAAATTTTCATAAAAGTGTCAAGTTTTTTTTTCTAAACTTTAGCTGGTAACGATATAGTTTTTGTACTTTCAAATTTGAGACACCTTAACCTCTAAATTTTACTAAGCATAAAATTTAGTGATTTTGTATTTGGTTTATCGTGACCACCTAAATAAAACTTTTGAAAAGATATATAAGTAAAACAGAGTTGGAAAAAATATCTTCGAAATTAGAGATTTTGATTTTCTCACCTTAAAAATGTTGAAAAAAAATGCTTTTGAGTCTACTGTATCTCTATTTGATCCTTTCACTATCACTTCAAAATTTTGGCTTTAGAAGGAAGCATTGTTATTGTTGTTTTTTTAAATTCATTTAATTGAACATGTTTACCAAATTGTAATGAAAATCGGTGTAATCGATATTTAGTAACAAATATTTGTAATAATAAATGTAGTGGGTCCTATAGAAGGACAATGATTAGGCATGTTTCTCATATTTCCACCCCACAAAAATCAACTTAAAAGTTAAGGATATTTAGATATTAAATAAAGTTTCAAAACTTATATTCAAAATGGTCTAAATTTTGGGTTATTTTCAATATTAGAATTTAATGTGGTTTTCAGTCTAAACTACACTTTTAATAATATTTCTAATCTTGGAAGAGAATGTATATTTATTATCATTGCAATAATTGGTAGAAATTCATTTCTTTTGCATATGAAGAGAGAAACAATATAGTCAATTCTTTTTCTATTTACGTTAGTTTCTTAGTATACTTCAAATGTCGTAGAAGCATTATCGCTTATATTTGCTAAAATACTCAAACACCGTATAATATTTTCATCTGTGAAATTACCCTAACCAAGCAATATAGTCAACCTCTTACATCTGCTAAAACACCTGATAATATTTACTTATCGTTATTTTCTGCAGCATTTTTTGGTAGGTTCAAAATCCGAGTTCATTTTCATTTTCGGCAAGTGTTGATAATCATTTTATGTTTGTTTGATTGATTTTTATACCTATTATTCGAAGTATACTAAGATGCTTGTTATTTATCAAATTTATAAGAAGTTTATATAACAAATTTTCGAAGTATACTTTAGTTTTCATACGGATACTATGGATAACCATTCTAATCGCAATAGATGATACTGTGGATAACCCTCTCGATAATACTTCATTATCCAATTTTAATTTTAGTCTTTGTATTTTTAATTATCCAAATTTAATTATTATTATTGTTTAATTAATTTTTTCGAACTAAATTCTTAAAATAATAATAAAAAAATTGGAAAAAGACAAGACATTGGCCAAAAGTTGACAGAGTCGCACTTTCCATTAACTTCCATTTGATGTTTGAACCTAAAACCGCGTCTTTTAAAAGTATAATACGAAAGAAAAAAAACCCGGTTTAATAGTCCAATTGATACAAAAAGTCAACGTCAATACACCTAATCTATCAATTTTTAGACTAAAATAACATAATACAAATGTGGTTAAATTATATATATATAAAAAAATCTCCACTAATTTTGTAGTTTGTATAAAAAAAAATCTCAAAATTTTCAAAAATGCAATTTAGTTTACCGAAAGAGTTCAAGACTACTGTTACGATTAGCTTTGAATGAAAACCGTTAAAGTTTTGTTTCAAATTACCCTTAAACTTGAAAAACAAGTTAAAAAAATATTCTCATTTATTCAAAATTTATATCAATTTTTTCACCAACTAAAATTTTAAGTTAAAATATAAAATGGTGAGAAAAAAGTGTTAATATCGTCTTACTTCTCTAATTATTTTTCTTTTTTCTCCCCTCTATTCTTCAATACAAATGAATAAAATTGCACGTTTTAGTAAGATGTATTGACTCTAATAATGAGAATAATAGAAGCACCAAGAGATTTTGGGACTTAAATGTTTTAATAACATTTTTTAAGTTTATCAATATTTATGAAACTTTTCAATGGTTCATGAGTATTTTTTAAATAAAACTTTAAAGATTTTTATCCAAAATTAATCGTAAGAGCCGTTTGAATTGCGGATATTGTTTCATGGGTATAGATACTAAATATATGGGATTTGAATGGCTAAGTTTTAAATGTCTGGATAATTAATGTATATGTTTAGATGTACAGGATAATCGATGTCTTAAAATTAAATATTTGTGTTCAATTCAATAATTTATAAAAAAACAAAATAATTAATTACTTAACTAAATGTTAGAGATCAATTAAATTTAACATAAAATAATTTATTGTTACGTTAATTAGTTAGTTAATAAAATAAAAAATAAAAGAGTACCTTTTATAAAACTAAACTAAAGCTAAGGGAAATTATCAAAAATAGAAAAAAATTGTAAAATATTTAGAAAAATTAAGTAAAATTTATTTTTGTCTTTAAGCATAAATAGTTTGTTTTTTTTTTCTTCAATATTTGAAAAACTCTGTTTAACTAAACCTAATTAAATGAATTACTCAAAATAATTAAATTAATATAAATTAACTAGAATACTAATAATTAACAATAATAATTTATGTTAAATAGTTAAGATAAAATAAATATTAGTTAAAATTTAGTAAGTCTAAATAATATATTTATATTTAATAGTTTATTAAAATTAATAGTAATAAACAATTTATATTAATTTATAATCTATCTCAGCTATTTTTGTGATGTTCATTCCCAAACATAAAAATTCCACTTAGAACGTTAGATAATAATAGCTTAAATTTTAAAAAGTCTTAAATTTTAGGAAAAACTTGTGAAACAAACGAGATATAAATATATTTAAAGGTATTTTTGAAACGTCTAAAAATATTTCTATAAAATAAAAAAAAAATTATTTTCATTTATTGGGGGGAAATTTCATTAATTGTGAGAGAATGGGTCAAAAGTTTGAATTATTGATGGGGAAATTTCAAACTAAAAAGTCTTTCTAAAAACCATTTTTTAATCAAACCAAAGCTGTTCAGTTGTTCACTGATTCTGTTGATCTTCAATCCTTCTTCTTCTTCATCTTCCTTTGTTGTTCCAAAATCGAAGCAGCTCAAAGATCTTCCATGATTCCACCAACTGCTTCTCTTCTTCTCTTCCTAACTTCCGTCTTTCTATATGCTCAAAGCAACGCAACTCAAATCCCCACTGGCAGTTCTCTAATCGCCGACAACTCTTCCCTTCAACCATGGCTTTCTCCTTCAAACCATTTCGCATTTGGATTCCAAAACCTCTATAACGATAACCGTTATCTCCTCGCAATTTGGTTTTACAAAGTACCTGAAGACAACATCGTTTGGTTTGCAAAATCAGACGACAATAACCCTGTTTTCGCACCCAAAGGATCCAAGATTCACCTCACTGCTTCAACCGGGTTGGTTCTTCGAAACCCTAACGGTGTAGAAATATGGAAATCCAAGCCTATTACATCCTCTGTTTCATTCGCTACTTTGAATGATACCGGTAATTTCATGCTTGTGGATTCAATCAATGGATCCATTTGGGAGAGCTTCTCATATCCAACAGATACGTTGCTTCCTTCGCAGAAATTGGAAATAGGAGGTGTTCTTTCTTCTCGTACATCGCTAGGTAATTCCTCGCTTTAAAAGTGCATTTCAGTTCTATTAGTGTAGAGTTGAATCTTTTGTTTCATGACTAAATATGTTTTCGAAAAAAATATATATATATTTTTGATCCCGAAGTTTAAAAAACGTTTGCAATTAATCGCTAAGATTTTAAATTGACAATTTAAAAGAGTCTCTACTAATAAAATCATTAATTTAGTAAACTAAATGCCAAAGATGTCTTGGAAGAGAGAGAAAGAGGAGAGAAAAAAGAGAAAAAATATTCCAAATATAAATATATTTTTTTTATCAAAGACATCTCGTCATATTTAGTATACTAAAATTGTCAATTTGAAACCTAAGAGATCGATTGTATACATTTCTGAAAACTCAGGGACTAAAAGAGTATTTTTCTCCATGTCTTTTTCATATATAACTAAATTGAAGAAGAGATACAACTATTCGAATAACGACGAATAGTATATTTATATGTCTTTTTTTCAAATTGCATTTTTCAAGAAAATGTTTTTCCCTTTTGTATATTTGTTCAAGTTTGGTTTATTTTTACAAAGTACGGTTAGTTGGATCTCGTGGACGAGGTACTACTTGCATAAAGAAAAGCAATATGTTCTATCTTGGAAGACAATTACTTATGAAACTCAATTCACTAGAGTTTAAAATAAATTGTCTTAAAAGAGCCAACGTAAAGTCGCTCGCTCAGATTCTCTCACATTTAAAGGATTATGTTTTTTTTTCTTTGATAATAGGGTAATTTTTTACATTCATTGATAAACACTAATAGATGTTTATCAGTGTCTATCACTATCTATCATGTCAGACATAGAGTAACATTTTTCTATATTTACTATCATCATTTACTAACTAATAGATAGAATTGTGTTAGTGAAATGATTTTTATACGGGCTGAGAAGAAATGGGCTTTTCGTATTTGCTAGGTAATTTCTCACTTGGAAAATTTCAGTTCCGTTTGCTTGGAGATGGAAATGCTGTTCTAAACTCCATAAATTTACCCTATGGTTATCCCTATGATGCATATTATATTAGCAATACTTTTGATTCTACCAGTACACAGAATTCTGGTAGTCAAGTGATTTTTGATGAACTTGGATTTTTGTATGTGCTGAAAAGAAATGGAGTACAAGTTAACATTACACAGTTTAGTGTTGGTAATCCTGTTGAGGCTTATTATTACAAAGCCACCATGAATTTTGATGGAGTTTTGACTGTAAGTTCTTATCCCAAGAACACTAATGGAGAAGTTGCTAATGGAAGGTGGAAAGATTTGTATAGAATACCTGATAATATCTGTCTTTCTAATGAGAATCCCATAGGAAGACTTGGTTCTGGAATCTGTGGATTCAATAGTATTTGTTCATTGAAATCTAATGGAAGGCCGAGTTGTAATTGTGCACAAGGGTTTTCTTTCGTTGATCCAAACAATGAATTCGGTAATTGTAAACCATATATTGCACAGGGTTGTGAAGACGAAGATGACAAATTCAACCAGAATCTGTATGAAATGGTGGATCTTCAAAACACTAATTGGCCAATGTATGATTATGAGCGTTTTCCCACCATGAATGAACAAACTTGCAAAAGTTCTTGCTTGGAAGATTGCTTTTGTGCATTAGCAGTGTTTGGAGGTAGAGATTGTTGGAAGAAAAGGCTACCACTCTCTAATGGAAGACAAGATGCAAGTATTACAGCTGTTTCTTTCCTTAAATTAAGAAACAATGTCTCTCTTGAGAGTTCCCCGAATGGTGATGGAGCACCAAAGAAACAAACTGCAATAATTATTGTCATGTCAGTACTCCTTGGTAGCTCTGTTCTTATGATCTTCATATTATTGTGTTTCTTTGTCTTGAAAAGAGAGATATTGGGTAAAACTTGCACAAAGAATTTCTCTTCAGAATGTAATCTGATCCAATTTGCGTATATGGATATTTACAAAGCAACAAATGGTTTCAAGGAAGAACTGGGAAGGGGATCTTGTGGGATTGTTTACAAAGGAACAACAGAAGTAGGTGATATTGCTGTCAAGAAATTGGACAGAATGTTTGAAGCAGAAAGAGAAAGAGAGTTCAGAACTGAAGTGAATGTAATTGGCCAAACACACCACAAGAATTTGGTTCGTCTACTCGGATATTGCGACGAGGGTAACAACCGAATGCTCGTTTACCAATTCATGAGCAATGGCTCATTATCTACTTTCCTCTTCAATAATGATCTCAAACCAAGTTGGAAGCTTAGAACTCAAATAGCCTACGGAATCGCCAGAGGACTCTTGTATCTGCACGAAGAATGTGACACACACATCATTCACTGCGATATAAAGCCTCAAAACATACTTCTCGACGACGATTACCATGCCAAGATCTCTGATTTCGGGTTGGCAAAATTGTTAAAGATGGATCAAAGTAGAACCGAAACCGGCATAAGAGGAACAAAAGGGTATGTGGCTCCGGATTGGTTCAGATCTTTGCCGATAAATGCCAAGGTCGACGTGTACAGCTATGGAGTGTTGTTGCTAGAGATCATATGTTGTAGAAGGAATGTGGAGATGGAAGTTGGTGATGATGCTGAAGGAGAGAGAGAGGTATTGAGTGATTGGGCTTATGATTGCTATGAACAAGGAAGGTTGGATGTTTTAATTGAAGGAGATATGGAGGCCATAGATGACTTTGTTAGAGTTGAAAGATTTGTAAAAGTAGCAATTTGGTGCATTCAAGAAGAGCCATCCAAAAGACCAACCATGGAGAATGTTATGTTAATGCTTGCAGGGAATTTAGAGGTTTGTCTTCCTCCATGTCCTCACCACGCATTTAGCTCAATTGTTTAAAAGTCAATTATATGATTTGTTTTTCGAAAAAGACAAATACTTGCAATAATTCATTGATTTAATGGTTTGTAATAATAATTCTCCACAGGGTAATCAATACTAAACTCAGTTGTAATAATAACTTGTTCACCATTATTTTTCAACACATATAGAAATGAAATCCATGCTCATCAAAAAAACAGTTGGCTACCTGAATTCTGTGTATTGGTAGTATAATATGAATCATAAGCATAGCCAGTGGGGAACTGGATCACAGTATGTATAACAACAGCATTTCCATTACTATGTAAACCAAATCGAAATCTTCCCAAGAGAGAAATCTCTAACGCTCAGTCTCGTTCTACAACAAAAGCCTAAACAAGGACTTACCGGATCTGATCTCCTTTGGTTGCTCATCAGATCTAGTCTAGCCACTCACTAGTGAAGAAGAGGAAGAAGAAAATGAAAGTTGTTTAGAATTTCTATATTTGTATATACTCATTATTGTTCATATATATATTCAAAACCTAAAAACCCCTAAAACCCTGATCAGCCCACCGTCGTCGTCGCCTGGAGGGCTGCCGTCGTCAGTCGTAGTACTCCAATCAATCGCCGCCACCGGTCGTAGTACTCCGATTGCCGCCACCGACCACCACTCACCCAACGTCGCTGGCGGCCACATTTTCTTGCATTTGTTGGTTGTAAATGAATTTTTTTTTTAATAATGTTTTTTTAATAAAATATGTAAGAATAGTGTGGGTGGAAAAAAATGTCAAAAATAGGGTAGTGAAGTCGTGTACCCCGTCCACGACTTCCAAAAGTAATAAATAGAAAAATATTTTTGTTATATATATATATATAGTTAGTCTAATTTGTAGCTAATATTTATAAATTTCCAAAAATAAAATCTAATTAGGGTGTGTGAAATTAAGAGGTAGATATGA
>JBBPDJ010000008.1:3626722-3664935 GCA_037974625.1 Cucumis cinereus | reverse complement strand
ACCCCAAAACACTAAATAAAATCAAAACTACCCCATTTCTCTAAATATTTTCTAAATCCACCCTATTTATACAATTTAACCGGTTCTTTACTCCCATTGTAGGTTTGATGGTGGAAGACAGTTGTGTTTTAGGAGAATAGAAAAAAAGCCCATAAAATCAGCAAACGTACTGCCACACCCAGTCACTAACTCTCTCTCTTTCTCTCTCTCTCTCTCTCTCTCTCTCTCTCTTCACCTGCAGTTACACATTTCCCACCGCCGGCACTGACTCCCACGCCTCCCCGCAATTTGCCTTCCATGCGCCGCTCCCCCCTTCCACGTATCCCCTTTTTTCTCAGACTTTCTTCGCCACCCCAACTTCCCCCTTTTCCCCCGCGACTCGTGTCGCCGCCGTATCGGAACCCTTTGCCACCTGGGTTTCTCCTCTCTTTTACTCCTCGTCGGAAATTAACGGATGGATGATGTTTACCCTGTTTTTATGATCCCTCACCAATTACACATTTCCAAGGTTCACGGATTTTCGGAGGTTCCTTCCACTTCCATGGACAACATATAATCACATTTTTACTCGTTCATTTCCCCTAGAATTTTTATAAATACAATAAAATAACACAGCCCCATAGTAATTTATTGAAATATTTTTATTTATTTTACTATATTTAAAATATAAATTTATATTTTTTACACTATTAATTTTGGTATTTAATATTTAACTACGAAATATCTATGTTAAAATATTATTTTAATCCTTTTTTTTTTTTTGTATTTAGATAGTTGTAATTTATAAAATTAGTTGATACAATAAAATTTAGATTCAGTTACAAGGATTTTAACTTAAACTTGAATTCTGCATCGGATCAGATTTATATCTTCTAATTTTGTGTTTTAAATTTTTTTAATAAGTCAAATTAATTAAACTTGAAATTGTATTAAAAAAATTTAAATGTAAAATTGAAAGTTGAGGACTTTTCACCTCGAACAGTCAATTTATATATTTTTTTCTAATTTATTTTAAATTCAGCCAGTTTGAATATATGTTTGATTTGTTTACATATTTTTAACCAATTCTGTAATTGAAAAATTGCAAATTCCAACACATCAGTTATGTCTGTAGTTTATCCATTTGAAAATTTTAAAACACCAAATTTGATTTTGAAAGATAAAGGTTTACTTTGTTGTTATTCTTGATTTGTTTTTCGTGTATATATATATATATATATATATATATATATACATACAAATAGAAAAATAAATCAAAATATTTATAAAATATAACATTATTTTAGATTCTATTCGTGATAGATATGAATAGACATTGATAAAAATTTATTAGTATCTATTAATAATAGAATCTTTAACTTTGTTATATTTTGTAAATATTTTTAACATTTTGTCAATTTTGACAATTTTTTTCAATATGATAGTCTAAATTGATGTACATAAAAAAAATTCTCTAAAATTATATTCATAAATGAATTAATTAGTTTTATAGTCATTAAATATTTGCGACCAAATACAACGTATTTAATATTTTTCACTAAATCACTTAAACTATATGCTACCAAACACAAATTTAAACTATGAAACACAATTATTATTTTTTCACGAAATCACTTAGGGTGTGTTTGAGTGATAATTTTAGAGAAAAAAATAGATACAACTGATTTTGATAAAAAAACTCTTAAAAATGATTTTCATATGTTTAAAATTGATTTTGAATTATGATTTTTGATACCAAAATAGATTTTAAAACCATCGCAATATTACTAAAAAAATATTTTATATTTGAAAGTTTATTTTTTAAAAGTAATTACAACAAATATCTAATTTTATTAAAAAATGATTATAATAAACATCTGCCACAAGACAAACACCACCTTTTGTTGCCCCTTCCTCTTCACCTTCGCAACCTCCAATACCTCACAAACTTCCACACTGTAGGCATGAACTTAGATCTAATTCCCTGATAATCACCACCAACAAAATCATCAGTCAACTGATTCATAAGAAAATAAAAACATCAATTTTAGTGATTTTAGATTTTCTAAAAAACAATTTGGTGTCATCTTCCACCTAAGAGAAAATGATTTTGACTAAGGAAAAAGTGATTCTGGTCTTACCAAAATCACTTCCAAACACACTCTAAATTTTTTACTTCTATTTTTAAATTACCTACCAAATATATTTTTGTTGTCAAAAATTTGATCCTTTCCCGCTAAAATTTTAAAATAAATAAATATGGGAAATGATTGTAATATATTTTAAAATATCATTTTCTAGGTACCCCTTCACAAACTAAATATCTACCTCTCACTTACTTGTTGGGAGAATTGAAGTGTTGGAATAGGGATGAGTTTGGACCTCTTAATAAGCCAAAGTGACAATTCTTTAAATAAAATAAAATAAACCAAAGAGATAAATATTTAAATACTGAAATATCTTCTATAATGGAATGTCATTGGTATTTTTGTAATTTCAACATTAGGGTTTGAGTGAAAAATCAAATGTCTTAATTATAAGAATTGAATTATTGACATAAAAATCTTAAAAGGGGTGTAACTCAAGAAATCAAATATATATATATATATATATATATATATATATGTAGTCAAATGAAAATGTGCTATGTGATGATGACACTTTCACATGTGCTTTTAATTTTCTCTTTACCAATAAATAATATTATTTATTAATAATAATAATAAGTTTGATGTCAAAATTAATCTTTTCTTATAAATAAAATATTCAAGATTTATATTATTATGTTATAAGAAAAAACCAAGGTTTTATTTTTAATCTAATTTAATTATTTTCTCTTTAGAAATTTTCTAAATTTAATTCTAAAAAACTTTCCCAAAAATTGGAAACAATCTTTTAAAATATACAGTTAACTTAACAATTTAGTCCATAAGCTTTAATAGTTAATGATTTAGTCACGATGTCTTTTTAAATTTGTTATAATATAGCTATGGAACTTTAATACAAAGCAATTTAGTCTATATACATTAATTGACAATGATTTATTCTTATAGTAAAATACTCCCAAAATGCATTTAGTAAAACAAACATTAATATGTGAAAGTAATATTAGTACTTAGTAGATTAGTTTTCAAAAACTAAATAATTATTTAATGAAATTCTAAGTTATTAACAATTTTAAAGTAGAAATATTTTTTAAATATATACAAATAAATTAAATTATTTATAAAATATAACAAAATTTTAACTATATTAATAATTTTGAGTTAAATAATAATAATAAATATGTTTGAAAAAGGGAAAAAGAGGGTGGGGAGGGTAGAGGGATGCGTGTCAGGAAAATGGAGAGTTTAAATAAATATTTGTCTTATTAATCACGTGGCATTTTTTGAAATGACATGTCCACGTCAACTCCGGTACCCGAAACCAAAAATCCTACTTTCCACGTGGAGCCTTCTCCTTATTCCTTCTTCCGTTTAAAAAAAAAAGGTTTTTTAACTAACCGGTCCCACCACCGCTTGTCCAATCCTATTCCGCCACGTCCCCAACATAATCTCTACTTCCATGATTTCTTTTCCCTGCCTCTTCCTTTTCTTTGCCTACCATTTTCAGGGCATTTTCGTCTTTCCCTCTAATTATTAAATTGATTGTGATGTCTTCCATTCCCCATTCCATCTCCCTCAACATTTTCAAAATTAGTTAATTTTCACGAAATTAAATGAAAAACCGTTAGAAATTTCTCAACGCGGATAACGTTCTAAATAATCGATAAGTTGAAATGTTTAAAATTTTTAATAAAATTTCAATAGTCGATGTCTAAAATGAATAAAAAAAAGTGTGCTAGTTTTATTGAGTAAAAACTTAAGCGTGTTAGTTCTAATAATTTTTCAAAAGAAATACTTCCCTCCTCCCCTCTTCTGAATTTTTGGTCTAATTTCTATATGATTTTTATATATTTAACCTATTGCACATTTATGGTCTAATTTCTACGTTTTAATAAAATTCAAATATATGTATTCAACTAACCTTAGCAAAATAGGTTATGTCTCACGCATGCTCCTGAACTCAAAACATTGTCTCATGACCAAAATGAGCCTAAGAAAAATGCTGGATGTGACACTTAGCCAAATGTGAAATTATGTAACTTGAATACATAATTATAGTTTTATATAAGATAACTTGAATCTTACCATCAAACTTTCTTGTTTTCACACTCCTTCACTTGCCGACTTCATCAAATTGTGTGTGGTAAACATCAAATCATTGTGTAGGTTCTATCTTTCATCTACCGTGTGTTTTCTCTGCTTCAAACAAATTTATTGTTGGTGTTTAATGAAGGACAAATGCGTTTTTTCTGTTCATATTTTGGCATTAAGTAATAATGATTTAGATCTAGAGGTAATTTTGAAAGAGCTTTTTTTAAAAAAAAAGAGAATTATTGAAAGTTATTAAAAGTTTTAAAAGTCAAATGAAGGAACTTTTTATTGTGAATTGTTTAAAAAGTTAGATAAACTCAAACATTTAATTTAATTAATTATGCTAAACTTTAACATGTTAGGTATATTAGCAATCCCTCTAAAATTAATTTATGATTTATTAACCCTTTAGATATTACTATTATTATTTCCAAAAGTTTTGGAAATGGTTTTGCCTCCCTTATTATACCTAAGTATTTGAGACATTAATTATGATTCTTGAAACCATGAAACCACCTCGCATTTATAACATTGTGTATATTTAAAATTATAACATTAGGGTTAAAATATCATATTCAATCGATATTAAACACTTTTAATGATACGGTATTTTGATGTCAGTCACCTGTTCGACAATGTATCTCTATAATGACGATTAAAGCAACATCATAATACAAGTTTGTACTAGTAAGTTCAACTTTACTTTCTGTATTTTCAAATGTCTAACTTTAGTTCAAATACTTTTAATAAATTTTACTTTTAGTCCCTACTTCTAGAAACCTATTTGACTTTTAGACTTATTGTTGCTGTTGTTATTATCTATTAGTTCTTTTACTATAAAATTAAAAAATATGTATATTTACAATATGTGGCTGAAAGAATCAAACTTCGAGATTGATAACACATACACTATGTCAGTTGAGTTGTACTAATTTCGATAAGTTAAAAAATATATTCATATAACTTATTTTATTGCACATAAATTATTGTTATTATTTAATCAAATGAAATAAAATTAATTTTGAGCCACTAATTTAGGATTTCAAAATGATATTAAATTATAGGTTTAAAATGTGAAATTTATTAAAGGAATCGCTAAGTAATAATTAATATTAAAAATCAAAAGCCAAAAAATAGAATTATCATCCAAATATAAACATAATTTTTTTTTGGTAAATAAAACTCATATCTTTTTATCGGCTTGTAATACGAAATCAAAATGAAAGAGAGTACTTCAATAAGATATTGAGTAAAATACATTTTGGTCCCTAAATTTTGAATTAAGCTGCTACTGTTAGACAGTTCATTATCCTATAAACACTTTTGAGGTTTCAAAATGACATGTTGGGTTAAAGAGGTTTCAATTTAATTCATAGTTGATAAACTTTGCAATTAATTTCTAGAACAAGGTCCCTAAGTAGAGTTAATTAATTAACCCTAACATTTCTAAAAAAACATTGATTAACCTAAAAAATCATGAAAATGGTAGTCAACATATGCCTATTAGAATTTTTTTTAAAATGTATTTTTTTGTTATGTCTAACCTATAATAGATTAAAAATTTTATCATATTGTAAAATAATGATGATTCAAAACTACCACCCTTGACCAATGATGGTTGGGATTCAACACAATAACTATGATTGGTCCAGGACGGGAAGAGAGCCAAACCTTAGGTGAGTTCGAGTAAGGCAACAAGAAGTTTGGGCATGATTATTCCTCGTGTCCATATGGACGTTTGGTCTAATGGAACAAAGATATTTTGGGCCAAAACCCAAAAGACAGAGCTAGAGTTCAGGGTCGGACTTTAGCCTCATGTTTCAATTAGCCTAAAAACGACCTAGCTTTTGACTTAAGTAGTCAAGTGTGTATGACAAACACTACAATGATGTGAGATTTTTTTTCAAGCCATGTTTTTTTTCTTGAAATAATACATTTAACGTGTCGTCAAATCATTGCCAAACTTTTTTCCATTCGTATTTTTGTATCTAACGCATTATATGGCCAAACACAATTTAATAATGTATTAGAAACAAAATAAAATTCTAGGCTCCATAGAACACTACACATCCAATTTTGTAAGGTTCAATAGGTAAAAGAATTATTTAACACACAAAATTAAAAAGAAAAATGGTCAGAAATAATCCTAAATGTTTTCATTTTTCATAACCAACATTGTTTTAGAGAAATCGTTGAATTAGTTTTTCTCGATTCTTTTGAGTCAAAATCGATTATTAGGATTCAAAAATAAAAATTAAATTTTTTTTCATCTTACATGCAAATTAAACTATCGGTTTTCTTGGGCTTTGTTAATGTAATCTCGATCAAGATGAACATTCATAATTGTTCCAAATCGTATATATTTTTTATTTAATCGCCAAATCTTAGGCATTTTTTCTAAACTTATCCAAATTCCCAAATCTTACCCCAAATTTATGTTTCCACAATCACATATGGATGTCCAAATGGGTTAATCAACTATCGAAATGAATTTTTGTAAGAAATCTCAGGTGATCGCATAAATTATCTAAATGAATTTTTCCAAGGGATACTTGGTGACCACGATGTGATTTCTACAAGTTTTTATGGAAAAGATATATGATCTCTCTTGGTAAAAAATTCATCGAAAAAAAGAGAGAAAGAAATTATTAGTTTAGAAGTACGAAGAGCCAATATAAAAGAAAATTATTTTAATTTTCTTAAAATGTGTGGATCCTCAAACATAAAATTTAAGGGTGTGTTTAACGTATAAAATTGAAAAGTAGGAATAAAGATATAAGAGTTGTGAATTTTACTCTAACAAATTAACAAGTCATACTAATAAAAAACATCAAATTTTATATCTTATCAACTGTCACGTCGACCTAAAAAACATAACAACTTCCTACCTTTCAAACCTATAAATTAAAAATACACGTGTGACAATTTTGTCATTGGGTTGAATTAATCATAATCCTTAATTAAGAACATAAATCATAATTTTATTTATTTATTTTGACGAAATCAATGAAAAGAAGATTTAGAAAGCTAAATGTCGCATATGGTCGAAACGTGTCCCTTCTACCAACCGGGTCGGGTCGGATCGCAAACCCATAACAACGCCACGTTTTCATCTTCCCAAAACCAAAACCGCCTTCTTTCCCCTGTTTTTCAGATATTTCCTTTAATTTTAATTTCACACGTGGGTCCCACTCTCGTACACGTACTCAATTGTCATTGGCCATCAAAAGCTATAACCGAATAAAAAAGAAAAGAAAAAACAAAATTCCATCTATTTTCTTCTCCTTCTTCTTTTTTCTAATCTCGTATTCCACGATTCCGACACGTGTCAGTAACCTATGTCTTAAATTTTAAATTTTTTTTTTAAAATTAATTAATTATTTTTAAATAGGGACGCCTCACAGAGTACACCAAGGACCACATGCGTGTCAAAAAGGAAGTCTCTCTCTTGTCGCGCTGCTCCAATCTTATTGGGCCACGTTTCCACCACCTCCCCAAACTAATTCCATACGTGTCCTCTTTTGATCAACCCACCCTTTCTCAATCAACGGCTCAGATCTTCCTTTTCACTACGTCACGCACTTTACCACCTCCTTCGATCTGCCCGTCCTAACCTACCCGTTCTGACCGTCTTCCCTAATCTCTATTTCCTTCTTTCCATATAACCTTCCTTTTTAAACCATCCCCCCTCCGCCGGAACCACTCTTCTCTTTCATCTGCTTTCGTTCTATAATTCCAATTCCGTTGCCGGTACAGTCGTCGCCGGCTTTAACTACAATCAACTACGCTATTGGGAAGGGAGGGGAGATTAGAGGAATTAGTAATGGCGGAGATTTGTTGTAAAGTTATGAGTGAGAGTGATGCGTCGTCGTCTTGCGAGCCGAGCTCGCGAGTGGCTAGACGTCGGAGAATGGAGATCAGGAGATGTAAATTTGTTGCCGGAGTTGCTCCGTTGGAGACGGAGACTGTTGCGAAACGCCAGAAGCTGGAGGATCGAGCTACGTCGATTTCCAGAGATTGTGATAACGCAGTTCAGAATTGTGATTCGGGAGAAGAAGAAACCGTTGGGAGATTTGTGGCTGGTGAGGTTTCGACGAAGGAGGTTTCGACTCCTCTGTCTAGGGAATCTCCGGGTGGGGAAGTGGTTCCTAAATTTGGATTCTCTTCTGTTTGTGGAAGGCGGAGAGATATGGAGGATGCGGTGGCGGTTCATCCATCGCTTTGTTTGACGGAGAAGAAAGCCAATGATATGTTGCACTTCTTCGGTGTTTACGACGGCCATGGCTGTTCTCATGTAAGATCCCTAATTACTTAATTATTCTCTTGAACTGTAGTTAATTAGCTTTAATTTCGATTTGATTAGTAGAAGAAACAAGAGGAATTGCAACTTGGTAGTGAGATAATTAGGTCATTGACTTGCTTCTTTTACCGCGAATATTTGGGGATATTTACGGGAGGTTTTCCGGTGTGTTTAGGTGGCGATGAGGTGCAAGGAGCGGCTGCATGAACTGGTCAAAGATGAGTTAGATAGGGAGGAGAAGGAAGATGCGGCATCGGCGGCGGAGACAGAGTCGGAGACGGCGTCTAGGTGGGACCGTACTATGAAGAGAATCTTCTGGAGAATGGACAACGAAGTTGTGGCGCGAAACAATGAAGAAGTTGTGGTTGCGAACTGTAGATGCGAACTTCAGTCGCCGGATTGCGATGCCGTTGGATCTACCGCCGTCGTCGCAGTTGTGACGCCGGATAAGATCATCGTCGCCAACTGCGGCGATTCCAGAGCCGTTCTCTGCCGTAACGGAAAGGCCATCCCTCTCTCCTCCGATCACAAGGTTTGTGCTCAGATTTGGAAATTTAGTGCTAATCGATCGAGTTATCCTCCGATTTTCAATTTCCAATTACTAATTCTTCTGAAATCTTACAGCCGGATCGTCCCGATGAACTTAGCCGGATCGAGGAAGCCGGCGGACGAGTGATTTACTGGGATGGACCGAGAGTCCTCGGAGTTCTCGCCATGTCAAGAGCCATAGGTAAGCAAAATCAAATCACTAAAGCGCTGACTTTTAACACAGAACAACAGAACTCTAAATGAGGAATTTAATTTGTTGCAGGCGATAACTATCTGAAACCGTATGTGATATCGGAGCCGGAGGTGACGATAACGAATCGGACGGGGGAGGATGAGTGTTTGATATTAGCGAGCGATGGGCTGTGGGATGTGGTGCCGAATGAGACGGCGTGTGGAGTGGCGAGCATGTGCTTGAGAGGGAAGGCGGAAGAGAGGTCACCGGTGTCGCCGTCGAGGGAGGCGGAGACGGCGGCGGAAGGAGAGGAGAGAGGAAACGCCGACAAGGGCTGCAACGATGCGTCGATGCTGCTGACGAAGCTGGCGTTGGCCAGGCACAGTACGGACAACGTGAGCGTCGTGGTGGTGGACCTTAAGAGGGACACGTACCCTTAGAATCTTTTTTTTAAAAAAAAAAAAAAAAATTTAGTACAAAGAATTAATTTGAAAATTTTAGATTTAAAAAAAAGTTTTTTTTTCTTCTAGATATTAGGAAAAGAAAAATGGAGTTTTTTTTTTTCTTTTTTAGGTGATTTCTCTTCTCGAGAATCCTTTTCTTTTTGGGAAAAAAAAAAGAAAAAACAAAACAAAACAAAAGTGTAATTAACAAGTATCAATATCAATGTCAATGCATTCTCATGGATTTGTCAATTTTTCTTATTTTTATTTTAATGAATTTATAATATAATGTTATATATTAAAGTTACTTCAATGTTCGTTTTTTTCTAAATTTTATATGTGGATTAATGTGTGACATTTTATAATATAGATTAAAATTAATTATAGTTAAATTTTAATTTAATTGAGGTTTGAAAGCGTGTTTTTGGACGGTTGATATTGTTTTTGAGTGACGTGGCAACGACTGTGATTTGTGTTTGAAATCTAGACGTGGGTATGTTCAAGTTATGTACGGTATTTATATACTCGTAATATAAGTATTGATGTGTATGATTGCATGAGTTTGATTTTCCACATAGTACGATATTTTATGAAATGATGTAATATTAGTTTACCATTTCCTAATTTGCTAGGAATAAAATAGATGTGTTAATGGAGTAAAATTTGATGGAAAGATTAACTTTGGCTCCAATGGTTTATAGAAGTTAAATTAAATTTGAAATTGTTGTTGGTTAATTTAAATTAAATTTAAAAGTTTTAAGGGTATAATAACTCATAGTATGTGTGTTGACTTTGGAATTGTATGTAAAAGAATTAAATAAGGTTTACTTTTATGAATTGGGGTTTGATGATGTATGAAGATGCCAATGGGGCTATTTCAAAGTCAAATATGAAGTGGGTGATTCAAATGTCAAATAATAAACTTTAAAGAAGATTTAATGAAATGATATACCACAATAAGTGATTATATATATACATACTCTATTCTCTTTTTTTTTTTTTTTTTTATTATTATTATTATTATTATTATTTCTTCATCTAATTTTTTCATCCAATCAAAAAATTGAAAGAACCCCCATCTACTAGTTTAATATGATTTTTCAATACAAAATTCGACAAATGATTTGTATTTGAAGAAAAATAAATGATTTTATTTTTAGAATAGGGGGAATTCTAAAAAAGAATAAAATTAACAAAGTATCGTAAAATATAGAAAAATTTAAGATTCTATCGACAATAGACTAATAAATATGGATAAAAGTCTATAAATGTCTTAATATCTATCACTATCTACTAAACATATAATCTAAAATTTTGCTATATTTTGTAAATATTTTGATCTATTTTACGGTATTTGAAACTCTCCGATAAAAATATATAAAAAACCAATTAAAATAAAAACATAAATTAAAAATCAGAAGAAAAAAAGACCACAAATCTAGAACAAAAACCAACAAATCCGTTGGGTTTGTTTTTTCTATTGGACATTGAATTGGATTTTTTTTTTTATAAAACTGATTAATTTGGTTTGGTTCGGTTCTTGGATGACTACAAAATCCAATTCTTGGTTGACCATAAAACCAACAAAATCAAATCAACTTTCACCATTAGATTAAGTCTAGACACGTTTAAGAATTAATGCATAGGCACTTTCTAAAAGTAACTATAATTAATGGTCTAAATTAACTAACTTATGATCGTTTAGTAATTTAATTAACTTAAATTATAAGTTGCAAATATCGAGCAAAGTATAGAAAATAGTGTAAATTAATACAAAATATAAAATTTAAATTGATACAATTATTAACTAAGACTTTTAAAGTAAAATTTTATACCTAAAATTTCGACACATCCATCTCTACATTGATACTTAGTCTCCCTCTTCCTAAAGTTAAAAATTCTTTTATTACGAATGTCTAGTGATAAATGAAAGTTGGTTTTTCAATCAAACCAAACCACCACCGAACTGATTATGATCAATTTTGTAAATGTTCAAATCTATCTTTACAGTCGAAGAGTACAAACCTATCGTCAATAGATTGATTTTTGTCGGTTTTATTCTTTGAGAAAAACGCTTAAAAAAATGGTTTGAATTTTTTCTAAACCAACGCCGACCGATCTCCCGATCGATTTTTCTATCCTTCTCACCTCTATCATTTTATCACCGGAGATGGAAGCATACTTGAGACTTCAATTTCTAAAAGTAATTTGAGTAAATGCACCATATTATCATTACTTAATAACATAAGGAAACTCCATTTGTTAATCATTAAAATACCTTCATGATCAAAATTTCAAACCTCTTCCACAACCAACAACATAAAACTATAATTATGTTCATAAGAGACATGGGAACACAATCATGATCTGCTCCATAGTTCATGCTAATTAAGTTTCTTTAAATAAGCCAATTGGAACATGAACCACAAAATGTGTTAAACTGAAGTAAAAGAAAATGACAAGCCAAGTTCCACACTCAGCTCTTCATTAGATTCAGAAAAGGAATACTGACATTTAAACAACAACAATAAAACACACCATGGCACACAAGAAGTGGGGATACAGAAGAACTAAACCTTCTCAAATGAGCCTATAGATTAGAAACCTATCTCCAATTTACCTGACTTTTTCAACAGCTCTCTATTATCTTGTCATCAATTTTCTGCCTTTTTTATAGCTTCCAAGTTTCTGAAACCTTTGTCAGTTCCAAATAGCCTGCCGATCAAACAAGCCCAAATATCCACATCAGTATTTGTATTTTGTGCCATTACGTACAAATTATCGATAATCAATGGACATGAAGAAGCAAAAGCTCATAAAAAACGAAAAATGCATATAGGTATGACTGTCTTCGAAACACAAAGACACAGTTGTACAACTTATAGAATCTATTTTCCTTTTTTACTCGATCGAGATAAAACTTGGGCTAAGAATCTTCCAACATGGTAAAACTAGAATACAATAGCTCTCCAACTCCCTACCTGGAGTGGCTACTATTTCTCTCTCAGCACTTGATTTCTTTTTCAATAAGAACTCAACATTAATATCTTCACAATCAATGTTGTTTAATTCTCCATCAGATCTACTCAAAAGTTCTAACTTCAAGATAATATTAAAATAGTATTAAGAAATGAAATCTTGGATATGTATGCAATGATGGTTCTCCAACTCTTATTTCCAAAATCAAAATTTCCTTCTCCTCCATCTTAACCACTCAAATAATCCACCTTAAGATCATATTAGGCTAGAAGACTTCAAGATGTGGAATTTATTCTGTCCAAGCATACTTCCAGACCATCTCAACCCAAAGTGAGGGCATCACATCAAGTCTCACTGATTAACACCTTTCCACCAAAACACAATAAACAGTGCAGCTAAGAGAGAACATTTTCCACAAATAATCTACATAGCAAAATGTCTTAGTTATGTTAGCCCATCAATGTAAAACATGCAATGAAACCATCGATTTAAAAGGATAGGGGAAAGGGACCAAGGAATGTTGGGTGCATGGGTAATCATCTCGCTATTATTCAAACACCCCCTTTGTCCTACAAATACGACAAAGATTTTCTATCCATGGAAATAGACACGAAACTATTGAATGGGAAGTAAATCAGTTCCCCACAAAACTGGTTTTAATGCTATGAAGTTCAAATCGATAATGTACATATATAAAATAAATGGTTGGACCAAAACTTACCAGTCCATGTATGTGAATGTTGATGAGTAGTTGCCTGATTTCGTATAAAGCAGTCGGTGATGATAATCATGAAAATAAGCACTGTAGAGAAAGAGCAAAGCTGAGTTCAGGAACAACATATACATACATTACGACTTATTCTTTTTAAAACATTACAAATCCTAATTGACTCACCCCCCATACAAAGGTATGAAGTTTGAAGGGCTCCAAGGAAAATCGTAACCACAATGAGCCTCAACTGTCTCCAGGACTCTAACCACCATCCATAACCACAGGGTAAACAGATGAGGACCGGTAAGAGCAGGACCGACGATGGTAGCAAATCCAAGGAACAGGATCTCAGCCGGGTGAGCGTATTCAGATGTTAGTCCGAAAGGTGTAGCATATCTGCGCTTATAAGAACCATAAAACAGTCTAAGACAATTTGATCATGGGACACAGCAGAATATACATGAATTTTCATTCATAAATCTCACTTACTCGTGATGCACGCTGTGGACATTCTTGTACAGCCATTTGGTGTGCAAAATTCTATGCCCCCAGTAGAAAACAAAATCCTCAATGATAAAGTAGAATATTATCTGGCCGAAAACTACTTTCCTACATTGATGAAACAGAAAAGAAAATTAAATTTAGAAGAGCTAATGATGTTGTCCAAGCTAAGAAAAAAGTGAAAGTAAACTAAGCCTAGCTAGATAAATAAAAACTAAAATATATGCTTTAGACATAAAGAACCTGAAGATACCAGGATGGCAATGGAAGAGTGCTTCTCATGCCCATACGCTTGAAGACAGGATAAGAAACAAGCATAACTGGCAGATTAACACCAAAATGATAAAGTAGTAGGCGTGAAATACATTTTCCTTGAGCAGCAGGACTGTTATTCTTTGCCTGAAAAAAGCAGGAAAAAAGTTATATCACAACTGGAAATAATTCATCCATAATTAAGAGTTAGTTACATCATTATTGAGTTAATGGAGCTGTAATTACTGGGGTGGAAAACCCAGTTGATAGGCTTTGTCTGCATTCATAAGTATCAGCACTATTGTCAATATGGTAATCAATGAGGAGCAATTTTTTTCTTTTCTTTCCTTTTTTTTTGTTAAAATTATAAATTTGGTTCCCATCGTTTGGAGAAAGTTAAAATTTAGTCTCTATAGTTTGATAAAATCCAAAAAATGATCATTATCGTAGGGAACTATTTATGGGAGTCTTATAAAATCAACGGGATTAAATTCTAACTCTCTCCAAACCATCGGGACCAAAATTTCAATTTAACCTTCGTTTTTTATTCTAAAAAATAATCAATTTAAAGTAAAGCTTGAAATTCTCATTACTTCCTGACTTTCTATTATTTCTTTGTTTGAGATAAAAGAAAAGAATAATCAAAGCTAGTTCAAGTTCTAATCTAGTTCATAATCAATAACGAATCACTAACAAAAGCAAATCTAATTCGTATATCAAATATTGTTTAAATGTCCATAAGAACTTGTAGTTATGAAATTTATGGTGAAGATTTCTAGTGAAGCAAAAAAGCAAACCTGGATCTTGTACTTGCTCAGCCATCCTGCTCTTTCCAAAAGTATAAAGGGAAGTCCAGATAAGAAGAAAACACTTTCATGGATGATGAAGCTTCCAATACAAGCGAGTTGAAAATCACTGAAATTTGTGATTAGATACTGCACAATGTAGGAAAAAAAAATCCTTAAAAAGAAGTACCAGATGTATAAAGAACTATAGTGTAATTCCACAATCCAGCAAGCCAATGCTGCCAACAAATATAAAGGAAATCCCCCAATTGGGGAAAAAAAATCTGAAAAAGGAAAAAAGGTATTCATAACTCCCATCAAAGCACCTCAAACGAAGAACCAATTAGCTATCAACATCGAGATCCTATTTCAAATCAACAGTAGGAAATGAAATTCACCTCAAGATTGCATCAAAACCCCAATGTCAGTCTCACATCAACAAACCAATTTAACAAGATTCAGAATAAAATACAAAAGGGTAAGACACACACATGAAAACCCACTTGACATTCAACATAAGAAATTGAAAACTCAATCCACAGCACGATGTAGACAGCAACCACAGAGTACAGTAGTGGAAGAAGTTAAATTTAATGGGGTTGGTTGAAAACCAAGATTAAATCTAAGGCGGAAAGAACAAGGAAGCATAAGAAAAGATAAAGGGTAGTACCTGCCAGGCAGATTCAAGAAGCGCAGCCATGAATGATGGGAAGAAAAAGAAGAAGAATGGAGAAGGAGACGATACAGGTAAGAGAGAGACAAGAAGAACAAAGGAATCTATGGGTTTATGGTTTACGTTTTATAATAATCTCTCAAAGTTTGCCTTTTTCTTCAATTTCCATGTGGATCGATTTCACTCTCTCAAAAATCTATCTCCGTTCATGGTTGAGCACGTTGAATGTTCACAAGCCACCCCTCTCAAAAGGACCTTTAGATATTAAATACGTCTGGATGCCAAACGTTTTATTTTTCGAGGCTTTTGATGTGTTCTCTTTATAGATTTGAGTTAGTATGTTGTCGATGAATATGCACCCAAAGTCACATTTGTTAAATGAAATAATGATAATAGATATATAAATGAGACGATTATCTCTATTGATACGAAGTTTTTTGAGTAAAACAAAAGGCAATGTTAGGAGAATTTACTAAAAAACTGTATAATACAAATTGGCTAAGAATGTTGCAAATGTTCATAGAATCTCGACTCTCAAAGTGTTTTTGGAAAAGTTTGAAGTAATATATATTTTATTGCTTTCTTTTAATTTCTATGGAATAAGTGTCGGTGTTGGAGGACTCAAACAGTATGACAATTGTTTGTCTATTGAACTGGGAGAGGAGCAGATTCGAAGATCTTGACTATAGATGACCTAGCCAAGTTCAGAGTCTAAGCCAATGTTTTGTTTCATTTTTTTAAATTTTGAGAGGAATAAAAATTAAGTTTGTTTCATGTGTATAATTATTAATTTTAATTTCTTTTTAATTTTGTTCTTCAAATTCTATATGGTAAAAACTTTAATTTCCATAAAATTAAAAAAAATCTAAATTTAGTAATATACGTGTATTCTAATTTAAAATTAAAAAAAAAGAGAGACATATATATCTTCCGTGATTCTAATTTTGATTATATCTCTTCCACAACCCGGTAGGACTCGGGTACAAAATCGTGACCCGGTCCAACGTATTTATCTTCTATTCTGCCTTCTTCTTCAATACCCACAAACAAACTTCCCCAAACCTTCTGCCTTCCTCCGCCGCCGGTCGTCGCCGCTGAACAGTCGCCGTCCGTCCAAAGTATGAATTATTTTCACCTATTTATCTTCTATTTGTTGTGATTTGCATAAAATCAAACTGCATTTAGTTTCAAATAATATTTTAATATCTCTCACTCTCCATCTTTTTCTCCATTCTCAAAAAACTTTGTCACTTTTAGGGCTAACACACCAAAATGAAGAAAGAGGTGTGGAGAGCACGTAGAGAGAAAAATTTGAAATTTTCTGCAGCTTGAGAGAGAGGGACGAAGCCACTTCGATCAGTTCAGGCAACATTTTTTCGGTTTCTAATGATGAGGGCAAGGCACTCAAGGATGAACGCTCGCTCTACCAGGCTTGCTCCAGTCAAGTGATTCTTTCACTTTTTATTTCTCTAATTTTGTTTATGAAAAACCGGTGGCTTGGAGACATTGCCCACGGCGGACAGCAGCCACGGTGCAGGAGGGCAGCACTGGTCCCTATCCGCATTGACGCCGAAATACACTGCCACAGGTGAGTTGCTACCAAGGGAGAAAAAGAGAGCGTAGTATTTGTATGCATTCTGTTATTTCTACTGGGGTTCTTTCTTTTGTTTCTTTATGTTCAAATGAGGTAATTGGAGAGGGAAATGGAGATTGGAAGGCAGAGTAGTATGAAATATGTGTAATGGTTTCTGATTTTGATTGAAAATAGCTAATGAATCGACCATTAGGCGACGGAATTGAAATTCACAGCCACGAAAGTTTCAGCCTGGGTATCGTTGAAAATTTTAGTTTCTCCCCTTTATTTTTTGTTATCCATGATATTTTCACCCAATTTGGTTTTATCCACTTGGAGTTACCAACAAGATTAGTTCTCATAGGTACAGGTTGGGGTATTTATCTGAGTTTATAATGACTGTGTAAATCCTACTGCACTTTTTATGGTTTTTTCGGAAAAATTGCTACTAGTTTCCTTCCAATCAAGATGCAACCGTACTGAATTTGGATGTCTATTTTTAATAGCTTTCAATTCAGAGTATTCCCACAATACTCAGCTTTACATGCTTTGGTTCTATAATTATTATTATTTTTTCATTTTTTGTTGAAAGATCTTGTTGGTTAGGTTGAAATCATTTTAATGATTTGTATACCAGGTTTGGATTCTGAGAAAAAGAACTCATTTCAATCTTTTCTAGAGCACGATGGTTTTGTTAAAGCATCTCATATCATTATATTGTACATTTGTTGCACTCTTAATTGAGAGTTTTAAGTTCTCAACCATTTCTTGAAATTCTTTTTGAGATTAATGTTGTATTGTTTTTCTTCCTGCAGATTATTTGTAGAAAGAATATACTCATGTTGAGATGAGAGAAATGTGTGAATGAAGTCTTGGGATTACAAGTTGTTCAGTTGGTTGTTTTCAGGTGTGGATCTACATCAATCCTTTAAGCAAATACATTTTGCTCTCTCTTCATTTCCATCTCTTATTATGCAAATCAAGCACTCTCTAGAATCAATCTCAACAATGAAAGCACCATCGAGAGGAGAGAAATTTTGATATTACTTCTCTCAGAACCGAATCCGAATCCCCAAAATCCCTCCTCCTGTGTCTATATATTTTTTTATTCCATTTCGATTCCAAATCATAGATGTTAAGGGGGGTGTTTGTTGGACTATAATGGAATAGAAATGTAATGGAATGGAATAAAAAACCCATGTTTGAATTGAGCGTTTTGGATTCGAATTGTAATACCAAACACATTCCGTTCCCACATTTTTCAATCCAACCTTATTTTCACGCTTCACAATTCCATTTTCGTTTCACCCTCGATCTTCACATATTCCAACACCTCTCTGATTTTCAATAATCTTGATTACTTCTAGCTCTCCAAAACAACTCCTAAGAATGCAGTCAAAATAGAGAATGAGATTCCCACGAACTCTGAAGATATGGAAAATGGGGATTGTAAATTACAAAGAAGCACTCCATCTCCAAGAGAAACTTGTCTCGGCTAGAAAAGCCAGTAGAATCCCAGACACACTCTTATCTCTACAACATCCACCCACATACACACTTGGAAAAAGGCGAACCAATCATAATCTATTAATCCCAGAGTCCGATCTAGTGAAGCTAGGAGCGGAACTTCACTACACTGAGAGAGGGGGAGACATTACATTTCATGGTCCAAATCAATCCATTTTGTACCCAATAATTTCCCTCAGAGATGTTGGATTTGGGGCTAGAAAGTATGTGGAGAAGCTGGAACAGACCATGATTGAAATGGCAGGTTTGTATGGAGTGAAAGCTAGAGCTGGGGAGAAAGGGGAAACAGGGGTTTGGGTTGGAGATAGGAAAATTGGAGCCATTGGAGTTAGAATTTCAAATGGGATTACATCTCATGGTTTAGCTTTTAATGTGGATCCTGATTTGAGGTACTTCAAGCATATTGTGCCTTGTGGGATTGTTGATAAAGATGTGACATCTTTGAGAAAAGAGACTAAGGAAGTGCTTCCTAGTGAAGAAGTTTTGGAAGAACATTTGATTTCTTGTTTTGTTAAGTTATTTGGTTATTGTAAAACTCAGGTGGAGAAGACTCCTTTAACTGAATTAGATTTAATTTAACCTTACTTTTTTTTAATAATATTTTAAATTAGTTTCTTAGCATAGCTTTCTTAACATCATATTAGGGTTTAGTCTCGCTTTTGAAATAATTGTTGTTAATCGTGCTAGCATATTAGTTTTTGGTTTGAACAAGCTGGTTACAATGTTTCGTAAATACAAAAACAAAATATTTGTTTGATAAACTATTATAATTTAGATTTAAAAAACAACTTTGGTCCTGATATAGATTTTGTACTTTCGAATTATAGTTACTAGTTATAACACACGTGAGGTATATGTAAAATTTCATTGTTGAAAGTTAAAAAAAAAGTTGTGTAAAAAATTCATGATGATTTTATTATAAATTAATTTAGAATAATTTAAAATGTGTTACCTTTCCTATTTTCTTCATAACCAATATTATATACAAAAAGAATGTGAAATTTTCACCTCATTAAAAAAATTGGAGAGTGGAAAATTGAGAGAGAGAGAGGTGTAAGCTAGGAGAAAATGGAGAATTTTCTACGTGTTTATAAGAAGAGAACTTTTAAGCTCGGAGAAAAATGATCTCCCTTCACATTTACCGAGCAAATTTGTAATTCAAGTCGATGGAAAACTTTTCTCACAATGCAAGTTCACAGACTAATGATTTTTTTTAAAAACGAAACGATCACTTTTCATTGATAGAATAAAAAACAAACTAATGCTAAATAATATAAGGAATCCAAAAGGGATACGAAAACTCAATAGAAAGTTAAATAAACAACGAAACATAATAGAATTACGAGAGCAACATAACAGTGTTCCAATTGAGATAAATATCTTGAATAGTATATCCTGCAAAGCTATTAGAAAGAGAACGTCAATAAGAGACCTTCAAACGAGAAGAACCAAACCGCTCATCCCAAGAAGATGTTTGTTATGAAAAAAACACCCCTTTGATTTGGTTCAAACCACAACTCAAATAACAAAGTCTTCACTGTCACAAGACTTTTGACTTCGATGCTACAGCTGAACCAACCAGTAGACTAATGATTTGAAAATGCAAAATATTACTTGCATTAGAATAAGACAATTCTTAGGAGTCGGTGGCTGGGACCCAACAAAATTAGTCTAAAACTAATAAAATTTCCACTTTCTGAAGCAATCAATCGTCCAAAATTGCACCAACACCTGGAAAGATATCATTCAGTCAAAGTTCAAACCAAATTTTAGGAGGAATTGCAAGAAATCCCCACTTTTTCTTCCTATGGATGATATCTTTTATCTTTCCTATTCTATTTGTACAAAGAGTAAAATTTCCATGGCTTGTATGATTCCTCATATTTTTCTCTTGCTGCCTTCAGTGGTTTATGCTCAAAGTAATAGCATGCTAAATGTTGGCAGCTCTCTTATTGCTGGTGATGCTTCTGCTTCTCCATGGATTTCTCCAGCCGATCACTTCGCATTTGGATTTCAGGAAGTCGATGACGGGCTATTCTTACTTTGTATATGGTACAACAAAATAGATGAAAAAACTATAGTTTGGTTTGCTCAACATGATCAAAATCCAGTCCCAAAGGGTTCAAAGGTGGAAGTAACTGCTTCAAATGGTTTATTGCTTAAAAGCTCTCAAGGTGGAGAACTTTGGAAATCAGGTCCTAGTTCAAGTGTGGTAGCGTTTGGAACAATATATGATACAGGAAATTTGGTGCTTCTAGATTCAAATACTACTTCCTTATGGGAGAGTTTCAACCAACCTGTGGACACTTTGCTTCCTACTCAAAAAATGGAGGTAAATGACTTTCTCTCTTCGCGCAAATCACAAAATACTTACTCATTAGGAAAGTTCCAACTTCGTTTCTCTGAAGGTAATCTTGTTCTCAATACGAGAAGTTTATCCACCACGTATGCCTATGAACCTTACCATGTCATACAAGCTTTTGAGGGTAATCAAGTTGTCTTTGATGAAGATGGTTTCTTGTATATAATGCAAAGGAATGGAAAGAGAGTAAATATTAGTGAACCTGAAGGAGCTTACTTGGCTAACACTCATTATTATCGTGTCACTCTCAATTTTGATGGAGTTATCACCGTAAGTCATCATACAAGGAATCCCTCAACTTTTGATGCAACATGGATGGACTTTAAGAAGATACCAAATAATATATGTGTTGCTATGCGAGGAAACTTGAGTTCTGGAGTTTGTGGATACAATAGCATCTGCACATTAAACAATGATCAAAGGCCAAGTTGTAAGTGCCCACCTGGTTATTCATTAATTGATCCGAACGATAAGTTCAGCAACTGCAAGCCAAATATCCTACAAATATGTGAAGAAGGTGAGAAAAATTTAACCAATGATCTATATAGTCTACAAGATCTTCCAAATACTGATTGGCCAACTCAAGATTATGAGTTATTCAAGCCTTTTACAATTGAACAGTGCAAGAATGCTTGCTTGGTTGATTGCTTCTGTGTAGTAGTTGTATATAGAGATAATAGTTGTTGGAAGAAGAAACTGCCCCTCGCTAATGGGAGGAAAGATAGCGGTGAAAAATCTATTTCTTTCCTAAAATTAAGAAGAAACACTAGTTCTATCGGACAAGACTCCAATCTTCCAAGATCTAAAGGAAAGAAGAACCAGAACACATTAGTTATTGTGCTTTCTATATTGCTTGGTAGCTCTCTATTGATCATTCTAATATTGGCTAGTTTTATATCTCGAGGTTTCATCTCCCACCACAGAAAGAAACATACAAGTGATTTCCTACCAAGAGGAAATTTTGGTAGTATGCAGAAATTTACGTTTAAAGAACTTAGCGAAGCTACAAAGGGGTTTAAAGAAGAACTAGGACGAGGATCTTGTGGCATTGTTTACAAAGGGGTAATTGAAGTTGGCTCTATTGCTGTTAAGACATTCAACAATATGTTTGAAGATAGTGAGAAAGAATTCAAAACTGAAGTGATGGTGGTTGGTGAAGCACATCACAAAAATATCACTCGACTACACGGATATTGTGATGATGGTAAAAGATGCATGTTAGTTTATGAGTTTCTGAGCAATGGCAGCCTAGCAAGCTTTCTTTTTGGTGATACAAAGCTCAGTTGGGATCTCAGAACCAAAATAATCTATGGAATAGCAAGAGGCCTCTTGTACTTACATGAAGAATGCAACACTCAAATCATCCATTGCGATATAAAACCCCAAAATGTACTTCTCGATGAACACTACAATCCCAAAATTTCTGATTTTGGATTGGCAAAGCTATTGAAAATGGATCAAAGTAGAAATAGAGTTGAAACTAATATCAAAGGAACGACGGGGTATATCGCTCCAGATTGGTTCAAGTCAACCCCGGTGACCACCAAGGTTGATGTGTATAGTTTTGGTGTCCTGATGCTAGAAATTATATGTTGTAGAAGGAATGGAGATATGGAAGCTTATGAACAAGGACGAGAAATATTGGTAGATTGGGCCTATGACTGCTATCAGCAAGGAAGATTAGATGCTCTAGTTGGAGATTTTGAGGCCATTGATGACATGGAGAGGTTAGAAAGGTTTGTGATCGTTGCAATTTGGTGTATTCAAGAGGACCCGTCTCAAAGACCCACAATGAGACAGGTCATTCCTATGCTTGAAGGCATAGTTCCTGTTTCTACTCCTCCAAGTCCCTGCCCATTCAGCTCCACCTTCTGAGAAGTTTCTTCAATCCAATTTCTACTATAGCTTCCTTCGTTCACTATACACCAGCATGTTTACAGAACAAAAAGTATATTATGTTTTGAGAGAGAAATGTCTTTGACTAATTAATTAAGTTTTCATGGTGCTGGGTTGCATTATTGCTTTTAAATCCTACGACATTTCGAATGCTTTTATAGGAAGCATTTAATATGTTTTTTCCCAAAAAAAGAATTAAATGGAAAGACACACCACCATAAAACATTACTCCAAAAAGTCATCCTCAATTCGCTCTTCGTGGTTTATGGAAGTAGCCATGAGGTCATGGAACAAGAAGGGTCCCCAATTTAAAGAGCATCTCTATCATATGACATCAAAAATCAATGAAACTTCTCTTCGAAAGCTTCAACTTTTACCTGCATTAACTTGCATTAACTCACCTCCCTGATCCTTGTTTCCTCGTTTATATCATTTATCCTCTCGCAAAAATCATTTGGTTGCTTCAAACCTCAATCAAGCAGATTTGTCACCTTCTTCTTTCATTGTTTTTGTCTTCCTTTGACTGTTGGAGAAACTTCAAACTTCTTGGCTCTTCTATTCTCTCTTCCCTGTTCACTTTTGTCCTGAGAAGAAGATGTCCAGCTTTGGAGTCCAAGTTCTTCCGAAGGTTTCTCTTACAAATCTTTATTTCAATATTTGACCAATCCTTCTTAGTGGGTGATTCTATTTTCTCCTCAGTTTGAAAGATGAAGGTTCCTAAGCAGGTGAAGTTCTTGGTCTTTAGAGGTTAGTCCGCCGTTGTATTCTCTGTTAGAGAACTCGAAATTGGATTGTATCTTGTGGAGTTGTGATTTGGCATGATTCCTTTGAAGTGTTTTATTTCAACTTTGCCAACACTCGAAGTTACAGATGATGCTGAAGAAGATTTTCCTCCATCCGCTCTTTCGCGATTTATGGCAAACTGGGGCGTATTCTATTTTGCAGGGGAAGGCAAGAGAAACAACAGAATCTTAAGAGATCATGATAGCTCTTATGACTATGTTTGATTCTTTATAAGATTCTCTATTTATCTTTGGGATTCAGTTAAGCGACTCTTTTGTGGCTTTTTCCTATAGTTTGACATACGGTCTTCTTGTGTACTCCTTTTAGTAGGTTTCACCTTTGTGTACACATTGTATTCTTTGTTTTTTTCTCTATGAAAATCAAGTTTTGTCATCTGAAAATAAAATCACCAAAACTTTTCATCCTAATTCAACCTTGTTCAAGATACGTAGGTGCAAAAAAGTTAATCCCATGGCTACTAACAAATGCCAAAAATAAATTCTTCTACGAGAATCTCTGAAGCCAATCTTCTGTAAGATAAACAACCAGCCTTTCTAACCCCTTGATAATTGAAACTAACAAGACAGGGAAATGGAGAAAAACGTGAAATATAAGAAAGAATGAAACTTGTCCAAGTAAATTAAGAGTCTGCAATTAAGTTTTGCAATCGTTTGAACAAAGCCCCATTACTTAATAAGCAAATAATTTGTTGCCTTAATAAGGTTGCTTAATTTCATGAGGTTGATTTCTCCCATCAGAAACACAACAGTATTAAGGAGAATAAGAGGAAAAGAAAAAAGGTGAGAAATTAAAAGGAATGATTAATGAAACTCAAGGAAATCACTTTTCTCTTTTGAACTTTGATCAGATAGTTCGAAGAAGTTGAAATTCTTTATATACTAAAAAAAACATTGACCCAAAAGATGGATAAAATGAAAGTAAGCAAATTTCAAAAGAACAGATTCGGAGAAAGAAGCCATCGTAAAAATTATGAACGTAGAAGTGGAAATGAGAACTGTCTAAATTTCAGGTCATGCCATAAAGAAAAGTAATAACTAAACAAGTGAATATTATTGTTCGAGATCATAACACAGAGTTGACAATATTATATACATAGCAAACATTCTATCGATAAATAATTTCCCTTTTTTGTGTAGAGTAGAGCAAGCTATCAACTCATGAAGAACAAGAAAGCATACAGACACCCGGCCGATAAGCCCACGCCGGAGGCAACCGTGCATATTTCTCCATTCCAGGCTGCTCGTCAAATGGTCGTTCCATTATCTTCAGCAGCCGACGAACCTCTCCAAAATCACCTTGTTCAGCTGCATCTATGGCAGTCTGGCATAGGTAGTTCCTCAGTATATACTTAGGATTTACTGCATCCATAGAGGCCTTCCGCTCCTCATCTGAAATGCCACTTCCAGCCAGCTGCAAAAGCAATAGAATAATGAATAAGATGAAGGAAAAAGTAATCTATTTTCATCATATTCAAGAATACCTCTTATCCAAAAATAAATACATGCATACATAAAAGCCCTCAGAAAACGTGGAAACCCCATCGACAATCAGTGATTAAGTGACCAAATGTATTGATACACTCGAGGAACAATTGTAATAATTCATAGGAAAGAGATCGGAAAAGAGTCTGTTTTCCCCCCTTTTCTTATAAGAAACCAAGCTTTCCTTAAGAAAACAAGGTTAGAAAAGCGGCTTGGTTATTTGGTTGTAAAGTGGAAACCCTGCCTTTTAACTACCTTGTTTGGCCTCTAGGTGACAATCTCAAGAAGGTGTCGTCTTGGGATCCAGTTGTTGATAAAATCAGGAACAAGCTTGCCAACTGAAGAGGTTTTCCCCTCTCAAAAAGTGGCAATATGATTTTGGTGAATGCATGTTCTTTTGAATCCCTATCAGAGTTGGTTCGTCCATAGAATAGATGGGACTTTCTTTGGGAACTGGCAAACATGGATGGTGGCTGGGGATTTCTGAGAAGGAGAGTGAGGGGTATCGATCTTGTTAAGAAGAAATGGATTGACAATTACAAACCCTAGAGATCAATCACAAATGATTGCCACTACCCTCAACCTCTCACTCTTGAGAAGGTTTCTACACACGAACTAACTGCCCCTCACTTCCTAAAACTTTCTATTTGTACTCTTCCATTCTAGTGGTCCCCCCCTAACATCTTCTCTCCCCAAAATACCCTTACCTCTCCTATGATATTGACGTATAATTGGGGACCTAACTGAGAGATACAGCCATACTCTCTAAATGGGTATAGAGATATTCTCGGAAAGATTCTGCCCTCTGGAAATCGGTTATTAGACGCAAATTTGGGCAACAAATGGTAATCGGTTTCTCCATAAGATCAAAGAAAGCTCAAAGCTCAGCCCCTGGAGTTGCACTAGCAAACTCCCAATTTCTTTCAAAGAATTACCTAAGTTGGGAACAGGGGATAAGATTCATTTTTTAAAAGATACTTGGGCCACAAACAGACTGTCTAGTCAGGAGCTACCCTCAATTACGTTTGTCAACACTAAAAGCCTTTCGGTGAGAAATTGTTAGTTTATCAAAGGGGGTGCGTGGAATCTGAATTATATAATAGGGCTTCTTGATAGATAAATGAAAGAGTGGGACCGCCTTATTTCTACCTCAGAGATCAAAAGACATTCTGAAGAGGAGGATCAAAATTGTTGTTTTATCAATATATTTTGTCTTATTTCTCATTTTTTAAAAAAATTATTGTAATAATTCTACTCCAAAGAACCATCGGGTATTTCACTATCACTATACCTCCTCCATGTAGGTCTTTACCCAGCTAACCCAAGCTTCCTTACGCTCCTTGCCAATATCCAACAGAACTGCCTTCAGAGGGACCAACAGCTCCTCCTCTGGGATGCTGGGATCAGCTTTGATATTGGAAAGTGATCTAAAAAAATTTGTATAGTCAACCTTGTCAACAGCCATGTTGTTGAGAAGCTTGCCGATTAACTGTTTATTGTACTTTGGCAGACCAATTTTCTTGGTCATTATGGCTTGATAATCATCCATAAATTTGTCTCCGTATCTGTAAGAAGAGAGGGGAAATGTCATAATATGAGTGCAATGGAAGACCAACAATTCTATAAAAGACAAAATTTCGAAAAAGTAAAACCACCTTTCCATGGCATAGTTTGCTTCTTTGTCATTTATTAATTCAGCAGCTGAAAGAGTTGAGGCAAACTGTGCTATATTCCATAAGCCTATATCTGGCTGATTTGCAAAACAGTATCTTCTGCCCGGAAGATCAGTTGTATTAGGCGTAAAGCTAGGATCGAAAGCATCTAAAAATCCGAATGGACCATAATCAATGGTTAGACCCAAGATGCTCATATTGTCAGTGTTGAGTACACCATGTGTGAACCCAACTCCCTGCCAACTTGCTATTAAGGAAGCAGTTCGCTCAGCAACCTCAACAGTCCAAGCTGATACCATCATCCATGTACAGGCCATGAAAACACAAGCAAATGTGTAACCCTTTTTGTTAAGAAACAGAAAGTTGAATACAACTAAAAGGAGAACTGCATCAGCCATGCAATAAGTGAAAAAATGTACATTCTTTCACTTCTCTCAACAAAAACCTTTGTTTCTGACCAAAAAAATATAAATTAATAAAATAAAAATAGATCCCATGCGCTGGGCTCTACAAAAGTTCACAGACAAGTCAAGAAGTAAGCTGTGAACAAGATTCATCACACATAGGTCATGGTATCCTTGATTTGCTAACATATTTCTTGATGCTGCGAAATGCCTTAAAAGCATAAAATTTATTTTAAACATGAATTTAGACCAATTTCTTGAAAGAGAGAAGAATGATTGAAAGAGTTGCTTGATTTTTTTTTTAATAAGAAACATTTCACTGATAAAATGAAATTAGGGAAACCCAGAAGCACCTAAAGGTGATTACAAATAGTTTACCAATTTGAGACCAAGAATGAAAGACTATAGTCTTTTAAAGGGTGCCCACACTTGCACCAAAATAAATCCATAGATAAAACATTATCAAAGAAAACAGTAAAGGTTGATAATAGGAAAACTGTTGCTTGATGATAGGCACGAAGACGAAAGAGTGTCCCAATAAGATCGGAAGTGTAACGAAGGAAGGAAACAGAGGTTATTTTGGTCAAACTCAAAACTCTTCATTTGACTTATGAAAGATCCATTCTCACTTTTTCCATTCTAAATCCTTACGGGAGTTTTCACCCTAGAACAAATTTGTAACTTTTCAATCATCAATAAAAAGCAAGTTTTAAAAGACTAAAGGCAGCCTTGGAGCTTTTACTCTTGAAGAGGTGAGGCGTAAGGCTCAAAGCAGCATTAGGTGTAAGCCTAAAATAGTGTATAAAAATATTTTACAAATCCTCAATTGGTATGACCAAGTAGTCCTAAACATGATAGTCATAAAAAGAAAATTCACCCCAATTTATCACTGAAAAGTTAAGCTTCCTTTCAAAGAAAAAAATCAAGAAAAAGAAAATTGGAGAATTAATTTACTTTTTCTTCCACTTAACAATAAATTAAGTTTCAGATAAAATAGCAATGTGGACTGCCCTACACAGAGTTCAATCAAGTAGCCTTTTCTCCACCTATACTTGGCACGAACTATTTTTTACTTCAACCTCATAGACAATTTTTTAACAGAAATGATTACCTGCATACTTGTTTGAAGTGAGATCAACGACTGAACTATCTGTATTGCCTGTGCTGAAAGATAAACTCTGACTGCTGCTCATATTCTCTAAGTGTGGAAAATGGTGACGGATCACGTAGTCTGCTAGAGCTCGAACAATTTTATAATCATCTTTCCCTCTAGAGGCATGAATTTGGTATGATCCAAAACGCAAAAAGGATTGAGCCACTCTGCATACAATTGCACCAGGCTCTTCTTTTGGATTCCCACTATAAATTGCAACAATCGGAACTTATTATTGCATTGTCATAAATAACCAACATGAATTAAATCTCTTCATATTTTATAGTTAATTTACATGTTCAAAACTTAAAGTACCCACACATAAGTACTTAAGAAATCATAATTTCAATTTATATATATAAATTTAAGAAAAAAAAACAAAAAACAAAAGACAAAAAAAATCTGACCTAAAATTAATTAAAACAAAAAATTTAGTTAAAGAAATTTTTTGCGTTAACAAGGGTTTTGCAGATAAAGAAAAAAAAAACCCCATATTATGAGATTAAGAATTCTTGAATTTACGAGAAAACCCTATTCAAGTGCACAAGTTATATGATCATCATTCATTAACTATGAATTTTCTATAACTTCCATCTTGAATATATTTTTTTGTCTACTTACTCATAAAACATATCTCGGGTAACAAATGTTCCTGTGGTCAGAAGACAAAGTGCACGAGTTGTTGGTATTCCAAGACTGTGCATTGCTTCACTACAAAGGAATTCCCTGATGCTACTTCGTAGTACAGCTAAGCCATCTGCAAACCGACTGTATGGAGTCTTCCCAGCACCTTTTAGTTGCAACTCCCACCTTTCAGATCGTGAATTAAGTATCTCCCCAAGGGTTATTGCTCGGCCATCACCCAACTGTCCAGCCCACATGCCAAACTGATGGCCCCCATAACATTGAGCATAAGGTGACCTGTAACACACAATATCAGCAGCCACGGGATAATGAAAATCACAATGCTGGTCTGTCAACCAATTAGTATTTCACACTTACGCTCCAACTAATGGAGATGCGCCAGAGAACAAGAGGGGGAAATCTGGCCTTTCAAATCTGCAAGGACCAAAGTAAAACTCTTCAGCTCTTGCAGGAGGAAAACATCTCTAAGGGAGAGAAAATACACAGATATCTAATTGACTGCAAAAAATTAAGAGTGAAATACAAAGAGAAAATTATAATTGGAACACTCATAAGGTAAGGTGACCAATTATACAAGTCCAGATTATCTTCTTTTCGAAAAAGAAAATGAAAAATGGACACATTATTTAAGGTTACAAGGTGAAGAAGTCCTAATGGCCATGTGTTAGTCAGGCAAATAAATCCCCCCCAAGAGAGCTTACAAAAATCCAATTACTAGACAGTAGTCATGCAGCCACTAAAATCGCTACCTATAGAGCTCTCAAGGAGACCTTTAAGTGTTAGAATTTGTCTGTATTTGGGAACTTGAAGCATAAGATGTAGGCTGCGTAGAGGAAGAAGGCGGAGATGGAAGGTAGCTTGTTCTCATAAATGAGGTTGGAGAGGGAGAAGGAAAGTCTCAGGTTGAACTTGAGTCCTTGAATTGAAAGGATGACATTAGTTGGCATTAAAAGGCTACGGTGAAGTGGACTGAGGAAGCATATGCCAATACCTCTTCCATTCAAGCCTGTGCAAAAGGGAGGAGTAAAAATCTTACTGATTTTTGGATGAGGAAAGTGATGAAATGGTGAAGAAGGATAGCGAGATTCAAGAGGTTCTTTCCTTCCCTATGAATCTCGAGACCTTTGTGAAAAGGTTGGATTGGAGCCCTATTTCTATTAGCGTGAAGGAGGTCCTGGAAGCCATTCTCCTCGGAAGAGATCCAGAGGGTTGTTTTTGGTTTTGATAGGAATAAATCACCAAGGTTAGATGGTTACTATGGCATTTTATCAAGATAATCAAGAGGATGTGAAGTGGAAGACTTATGGAAAGTTTTTAGTAAGTTTCGCACAGGAGGAATTCTAGACGTTGCTAGGAGTGAGACTTATGTTTGTCTTTTTTGAAAAGGAAACATGTTTGTCTAATTCCAAAAAAAAAAAAAAACAGAAGAAGAAGAAAAAGCTATCAATGTCAAAGACCTTATGCCTATGTGCTCTGCTCCCTAGAACTATTTTGAATGCTTGAGGCTATCGTGATTGAAGCCATTGAGGATTATAAAGTGAGAACAAAGGAAGTGGTGATTCTAGAGGTGAATTTTGAAAGTTTATGGTCATGTGGGTTGAGGCTTGCAAGATAAAGGTTTACGCAAAAAAGGTTTTGGGTTTAAGTGTAGAGCTTGGAGTCAGAATTGTCTTCGGTGTCCGGTCAACTAACTTCTTCATATTGATCAATGGCGATGAAGGGGGAAGATCTTTGCAATGAGAGGTCTTAGGCAAGGAGATCCTATTTGACCCTTTTTTTTAATCATGTGGTGGACGTTCTTAGCAAGTCAGTGTATGATATTGTGGAGAAAGGTGTGGTGAAGGCTTTCCGGTGGGTTCTGATGGAGTTCAGGTGTCACGTCTTCATTTCGTTCACTAAATTGGTATAAATTCACTCTTTTCTTGTGATTACAACCTTATATCTCTCATTTCACAATGGGGACAATGGGATAGCATTACGTAACTCAACACAACATCTTTTGTCCTTTTGAAATTTCATACTATCAATGAAATTATGATTCATGTTTCTCATAAACAAATAAAATAAAAGTCTTCAGTTTGTTGATAACACTCTTTTTTCTTCTGAAAAGGAGAACTCCTTTAAAAATCTTAATGGCTTTTTGTCTTTTTGTGAAACTATATTAGGTTTAAAGATTTATCACCAGAAAAGCACCATTGTTGGACTGAATTGTGAGCCTGCTAAGTTAAAATATTGGGTATCTTTGATGAGGTGTGAAGTTAACCCGCTTCCTGATGCTTATTTTGGCCTTCCTTTGGTGATAACCCAAATTTGTGCATTTTTGGAACCCGATGATGGAGAAAATTCAGAACAAGATTATAATTTTTGGAACCTGATGATGGACAAAATTCAGAACAAGATTATAACTGCAGAAATTTGCGTTCCCAATAAATTCAAGAACAAACTACAAAAAAGAACTCTACTGCAACAAGATCAAACCAAGATTATAATTACAACCTACATACTAATCCCACAAGAAGCATCAAACCTCACCACCTTTGAAATCTCATCACATAACCCCTCAATCTCGTGGAAAAGCCGTATGCCTTATGTGTGTCTTTCTCCTTCTTCCTGTGTTATGTGCCATGAATATGAGGAATCTCCTACACACCTTTTTGTACATTGTTCCTTCGCTAGTCAGTTTTGGCATCAAATTCTAGACTTTTTTGGCTGATCAGTTGCTCTTCCGTTCAATATTACTAACATTTGGAGTTGCTTTTGGTGGGTCATCCTTTCCGGGGCAACAAAAGGACTACATGGATGGCAATTGTCCGAGCTTATTTTTGGTATCTTTGAGGGGAGCGAAACAAGCAAACTTTTAAGGATTCAGTTTCCTCTTTTCCAGCTTTTTTCGATAATGTTTTATCTATGGCTTTATTTTGGTGCAAGTGTGGGCACCCTTTAAAAGACTATAGTCTTTCATTCTTCATCTCAAATTGGCAAACTGCTTGTAATCACGTTTAGGTGCTTGGGGGTTTCCCCTATTTCATTTTATCAATGAAATGTTTCTTATCCAAAACAAAAAACAAAAAAAAAATCTCGTCGGAAATCATATTATTTCTTTGATTCTCTCTAACCCAAAAAAAAACCCACCAAACGACAAAATAACTAGAGCTCCAAAAGACTTTTCTTGGAAAGGCAAACGCAAAAACTGAAAACACTCCTCAAGGATAGTGTAACTAACAAACACAACCCAATGGAGCCTATTGTCTGAAACCAGAGTGTCTAAGCAAATTGATTAACTCCACAGCAAGTGTGGGAGATCCTTGCCTTCCTAGGGATTTTAACATTCAAAAGAGAGAAGAAAACAAAGGCAGTTTAGAGTGTGGAAGAGACAAACAACATGCAGGAATAAATAAATAAAAATAAAAAAAAAAAAGTGGCCCCTCGAATAGTCAAAGAGTCCAAAACCTAGATTCCCTTCTCCCTTGATACACGATCACAAAGAAGAGAAAGAGATCCCACCATCCACAATGCCTCTCTATCATAAATAGAGCAAAGTAAACCAAAAGAAGACAAAGAGGTACGTATAATGCAATTATGTCGTAAAGGTAGTTCCGTGTAATCAATGAAAGAAATGTGAGGATTTGTAAAGGTCCTTCTAAGGAATAGGTGGGGGTCCGGGTTTCAAATCATGCAAAATATAATTGTTCTAGGTCAACTTCTTTAGATGAGTTTGAACTCTATTCCTTCTGATAGTTGTTTCAAAATTGAGAAGGCTTTATGCATTCTTACAAGTTACAAGTTGCATGAGTGATTTGTGTTCTGAGAATTTGTAAGCTTTTTGTGAGAAATGGATATACCAATTTTGCATCAAAAGAAAGAAGACCTTCAAAAGGTTCTGTGTCAATATATATAAATATATTAATACTTTATTGAAAAGTAATCAGTGATGATTAAAAAAATACGCTATTATCTCAAGTGTCTAATAGAGAGTGTATAGTGCATCAGATGGTGATATTTAAGATGCTGCTCAAATGCAATGTCCATGTTTGATGAATTATATTAAGTAATGCAAATGCTTCATCTCAATAATCAGAAAGCAAAAGAAATAAGAAAACTCACTCTTGAGGATCCAAATCTAGCAAATTGGCAACCGATTCTGACCAGGCAACAAGCTGAGGACTTTCTACTTCAACTGAAGGTAATACTTTTGAATAACATGCATGTAATACCTAAGATTCATAATGTAGATAAACTAATCAGTCATAATAGTAGAATAGCCCATTAAAACCAAATACACTCATCCAAGCCCTTTTTCCAAAATTAAGAAAACTAGCATGGAAGGTAAACGCAACCAATTAACTACATCAAGAATGGAACCTATTCTTACAATAAAATCTTATCTAAAACTTAGCATCGAAAGATTAATGAATTAATTAATTAGACCTAAAAACCTGTAAGAATTCTCTTATCAAACAAGAAAAATGCATGATATGATAAGTTAAAACAACAAACAATGATAAGCTTACAGCTCAAAAGGGCCCAAAGACAATAAGACTAGCCCTGAAGACCATGGAAAATGTCGAGCTTTCTCTTATGAATGAAAATAAAAACATAAAAATACAAACAATGAATTGATCTTCTTTTTATCATCTTATACACCAAAAAGAGGGTACATCGAATTCAAAATCTTTCTTATCACAGTAACTAAAACTCGCTAAGGTAAAAACGTTAAACTATAGCATATAAAAGAGCTCCTGCTCGACCTTTCAATTGATTACACACATTATTCCCCCCACCGTCCACATTTCCAGGAAATACAAATAACATTCCAAGTTCCAATTTCCAAACAATTGTCCACATTAGCAAAAAATCAAAGCTCAAAACAAAGAAAAAGCACCTCTCGTGGAATGAGATCAGTACGGGGATCGCCAGGCAGCTCTCTGACAAACGAATTGTCCCAGTTCAGATCTTCGAGCTTCATTTTCGTCTCATGGTTTATACCACTACTTCCATCGAAACGATCGTCACTGTTCAAGCTCTGATTCTTCAAACCCTCCGCCACGGAGTCGACCGAGGCCGAAACCTCCGGTGAAGCAGAGTCCATGGAAAGTTTCCGGCGGCCGTTGCGAGAGTGGGCGGGGAGTGGTGAAGGTAAAGAAGTGAAAGAGGCAGGAGGACGGCGGCGAATGAGGAGAGTTGAACGGCGGCGAACTAAGCCGAGGCGGTGGCCATGGCAGAGGAGAGAAATGTTGGGAAACACCGAGAGCTTGGGGAAGAGATGTGAAACCAATGACATTCTGTTTTCCTTTTTTTTTTTTACATCTTTTTTTCTTTTTTCTTTTTTTTTTTAAAGTTTTTCTAACTTTGAATTTTGAGGCATCATTATTATTAAAAAAAAAACAAAAAAAAAGACTGGTTTTCTTTTATCAAATAAACAAATTTTAGGTTAAAAGAACTTTTCATCCAATACCAAAAATATTTTACATAAATGAGTATAGCTCGGTTGACATACAAATTATAATGTGTTACTGACCTTCAAAATCGAACTATTTTGATATTGTAGTTAAACTTCTTAGAAAATATATACTTTCTCAGACTATTTATAGAAACGTGGTAGTTTTGAAGAAGGTCGCAAGTCCAACTTGTAAGGTAGAAGCTTGATTTGTTGTTTGCTTAAAGGCTTGGTAAAAGTATATGCTAATTGAGTTATCGTTGAAACATAAGTTGGTGAAATAAGATTGTTATGAATCTCGTATTGGACAAAATGACAATAAACTTTAATGTGTTTGGTGCATTTTTGTATCGTGTATAATGTAGACTAACAATCGTATAAAAGATGAATTGCTTGTATAAAATGAGCATCCAAACTTACAAGTTAACCTCTTCAAGCATTTTAATTTATAGGTAATAGAAGCCATAGAACGGTTTTCGTCCTCAACAGAAGAACAAGCTAACTTATGTCGTGTCTTCCACAAAATTGGTAAGTTGCGAGATGAATTAATTATCTAATCACTCAGATCAAACTTACCATGCAACCAACTGGAAGCGGTGGAAAGTGAACCTGATGTCATAATTAGGACAGTTCATTATTTGACAGAAAATTTGGAGAGAGATTCATGACAAATGGTGCACTATGATTGGCATTAGTTGCAACAACATTTGCCCACACAATGAGGCATTTCCGAAAGACCTATTGGATGATGTAGATGATTTTCCTTTTGATTTGTTATTAGTAGGGGTGTTAAAAAAACCAGGTAACCTGACCAACTCAACCTACCGATTTGGATAGGGTTAAATTATTTTTTGAGTTGGGTTGGATTGAAAATTTTGAAAAAACAAATTGAATTTATGGTTCGTTCTTAGGTTTATAATTTTGTTAGTAGGGTTGACCCGATCCAACCTAAAATTATATATTATTATATATCTGTTGCCCCACCCATCGTAAGTGAAGAGTATTATCAATGATAGATCTAAAATTTTAGTATATTTTGTAAATATTTTCAACAATTTTATCATTTACAATAATTTCCATAGAATATTCCTATAATTATTTATTAAAGTATGGTAAAAAGTTTTTAAAATAACAATACGTCTATTTTAGTCTTACAATTAAACAACAACAATTTAGTATTTATTTACCAAAAATTACTAGACTACTTTTTCATTTTTCAAAATTGAAATTTACCAAACACCAATTTAATTAATATCAACGTTAATTTTTCTTAAAGCAAAGTTGACAACAATTATTTTCAAAGGTGCAACAACTTCAAATGAAGCCTAAAGGTCTTAACTTTTATTTTAATTTTCATCATTCGACTTTAAAAGGTTAAATATTTGTAACATATAAATATTTAAAAAGTTATTTTAATTTTGTAACATATAAATGTTATGACTATTAATTAAAACATATCTTAACGAATGGACAAACCTATTATCTTTTCTTTGATTTTATTTAGTTCACTAACACTTGGGGATGAAGAATCAAACATTCGACCTTTAGGTTAAGAGTACACGTCTTAACTAATCAAACTATGTTCAAACTGACATCTTTCTTGATTTTTTTTTCGCAAACGATATTTTCTAAAGTTGAAAGTTTAATCTTCCACCCCACATTGTTGCATTGTAAGAAAATGTATGGATGCAAGGCAGACATGAGATATGTGTATTGACATACAAATCTACGTGAGAAGATATTGAAACAATATAACCTAAGAGACCGTTTGTATCGTAGATATTGTTTCATGAGTATAGATATTAAATATATGAGATTTGAATGTTTGAGTTTTGAATGTAAAAAACAATTAATATAAGTGTTCGGATGTGAATATAATTGATGTCTAAAAATTAAATATCTATACTCAATCTAATAATTTGTAAGAAAATAAAATTAATTAATTAATTGACTAAATGCTATAGATTGAGTTAAAATTAACAGTAATAAATAATTTATAAATTAATTAAGAAATTTTCTTTTGTTACCAATGAAACGTTTTCGTATATGAAAAGACATGGCGGAATTGAAAGGAATTATTAAGGGAAAAACAAAATGGACAGATGGAGACAATAATCAATTTCAAGTCCGCTTTCCCTCCCAACCCAGAACGGCTTCCCTCGTCTCGTTCATCTTTCACACACCTTCAATCTCTCTCACAAAGCAAAAAGAAAAACCCTCAATTCCCAATCTTAGATTCGTGTTATTCATAATCTTTTTACCTAAAATTCTTTCAATTACAGTCCACCGAATTTTTCAGAGCGGATCGAGTCTTGATTCTCACTCGATCCATGTTTCCTCTGCAAATTTAGCTTCTTGGACTTCCATGGGTGGCGCTTGAGCTTGGAGTTTCGGTCATATTCTGCACATTTTCTTGTTGGGTTTCTTTGTTTTTCTTGTTGGGTTTTGCCCGCTGTGTTCTTGTTCAATCCTGAGGAATTTTACCGCGTTTTGTGAGTTGGGTCTGTCGCAAAGTTGCCTCTCGTGGGTCTAAGTGGGTTAGCGTTGAACTTTCATGGAGTATGAGCCGTCTGATAGCAGTGGTGAGTAAATTGAAAAGATTGGTTTGAACTTTTGTAGGGTTTCTAGGGTTCAATAGCAAATAGTTTGGCTTATGAATTATGTCTTACTATTGTGGCAAGGTTTTTTTTCGTTGTTTTAAGTATTTCATCCATTTCCTATACTTTTAGCTGATAAGTTCATTTAGAAACGAATTTCATAATGGAAGTACTTTGCCTTATGAATTATGCTGATTTTTTTCCTTTTCTTATTTATGTTTTTTTGTTGTTTGTTTTAACTCCATTAGCTGTTCCTAGACAGTTTAGGTCACGAAGGACGATCATATGGTTTTTTGAGAATTAAACTTATGAATAGTACTTTTGTTTATGAGATTCTTTGTTTCTTACACTACAAATATTTCTAAAATTAAGTAATTTATATAAACCTGTTTTTTTTTCGGAATTTGGCTAAGAATCTAGATTTTCTTTAAGATAGGGGAGAATCAAAGTAAACAAATTGGGAAGAAAATGTACAGTTTTCAAAAGAAAACTATGAACGATCCTTTTTTCTTCAAATTGAGCCTTAGTCGTTGTGGGTTAAGTTAAGTTATTTTCTTTCTGTCCATTAGGCCTCTTTTCACTTGTACATTACAGCAGCCTTTTTATATTTTCTGCAATCTGGTAGACTGGATATTGCCTTCTACTCAGCTTTGTTGAAGTGAGCAAAGCTTCACTAAATGGAGTCTTGTGCCAACTCTTTTAAAAAAGGAACGGAAGAATTTTTTTCGTTATTCATTCTGTTGTGTCAACATAATATTCCCCTTTGGCTATATGAACTTTTTCCTTTCTGTCTTTTAATTTAGCTCATTTCTTTTAGTTGTCTTCTGTATTCACTAGCAAGGACCTCTTTTAGTGTTATAATTGGTAATGAATTGACGTTTATATTCAGTTTAAGTTCATTTGCTCCGCGTAATAAAGCAACTGCCTGTAAAACGGTATGAAAATGCCTTATGAACTTGTCGGGACGATTTTGTTTGTTTAATATATTATTTCCTAGAATGGCAGCTTTCATTTGGAGATTTCTTCTTCTACTTTTAAAACTTTATGACGTAAAACAACTGCAGGAACAGATGATGACCTTCCTCCTCCTCATCAAAGTAGATTTCAAAGAGGTGGGCTT
>JBBPDJ010000008.1:3608855-3626432 GCA_037974625.1 Cucumis cinereus | reverse complement strand
ATCAGATGAAGAACACAGAAAACTTTTATCTAGGGTAAATGCAGATGATGTCATCAAAAGGATAAGGTTTGATTATTAGTGATCTTTTATTTTGGATATGGTATAGCGTCTTGTACTGCTACTTACCACAGTTGGTATAGATCATGCTATTTTGTTATTCATTGTTATGATTGATGCTCTTAGAGAATGGAGAACAGCAAATGGGCTCCCACCTGGAAAACTCAATTCTGATCAACCCATGGTCGATCCCGTACCCAGCCCCACTGCCTCAGCATCACGAAAGAAACAGAAAACATCCCAGACCTCCCTGTCCCAAGGTGCACCTACTCCTGCAATACCCACTACAATACCACCATCTTCATCAACCTTAAGACGTGGTCCGCCTCCTTGTTCTAGGACAACAAAGACAAAATCAGTGAGTTCGATAAGTTCTAACTTTGCCCGGGTTAATTTTTATTATATCTTGTTATCTAGTCAATGCATTGCATTAATTGCAGCACTTGTTGTGAAGTCCAGCATACAGGTCCTACCGAAAGTGCCCAACTAAACAATCGAGGTTCTTTAGGGGCCTTTGGTTCAAATGAAAATGCTGAAGGAGCAACCCACGAACCATTAATTGGACGTAAGGTTTGGACTAGATGGCCTGAAGATAACAGCTTCTATGAGGCTGTTATAACTGATTATAATCATGCTGAGGTTTGTTCGATTATTCATTTGATTTTACTCCAAACGTTTTTTCTCCTTGATCTCATAGATCTTTATGTGGAACAGGGTCGTCATGCTTTGGTCTATGATATCAATACAGCACATGAGACATGGGAATGGGTCAACCTTAAAGAGGTACTCTGCTAGACCCCCCATCAAATATGTTTATAAGAGGAGGGGCAACAAGTAGTTTCCAGCTTTAACCAGGGGTAAAAAGGGGTATTTTAATGTCTTTTTGAGTCTTTGCTGATGTGGAGGCGGAGTAGGATATATATATGTGTTTTGAGGCTAGGGTTAGTTATCTTGATTATTGTGCTTTTGGTATGAACTGTTGTTTATAGGGGAGAGTACAGCCCTCTTATTTGGCTGCTGTGTTTTGTGTTTATTGTCTCTGTTATTGGCCTTAAGGAAGAGACTGCTGAATATATCTCATCAATATAGTATTTGCATATCTGGGCAAGTGAGTTGAGCTTTCTGTTTGCAGGAAATAGAAGCAGAGTAGTATATTTTGTGTCTTTCTGTGTGCAGGAGGTTGGAGCGTAGCATACTCCTTCCCATCTCAAAATGAATTAACAAATAGTGGGTTTGCTAGATTTTCCTCTTGTTCGTTCTCAAGAATGTTGATTTTATGAAAAGGATTGCTCACTTATTCAAGCTGACAAATGAGAAGTATTTTAGATTTTGTTTTGTTTATTTTTGAGATCGTCTATGTATTTCATCAACTTGGACCTAGGTTAGAGTTTAACGTTATAGGTGGCATGGTTTATATGATGTTAGATCAAGCCGAGCATGTACTTTGATGGTTTCACTATAGCATGTGATCTGCTTGGTTTGTTCTTGTAACAATTGTTCACTGGTGAAGGTGAAGTATAGCTATATTATAGATGATGGATCCTAGTGCATAAGTTTAAGCTTTTGGGTCAAACTTGCGACGTTGATGATTGAAGCAGCTGTAATTATAGATTGTTGCGTCTCTGTAGGACCCATGATTTAGATTAAAATACCATCGTTTATATTTATCTGCCTTCCAACCTTCCAATAGTGCAATTGCTGGTTTACTGCTTATGATCTATATAGCTGTTTAAGAATTTGATACAGCTTCTGCGCAAATCGAACTACTAACGGTCATTGCTATTGATTATAAACCAGGTGACCCGTAGTGTGTCTGAAAATTTTGTTCCATTTTTTCACTTAGAGATCTGTTAATTAGATGATGAACTGGTTGGCCGTAAACTCAGTGGTCATATTTCTATTTGAAATCCTGATCTTAAGTGGAAGATTGTCACTTATGAATTATTTATATATCTTTCCTGTTAGATATCTCCTGAAGATATTAGATGGGAACGAGAGGGTTCCATTGCATCACACAGTGGTGCTCGCCCCGGGCACGGGAGGGGCAATAAAAAGTCCATGACACGAGGCGGTGCAGTTGCTGCTGGGGGAAGGGGTAGAGGAACCACAAAGGGCCAATCAAGGAGAGACTTACCTGTATTCCAAAATGGATCTCGGAAGCAGGCTACGGGTGATATTGAAATACTTCACACAGACACGCTAATTAAAGAGGTGTGCTGATCAAACATGATTTCAAACCATCAATAAAATTTGTTGTCATCGAAACATTAATTTTTTTTTAAATAAAAATTTCAATCGTTCATTCCATGTTAGTTCTTTTAGCTAATTCAATTGGTGACCTCTGTTTTCTTGGAGTTCAAACAGGTTGAAAAAGTATTTGGTGCTAATCAGCCGGATCCCATGGAGATCGAAAAGGCCAAGAAAGTACTGAAAGTATGAATTGTTTGATCTCAACCTAACATCGCTTTTTGTGTTCATTTATGCAACCTAAACTGAGTCCTATGCAAATGCAGGATCACGAGCAATCCCTCGTCGACGCAATTTCAAGGCTCGAAGATGCATCTGATGGTGAAAGTGGTAATAACTAATTAAACATGCTTACTGGTGTACAGTACATAATTTAAATGATATTGCATTGGTTCTGTATATGTACATTGTCTGAAACCCTTCGTGTCATTTTCTTTTACTATGCTTTCTTTTTATCAATGTCAGTGGTCTCCCAATTTTGTAAAAATCATTCTCTTCAATCGTTAGACTTGTATTTCGGAGTATTGATAAATGGATCCAAAAGATTGTCTTGCTATTTATTATCAATGTATTTGTGATAGCCTTTTGTCGTTAAACCATAGCAAGGTGAACGAGTAAAGGGGATAAAAAGAGCTCATCTGATTATTGAACCTGCATAATTAAATTATGAATGACACCATTTCATTGCCCCAATATCAGTATGTATATTACTTTCTTTTCTAATTTATAACAAGAAATATTAAATTGGGTTGCTTAGTTGTGAGAAGACCATGTTTCTTCCTCGTTTTATCATTTCTTTTTTGGGATTTAAGCAGATGGGAGAGAACCATATTCTCAAGGACAATCAATGGTTCGTGTGTGATGTAAAGTGACTGAAGCTCGAAAATGCATATACCCGCAGGCTTGCCAATAATCAATGGCAATGATGATGAATCGATTTTGTTGAATGGAACACGCAGCAGCATGCTTGATCCGTTGTGGCGTTTTCAAATTTTTATGACCAACTGTGCAGTTACTGGTGCCTTGGCTTGGCTTCTGTTTATTGATTGTTAAAGAGTTCTTGTTTTATTTTAATCTCTAGCTTAACTTCACTAGAAATGTTCTTTCTGTAAAACTTTATTCTATAGTCAATAGAATTTCTTGTAGATTAGTCCCTCAGCTGCCTCTCATATATGCTGTGTTAATACATATCCAACACTATGGCAAATGTTTGGTTTCGCTTTTTTCACTTTAATGATACAAAATTTGTTGAGCCAAAACCTTTAAATTTCCTACACAACACACAAGCAATCAATATTACAAAGTTTAATGCACAATGTAATAAGGGTTACTCCCACAGAAATATTCTAAGCAAAGTCGATTTCCTACAAAGAAGAAATAAAATGAAGGATAAGATTCACCATTTGAGCATCATAGGCAGGACCTTCCATTTCAAAGTGACTCACACCTTCTATTAGATGTGTTTCAACGTGCCCTGCTGCAGATTTTAGCTTGTTTTGCAATTGTTTCACGCTCGTGAAACCGTCCCGTGTGCCCATCACAAAAAGTTTCGGTTTTGGAGATTGTAAAATGGCTTTGTGGTGTCTTCCAAAAAGAATTGAGGCAGTTAAGCCAAAAGGATACCCAAGGCTAACATAACCTACCCCACTTATTCTATCAAATCCACAGACGAGCCTGCAATGTGGGCACCTGAAAAGGACATAATTACATGTGATTCAAAATACTTTCACCTGCCCTTTTTGTCCCCACAAATTAATAGAAAATAATTTTCTTGGTCTAGACTTTACTAATTGCATCATCAATGATATACCACCCCCCCAATCCCACCATCAATTTTGCTTCAACACTATTTCTTCCAATTGTCTATAATGTGTCTACATGGTACATAATAGTAGCAAGTCTGGCAATTTAAAATGAGAAAACAAAAGGGTGTGCCATTGTTTTATCTCAAAATGGTTTCATAGATCTAGGTGATTCTAGATGATATAGGATTATTCTTAAGAAAGAAAGTTGCAAAGAACCATGTACAAGAAGGAAACCAAACCATACAGATAACTGAAACAGCATTGCCATTGATTAAGGACACAATTCAACCAAAACCCTAAGATCATGCCTAATTTGAAGGAAAGCATCTGTTTGATCAATCTTTGGATCTCAGAAAACTATACCACACTATATCTTAAAATTTGTATTTTGAAGCCTTATTTCATTAACATCATCGACATTCAAAATCTTAAATATCATCCTGCCATTTCGGGCATGATCTTTCTTTCTTAAGAACTGCGGGAATAGAGAATCTAACATTTTGACATCAAGAGAGAAAGATGATGTCAATTACCAGCTAAAAGAGCTAAACTCTTTTGTCAAGACACTAATTTTTCCATGAGAGATTATGAACAAATTTCTTCCTTTCAAGTATAGATATCACACATGACATAAAAACTAACCAGAGGTTTTTCATATAAAAGAATCCAAATGAGACAAACAACAATCTAGGGCATGATGTTGAAGAGAACTTCAATCAATATGCAAGAATAATCACATCTAAAAGCAATCACCAAGCCAGACAACCAATCTCAACAACATTTCACCAAAATCAAGTCACATCCTCACAAAATCCCACAGCAGAAACTAAAAAAGAAAAATATACCTGCAGAAGAACCCACCAACAAAATTCGATGAACAGACAAATTCTCACAAACCCATTTGCAAACAGCAATCACATCTTTAATTTCAGCAAATCCAGTCAAAGAAGCCCTTCCAGATGATTTCCCAGCACCCCTCATATCAAAAGTGACAGCTCTATAACCCTTTTCTGCTAACCCAGCAGCTATTCCTCTCAAAAGCCCTTGACAACCACCCAAAATGGAATAAGGATGGACCAAAACAACACCCAAATTCTCAATTTCCTTCGCTTCCTCATCTTTTGGCTTGAAGACCCTCGTGTGAAGCTTTACCCCATCACTTGTCTCGACTTTACAAGACTCGACGGTACAGTTAGACATCGCCGGCAGTTGAGAAAACAGACGGCGATGAAGAGGAAGTGAAGGGTTATGGAGTGGATCGAAGGGTTGTAAGTGGAATTTATTGGGTTGTAAAGAAGAGGATTTGTCAATGATTTTTGGTTGGGGAGGAGATTGGTAGGGATTGGGAAGAAGAAGAAGATTAATTTGATGGAGAATTTGGTTTTCAAACAGGAAATTATAGATTTGTGAGCAAATTGAGAAATGGAAGCATTTGTTGGAGAACAAAATGATACAAAAGTTGGGAAATTTCTTTTCTTTTTGGGTTTAATTTTTAGTTAGTTTATTGGGTTTTCTTTTCTAAAATTTAAAAATGATTTTAGGTGCCTATTTAATATAATATTTAATTTTATATTTTTACTTCCAAACTTTTAGAAAATTTATTTTAATGATAAAATTTTTAAAAATATTTATAAATATACTAAAATATCATAAACTATGATACACGATACTCCTATCAAGTTTACTATTCTATTTTACTATATTTTGTAAATATTTTACTAACCATGCATTGGATGACCTAACAATAAAGTTTGGTCAAGTTTTTCCTTTGTTTCACTTTTTGAATTGGTGTGGCACAAAGTCCATTTGGAAAAGGAAGGAGAGCATGTCTAAGGAAAAAAGACAACTCATCGTTAATATTTTTTTTAATAAATCTAATTTGAGTTGACATGATGCAACAAATAGGTTGCATATTCACACTAAATTAACATTTAAGTACGGGTATTTATATAGAGATCATATAGTCATAGTCCTCAAATTTTGAAGTCTATATTTACGACTTAATCTTTTAACTTTAGATCTTATTTTAGCTTCTAACTTCGTTTTTTTATCCTAATTTTTAAAAATGTTTAATTTGTCCCTCCCCCTCTCCCTCTAAATGTTAGGCAAGATTGAGAATTTAGATATTCAACCTCGAAAGTCAAATGATTATGTGACCACTGATCTATGTCATGTTGACAGTGTAATTTCAAATATGTGTATTGACATGTCAAATGAGCATATAAAGAAGCATATGCGAATTTACCATAAGTTTAGGAAGTCCTCCACAACTTAACTTTTAACGTGACTTTATATTAATGTAAATAAGTCATTTTAATTATCAAAATGACTATCTAGCACAGAAGTAGGACATTTTGGACCCATTTTTTATTCTACTATCATATTAACCATGACAGCATATTTAAATGTATAGTAAATTAAAAAAGAACCAATTATATGAATTACCATTTGTGCAATAAATTAAAAATAACTTGTATGAATAAATTACAAGTTTAGTAATCAAAATTTAAACCCGGTTCTTATTTGATCCATGAATTCTTAAAAGCGTAAACTTAAACTTATAATTTGGATGTATTGAGTTTTAAACTTTCAATTTCGTATCTATTAAAGTTTTAAATTTTCAGTTTTGTATTTATTATAGTAATAAATAGGTCATTAACTATTTATATATAAGATCAATAAATTAAAACTTTAAAAACATACTAAACATTTTCAAAGTTCGATTAGAACTTAAAATTCTTGCCCTAAATTTGTAATTAAATTTTTATGACTCATTTTAATATTTTTAAGAAGCTTTAAACTAAGTCATGTATTAGTAAGATAATTATTGTTTGGTGTACCAAAGAATATGAGTAGTTGTTTTAAATGACAAAACTGTTAAAAATATTTACAAACATAGCCACCAGTCAATCGTTATCAATCGCTAACGGATAGTGAGATTTTAATATATTTATAAATATTTTAATTTATTTTGCTATACGTAAAACCAATCAAACAAAAAGGAATTATATGTAAATATTATAATACATGTAATGTATAATGTTTAAAGGTTGAGCTTTTGGAAGGCCATCAAGTATAAACTTTCTGTCCAATCAGTGGATGATGCCCCATCTTATTTATTTCCTTTCTCTTTTAACAGCTGACCTTGTTTGCAAGATCAAATCAAGTGACCCACTTTTTTAATTTAATAAATAAAAAGAAAAAAAAAAAGAAAATTTGACCATATAACAACTTATAAAGCTACGTTTGAAAGGACGACAAGAAAAAAATTGTTTCGATAATTCTCGTTTCTCTTTTCTTTTCTGTCTTTTTTCACTAAAAACGTCAAAATAAAAGAGTAACAGAAGACTCAGAGTAATTTGAGCAAGAAACACACAAGAGTTGAATATCACCTCCTTTGGAACACTATAATTCTAAGTATTATTGTCAGCTAATAAGAAAATGATTGAAACACACTTTCGATCAAAAGATTAGAAGTAAAAGGAAAAACATACGACCATGACTCAAGTGTTAAAACATATATGAGTAATCTCTAATTCAAAAAGTTGTACAAAGGTCTCTTCTATGTCTTGAATCAAGAGGTGGAAGCATCACCTCCTCCAACATCAAGTGGCAAGATAAGTTATATTATGGACCAAAATCACACTAAAAGCCTCCATGAAATATTCCACTTCAGCTTCACAAATTAGTACCCCACAGAACATAATCAGGATTATAGAAGCATATGCTTGCATAAGGCGTGCCGTTGAAGCCTAACATAGATAAGACCTGAAATAAAAGTCAATAGTGTTAATCCTCCAACACACATTTCATATATTTCTGAGTACTAGACTCAATGAAAGATCTTGTTTCCTTTACAAGAAAAAGTATTAATACTCCTATGCCAGACCTACCATATGAAAGCTTTGACCCTATAAAATAATTTCAACTTTCCAAAGGGGGGAAGAAAAAAAAAAGTGAAATAGTGAGTCACACAAGAGAGATACTCCTACCTCTCATGAAGGGTCCGGAGTTGACAAACTGACTCCTTTTTTTGGTAATTATGAGCTGTTATTATGCTATATTGAGAAATTAAGTTACATACTTCTCTTTTATATATCTTTGTATATTCCTTCAGAAAATACTCTATAAGCGTCAGCCTACATCATTGGAGAAGAATACCTTCCTTGTCATGAACAAAGACGTTTCTGAACCTTTTCCACGAAGAAGGATCGAAGGAAGAAAATGGGTTTCTTTCTATTGCACAGGAATGAGATGGTGGAGTTCAACCTCATAACATATGCCTGCATAACGAATAATCTCTTTAGAAAACATTTTGCATATGGTTATCGTATCTATTCAGAGCATACACAAGCCATATGATGTTGATATTAACGACTGCCCCAAATCCTAAACAGAGATATAAATATTCAAAGAAAGAACATGATAATATTCAAGATGTGATGAAGAAAATTAAAGAGAGCATATTAGTTGCAAGAAAACTAGATTGGACATCGTCCTTCATTTTGTCTCAACTGTGAAACAAAATTGCTGTTAGACATTGCGGCACAAGGCAGGCAAGTGCATTTCATTAATCCAGGATTGCCTTTCCTTTATCTTTTTGAAGCTAGTTACAAAATACAATTTAAATTTTCTAAGAATTACCTGACTCAAAAATCATGGATCTACATATAGTTTCAAGTAGGCAGCATCCATGCTTTGGTTACATACCTGGAAAAGCACTCTTGACAGTTTGATCGTGGTCATTTTAAGTCTTCTCATCGTTGATGTCATGCAATGGCACCTGATCTTGATTGCACGTCAAGTTGAAATCAGGCACCACCTCAATGTTCTCATCAGGCTAAATTTAGAGTACAGAGGATAGTCACTACAATACAAATGAACATCGGAAGATACTGCAGTGACCAAAAGGAGAAAAACTATATTACCTGCCACAGTTTCAGAAAATACCACAGCAAAAAGTCGATGATCATAACCAAACAAAAAAGCTTTCCTGCCCACGACCCACATGAGAGATACCTGAAATATGATTTAAGTTGTGACGACCTTCAATATTATTTCACGAGCAGCAAGTTGCATAAATGAAAAAACAGATTGCTCCAGTTTTCACATTGGCATTAATATTTCATTCAATGTCTGGTCTGCTGACAAATGGAAGATGTCGCTAGTACTATGACATATTAGTGCTCTATCAAATTCCCATTTAAACATATCAATTCACTGCTAAACGGCATGTAATTGCCTACTTATCCATACGGACATACCTGGAAAGTCGTTCAAGAAGATTTTGATCCGAGCTTCTCAGAGCATAGTCATAGACAATAGCTGTCCTCTTTGCAACATCATGCCAATCATACAATTTCTTCATCTAAGAATTTTTTCAGATTGAGAGAGCACAATTAGTACATAAACAAATTGACAGATGTTCCTATAGAAAGGTTGTCATTTTTCCTTCAGAATGCACTCACACGATTATGCATTTCTTGTGGGTCAATCGTAGGAAGCATGGTAATTGCCTTCTTAATAGCCTGTACCATATCACCGGGATCAGGTTCTGCAAGTACAACCATGTCATCTGGTAGAACCTGAGAACATCATATAAATGGCCAAATCATAAATTGAACCAAAAACAAAAAAAGAGAGAAATTCAAGCACCATGTATTATGAAATATTAAAATGGAAGAGGTAGAAGAGAACTTCTATTCTTGCCCACCTCTGGAACGCCTCCAACCCGTGTACTAACTGTTAATAATCCACAACTAGCAGCCTCTAATATGGCTATGCAAAAAGCTTCCGTTAAAGAACTGCAAGAATAGCAAGAGTCAGACCCAAGTGAAAATACACAATTACAGATAGGCGACGCAGAACCAACAGACAAGTAGATTTCTGAGTTCTAAACGAAAAATTTGTCACGATATGCTCTTTGATTTTAAAATAAACATCAAGCTTGTAGCAACCAACAGCGTGGATGGGATGAAAATCCAATTTAACATGGACAAAACAAAATCAATCATGTAAATGCTTTATTTTTAAGTCTACATGTTTCATGATCTTTTCTGTAAACACCAAAAGGTATTGAATTTACAACTGAGATACAAAGTGTATGACAACATGGTTCTCAAACTATTCTATTCCGAAATCTTTAAAAGTTTCAACATTCAGAATTTTTTTTTTTTTGAAACCGAAACGGTAATATATTATTAATGATAAAAAAAAAAACTTGAGTGCAAAAGGATTATACAACAAGCTAAGTAGAAAGTATAAAAGTATAAAAGTAGGATCAGTAGTTCAACCTTCAGAAATTGAAAATAAGTCAACCTAATTTTGAACAAAGATTCACAGTCAGAACTTGTACCACATTTTACCATTCTAATATTAACCTTTCACTCCAGGAAGGACGGAAAAAATACACACAATTTCATTTGACATCAACCCAGCGGCCTAATTGTTTTAGTTTTGTTTGACAACATCAATTAAAGTATAAAGAGAGAAACCCGGTTTTATCAAAAGAATGAGAACATTTAGTTTAAACCTTGAGTAAAATATGTACTTCAAGCATAAAACTCAAGAAGTGGCAACCTATTAAGAAATATATGGCCAGATATAAGAACTGATCGAACGTGAGCATGTGGAACAGCTCCCAACATCTCAACTCGATCTTGAAGACCATGCTTTTCCCTCATCTCTTCTAGCCGCACACGTTTTGGTCCATCTCCTCCAATAATGAATCGCACCTGTGAAAGTTACATGTAGCCTAAGAATCAAATACTCCAATCACATCCTTGTGCAGAAGAACATGCTGTTGACATGAAATTCCCATCCTATACAGCTATACAGTGCATCACTCCACTACTTAATGGTCATACTCATTAATATATCATCTGCTCAATTGTATTCATTAAGCACCATTTTACTTGAAATTTTGAACAATAAATTCTTTTAAAATTTGAGAATGCGTATAAAATTTGACTAAACCATAATCATTTGGTCATACAAACAGAAGGCCAAGCTAATGATATCATGCTTAAATGGAAAGGATTCGTACAATAAGAAACTAATGAAGTTCATTATCACTTCACTTATAGCAAAATTAATAAAGAATACAACCACTGAACTAGGAAGTCCAGACTTGAAAACCAAAGAAACAGCCCTTGCATATTCAAGGAACAAGTTCAGGTGAAACAACTACATATAAGAAGACTATCAAATGTATATAACTTCAAATAAACATCAGCTTGACTTACAACTTACATTAGGAAATATCCGACAGACTTCAGGAATGACCTCAACTAGCAAATCTGCCCCCTTGCGATAAACCAATCGACTTACAACCACAATGATAATCTCATTTGTACTGGGTCGGTTCAAAGCAGGCTTAAACATAGCAGTATCAACAGCATTAGGTACTACAAAAACTTTTTCTGGTGGCAAACCTGATCGTAGAACTGTGTTTTCCTTACTAGTATGTGAAACACATATAGCCTCAGTAACATCTGCTAAAGTAAATTGCAATACTTTGTTCATATGGATGCTTCCCACATCAGCAAAACCATAGAGAGAATGATCTGTAAACACAACCTTGTACCCCATGGTCCTTCCATGCATTAAAGCTTCATGACAAAGAGTTGAAAAGGCTTGGTGTCCATGCACTAACGTAATTTGTTCTCGAATAAGGATTGTCCTGACAATTGGAAGCGTCCCATAGAAAGTTGGCAATGTATTTTGCATCAGAAATGGTTTCCAAGGTACATAATACACTTTTAAGCCACCTGTCAAGTATCTCACACCGCTACGATTTCCATAAGCATGTGTCATCACCACAACCTAGACAATTATTTTCTAAAAGCTTTCACAATTGATTGGAGTTTAAACTTGCAAAGATATCAAATTTGGCTTACTAAGCCTGCAAAAAGCCTAGGAAAGAGACCTCGATGGGGACCAAAATGATGCAAGTTTTCTCATTAACATAATATTTATGACTTTTCATATCACTTAATTTATTTAGTGTACGAGTGCAAAAACATTCCATAACAAGAATATTTTATGTCAGCCTCTAGGGCTCCTGAGCTTGACTCTTTAGCTTTTTATGTTACAAAATAGAAAACTTGGATGTTCAATAACAAAGCGAGTCTTTGAAATTGCATCCAAAAATTTTTATTTTTCTTTTAATGAAGGGCCACGTTCACTAAAACACATTTTTTAAAAGACATAATTGTACTATTTAACACATTTTAGCACTTTTGAAAATAACGAACTAGACGATATGTAACATTTAAGCAGTTAAGCTTCACACGTTTTAATTATTCAAAATAAACTATGGTGAAGAAAAAAGAAATGAAGATGCAATTTTCGATTTAGATTTTCTGTTGAACATAAATTTCAGAGAGAGAGATTTGTTATCCAATAGGACCTTCCTTAGATTTCATAATACATTTTGGTTCTTTTCAGCTTTCAGTTCATGCGTGTAGCTTTTGTATAATATGTTTATTCATTCATATCTAGTTTCCTCTTTAAATTTTCATAAGTTATCATCAATAAGATCTTAAATATGTTTCCCTCTTCATTCCTAGATAATATGGCTAAACACCCCCTAAAGATTGACACTGTCTCAACTTCTTATGACATCCATGTTTCCTAATGTGCATACGGTGTGGAGGGAAAAAAAGAAAAGAAAAAAGAACTGATCATTCTCAGATAAACTTCCAAAGAAAGATGCAGAAGATATGAGTAAAAGATAAGATACAAGCCAATGATATATATATATATTTTTTTAATTTTTGTTCTCAACCTAATGAACCCTAGGTCCCACTCCCCTCCAAATGCATTTCGAATTCAATAGAAAAATCATGTGAAATACATTGCACGGTCCCTCCTTCTCGTCTAAGTCTCTGTCCAAGGTATTATACACATTTGAAACAAGCACTAGTGATGGGGTAAGCAACATATATGGTCTGATCCTTCTCCAAAAGAAGCTTAAGTTTTTCATTTGGGAGTACAGTTATTCTTTGCATTAACACATTTGAGAAGTTACAGAAGAGGGGTTATGATATATCCAACCTGCTACCTATGTTGAGTCAGTTCAGAACATCAAATCCATAATTTTAGCAGCTGCACCTATGCCACAGAGTTATGGAATTTTTTCCTAGAACTTTTGGATGGGAATTTCCAAGACCTGGAGACATCTTACTCCCATTTTCCAATTACTTATAGGTCATCCATTCAAAAAGGACAAGCAAAATCTTTGGCTTCATCATGTTTGAGCTTTCTTATGGTTATGGAACCTTTGAACTTGAGGACACAATTTTACACCCTATAAACCAGATCTATTCAAGAAAGATCATCTTTCTTATGGAATTTTTGGTTCGCATCAATGCTCGTAGACCGCACCTTCACAAATGAGAGTTGAGACATAAACTATTTTATAGAATTTATATCTCTTTTAGCCACTGCTTGGAGAATTTTCTACTCCGTTTGGAAATCATAGCTTAACTACCCTCGCTATCAATGGGGTTTTTTTGGTAGATGTTATTCGTTAGAAACTTCTTTTGTATTCCACAACATCATATTAATGAATAGTTTTATGTTTCCTTAAAAGAAAATTGAAGGGTTTCTCTAACCTTGTGACCAAGTTTCAGGAGACATTGTGAGAGATAATAAATGTGACTTTCCACACCGCCAAAGTTGGGATAAAAGAAATCAGAGACCATCAGAATTCTGTGTCTTTTTTGATCACCCATCACAAAGATCTTCCAAAACACCTGCCAAATAATGGGTATCCAAAACCCATATGCCAAAATGATCTGGTGAACGGCGACGAATTTGGTAGATCGGCGGCGCACGCGTGCAGGTGTTTTGGAAGATCTTTGTGAGGCCGCGCGCGTGCCGTTTTCCTTGCGTGGCGGCGCGTGCGAAGGTTCGGCTGGGCGTGGCTATCGGCGGCGCGCGGCTGCTCGGCCCGGACGGCGTGAGTCGGTCGACGGCAAGGAAAACGGCGGCAAGCGACGGCTTCCTCGATGGCCGGCGAGACGCGGTGAAGAAACTCACGCGGGGCGTCGCTTCAAGTTCACGGTGAAGAGTTGGTAGAGAAAGAATTGATTTTTTTTTTTAAATACACTCTCATATTTTTCTATGTTTTTTCTTTTGAATTTTTTTCGCGTTTATGCCTATAAATTTCTAATTTAGTTTAATAATATTTTTATTTTTATTTTTAGTCAATTTAACTTGTTTGTTCGAAGACTTAGGGTTTAGGGTTTAGTTATCTTTTAAACTTAAAAAAATTACAATGTTGAAAAAAACTTAAAGGCCAAATAAAAATTAGAATTCAAACTTTCTCATTTTTTATTCCTCAAATATATTTTGATAAAAAAAATATATAAATTTTTCAATAATTGAATTTAAGGTTAAAATACTAGTTTATTTCAATTTGAAGTTAGCATATTATGATTAAAAAAAAACTATGATCTATTTTAAATTAGTTAAAGTAACAAAAGTCTATGGAATCGTATTTCAAAATCTAGTAAATATCAAAATATTAAACAAATTAACTAGAGAAGTGTGGGGTAATTATGAGTTCTAAGTTTATTTTAGAACTACATCCAAAAAAAGAAGCTTTATAAATGAAAGACATGAATTGTATCCATTAAGTACATTGGTGACAAAAAATGATATTTCATGTACAAAATTATTTGTATGACAAAAAGTAATGTACAAAAAATTATACACGATCATTTAATTTAGATACTGTTATAATTCAAACTATAGTAATATGTCTTATTGTTTTCCTCGTGCACCTATAGTTACACATATCAAAACATATTTGCTCTTGCATTAACAATTTGAGATAGCTTTTGAAACATTGTATTAAATATTGAGCATATGATCATATGTTTCTATAGAAAAAAATGATAACTTTCGACTAAATAATTTAATAACACTCCATGAAATTAATGTTGCAATATTTAGTAATTAAGGTCGAAATTATGTTAATAGAGAAGAAGCATTTATTATATTAGAACGACACATATTTATATGAGAATTTTATTTGCCAAGTGTGTGATGTTAATAAATATAACAACCTCGTACTTGTCGTATATTTAGAGTCTATTTGAAAAATTAAAATCCTTAGTGATGAAAATGAGAACGATATATGAAAGCAAACTTTGAGAAATTATTTCTATCTCTCGAGGAGATCATAACTTCCATTTTAATTCGCTATATATGATATTATTTGGATAAATATATTTTGTTCGATATGAAGAGTCATTTTGGATTAAAAATGAAATTAATCATTGAAAATATACATTGACATCCATGGAATAATTAGAAGATTCTTTCATGTAATTAATTGTCAATGTGTCTTGTTCTCAATAGATTAATTTATCAAACTCTCACTAACGAAAATTGAAATTGAAACTCTCATGCTTTTGGAAGGGATTCATGGTTTATTGATTCTTGTTGGCGCAACGTGTTGATGGTCATAGATATACTTATTGTTTTGTTTTGAGAATGCTAGTGAGTTTGCATCCCAAACATTTGATAACTCGTTGAGATAAGTGACAAACATGTTGTAGCTTATGTTCGAATAGCAAAGCTTCTAAATCTGTATGAGACCATGATTAAGATGATGCAACAATTAAAATCTATGTTGAATTAATTTTATATCAGTTAATAAATACTTTGAACTTCTGATAAGTGATGAATTTTCTATACAATTACCTAGTTCTTATTAATAAGACAAGTTTTCTAACAATAGGGGGAGAAATTAAGAAAAAGTTGAAAAAATAAACTGAATGAAATGCATAAGTATTGTCTCATTTTGATCATCGTACATATTACTTTGAACTACAAGTTCAAAAGATAACTCATTTGTAAAATGTAGGGGTGTTAAAAAAAACCCAATAACCCGACCAACCCGAATTATCCAACCCAAATTGTAAGGACTGGATTGGGTTACATTTTATTTTGGATTGGGTTGGGTTGCAAAATGTTTTTAAAAAATATATTTCAGGTTGGGTTGGGTTATGGGATTTAGTAACCAGTCAACCCGACCAACCTAGTTTTTTTTATTATATATATATATATATATATATATATATTGAATTTAAATGTAGACTTAAACTTTGCATATAATATTTTTGAATGTTTTTTATTCCTATTTTGAATAAATTTGAATGTTGACTTGGATTTTACATGAACTTAGGTTTCATGTATTTGAAGACACTTGTACTTTTTAGTGCTTGTTGTTTGTTTGATTATAAATTTTTTAAAAATTGATGTATATATTTAGGTCATTTACATAATATGACATTTTGTTCACGGCAAAAATTCAACTTTTAGTGGACAATGAAAGAATGAAAATATATTCTAAATTATGAAGAAAAAAAACACAACCCAGTGACCCAACCCAACCCAAAAATTATGGATTGGGTTGGGTTGACCTTTTCACGTTGAACTGATAGGGTTCAATTTTTTCCAATCCGAAGACCTCGGATTGCACCGGGTTTTGGTTCATAATTTACCTTCAACCCGATCCAATTCGGCTTATGTACACCCCTAGTAAAATGTTACAAATAAAATGTCAGATGCATTTACAGAGCATTTACAATTATAAGAAAGTGACCAAGTTATAATAGTTACAAAGACACCATCTAAGAATAATATCTCAATTAAGAGTATGGATACTCTATAAGAAATCCTGAATATGAGTACTCATAAGAATCTTAAAGCAAATAAGGATAATAAAGAGATCTCGATAAATTATATGTCATAACAAGAAAAAGATGGAAACCGTACTTAAATAACTTGACAATATTTTTGCATACAATGTTGCTCATGATATTATTTATGTAAACAATGTTGGACCGATATGGCAACCTAGAAGGGGGGTGAATAGGTTTAATTAAACTTTTTAATAAATATGCACAAGTTAAACTAATTAGATAATTGTAAAATTAAAATAAAAACTCTAACTAATTTATGTTAAATAACAAGATTCATAAAAGAGTGTAATAGAGCATACAATCAATTTCAACCAACAAAAATATGCAACTAAAATTAAATACAAAAATAATTAGAAAAGAGTTAGAGAAGAAGACACCGTAATTTTATAGTGGTTCGGTCAAACTCGACCTACATTCACTTTCCCAAGCACCTCTTGGGATTTTAATTGAAAACCTTCATTTGACTCATTCCACGGATTAGAACCGAACCACTACTTTGCTCTTTTTCGGGTTCAAGAGCAAACTCGATCCTTTCCACGGGTTAGGATCCAACTGTTACAATATTTTGAATTTTAAATCACACAAAGAAAAAACTCTCTAAAAAGTGTGGATATACAATTTTGAGCTCACAATTAGTCCTCACAATACAATAAAAATTCTCTAAAAAACAAGATGAAAAGAATGAAAATTGGAAGCTTTAGAGAGAGTAACAATGTTGGCCTTTTCAATTTTTTTGAGGATTGTAAAGT
>JBBPDJ010000008.1:3581374-3591588 GCA_037974625.1 Cucumis cinereus | reverse complement strand
TGAATAGACAAATTGATTGACATTAGAGTTTATGAATGATATGTTTTGATTTATTCTGGTCTTGAGTTGTAATTATTATTATTGACAATGATAGATTGAAGGTATTTGATTTTATTGTAGCTATCATTGTCTATCTCAGATAGACAGTGATAGTGCTCTATTTTTGTCTGTCTCAGATGGACAGTGTGAGATGGAAGCTAAAAAACAAATTCTTCAGCTTCTTCTTCTACTCCAGCTCCTTCTTCAACCTCATCTATCTGAAAGTAAGAATTTTTTAAAAAATTTGATATATAATTGTAATGGTTTCTCTCTATCTAGATAGATAGAGATAAAAAACTATCATTGTCTATCAGGACACTGTCTATTTCAGATAGATAAAGATAGACCAATAGATAATGATAAAACTATATTTTGAAACAGAATCAAACCTCAAGCAACACTTGTGTTTTTGGTGTTTCTACATTTGTAGTTGGAATTGTTTCCAAATCATCTTGTGTTTCCAATTGTTGCGTTGCCTACAAAAGAAAAAAAAAACACAATTGTTGTTTCTACCTAAGAATTAATATATATATATATATATAATAGTGGAATATACATACCTATATTTCCCTTTCTGCCTCTTGTTCAACTTGGTTCTTCAAGATAAAAAAATTTAGTTATTTATGAATACATTTATTTAAATATAGGAAAGAAAAAAAGTAGAAATTTTAAAAAGTAGATAGTGGACTATGATTGTCTATCTGGGATAGACACTAATAATAAAATAGTATATTATTAATTAAGTACTTACCCGAGAACAATATCTTGTTGCGTACTCCATAATTGTATCAATGTCTTCAATTTCATCAAAATTTCTAAGGCTGCAAGAAGGTGTTTTATTTTTTTCCACAACTTCTTCATTCTCTTGTTGTTGTGGAAGATTTTCAATAATTGACCTCAACATATTTTTATTTCTTCTAGGCCTTGTTTTAATAGATTTTGTTATTCCTCTATTTTTTTTTTTTTTGCCATTTCTAACTTCACTTATTTCTTTCAATATCTTGTCCACTCCTCCTACTTTATCTTTTTCTTTATTCATCTCCATTTTTTTCTCCCTTTCTTTCTCCTCCTTTGCCTCAATTTCTAGAAAATATTTCAAAATTGTTTGACATCCTTCTTCTGTTGTATGCAGTGGAGTCAAACAAAACTACAAGTAAATAAATGTTAAATTATTCGAGAAAAATTAGCAACAATATTGTTAAACCGTGATAGATTTATATTTTTTTTTATCTGAGATAGACAGAGATAGAAATTTATCACAGTCTATCTAAGATAGACAGAGATAGAAAATATTCTCGATTTACTTACATCTTCAGTTTCAAAAATGTTCTCATTTAGAGTCCTCAAGTCACTTGACTCCAAACACTCCCATGTGATGATTCTTGGACCTTCAATTCCAAGTTTTCTTCCAAATCCAACATCTAGATTGGAAAGTTTTGGGATTGTCTCAAAAGCCCAATAGACTAATGCTAATGGGAATCCTTGAAGGTAGACAACATCTTTGTTGGTATAAGATGCTTTCTTAAAGAATTGATATGTTAAGATGTAAGACAATCTTCCCCATGGATATTCTTTAAAGGCTTTTTCATCGTCCAAAATGTATAGATGTTGAAGATTGATATGGTTGTGTTGTTGTTTAGGGATTAAGAAAGCTTCAAGGATGTAGAGGTGAACTAATTTCACTTTCAATGAGACTTCTTCATCATTGCGTAGCGCTTTGAATGTTCTCTCTATATCTCTTCTTGTTATGAATTCATCATGAGCAAAAAATGCATTTTTAAGACTGGACTCTTTTCTTTCTCCTAAATTTATTTGAGAAAATTTGTGGCCTTTTAATCCTGTCACCAAACAAAATTCCTTCAACCCAAATTCTGCTATATGTCCATTGATGTTGAAGGCTAGGACATTATGCTTCTTTGTATGACACTGTTTTCTAACTAGATAGTTTAGGAATTGGTTGGGTATTTTGACCATTTTTATGTTCAGAAAGTGTCCAAAAGGGCTATTCAAAACTTGTTCAAGAATTGTTCCATCTAATTTAGTCCTTATCATATTCAAAATCTCTAGACTATAATAGACAGTAACTCGTAAGTTTCGGTTTTCATTTTCCATGATAATTTCATGTTGTTGTTTAACCTGTTGAAAAGATACATTAATAACACAATATATTAGAAGCCAAAAGATAGATTAATAGCATGGTAGAAATTATAATTAAAAACTAAAACTTAAATTGGCCCTAAACCCATTTCAAAGAAATACACTACTATACCTCTACCATTACCCTTATCATTGTCTATCTAGTCACTGTGTATCACTGTCTGTTCTAGATAGACAGTGATTGAAGATTATCACAATAATTGAAATTTTTTTCCTCATTTATAGAGTATTATTAAAGATAGACAGTTATAGAATCCTATCACATTTTCAAGATGATCATCAGCCCATAGTTACAAATATATTTGACCACTACAAAAAATTAGAAATTTGTATTTAGTATATAATTTTAACCTAATTTTTGCTTTACCTTTGGCACAATTTGTGTTTGTCTTTTTTTCTCTTTTCCTTTTCCTTCCTGCTTTACCTTGCTGCTAGATGATGCTTGCATGTTTTTATTTTTGCTTACCATCTATTTTTAAAAAAAAATAGTATTAGTATGTGAATACAGTAAGCAATTAAAATACAATGTAACCAGTGATTAAAAAAGGATTCACACCTTGATAAATGAAGGAAAGTATAGATCGATGGAGATAGATGGATAGTTTAGGGTTCAAACTTTTTGTATGAATATAGATGAAGTTTTTTTTTTTTTTTTTTTTTAAAAAGAGTGGGTCTGAGAAAAGTTTAACCGGAACGTAGATGGAGATAGATGAAGAACGTAGATGGGGATAGATGAAGATAGTTGAATATAGATGAAGAGAAGAGATAACGAGGAGAAGAAAAACGGTCAATCGCAGGAGAAATTTGTTGTCGAGCGTCGGGAAGAAAAAATCGCGCGGTACAAAATTAGGGTTAATGAATTTTTGGGGAATTTTTGGTATTTTACATACAATTTGGACTGGGTTGTTCCGGTTTTTTAAACTTTTCTATGAACCGTAAATATTTTATTTTTTCTTCTATTTTTGAAAAAACCCCTAATTAACTCAACTTCCATGCTGAAATTCCTTATTTACACAATACATGTCAAACAAATAAACGATAATTAATTTTTTTTTTTTTCATTTTTCATAATAAAACTATTGATTATAGCTTCTCTAGTTACTTTAATTCCCAAAATTATATATTTTGTAGTGTTTGTTTTAAATATGACAAAATAAACAAAAATATTTACAAATATGATAAAATCTTACTATGTATCATCGATAGATTGAGATAGACTATTATATGTGTCGCAATAGAATATTATATGTATCGCGATAGACTCATGTAGTAATCTATTACTGATAATTTTGACCAACCCAATCCAAGGCATGTTGGCGAACAAAACACCTACTTATATAGCTTTTTTTTTATTAGACTTAATTGTTTGTATATTGCACATATATAAAATTGTTAGATCTTTTTTTTTTTTTTTGTGGTGGAAATTTCCTGTATGTTTGATGCCAAAAATTTGACCAAGGAAAAACATATTTGACTTTCACTTGACATCAACGGTAAATTAGTAATTTATGAAAGAAAGGACCTGCAAAACAAAGAAAAAGGACTTTGTTGCCTAAGTTAATAAGGGAATTATAAAATATAAAAGAAGTCAGAAGTTTTGAATTAAATTTAAGATATCACATCGCAGATTAAGATACTTCATATGGAGTTATTGTGATGTATTTATTGGTAGAATGAGATGGAATGTACATTTTCCTCTTAGGGTAAGGATGATATGTTTATTTTCCAATCATATTAAGTTAGCATTAGATCAAATTAGATAAATGCACTTTATCTTGTATTTATTTTCTTTTCTTATATTTCTTAAGGTCCAAATTCACCCATAATAGTATAAACAGTTTTTGTGACATAGGATGTTTATGTACTATGAAACACGAATAACTCATGTGAAGCAAAGAATTCATATAAGATATTGATTGTCACACTCCTCCCAAGTTTGCCCCTTATAAATCCAAGAGAGGATGTGACCTAGGTGAAAAGGAATGGGCTATGCAGTTCCAAGTATAACTTAAAACATATTATGTGATACTATAATGAGCTATGTGACAGAGATCAAGGCAAACTTAGCATGTGTTATAACAATGGGCTAGGAAACAAGGATCATGGCGAACTAAGACTCAACTTTATTGATAATAATAACATCTATACAACGTGTTCATGCTTTACAAGATATACCCACTACAAATGTAAACATAACATTGCTACACAAAGATAAAAAAATATTATGTGACAGTACTGATGGGATAAAAACCCATCACAACGAAAAAATTATAGGACCGTTCACAATTTTAATTTGGGAAAAATTAAAATACTAATACATTGGAAAAGAAATTACAGAAACAATCTAGGCTAAGCATGATTTTTATAAACAAAACTACAGAGAAAAAAAAGACTCTCCCTCGTTGAAGACTCTGAATTCTACCAAACTCCATAGTGTTGTCACCACCAGTTGGAACCTCTCTTATTCTCTAAATAATAAAAGTTTGGCTTGTGGGAACCAATTGAGATTTTCCTTTGCAAATTTTGGAGAAAATAGAGAGTTTTTTTTTTTTTTTTACAGACGTTCTGCAATTCGTAGGTTGTTTCAAGAGCACTCGCAGAACTGTTCTGCTCTTCCCCTTCTTCATCCTGAAGAAGGAGAGGTTAGAGAAAAATTTGGGAAAACTGGGGAGCATCCCACGTTTCCCAAAAAAATAACTCCCACAAGGGAGTTATTTAATTTTAATTTTAATTAAATTAAATTAAAATTAATTAAATAAATATTTTATCAATATTTCATTTAAATCATAGTTAAATGAATATCTCTCATATAACCTATAGTTTTAATTAATTAATTAAATCTAATTAAACTAAACTATTAATTAAAATTAATTAAGGCTCTAATTAATTGATTTCTAAATAAAATATCTTATATTAATTAAATTCATATTTGAATCATATTGAAATATTAAATCCTCTCATAATGTAGTTTTAATGTGTATCATATATGCATTAATTTTAATCTATAGTTTTAGCATGAATTTGATTCACATTAAATCAATATTTGAACTCATTCAAATATTTTATTCTCTCATTAATTAATTTTGAATCACATCCAAAATTAAAATTTATATTATAAAGTTTAATTAAAAAAATATATAAATTTTATATTATAATGTATCACCATACATTATATTAATTCCCTTAGTCAATTTGACCATTTCAAATTATATCCAAGATATATTAACCTCATTAGCCTTTACGAGCCAGGAAAGAGACTTCATGGACCTACAGATCAGAAGCTACAATGATATGAGATTAATTGGCTAAACTCATTGACCACATTAATCAATATTCGTTAATTGTATGTACACTCCACTAAAGACTCACAGTTGAACTCTTCTCACTATAGATATATTTCTGTGTCCACAGATGTAGACCAATAGCAGCAAGTTAGTCCTTCACAAGTATTCGTAACTCCAGGTAGATCAAATTGCCGTCTTACTCTTGGGTTACTTCTTAGTCCTTAAATACTAGTGCTCCTCTAATGAACAACTTGCTTATGGTCCAACCAATAAGCAGAATTTCCTCTCGTACCATAGAGAGGATAAGGCCCTTTGTTCAAGTCCCGAAGATACCAATTAAGGGAACACTCATCTACTTACCCTAAAGTTGGGAAGGAGTGAATTCTATCTTGTGTGATTATGTTTTCAGTTTTCCACTCGATCTTGTTCCCAAAATGATATGCTTATTGAGTCGGCAAACTGGCCACTCTCACCTATACAAATCAAAGGACAATTCCTCATGAACAGGAGTTCAAAATACACTCAGGATAAAGACTAAGTTGCGTAGGTCCTATTTGAAATAGAAACCTAACTAGTCAACGATGTTACATCTGGTGGTTACTATTTTGTGGTCCAATCTTATGCAGACTCATTGCATAGGATACCCCCACAAGCGTGTCACCTACACGAACACGTTGGATCATTGTGTTTGTATCAAATATAAATTGGGTCGTATCCATAATGTTACTAGGATAAGGTACCCAACCTTATCCTTATACTATAAACTCTTTAAGTTATATCTCGAACATTGATCCATGTATGTCTCTACATATAGTTTAAGACTTATAAAACAGCTTAGGATGTTAGTTTATTGAATTTGGGTTAATTAGACAAAGATAATCAATAACTATTTATTGGAATTGAAATAATAACTCTTTATTAATAATGGTCAACGATTTACATTTGCTATCTACGAGTTTTAGGACATAAAATCCAACAAGTACAAAGACTAAAGGATGCTATGCAGCAGTACAAAGACTTAAGGATGCTATGTGACAGGGCAACGACAGTTTCGTAGAACGTCTTGTTAACTCCTTGCTACCTGGGAGATGAAAAATTGAAACATAAGCCAAATGCTTATTGAGTGAAAAATTTTAGAAAATATTTTTAGGTATACAATATCAACACATAGAAATCAAAGATTCTTTCTTTTTTAGACACTCATCTGATAACGAGTCCTCACTAGGCATCACATGCCAAAACAACATTAGCTTAACTTGTTTCTTCTTTTCGAATGTTAAACATACTCAACACTTAGGCTACTGGTGTGGACAGCCTCACACTTCCAGCACCCAAATGGAACCACTTAGTTTAACAACATTTTCTAACTATAAGGTGTTGATCTGAAAATCTTTGGTATTCTATGAATCTATTCCTCTTCACAACTATAACTCTTAGCACCGCTTCTGACATGAGAGCTATACTCTTCTTTCACTACTACAAATTTGAGTTTACTTGACACTTTTTGTTTTACATTACTTGACGGTTTTTATAAAACCGTCAAGTAATGTTAAAAAGCGACAAGAATAAATTGGAAGTTTAAAAATGAAGAAAATTTTAGAATTATTTTAACATACTTGATGCTTCTTACCTGTCAAGTATTATTTCAGTTTACTTGACGGAATTTAGCTGTCAAGTATATGAGTTAATAAAAATTTACCCAATTACACACAAAATTTTTCCCACTCTTTCAGCTTAACTTCGTCCGCGTCTTCATCTCCCTCATTTCTCATCCCTCAACACAAAAGAAAATTCATCGCGCAAAACCCTAGCTTATTTCAGTTAATCGCTCAATTCCTCCATCGCTCAATTCCTCCATCCATTTCCTCAATCGCTCAATTTCTGTTCATCGTGTTCATCGCACAAAAGAAATCTTCCATTTGCTTCACTCCATTTCTTTTCTTCCATCCGGGTGTCTTCGCTCGATTTATTTTCTTCCATCCATCAGGTATTTCTCTCTTCCTTCTCTTCTCTTCTTCCATCCATCGTGTTCATCTATTTGATATTGATTTGCGATTTGTGGTGCTAGTTGAAAAGTCATTTTACAGTATGTGTATTTTGTGATTTGTGGTGCTGGTTGAAAAGTCATTTGTGAGTTTTTATTAAAACACTTGGATGTATTTACAGTTCATCTATTTCATCGTCTTCGTCCGATTTATTTTCTTCCATCCATCAGGCTGGTATTTTACAGTATGTATATCATGGCTGGTAAAGTCTTAGGCTTGTAATTTACAGTATGTGTATCATGGCTGGTAGAGTCCTAGGCTGGTAGAGTCCTCAGGGCTGTGTATCATGGCTGGTATTTTACAATATCAACAAAAATTAAGAGAAAATATCATGGCTGGTAGAGTCATAGTTTTCCCAATGGATGTATATATTTGTTTTTTCTCCATGTATCAAACCTTGAAATTGATTTGTGATTTGCGGTGCTGCTTGAAATAGCTACTACTATTTTTTGTAATTTGGGATTGACATAGAGCATAGTTAAATTTCAGTTTGTTGAGGAAGAAAGAAAATAAAGAAGCAAAAGAAGCTTGTAAGTGTAGATATGCCCCCTTCTTATGTGATTGAGTTAGATTCCTTTATGGGTTTACGGGTTTATGCTTATGTGATTCATAGTTATGGGTTTAGGTATATGTGATTCATAGTATATGTATGGGTTTATGCTTACTGGTATTTTACAGTATGTGTATCATGGCTGGTAGAGTCCTAGGCTGGTATTTTACAGTATGTATATCATGGCTGTTAGAGTCTTAGGCTGGTAATTTACAGTATGTGTTTCATGGCTGGTAGAGTCCTAGGCTGGTAGAGTCCTCAAGGCTGTGTATCATGGCTGATATTTTACAGTATCAACAAAAATTAAGAGAAAATATCAAAACTCAGAACAGAAGAAAACGACATCAAAACTTAGAACTCCATATTCTGAAAGAAATGACATTATAATAGCAACAATACACTACTTCCTCCCTCATGTCTCTCGTCTCTTTAGCTGCTCCAACTTCAATCTCGGTCGTCGAGATCACAGCCACATGCCTAATGAAATCCTTTTCATCCTTTAGCTCCACTCTCCATGACAAATCTAAGAACACCATACCAAGCCCTGGAAATAAATGAAAAAGTAATGCTTAACAGGAGTGGTTGATTGTTGAACAATTTGATTTCATGGAATTCATTGATTTCATTGTTGAACTATTTGATTTCCTGAAAAAGTAATGCTTAACACCATACCAAGTAATGCATAATATGTGTGTCAATGGAGCTATCTTGCATCCTACTTAGGTGGAATTATTTGAACTATTTGATTTCCTGAAATTCATTGATTGCACCTACAAAAAACATATACGTATAGATAAAAGCTCCAACTCCTGGTAGTCATATTAAGAGGATAATTATTAAAAAGTTTAAGACAGTGAACCCAACAAAAGGCACTTAAATATGATTTATGCATTTCATTGGTTTATCAATGGTTTATCAATGATTAGGTTAGTACCATTCATGCTCTTCATAGCCTTGTTAGGTTAGTACCATTTGATTTATGCATTTCATTTGCATTTCATTTGCATTTCATTGGTTTATCAATGGTTTATGCATTTCATTTGCATTTCACGACTTTCATGCTCAGGTTAGTACCATTTGATTCACATTTCAGTTATACTTTTGGAACTCTTGGCTTCATTCTGGTAGTAATGTTCTAGTGTGACCTTGTTTTTCACTTATGAATGTTGTCCTCATAGGTCTTCAAACCTTGGTCATCAAAGATTATGGTTGAGACTTGTCCATGAGTGGATGATGATGATGAGGAAGTGAAGAGAGAGAGTGAAAATATTTTAGAGTGCTACAGCTGAAATGGAAGCAATGGAAAGTGAAAATTTATAGTGAAACTGTGGCAAAAGAATGGAGGGTTGGTCAGCAAATAATATATGAGTTTAAGTGATTATAATTTGATTGGTTATTCAATTATTGTTGTTGCCACATCACCAACATGTCCAAAAACTTACATGCTCTCTTACACCAAACTTTCTGATCAAATTTCACTCTCCTTCACATAAAATTATTATTATTTGCTTATTGATTCTAAGGCATGCTCAAATTTTAGAGTCATGTCCTTTGCTTGGGTTGCTTAAACATTCTTATCACTAAACCCCCTATAATATTGACCGAAAAAAAAAGAAAAAAAAGCATGAATTGTATTTTATATTATGGAAAGTTTTGTTGTAGTAAAGATCCATTTTGGGAATTGATATGTTATAAATACATATATGTTGTGAAAATAGAAATTATTACAAATGGTATACATTTTCATATTAGTTTAGTGTATGTAACTTTTGTAGTGCTCATATGTTTGCTTTACTAACAAATAGGACACAAGTAAATTGTGAAATGATTGTTTATTTCTCTTTAGGATGGTAGGTTGGGAAAGAAGGGTTTATGAAGATGAAAAAGGAAAAGGATAGAATATAGCCAAATAGGTTGTTTATATGTTTGAAGTTGTTTATATATTATCTTTGTGTTTAGGTTGAAGCAACTCTCTAGTGATCCCTTATGCTAAAAACTTCTCTTTTTTTTTTTTTTGGATAGTCAATGTTTGGAACGTTTTTATAATCAAATGCCTGTGACCTGCATTTATGATAGTTTATATACCATGAAAAATTGACAAACTACTATGCCCCTTGCCTCCCATCTAGGCATACCATT